>JAEOAD010002324.1:1845000-2445000 GCA_036365145.1 Orientallactaga sibirica | reverse complement strand
TGATTTGAACGTCGGCTGTATGGCTTTGCAAGCAAGTGCCTTTAACTGCTGAGTCATCTCCCCAGGCCCTCCAGAAAGGTATTATTATTGTTGCTATTAATTTGTACAGCAGAGAAAACTGAGGCATGCAAAAATTAGACATGTACTTCACTAGGTTAACCATCTATTCAGTCACAGAGATGAGATTTGAACCCTGGGATTCTGGCTCAAGGGGATGTGTCCATATTCACTCAAGAGAAAGCTTTTGGAGGCAAAATTGCACCTATGATTTGTATGTAGGCATTTCATCTTTAAATTCAGAGTTTTCTCTTTATATGTTTTAAAATCTTCACTGTTTATACGTAAGCTCAAAACTTTCACATTACCTTATGGATCATCATTTTTTTGTTTTTGTGTTTTTGAGGTAGGGTCTCACTCTAGCTCAGGTAGACCTGGAATTCACTATGTATTCTCAGGGTGGCTTTGAACTCATGGAGATCCTCTTATCTCTGCCTCCCGAGTGCTGGGATTAAAGGCATGCACTGCACGCCCAGCTAAACTTTATTTTTAACTTTTTATTTTATTTTGTTTGTTGAGAGAGAAAGAGAGAGGCAGATTGTGTGAGAGAGAGAATGGGTGTGCCAAAGCCTCCAGCTGCTGCAAAGGAACTCCAGATTACGTGGGTCCTGGGGAATCAAACCTGGGTCCTTTGGCTTTGCAGGCATGCGCCTTAACCATTAAGCCATCTCTCCAGCCCTATATAAATAAAATTTTAAAAATATTTAATCAATTTATTTATTTGAGAGAGAGAGAATTGGCCTGCCAGGGCCTCTGGCCATTGCAAATAAACTCCAGATGCCTGTTCCACCGTGTTCATCTGGTGGGTACTGGGGAATTAAACCTGGGTCCTTGGGCTTCACAGACAAGCACCTTAATTGCTAAGCCATCTCTCCAACCTCCCTAGTAAACTTTTTTAAATAAAAAAGAGATTACTTTGAAATAGCTGGCCAGCCAGACAGATAAGCAACAGGCAGGGCAGAGAGACAGAGCTCAAGGATTCTTACGCAACCCTCCCCGCATGGAAGCCTTGGCCTCTAGCAGTGAGTCCTTTTCTGGGTGAGAGGGTGGCAGATGTAGAATGATATTTTAAATATAAGCAGTCTTCTTTGGTGTAAGTCTGCTCAGTTTTGAGCAAGGATTAGGGGTCGCACACAGCTAAATGCAAAAGGCATGAAGGAACTGTGTGTTTTTGTAAACTGGGTATATTAAGCACTTATGCACATCCATGACCAAAATACCTAAGGGAACAACTTAAAAGAGGAATTAGCTTTTTATTTTTTTTGGCTTTTGGTTTTAGAGGATTCAGTCCATGGTTGGTTGGCCCCATGTACTTGGCCAGACCATTGTAGTGGTGGGAGCGTGTGCCAAAGGAGGTTCTTGACCTCATGGAGACCAGAACCAGAGAAAGAAGAAGGGACCAGGGCAAAATATAGCCCTCCCCCCAAACACACCCATAGTGATGCACTTCCTCAAACCTGGCCCTACTTTCCACAATTCCACCCTATACTTTGTTGGGTTTGACTACATCAGCAGATTAAACTAGTCATTAGTTCAGAGCCCCAGGATCTATGTAGCCCTAGAAATGCCATCACAGACACGCCAATACATGCATTTACTAGCTGTCTAGTCATTTCTTAATTCAATCAAATTGCCAATCAAGACGAATCATGGCACCAGGTCTCGGTGTTTTCTTGGCCAATATTCCTGCAGTAAATATCATGATTGTTTCTTGTCTGCCGAGATGATTTCAATTACAGGTTTTGCCTAGAATTTTAGACACCCCGCTCTACCACAAACCTTGCTCATAGCCACATAATATAGACCCTGCCCATCCCCCCCCGACGTACATAAAGTCTTACAACCTAATAGGATGAATACCCACGAGATGTAATGAGTGTGGTATATGGAGCACACCAAGACACTGGGAGCTCCCTATCAAAACTAAATAATTAGGGCTGGAGAGATGGCTTAGTGGTTAAGGCGCATGCCTGCGAAGCCTAAGGACCCTGGTTTGATTCTCCAGATCCCATGTAAGGCAGATGCACTTGGTGGCGCATGCATCTGGAGTTCGTTTGCAGTGGCTAGAGGTCCTGGCATGCCCATTCTCTCTCTCTCTCCCTCTCTCTCTCTCTCCCTGTTTCTGTCTTAAATAAATAAATGAATAAATAAATAAATAAATAAATAAATAAATAAATAAATAAAAATACCATCTTAAAAAATAAAAAACCTAAATAATTAGAGGGATCAAGAGTTATCGTGCAAATATGATGATGAGAAAGGTATTAAGTATTGAATCAAAAACTCAGGCTGGAGAGATGGCTTAGCTGTTAAGCCGCCTACCTGAGGAAGCCTAAGAACCCTTGTTCAAATCTCCAGGTCCCACGTTTAGTCAGACACAAAAGTGACGCAAGCATGAAATTTCGCACATGCCCACAACGGGGCACATGCATCTGGAGTTCATTCACAGCAGCTGAGAGACGACTGGCACACCCATTCTCTGTCTCTTCTTCTCTCTCTCTGTCTCTCTCAAATTAAAAAAAAAAACTGAGTAGTTATCTTGTTGGCTCTGATTGTTGTTACCCTATAATTTCTAGAGTAGATGTATAGATGTTATACCTAGACTCTTGATCGGTGGTATCCTATGCTAGGAATTTGTTAGTCCCAAGTTATAGAGAGAAGCTTCTCAGATACCCATCCCAATAGAAATTCAGGATTATTCTCAAGTGACCAACAATTGAAAGCAGCTGGTGTCAGTCAGGGACTTCCCATAATGAGAAACTCCTGGCTGTTAAGCCCCTGCTGGAAACGATCATCTTCCATCAGCTAACCCAGACCCACGACCAGACCCACGATTCTGCCTCTGGTTTTACAGAAACAACCATACGCTCTGTTGTTAAGACCTCTCTCCCATCTCCACGAAACATTCTCGTTAACCTTTTGCAGGAAAGCTGCCATTGTACCCAGCCCTACTGACCAGCAAGAGGACTTCCCTGCATTCTTTATTTTTATCTTTATTTTTTATTTTTAGAGAGAGAGACAGAGAGAGAGGGAGAGGGAGACAGATAGAGATGGGC
The DNA here is from genome assembly GCA_036365145.1 of Orientallactaga sibirica. Lineage (NCBI taxonomy): Eukaryota > Metazoa > Chordata > Mammalia > Rodentia > Dipodidae > Orientallactaga > Orientallactaga sibirica. The sequence continues at coordinate 2,441,887 of JAEOAD010002324.1, read as the reverse complement.
GTGCCAGCAGTCTCTCAGCTGCTGCTGAGAATGAAATCCAGATGTGTGTGCCCCCTTGTGGGCAAGTGTGGCATTGCGCCCTTGCGTCACTTTGCATCTGGCTAAACGTGGGACCTGGAGATTGGAACCAGCGTTCTTAGGCTTAGGAGGCAGGCACCTTAACCGCTAAGCCATCTCTCCAGCCCCTGCATTCTTTTAAAAGAGTGTGTAGGAAGCCAGGCATGGTGGTGCACGCCTTTAATCCCAGCACTCAGGAGGCAGAGGTAGGAGGATCTCCGTGAGTTCTAGGCCACCCTGAGACTACAAAGTGAATTCCAGGTCAGCCTGAGCTAGAGTGAGACCCTATCTCGAAAAAACAAACAAAGGAATTAAGGAAGGAAGGAAGGGAGGGAGGGAGGGAGGGAGGGAGGAAGAAAGAAAGGAAGGAAGGAAGGAAAGAAGAAGGAAGGAAGGAAGGAAGGTACAAAGGAAGAAAGAAAGAGAGAGAGAGAGAAAGAAAGAAAGAAAGAAAGAAAGAAAGAAAGAAAGAAAGAAAGAAAGAAAGAAAAAAGAGTGTGGAGGACCCCCTGGCCCAAGTGTCACGGAATTGTCTTACTCCTTTGCTATGGAAGCTGTGTTCTTCGATTTTAACCCTTGACCTCGCTCTTCCTCTTTACACTTGAACCATGGCAGAAACTGTAGAAAGCAACTTGAGAGACCAAACATTTTATTTTGCAGAGGAGGCCCAAGGAGAAAGAGCCACCATCCTTGGCTTACACGGCCCAAAATGGGACCGTGAGTAGGCGTCATGGTCCCAGCCCCTCCCCAACAGACCGCTGTGTGATCCTGCCCCCAGGGGAAAGAGGCCTGGGGCGCTTACTCATTTCCATGTACTCAGGAGTCAGCCCTGTGTAAGGCTCCAGGCTGTAATCCAGGTCCCACTGCTCTGGATGTTTAGAATGCTCAGGGCCATTTTCCTCAGGTTCCGTCTCGTCTTTCAGCTTCCTGAAAAGCTTCTTCAGCTTCCTAGAAAACAAAGGAAGCCATCACACAAAGCCCCCCAGAACAGGTTTACTTCAGGGGAGTCCAGGAAGAAGATTGAGTTTGACACTGAAGCCACCTCTGATCAAAATCAACGACATATAATAACCTCCTCCCCCGAAGGATTGGCACCTTGAAACCCTGAGAAATTCGGCCCTTCCTATCAAATGTAAAACCAGTCCTATTGTCCAACGGGTCTTTTTTTTTTCCCCTCTCTTCATGAGGAGCAACACATCCAGAGTGTGGAAGAAAGATGCTCTTTGTGCAGGTCCAGCATTTTTAGAGTCAAAATGACGTAAATCGTATCGTCCTTCTACTAAAGCAGACCAAACCTTGCCTACCATTACCTAGGCTGAACTGTTACCCTTCCTCAGTAAAACTCACTGAGGCTCCAATACCAAATGTGGATTTGGCGATGGGACTCCCAGTAAGTCTTCATACTACATGACACTATAAACACGGGGTCTGATAATACAGTAGGATTGGTAGAAATTGGTACAATTGGATAAGCAGAAATGAAAGCAGTTGAAGGCACTTGCTTACAAGGACCATCAGCCCAGGCTCAGTTCCTTAACACTCACATAAACCCACAAACAAAACAAAACAAAGTGGCACATACATCTGACATTTGTTTGCAGGAGCAAGGGACCCAGACACGCTCACACATGCATACAAATACACACGGGTAAATAAATAAATTATTATTATTTTTTTTTCAAGGTAGGGTCTCACTCTGGCTCAGGCTGACCTGGAATTCACTCTGTAGTCTCAGGGTGGCCTCGAACTCTCGGCGATCCTCTTACCTCTGCCTCCCGAGTGCTGGGATTAAAGGCGTGCGCCACCACGCCCGGCAATAATTATTTTTAAAAACATAGGCAGAGGGCTGGAGAGATGTCTTAGAGGTTAAGGTGCCTGCCTTGGAAGCCTAAGAATGCCCGTTTGATTCTCCAGGTCTCACGTTTAGCTGGACGCAAAATGTGACACAAGTGCAGAATGTTGTACATGCGCACAAGGGAGTGCATGCATCTGGAATTTGTTCACAGCAGCTGAGAGGCCCTGACACGCCCATTCTCTCTGTCTCTCTCAAATAATAATAATAATAATAAAAAAAAACCATAGGCAGAACTGGCTCACTCTATCATGTTGAGAACACAGAAAAGGAACTGTAAGCCAAGAAGAGGCCTCAGCAGGATCTTGGCCCTGCTGGCCCTTGATCTAGGACTTTACAGGCCCACATAACTCTGAAAACACAGATTTCTGCTGGCTATCACCCACTTGATGACATTTTCTCTACAATAGCCCAAGCCAACTAAGACAGCAATGTAGGACTTTTTTTTTTTTTTTTTTTTTTTTTTTTTTGGTTCAGAATAACAAGATACTAGTAGCCCATCTTCTCTAAGTCGAGTTGAGGATTAGGTGAGGCCATGTTTCTGCAGTCCAGGCACCTATCCGGACACAGAGAACACTAAGTGGATAAGAACTATCATCATTTTTTTTTTTTTGAGAGAGAGAGTGAAAGAGTCAGAGACAGAGAGGGAGGGACAGATAGAGAATGGGCACACCAGCAGGCTCTCAGCCACTGTGAACGAACTCCAGACACGTGCGCCCCCTTGTGGTCAAGTGCAGCATTGCACCCTTGCATCACTTTGCATCTGGCTAAATGTGGGACCTGGAGAATCTAATGGGCGTTTTTAGGCTTAGGAGGCAGACGCCTTAACTCCTAAGCCATCTTAGGTTTGTGGTCCTTTAAAAATACTTCCCACTAATGTATAACCTAGAGAGAGAATAAAAATCAATGAAGGAGGCAGGTTCTAGTCTTGTTCATCAATCTGTAAGGATGTTTCTAGAAGCTAGCTGGGAGGAAAAACAACAGAATGGTCAGAACCATAAACCTGATGAGTTCAAGGGATTTGGTTGCCCGTGGTTCAACCAGTGTGAGAGGCACACCTGCTCAGCCACTCACCTTCCTAACCAAGACCATGTACCAACTATGTCACCACCTGAAATAATGAGCCACCTTCATCTATTGTTGAAACATGCTTCTGTCAGTTCAGGGAAATATAATGATTCCGTACAGTGTTCTGTTTGGGTCTTATTCAATATCATTTGACACAAAGTGGACAAAAGTTTAATCGTTGCTGCCAGAAATAGCTATGTTAAGCCAACACTATGTACTCTATTAGAAGAAATATACTGGGTTGACAGTATGTTTTCTTGGGAAAGTTAGTAAGACTCTGTAAAGCTTAGTTTTCTTATTAGAAAATAAAAATAAGCTGGGTATGGTGGCACACACCCGTAATCCCAGCACTTAGGAGGAAGGCAGATGTAGGAGGAACATTGTGAGTTCAAGGCCAACTTGGGACTACAGAGTGAGTGCCAGGTCATCCTGGGCTAGAGTGAGACCCTACCTCAAAACAAACAAACAAAAAACAAACAACAAAAAATACAGAAAAGGGAAAAAAAATCCATGAAATAAAAGAATCTGTGTGGCATGTTTATCCCAAAGCTTGGTACATGCTAAGAGTTCAACCAAAACAGACAAATCATTTGGTGCTCTATTATGGTCTTCACCACCAGCTGCATTATTTCCAGGGGGAGAATTTAAAGAATGGGTTGAGGTTGGGCGTGGTGGCGCACGCCTTTAATCCCAGCACTCGGGAGGCAGAGGTAGAAGGATCGCCGTGAGTTCGAGGCCACCTTGAGAATACATAGTGAATTCCAGATCAGCCTGGGCTGGAGTGAAACCCTACCATAAAAACACAAAACAAAACAAACAAACAAACAAACAAAAGGATGGGTTGAGATCTATCAGAAGTAACAAGAAAAACTTTAAATAATAAGATAGAAAGTTATAATTCTGTAATAATAAGAAACTAGGGGGACTGGGAGATGCTCAGTCTGTAAAGTCTTTGTCTTATGAAAGTGAGGCCCTGAGTTCAGCCACCAAAAGCCACGTACAAATGACAGCTGGACTAGCACACCTGACATCCCAGAGCTGTGGAGATGGAGACAGGAGGGTCTCTGGAGCTCACTGGCCAGCCAGTCCAGCCTAGTGGGTGAGCTTCAGGCTAATAAGAGACCCTGTCTCAGAGAAGGTGGATGGCACTGATAAGAAACACCACCCATGGTTGTCCTCTGGCCTCAACATGAATGTATATATGTGCACAATGCATCCACAGATATGTGCACACACACACACACACACACGCACACGCACACACACACACACACACAAACAGGAGACAAGAAGGAAGCTAAAGATTCTGAATTCCAGCATGAATCTGTTAAGTCCCTGTCAGTCGGGAAAGAAGAAGAGGATGAAATTAAAAAGAGAGGGATGAGGAAAGAAAGAAAGAAGAAATTAAAAGTAGGAAGTAGGGGGATCTGGCACCCAGAACTCAAATTGAAGTCTTCATGTATGGCCCAATATAGGCCTGGTCCTAGCCAGACCGTATGGCAGAAGAAAACAGGAAGTGGCTCCTGTGAAAATGGCGTTCTGCGCAGGCTTGGTGTGACAACAGTTACAGTCCCATGCTCGCGAGAAGCCTACTACGAGATGTCCTGTCCAGAGACAGGCTGTCATTGGTCACCAAAAGGGGACCACCCCATACAAGGATGAGCCAGCCAAGCCCCTCAAAACCCACCTGCACTTCTGAATAAACGAGTTTGCGGAGTCTCGCTTCCGCTTTCACCCAAATCCCGGAGTATGTGTCGTGACTCTGCACTGCTCACCCCAACTCGGTTGAGACCCTACCGTCCCTCCTGGGCTGGCCTTGGGGGAGACCGCAACATCTTCATTGTCCAAATCTTTTACAATTCGAGCAATCGGTGATTTGGGGTACACCTGGGAAACGGCTCACAGCCGTGTGTCTCTATTTACTTCTGAAATGCCTCTGGACTAATGACGGAATAGATTGAACATTAAACTACAGATGGAGGAAAACAGTCGTGGGCATAGTGGCGCATGAGCCCCAGTAGTGTCCATCTTGGCAGGTGGACAGTGTGTGAAGGAACCGGCAAAGCTGTGACAGTGGGATGCAAGCATCTTCCCCAGAGGATGACAGAGAAGAACAAGGCAATTCCTCCTATGCAGCGAGAGGCTCAGCAATTACAGTGGCAAGGACTTACAGAGGCACTGATGGGTTAGAAGACTGGAGCCGGGCTGGAGAGATGGCAGGAACTGATGGGTTATAGCCTGAGATTTAACCAGAAGAGGAAGGGGAAGCTTACAGATCTGGAAAGAGATGGCCTTCTCCACAGGACCAGGCAAGAGAGGCACATGCCCACAGCACAGAGCAAAACTAAAAAGGACCCACAGCACACTTCAGGAACTCCTGCTGATTCTCCAGGTCCAAACCCACATCATTAGTACCTTAAGACCTGCCAGATTGCAGCAAGGTGATTGCAGATGCAAACTATAAAGTAATAAAACATTGAATATATTGGGGACATATATTCATCTGCCCCTGAGTTTGTTGCACAAGGGAGCGCATGCGTCTGGAGTTTGTTTGCAATGGCTGGAGGCCCTGGTGCATCCATTCTCTCTCTCTAATAAATAAATTTTTAAAAATCATTTAAAAAAGAAGAGTGGATCCAAATGACTACATCCAGGTGGCCCAGGTGACACACACGCCCTAATACCAACAGGAGTAGGTTGATTCCCACAAGAAAATGAACAAGAAAAGCCCTGGGGTCATTGGAAGGGATGGGGTGGGGACAGTCTTTAAGACACAAGAAGCAGCCCCAGGAGCGGAAGGTTCAGTCTAACACTGTGTGTGACAAGGGAGGGGCTTCAAAGTCCTTTCCCGTGCGCTTCCAAACAAAAGGAGAGAGTGGGGACATCCACACACAGTTCCCAGAAGCGCATCATTCCCACAGTGTCCCTCTTGGATACGTCAGTGACCACTGGAAAATTAATGAAGACTCTCAGACCAGGATTTCAAAGGGATCAGCAAGTTGCATAGCATGCAGACGGGAGCGTCCAATCATGATTCCCAGCTGTGTGATGCACTCACACTTTCAAATAACTCCTTTGATGCTGCCCCCTTGTCCTTGTCATCTGCTTTTTTTTCTCCCTGTCCCTTTCGAATGACAAATTTCAGAAAGTCTCTGGCCGCCTCTGAGCTTTTCCAGTGCCTATGCCTTATGGGCTTACACCCAGACTATGTGCGTGTCACACTCTGCTCCCTCAGCCCACCCAACAGCCTCAGAGTTCTCAGCCTCAGACTTGGCTCTCTTGGCCTCACTGAAGAAGGCAGAATCTAGCCCCGCATGGGCCAGAGATGACAACAGGTCTCCTGCTACGATATTCCTTTCCTGACATACCTGGCAAGGTTCAGGTGTGGTCCTTAAACTTCTCAGTCTGACGTCACTGTAGTCGAAAGAGCAGGCATCCTGGGATGCCTTTCAAGAGAAACGGCTTTACGTCTTAATATGCTATATTCATCACATCTGCACAAGAAGCAGAACATTGATGAAATCTCTGTGTCCAGGGCTCTACTATCACTGCATGGAGATGTTATCCGGCATGTTGAAGAAGAGTAATGATGGAGAGAAATAATATAGTGGAAGAATCAATACACCTCTTCTGTCCTTCTCCAGGGGAGAATCTAGCATGTAACAAGCTGGTAGTTTCCCGGTATAGTGGCACACGCACATATTATCCCAACACTTGCAGGCTGAAATACGAGGATTACAATGTCAGGCCCGCCAAGGCTACCCGGCGAGACTGTCTCAAAGAGAACAAAATAATAAAAGAATGAAGGGAGGGAGGAAAAGGTTACAATGAACAAGTAAAAGGCTGGAGAGATGGCTTAGTGGTTAAGTCACCTGCCTGTGAAGCCTAAGGACCTACGTTTGATTTGTCAGGACCCACATAAGCCAGAGGCCCAAAGTGGTGCGTGCATCTGGAGTTTGCTTGCAGCAGCTGAAGGCCCTGGCACACCCATTCTCTCTATATATATGCTTCTTTCTCTCTCTCAATTAAATAAATAAATAAATAAATAAATAAATAAATAAGAAAAGAAGAAAACAAATGAAAAGGAGGGCTGGGATACAGCTCAGTGGTAGAGCACTTATCTAGCTTGCACAAGGCCCTGAAGTACAAGGAAGGAAAAAGAAAAGGTGGTATTTGTTCTCTCTCTCTCTCTCTCTCTCTCTCTCTCTCACACACACACACACACACACACACACACACACATTCCACCACCCTGGATAACAAAAGATTCACTCCTAGTTTTCTTCCATGTATACAAGAGCTACGTTCAAGGCAAAATTAGAGCAAACAGTTGTGAGAAATGTATCATGTTTTAGGGCCCCAACACAGTTTAGATCTCAAGTCTACCTCTGCACAGGCGCCTACGGGAAAGGTGGACTGCTGAAAGTCAGCGGAACCCCCACTCGTGGACCCGATCAGTAAACAGCCAGAGGCCAGATTCTGCCACGCTGCACACCATGTCTGCAGCCATCCCAGAAGCAGCCGTCTGTGAGCATGACTCGGTTTAAAACCATTCTGGCTCCTCTCTGGAAAGCATCTGTCACAACCACGCTGGGCGTCCAGCGTTGCGTGAGTGAGGCTAGCCCAAGGCCAGACCACTCCCAAGTTCTGTGTGCTGTGGAGGCATTCCTCACAGCACTGGCTTCACAGGCTGCATTCAGTGCTGGCTTTCGGAAGCTTTGGGTCTTGCCACTCCCCGGGAGTGGGATCCAAGCCTAGCAAGGGTGTGGGGCTGCCTGCGGGAAGACACCTGGACAGAGTGGGGCTTCCTGGGTACCTTGTCTGGGGTTACCTGCTACATACGTGGAATGCCTTTCGAAAGTCTCTTCCCTTGAGCCGGGAAAGACTTGTTTCATCATCTGTTCCCATTCAGGCTCTGATTACTCAAAGTCAGGGAGAAAGCCCAGTTTGAGACAGGGATGCCTACGACAATTCCTAGTATCTGCAGCACCTTCCCGTTTAACCAGACAATACAGACTTTGGGCCAAGGGGCTAGGGTAGGAACTACGTCCACTGATTATCTAATCATGGTTTATTTAGGCTATCTCTTTTTCCTCACTGTTATTTGCTATCCATAGTGATGGTCAATGTTTCTTTTTTTTTAATATATTTTATTTATTTATTTGAGAGAAAAAAGGGATAGAGAGAGAGAATGGGCACACCAGGGCCTCCAGCCACTGCAAACGAACTCCAGATGCACGCTCGCCCTTGGGCATCTGGCTTACGTGAGTCCTGGAGAGTTGAACCGGGATCCTTTGGCTTTGCAGGCAGACGCCTTAACCACTAAGCCATCTCTCCAGCCTTGATGGTCAATGTTTATGTTCCATTCCTGAGATGTTATACATTCAAATGAAAGTGTATTAGGGCTGGAGAGATGGCTTAGCGGTTAAACGCTTGCCTATGGAGCCTAAGGACCCCGGTTCGAGGTTCAATTCTCCAGGACCCACGTAAGCCAGGTGCACAAGGGGGTGCATGCATCTGGAGTTCGTTTGCAGTGGCTGTAGGCCCTGGCGCACCCATTCTCTCTCTCTCTACCTGCCTATTTCTGTCTCTCTCTCTCAAATAAATAAATAAAATATTTTTAAAAAATGAAAGTGTATTAGTTTAGGGGGGAGAAATCTAATATTAAAGAGCTGTTTGGGAGGATGTACGAGAAAAATTAAAAGTTGGTCACATGTGATTGAAGATTGGGAAGTAATCATTTAATTCAAGAAGCCTATTAGATTGTAAAATTCTTGGGCTGGAGAGATGGCTTAGTGGTTAAGGCGCCTGCCTGCTAAGCCTAAGAACGCCGGTTCCAACCTCCAGGTGCCGTGTTTAGCCAGACGCAAAGTGACGCAAGGGTGCAATGCTCAGATTGGCAAACAAAACTAGTGGGAGAGACCTTGACCCACGGAAACAGGCAAGGAGGCAGGGGAGGAAATGACCAGGCTTTATGAAGAAGGGAAAGGTTATGAATACCCTGTTGAAAGTCTGGCTGTCCTGGAAGCACAGAGAGAGAAAGAGAAAGAGAACTGGTTATTACGTACGGGACTCCAATCTCAAAGATGTTGTTTTGGATCAGCTGTTTCCCCAACATGATGATGCTGAGCTGGATACAGAGCTCCATGAGGCAGCCCCCCGGAGCACACTGCAGGAAGGAGAAGACAAAGACAGGAACAGTTAGGCCACACATGCCTTGGAAAGGCTGTGGTGGGGATCATAATGATGGGACTGGGTTGGGTTGGGTGTATCTACAAACGCTTAGCCAGGCATGAACACCATGGGCTGAACTTACCTCTTCCATGCGGTAACCATCAAACACATAGACGTAGCTTCCAGGCCTGCCCACAAACCTGAAAATCAAAATGCGTGGGCAGAGTCAGGGGAAGATGGAGTACAGCAAGGCTATGGAACCCACGTGTCTGCAGTGAATAGTCTCCACCCACGTCTGCTTTGAGTGCACTGCCCGGTGGTACCAGATTACTGAGGGCAAAAGTTGAAACACATCTGCATCATCAGCCTGCAATTACTTAGAACATTTAGGGTTCACTTCTTTTTTTAAAAGTTTATTTGACAGAGGGGCTGGAGAGATGGCTTAGCGGCTAAGGCGCCTGCCTCCTAAGCCTAAGAACGCTGGTTCCAATCTCCAGCGGTTCCAATCTCCAGGTCCCACGTTTAGCCAGATGAAAAGTGACGCAAGGGCGCAATGCCACACTTGACCACAAGGGGGCGCACACATCTGGATTTCATTCTCAGCAGCTGAGAGACTGCTGGCAAGCCCATCTCTGTCTCACTCTCCCTCTTTTTCTATCTCTCTCTGTCTCTCTCTCCAAAAATAAATAAAAATAATAAAAATAATTTTTAAAAAGTTTATTTGACAGAGAAAGAGGGAGAGAGAGACAGAGAGAGAGAGAGAGAGAGAGAGAGAGAGAGAGAAATGGGCACACCCAGGGCCTCTAGCCACTGCAAACAAATTCCAGATGCATGCGCCCCCTTGTGCATCTGGTTTACGTGGTTCCTGGGGAATCAAACCCAGGTCCTTTATCTTTGCAGGCAAACGCCTTAACTGCTAAGCCATCCCTCCAGCCCTAGGGTTCACTTTTTTTTAATTTTTTTTTTTTTTTAGAGACAGGGTCTCACTCTAGCCCAGGCTGACCTGGGATTCACTATGTAGTCTCAGGGTGGCCTTGAACTCACAGTGATCCTCCTACCTCTGCCTCCCGAGTGCTGGAATTAAAGGTGTGCGCCACCACACCCGGCTGGGTTCACTTTTTAATGCAGGTAAATTTCTAGGCACATGGGTAGAGCTGGGCAGGGGATGAGATTGATGTCATGAGAGGTTGGGATGGTGCATGTGTGTGTGTTTGTGCGTGTGTGCACGCTCACATGCACGCACATGCATGTGTCTTCTGAGTGAAATGTATTGTCTATATACTTTTTACCCCCCAGTAGTGTCAAAAACTGACTTGTGATTGCAGCTCTGTCACGAGGGCCTGTGATTTCCCAGGAAACTAAGGCTAAGACTCAATGACATTGCAAGCATATTTCAAAGGAAGGGAAGAGCCCGTCTCACCGCTTTTCTAAGCACGGTGTATTGCATCGGGGATAAAGATACTGGTAAGAGGTGTAAAAACGGGTAGAAGCCAGTCATGGAGCCCGACAGATCCTCAGAATGATCCTATTCCTCCAAAATCCATTAAAAAATGACTGAATTTTCCTTCTCTGAAGTCTTCTTGCAGTTTCTGTTTATAAATCCTCCCTTTTTTCTTTCTCTTCCCTTTCTTTCCTTTGTATCTAAGATTAAAGCTAGGGCTTTTCTCAGGCTTGGCAAGCACTCACTGTTGAGTTACAGCTCCAGCCCCTCAATAGTTTCCTTGTTGTTTGTTTGTTTCGAGGGAGGGTCTCACTCTAGCCCAGACTGACCTGGAATTCACTATGTCGTCTTGGGCTGGCCTCGAACTCACGGCGATCCTCCTACCTCTGCCTCCCAAGTGCTGGGATGAAAGACGTGCCTCACCATGCCTGGCAATACTTTCTTTATGGCACTTATCACAAATGATAATTGTGCTGTCACCGAGACTGTCTCATCTAGTGCACCGTAAGTTTACCTAAGAGTCAGAACCATTGTTGTCCAAATTATGTGCGCAGCTTACCACGGCCACTAAATCTAGATAGAAATAGCAGTGAAGGATATATTCATTCATTTGATCAGTCTCTCGGCTGCTATTGTTTTATGAGAGCCAAGTATGGTGGCCGTAGGAAGGGAGTCACAAACTCCTCTATGAGAACTGGTCACACGTGGATAATGACCGCTCTTGGTAGTGCTTCACAAGCTGCTGGCTCTAAGGAAACTGGCCTGACACAGTTGCTTGAAGTCTGATGGAACTTTTTTCTTGCATCTACCCAGTTGGCCTGCCCGTCCCCCAACACTCATGTTAGTTAACACACACATGTTTCCTGGAAGCAATTTTACACCCCGACCTGTTATACAGTAAGGGACTTTAACTGGGTGTCATGGCACACACACTGTCTTTCTGGCACTTTGGAGGCTGAAGCTGGAGGACAGTGAGCTGAAGAACAGCCTGAGCTGGGTGATGAGCTTGAGACTAGTCAAGCCCACATAGTGAGACTTGATCTCAAGAAATAGCCACATAAGGGCCGGAGAGATGGCTTGGCGATTAAGGCTCCTGCCTGCCAAGCCTAAGAACGCTGGTTCCAATCTCCAGGTCCCACGTTTAGCCAGATGCAAAGTGACGCAAGGGCGCAATGCCGCACTTGCCCACAAGGGGGTGCAGCATCTGGAGTTCGTTCACAGCAGCTGAGCGGCTGCTGGCGCGCCCATTCTCTATCCCTCTCTCTCTCTCAAATAATAAAATAATAAATATATCCGCATAAAACAGAAAGGATTTGGCACTAAATCAAATCTCTAACACACCTGCCAAAACTCAGGGACCTGTGCAGAAGGAGCAGAAAGATTGTAAAGAAGCTCAGGGTGGGATTAGCTGAGGCACCCACCCATCCTTACCCCCACCCTCCACACACGGAGACTCACTGAGGCCTTCAGGACCCCACAACAAATACCAATAACTCCACTGAGGAGGGCCATAAGTAGAATAGGGGTGGGGCAGAGGGGATAGAACAGTACAACCATGTTGTAAGAAATAAATAAATAGGGCTGGAGAGATGGCTTAGTGGTTAAGGCACATGCCTGCAAAGCCCAAAACCCCGGTTCGATTCTCCAGTTCCCACGTAAGCCAGATGTACATGGTGGCGCATGCATCTGGAGTTCTTTTGCAGTGGCTAGAGGCCCTGGCGCGCCCATCTCTCTCCCTCTCCCTCTCTCTCTCTCTCTCTCTCTCTCCCTCTGTCTCTAATAAATAAATAAAGATAAATGTTTTTTTTAAAAAATAAATAATGATCATGAGATATTGTTAATATTTATGAAAGTTGTCAGCAAAACATTTTTTAAAAAAATTAAGTAAATAAATTGGAAAAAGAACAGAGAGAATTTTTTTTTCACCCTTGTCCTTAGTTCTTGGAAGGAGACCAGAAGTCCCTAGAATTTCTGTGTTGCTCACGGTGGACTCCTTGGACTATGCATTGATGCCAGTGTGACTGCATAGAATGGGTGATGCCACACAGACCGACCATACCGTCTTGGGCTTTGCATTATACGAGTCCTGAGACCTCAGAGGCCACGAGGAAGGCTGGAGCTTGAGCTTAGTCACGTGGTACACGATGCAGTCGGGACACCTTAGCAAGGAGATTCCAGGAAGAACCCGGCACTGAAGCCTGGGTGAGCATCATCAGTGACACACGTGAGTGCTGCAGGAGGGTGACGGGGCCCCGGGGGAGGGGGAGGGAGCCCCGGAAATCAGGACCCTCCAGGACCTCAATCTACAGACCACTCCCCATTTGCTCACTCGAATTTGTCTTCCTTTACTGTACGATGGTCAGTGTAAGTGAGCATCGTCCCGAATTTATTCTGTAAGTCTTTCTACTTGAACTGTAGAACTGGAGGTTGGGGGGGGGGTCACGAAAACTCTGGAGCCCATAGGTAGCAAGTGAGAACTGCCAGTGTCCTGAGGGTCCCAGAGTTTGTGACTGGTGTGTCTTGAGAAGGACAGCGTCCCATCACCTGCGAAGACCGAGTCAAGTCCAAGTTGTTGGGGTGGGAATTGCATTGCAAGACCGCAGAGCCTCTGTCTACACGTGCAACTCCTTCCTGGCTCCTTCAAGGAGGCATTAAATCCTCGAAAACTCTCCTTCAGGGGCCAGGCTCAAATTCTTGTGTAGTTTCCCTAATTACTAGAATCTGAGGATGCTAAATAACACCTTTTTCATGAGAGCCAGGTAGACAGTAACACCCCGGCCAGGGCAAGGAGAATGGGATTGATGAGAGCTGACAGCAGGGATAAAATGACTGCACTCTGTCCTGACAGCGGAGGAGCCAGTTTCAGTGCCAAATTACTTCCCCACAGTGGCCACGGTTATAACTCACCTCCCCTTGAAAAAGGCCACGTAGAAGATGGGGGAGTAGGCGTTGACAAACTTCAGCAAGAAGGCCTTGAGGATCAAGCGCTCTTCAAAGGTCTGCTCCGTTTTTGGAACCTCTGCAAGAGAGCAAAGCCCGAGAGACTGGCCGGAGAGTTTGAACCTCGACAAGAGACGTTGTCACTCAGGTGACAGATTCAGCACAGAAACCAGGCGACGACATTTCCGGCAATAAATTGGACTCATGTGGGAGAAGCCACATGGTTTGCCACACAATCTGAGGGTACAGGGGCCAAGGGTATACACCATCTTCACTCACACAAGCACAGAAAGACACACAACTGCCTGGTCTCCCTCAACTGTGGTTCCTGGAACAGCTGGAGTTGCAGGCAGACCTGACAGGTAATTTGAGGGACAGATAATAGGGGTGGAATGGTTTTGGGGGGAGGGAAATAGGAGTGTGGGAGGAGATACACATAAAACTCAATACAAAATGAGCTGGTACCAGAGAAACCTTCCAGCTGGATAATAAACTAACAGACAACCCTCAATAAGACTATGGGGAGATGGTCTGCTAAGAAATGCTCTGGAGAGAGTGGGATGAAGCCTAACCCTAAATCACTTGGATCTGGCTTATAACACTCAGTACCAGAAACTGGTTACACCCCACATTGAGCTGTTGAGGTCCCCCAAACAAGACAGACTGCTGTCAAAGCACTTGATTACCTGCCTGAGGTAAAAGGTAAGACCCTATTGCTGAGGACACCACATGTTGCTGGCATAGAACTTTGAGAGATCCAGCTGAATCTGGAAGGAAACACTTCCCAGATGGTTAGCCCATATAGTGCTGGAAAGGGCTACATGAGCTGCTGTGGGAAAATGGCCAACAATGTTGTGGAGCAAGCAGGGACCAGCTTGACAAGAGGTACATACCTGTGAAATGGTGGCATTCAGCCTAGATGGGTAAGCAGTGGCTTTCTGATTGGCTAAGAGATCTGCTCAGTGAAAAGGAACCCATAGCTGGAACTGGGAACCAAGTCAGAATCCTATGGAGACCAAGATCATGGATTCCAGGAGCTCCCACTTGTCTTTGGCCAAATGAGAGGCCACACCCATCAAAATCGCTCTAAATTAACAATGCTTATCCCCTTACACCTGTGCTGATCTTGCTCTCCATTGGAGAATCTGTTTTTCTTTTTCAGAAGGCAGTGAAAGAATGGAGGACAGCCAAAATCTAGCAACAAATCAAGAAAAGACAGCTGAGGGCTGGAGAGATGGCGTGGCAGTTAAGGCGCCTCCCTGCCAAGCCTAAGAACACTGGTACCAATCTCCAGGTCCCACGTTTGGCGAGATGCAAAAAGTGACGCAAGGGCACAATGCCTCACTTGACCACAAGTGGGCGCACGCATATGGAGTTCATTCACAGTGGCTGAGAGGCTGCTGGCGCACCCATTCTATCTAAGAAAGAAAGAAAGAAAGAAAGAAAGAAAGAAAGAAAGAAAGAAAGGAAGGAAGGAAGGAAGGAAGGAAGGAAGGAAGGAAGGAAGGAAGGAAGGGAAGGAAGGAGGGAAGGAAGAAGGGAGGGAGGGAGGGGGAAAGAAAGAAAGAAGAAAGAAAGGAAGGGAGAAAGAGAGAAAGAGAGAAAGAAAGAAAGAAAGAAAGAAAGAAAGAGAGGAAGAAAGCAAGCAAGCAAGCAAGCAGGCAGGGAGGGAGGGAGGAGGGAGGGAAGAAGAAAGAGGGAAAGAAAGAAAAAAAAGAAAGAAAGAAAGAAAGAAAGAAAGAAAGAAAGAAAGAAAGAAAAAGAAAAGACAGCTGATTCCCTTGGCAGGACATGAACCACCCCTCACACATCAGCCAGGGCCCAGTTGAAAGCACAGAGGAACTAGCGAGATGAGCAAGAGTGCTGCCTCCACGTGAGCCTGACAACCTGTGCCAGGGTGATAGAGGCAGACCCTGAAGCTACTCAAATCCCACCAAAGCAGAAATCCAAAAGCTGCCGAGAGCTCAACACTAAAGTGGACTTAAAACACACCCACCAGAGTGAGAGAACTCTGTGGAAGAGGGGATAAAAAGATTGGAAAAGCCAGCGGGTGGAAGGGACTATCCAGAGGCATTGCCCCCCCACCCCATCCCCCACCGCAATGACTGACTGCTGCTCTCACAGCTCATAACCCACAACCCCATGGATACCAGCGTCCGACTGAGGAGGGCCCTCGATGGAATGGGGGACAGGAGGAGGGAAAGGCTGGTTCCAACACATGATGGGTCCATATAGAGTTTCTACTTAATAATAAATGCAATTTGTATGCATGTATGTATGTATTTGGAACTCAAAAGAGACCTCCTACTGATGTCTAAGGTCATTTTCAACTGAAGATCTCCTATGAGAAAGAGAAGAAAAACTGCATCTAAGCATATCCCAGCTGTGGTCAGATATCTACTACTATTTATTGAATGAATAGATGGATGGATGGATGGATGGATGGATGGATGGATGGATATATGGAATGCCAGCAGAAAAATGTTTGGAAAAATGGGAAAAAAAACTTGCCATACAGAATAAATTCTCAATGACATTTAAGTGTAGGCTGGAGTGGAGGAGTGGTTTGCCTTTGCTGAGCAGATTAACCAGTGTAAACGTTTGAGAGGAGGAGAGAGTTGACCCTCCTCGCATGATGGGAGATGACACCAAGGTTACAAGATCTTCCTTGCAAAGCCTGCCAACCTGGGTTGAATTCCCCAGCCACCCTTGTAAAGCTGGGTGAATATTCATTTGCAGTAGCGAGAGGCCCTGGCTTTCATGTACAAGCAATGCATACGCACATACGTGCACTTGTATGCACACACAAATAAATAAATGAATGAGTAAATAAATGGTTTTAAAATAAGAGAGAGAAAGAGAGGTGTTGAAGTTAGAGACAGTGCCTGGAAAAGGCTTAGAGGCAATGCAGTGGGAGGGGAACGACAGAAGACATGTGGCCCAAGAAGGCAGGACAGATTCAGCACGATTTCCATCAATGTCTGTTGTGTGGTTTGTCGTCTGACAAACTCATGTGCCTCTCCATCAAGTCTTCAGGAAAAATTCATTAGAAGAGTCATGAGTCCTCTCGGTGTGTCCTACTAAATTGGGCACAGGGACATACATAATAGAGACTGGCCATAGGACCCAGCTGTCCCTGGGTAATAAATGAACGAGAATGGCGAGAGATGCAGAGCCATGGGGAAGGAGAGTGGTGGAAGAAAGAAGAAGGGAGCAAAAAAGGAAGAGAAGAGTGAGCGGCAGAGGAAAGGAGGGACAAGCTTTCTGCTTTCCTTCTCCAGGAAGCTGAGCCTCTCTGCACAGTGTGCCTGGGGCATTCAGCTCAAAAGTAACCGCAATTAGGGCTGGAGAGATGGCTTAGTGGTTAAGGCGCATGCCTGCGAAGCCTAAGGACCCAGGTTTGATTCTATAGGTCCTACGTTAGCCAGATGCACATGGGGGGCGCATGCGTCTAGAGTTCGTTTGCAGTGGCTAGGGCCCCTGGAGCACCCATTCCCACTCTTTCTCTCTCTCTCCCTCTCTCTGTCTCTAACACATAAATAAATTAAAATTAAAATTAAAAAAAATTAAGCCGGGCGTGGTGGCACATGCCTTTAATCTCAGCATTTGGGAGGCAGAGGTAGGAGGATCACTTTGAGTTTGAGGCTACCTACATAGTTAATTCCAGGTCAGTCTGGACCAGAATAAGACCCTACCTTGAAAAACCAAATATATATCTATGTATATATGTCACCTAAAAAATAAAATAATGAGAACTGAGAGTCTGAAAGTTTTGAATGCTTATCATATGAATAGGTATAGAAAGGGATTTGGATGAGGTAAGCAGTAGCATGTGTCTTTCATTTCCTTATATAATCCCCTTTGATCTGCCTGTGTTCAGATCTCTTAGTCCCTGAAGGAATTTTCCTCCAAGTTCTCTCCAGAAGAGGATCTCTCTTTTCAGAGCTCTTTGTTCTAAATGGGAGTGACTGGTTCTTTTCCACCATTCTGGCAAATCATGGGCTGGGTGATTATTTATTAATTTTATTTTTTTCAAAGCAGCCTGGGCTCTGTTCTTAGGGCTGTGCACCACCATCAATAATGGGCATTGTCCAACAAACAATCCACTAAATCAGCTCCCTGCCTCCACCTCAGGGAAACCCTGTAGCCATAGCTTGTACTTGACTAAGCCTTCTGGGGAGGAAGGGCCTCAGGGAAGTTCATGATGAGAGCGAGAATGGGATACGAGAGTGGGAGACAATACTTCAGCCTTTAGTTTGGCTTCTGGATCACAAGGAGCCTTGCCAGCCTGTCACACACAGAGACAGTGACTGAGAATGTAAAATGACTATTCCCAGAGGGAATGAGAAAATGCCTCCAGGTTGTCCAGGGCCATCTGTGTGCTGGGCTACTCCCAAGACTCAGACCTCTGGCGGGGTCTAAACCTGAGACCCATGAGAAAATGGCCCAGTGCAGTCCTTCACACAACTCCACATAAAGTGTCTCCAGAGTCCATTGCTATGGGGATTTAAAGGAGGAGAGTCAAGTGGTGATGCTGTGAGTGGAAAGGCTGGCAACCCCTTCATCGTTTATGTGCCCCTGAAATTCCACCTCCCTGAGAGAGAGCCCCGGGGCCTGATTAGAGCTCATCTGTGGGCTTCACCTGCTCCCAACCCATGGGAGCAGATTTCCCACCCACCGGCCTCCATCTAGAAGCAGAAGGGACAATCAGATAGCCCTCCCATGTAACGCCACCGCCAGCCCACCCTCTTTCTTTAAGCAGTAGACCTCTGTTGCGTTGTGTCATGAAAAAATATGAGTGCCAGGGACCCAGCTGTAAGCAGCTTTAGAAAAAAAATAATCAGTATGAAAGCCCAAGTTAGTCCCGGGGGGAGGGGGGGCAGCTTAGGATACAGAGTCCCCAGAGCTCCCGTTTTAATCATATGGAAACAGCCTGGCCAGAAAGTCGATGTCAGCTGCAGACCCTGCGTCTCAGAAACGCCGCTGCTCAGAACTGGTTTCCCCAACAGCCAGTGAGCAGATTTGTGAAGACAAGACAAGATGGGAAGAGGCCGGAGGATGTTTCAGCTTAGGGCAGCACTGGCCAGGGAGACACAGAGGGGGTGTGTGTGTGTGTGTGTGTGTGTGTGTGTGTGTGTCTGATTCTAATACCTCTCCCCCCAGGGTGATCAAGCTCTTGTTTGTGGACTGTTTTCTGACAGTCCAGACATTTGCATGTGTAGGTGGAGGACTGTCTGACCCTACGGCATGGTGGCATTGCCAGGTTTGTGCCACGGGAAAGAAACCGCTCTTGGACAAGCTGGTCAGGTAGACAATTAGGCGACCTAAAGGGACCCTAAGCACCTCACCTGGAGTTCCCTTAGTAGCCACGTGAGGTGTGGTGTAACAGTGAGACTCCAACGCAGAGCGAGGACTGCCAAGCCCCAAAGAATTCCCGGTTCAAATGGATGGTGTCCCGGCCCCTCTCCCACACAGTGGGAACCACGTGGGTCAAAGCACATGCCTCTAATAAAGACACTACTTCTGGCGGTGAAGGAGGCAACAGATGGAAAAATGTGTCACTGGACCCCAGGAGGGACCAGGAAGAACTGATCCTGGGTGAACTGTACTTACAAAGGGATGAAGTTCTGCCACAGATGTAGGAGAAGTGAGAGAGAAAAGGAGACACCCCAGTTCTCTAACTGGTGGAGAAGAATCTGGACGAGGAGGAGGCAAACACAGCTTCACCATTTTGGCCCTTTCTCCCTTCCCTTCTGGCTGAACAGGAATATATGGGAACTTAGGAACATACGGGACATTTCTCTCATGCTGGAGTTCAAGCCTAGGGCTTCCCGCATGCTGGGCAAGTGCTCTACTATTGAGCTGTATAGCGGCCCCTCCCGCCTGCCTGCTTGCCTCCTCTCTCGCTCTTTTTCTCTTTCTTTCCCTCTCTCCCTCTCCATCTCTCCCTCCCCTTTTACTTTGAGACAGGGGCTCTTCTCCGCTAAGTTGCACAGGCTGGTTTTGAACTCACTCTATAACTCAGGTAGAACATGAACTTTTGGTCCCCCTGCCTCAACTAGCCCCCAGGACCAGCATGGGAGGGGCGGTTACATGCAAATAGAAGGGATGAGGGTCTGGAGAGATGGCTTAGCGGTTAAGCGCTTGCCTGTGAAGCCTAAGGACCCCGGTTCGAGGCTTGATTCCCCAGGACCTACGTAAGCCAGATGCATAAGGTGGAGCATGCACCTGCAGTTCGTTTGCAGTGGCTGGAGGCCCTGGCATGCCCATTCTCTCTCTCTATCTGTCTCTTTTTCTCTCTCTGTCTGTCGCTCTCAAATAAATAAATAATTAACAAATAGAAGGGATGGGGTTTGCAGCGATTAAGCAAGAAAATGAAAGTGAAGTGCGGACCTGCTAGCTCAGGTTGGTGAGTACCTCCTGCCACTTCCACTGCACCGAGTGAAGAGCGGAGTGACGTCACAGCGGTGGCATGGACGTGGGAGAAACCGCACCACCAGCTTGGGCTGAAACCACGACCACATCTCTGGTACTAGTAGTAACAGCCTTTCCTCCAGACAGCATTTACAGACGTTTCCACCAATGCCAGCCAGGGGGGCCTTCACATGCTGCACAACCCACTCTCACCAGCCCTGTTCATGGCCTCTGCCCACGGGGGAGCCCAGGCTCCTCCTGGGCTGTGTCCCGAGGCCACCCACCCAGTTTGGAGCTGGTGACAACTATCAGGAGAACGGGGACAGGAAGCCAGATGGGCTTTAAACCCAGTGTGAGAATGGCCCAGCAAGCCCTAAGCCTGGCCCACTTCTCACTGCCTTGGGTGGCATGATCTGCAGCTTTGTGTCCCCTGCAGGGTCCCATACCTCTACCTGTGGGTGTTCTGGAAACCTGCCTGATATGATCGTCTCTTTGCCACCAAGGACACTTCAAGTCTTCCCATACCCGCCGTCAGTCCCTCTCGGCTCAGACAACTTTGTGTTTGCGTTACCCTGCTTGGTACTGCCTTGGATCCTTTTGTGGGCAAGCCAAGGGCACATGAATGCTGCCAGCAGCAGCTCCCATGACAGGATGCCTAGTCTGTGAGTGTTCCTTGGGAAAAAAAACCTCCTTTGCGAATGCATGAATGAAGAAAGAAATGCATTAGTGGTGGTGGGGGAGGGGAATGAGAAGAATGTAAAAGCTGGCAGGTGAGGAAGAAGGTTGTGGCACTGTCTCGCCTGGACCCCACACGGCCATTGCACCCATGAACTTACAGCAGCTGTGGTTACCTGTGTAAGACAGGCCAGTCACCATTCCATCATGGACAGGAGAGGGGCACTGTGTCCCCACCCCTCCCTCAGGAGCTCCTGATAGTCACGGGTTGCTGGAGGAGGGAGGGAATCATTCTCTTTAATGATGCGCCCACGAATATGTAGCGGGTGGGGAAGAGAGGGTTCAGCAGGAGTGGGAGGGGGACAAGAGAGACTCATGGGGGATCTATATGATCAGATTACAATATATATGCATGAAATTGTCCAAGAACAGATACAAGCTAGGTTTTAAAAGAAACATTATGGGTGAACCCATAATGGCATCCCCAGACTTGTGCTCAGATCTGCCTTGAGCCCCGCACTGGGTAGGAGATAAAAGAGCTGGTGTTGCGGCTGGAGAGATGGCTTAGTGGTTAAGGTGTCTGCCTGCCAAGCCAAAGGATTCTGGCTCGATTATCCAGGACTCATGTAAGCCAGAGGCACAAGGGGGCGCATGCGTCTGGAGTTGTTTGCAGGGGCTGGTGGCCCTAGCGTGCCCATTCTCTCTCTCTCTGTCTCTCTGTCTCTTTCCTCTCTCAAATAAATAAAATATATTTTTTTAAAAAAAGAGCTGGTGGGCTGGAGAGATGGCTTAGTGGTTAAGGCGCCTGCCTGCTAAGCCTAAGAACGTCAGTTCCAATCTCCAGGTCCCACATTTAGTCAGATGCAAAGTGACGCAAGGGCTCAATGCCACACTTGCCCACAAGGGGTGCACACATCTGGATTTCATTCACAGCAGCTGAGAGGCTGCTGGCGTGTCCATTCTGTCTTCCTCCTCTCCCTCTCTCTCTCTGTCTCTCCAAAAAAAAAAAAGGGGGCTTTGTAGCATGGTTGGAGCAAGTTGGAGAGGAAAGGAAAATGGTAGAGACATGCCCTTCCCCAGGGCACGTTGGTTAGTCGGTTTCTTGTCACTATGACAAAATACCTGACCCCCCCAAAAATAATTTAAAGGGGGAGAAGGGTTTATTTTGGCTCCCACCTCCAGTGCTGTCCGTTGACTGTGGCAGAGGGTGTAGAAGAGCAGAGCAGCTCACTTCACGGAGGCCAGGGAGCGGAAAGAAAGGGTCGTCCACGTTAGCCGGCTTTCTCCTCTTATTCCATCCCTGCACTCCACCTGTCAAATGGTGCCACTCACATTCAAGGCAGGTATATCCCTTATTGAGCCCTCTCTGGAAACTGTCTAAGGCCCCATCAGGCATTTGTCCATATGGAAAAGCCAGAAGAGAGCACCATGGCCTTTCCTATTGTTGCGGTCAGGTTCGCATTGCTGGCAGAAATCACCCGACCAAGAGCAGCTTGTAGGAAACGTTTATTTGGGCTTATAAACTCGAGGGGGAAGCTCCATCTTGGCAAGGGAACACAATGGCATGAGCAGAGAGTGAACATCACTCCCCTGGCCAACATACAGAAGAGTGTGCTAAGCACTGGCAAGAGAAAGCTGGTTATAATACCCATAAGCCCGCCCCCAACAATACACTGCCTGCAGAAGGCGTGAATTCCCAAATCTCCATCAGCTGGGGGAACCTAGCATCTGGAACGCCTAAGTTTATGGGGGACGCTGGAATCAAACCACCACACCCATTAGAGAGGGCAATCTGCCGGACCAGCAGGAATATCAAAGGCAAGCATCACTATGTGAGCCTCAGAGCAGAGGGCTCAGAAGACAAGGGCTCTGGCCGAGCAGCCTTCAGAATTTTCCATCCTCGTAGGGAGGCTGTCTGAGAAGACTATCACCCACTAGCTGATAACTGGTACAGTGAACTGGACAGTGAACTGGACACAACATCAGGGACTCGAGTTCCTAGGAGGTTAATAAGAGGACTCGAGGTTGGGTCCCTAGAGTGAAGCAGGAAGTCCTTCCATTCAAAGGGGGAAGGGGCACCCAGGCCACCCAGAATAAATGCACAAGGGGGAACAAGCACGGAAGGAGTCTCTGGGCTCCCCCGCCCCCCGTCTAACCAGCACAAAGGCCAGAAGTAGACTTCAGGCAACAGCAGGTTGTAGCTCAAATGACACGTCTGGATATAGAAGCCACTGCGTGTTTCTCGCTGGCTTAAGCCTTGGGAAGTCTGATAGGCCTCTTTTGAAGTCTGCTTAGTGCCTGGGGAATGTGTGGATTTGAGGGCTAGATAAGACCCTCTGGGCTCAAGTATCAAGAGGCATTCCTTCTTTTTCTACATGCTGCTGGGAAAATGAGGAAAGCTCACATTCTGTAATTTTTACAGGAAATGTTAAATCTGCTTTGCTTCTTTCTAAGTGAGCCACAGAGACTCTATCCTCCCCACCCTACCCCTACCCCCATTCAAGAGAGGCGGCGATAGTGAGGCTCCGGTCACGTGAAGCCGTCAATGTAGGCGAGAGGCCCTGCCAGCGTGGAAGGCTTCCTTTTTGCACTTTCTCATTGTTGCCATCCAAATACAGTGTACGAAGCACCCTGTTCCCTCCCTTTTTCTTTACTATTTTATTTTCATTTATTTGACAGCGAGAGAGGAGGAGAGAAAGAGAGAGAGAGAATGGGTGCACTAAAGCCTCCATCTGCTGCAAACAAACGAACTCCAGATGCATACTCCACCTCGTACAACTAGCTTACGTGGGACCTGGGGAATGGAACCTTTAGCTTTGCAGGCAAGCGCCTTAACCCCTAAGCCATCCCTCCAGCCCTCCTTCCCTTTTCCATTCTGAGTCATTCCCATCAAACACCTTGCACACGCTGAACTGACCACATTCACGTTGGCCTAAGCCAAGGAGGAGCCGGGGACACAGTACCGATTTTGGTGAGCCACTTAGCCACGGCGCCATAGATCTCGTCCAAAATGAGGATGACCACGAGGTTGATGATGACCGCGGTCGCTGTCACTGTCACCCGGACATTGGAGCGAGTGGCCTTGTTGAGAGACAGAGCAGCTGCCGTTGTGATCCGATACACAATGACCCCAAAGACAATGGAGAACGTCAGGGCAATCTGTTCCAGTGAAGGAAGAAAGGCAGGCGATTATTAAGCAGGAAAACACCTGCAGGCAACTATTGAGCACCTACTGTTTGCTATATAAGCTGTCAGTAAACTTGAGTCCCTTGTGGGTGGCAAGGGACCTACCAATACAGAGACTTCTGAGGTCAGCACTTTTTAATTTTTTTTTTTAGGACAGAGTGCTTATAGTTTATATCAAATTCCAAATGGCCTATTAACACACGCACAAACTGAAGATAAAATTTTGGACACTGGTAATGCACAACACACATCCTGTAATTACTTCCACCAGGGAACTTTCAGAATACGTCCGAGGTAAAATGACGTCTTTTCACACCATAGTGAGAAACGGACGAGGGAGTAAAGCATGCTAAAGGAAAAGGTCAGCTGTGGAAGGACCCAAGAGTGGGGGAGAGCCGGCAGATCTTGTTGAACAGGGAGGAAATGAGCTTGAAACTGTACTGGCATTGAGAAGAAATACACAGCCACTGAAGATGTCTGAGTTGGGAAGGTGGGAAGGGACGTCACAGCTTGACGGATGGGGCAAGGTCAGGCACAAAGGGACTCAGAGTGAGACTGCGCACTCAGTACTGGCCAAGTGAGTAAAAATTACCAGAAAAGTTCTCTTCCAGGCAGCTTGAAGTGGAGGAAAGAGAGTTCTCATTGGGCGTACTAACTAACCTCTTACTACCTTGCTCCCAAGAGATGGACCGACCCCCGACCTCCAGGGAGCCATGCTTCTTCCTTCTAGAACCTAAGAATGGGAGAATCTCCTAGACCTGGAGGGTCAACAGTGCCACCTTCCCCGTGTTCCCACACTCTCATTCTTCTTCCCACCCCAGACAAAGAAGGCAGCTTTCAGGAAGAACCAGGGTGCTGGGAGGAGAAATGCCTGTTACAGCTCATCTTACTAGAGCAACTTTAATCTGCTTCAGTGAGTGCTCCCCACGCGCCCTCTCTGCAGGTGAAGGTGCTCATTCTAGTGAGTGCTCCCCACACACCCTCTCTGCAGATGAAGTGTTCAGTCTAGTGAGTGCTCCCCACAACCTCTCTGCAGATGAACGTGTGCAGTCTAGTGAGTGCTCCCCACACGCCCTCTCTGCAGGTGAAGGTGCTCATTCTAGTGAGTGCTCCCCACACACCCTCTGCAGATGAAGTGTTCAGTCTAGTGAGTGCTCCCCACAACCTCTCTGCAGATGAACGTGTGCAGTCTAGTGAGTGCTCCCCACACACCCTCTCTGCAGGTGAAGGTGCTCAGCCTAGTGAGTGCTCCCCACATGCCCTCTCTGCAAGTGAAGAAGTTCAGTGTAGTGAGTGCTCCCACACTCCCTCTCTGCAGATGAAGGTGCTCAGTCTAGTGAGTGCTCCCCACAACCTCTCTGCAGATGAACGTGTGCAGTCTAGTGAGTGCTCCCCACACACCCTCTCTGCAGATGAAGGTGCTCAGTCTAGTGAGTGCTCCCCACACACCCTCTCTGCAGGTGAAGGTGTTCAGTCTAGTGAGTGCTCCCCACATGCCCTCTGTGCAGGTGAAGGTGCTCAGTCTAGTGAGTGCTCCCCACACACCCTCTGTGCAGGTGAAGTGCTCAGTCTAGTGAGTGTCCCCCACACGCCCTCTCTGCAGGTGAAGGTGTTCAGTGTAGTGAGTGCTCCCCACACACCCTCTCTGCAGGTGAAGGTATTCATTCTAGTGAGTGCTCCCCACACGCCCTCTCTGCAGATGAAGGTGCTCAGTCTAGAGAGTGCTCCCCACATGCCCTCTGTGCAGGTGAAGGTGCTCATTCTAGTGAGTGCTCCCCACACAACCTCTCTGCACATGAAGTGTTCAGTCTAGTGAGTGCTCCCCACACACCCTCTCTGCAGATGAAGGTGCTCAGTCTAGTGAGTGCTCCCCACACACCCTCTCTGCAGATGAAGGTGCTCAGTCTAGTGAGTGCTCCCCACACACCCTCTGTGCAGATGAAGTGTTCAGTCTAGTGAGTGCTCCCCACACAACCTCTCTGCAGATGAAGTGTTCAGTCTAGTGAGTGCTCCCCACACGCCCTCTCTGCAGATGAAGGTGCTCAGTCTAGTGAGTGCTCCCCACACGCCCTCTCTGCAGATGAAGTGTTCAGTCTAGTGAGTGCTCCCCACACACCCTCTCTGCAGATGAAGGTGCTCAGTCTAGTGAGTGCTCCCCACACACCCTCTCTGCAGATGAAGTGTTCAGTCTAGTGAGTGCTCCCCACACGCCCTCTCTGCAGATGAAGGTGCTCAGTCTAGTGAGTGTTCCCCACACACCCTCTGTGCAGGTGAAGGTGCTCAGTCTAGAGAGTGCTCCCCACACACCCAGGTGAAGGTGCTCAGTCTAGAGAGTGCTCCCCACACACCCTCTCTGCAGGTGAAGGTGCTCAGTCTAGAGAGTGCTCCCCACACACCCTCTGTGCAGGTGAAGGTGCTCAGTCTAGTGAGTGCTCCCCACACACCCTCTCTGCAGGTGAAGGTATTCATTCTAGTGAGTGCTCCCCACACGCCCTCTCTGCAGGTGAAGGTGCTCAGTCTAGTGAGTGCTCCCCACACACCCTCTCTGCAGGTGAAGTGTTTCATTCTAGTGAGTGCTCCCCACACGCCCTCTCTGCAGATGAAGGTGCTCAGTCTAGTGAGTGCTCCCCACACACGCTGTCTATAGGGGATTTGTTTGGGTTCTGGTTTCTCTCTAGGGCAATGAGGAACTGCCTGGGGAGGGCTAAGGAGAAAATGTGGATAGGTGGACAGTTTCCCTGAAACACACGTGTGTGTGTGGAGTCCACCAGTGGCAGGCTCGGCTACCTACCATAATGTGCTGGACAGTGTTAGCTTTTATCCTGTGGGCCATGTGGTAAGAAAGGGAGGAAGGTGGTGTTTTCTGGGTAAAGGCAGGGTGTTCTGACGTGTATGTTGCATGAGAGAGAGAGAGAACAAAGGAAGACTGATGGCAAAGATAGCCGGGGGGAGAGCCCTTTTAGATGGAGAGGGAGGCCTGGTGGTCACTCAGAGAGGAAACCGGGACATGACAATGCAGACAGGTTCATTTCCCGTCCTCTGGGACTGTCATCGCCAGAAAGCAAGGGCCTGGAAAACGTGCTGTGAGATTCTTTCTCCCCAAAATCACTTCTGCAGTGGTGACCCGTGGTGGGAGGATTGGTGACGCCACAGAGGCTGGGCACGGAAAAGCATGTGTGTGTGTGTGTGTGTGTGTGTGTGTGTGTGTGTAAGAAAGAAAGAGAGAGAGAGAGAGAGGAAGAGAGGGTGGGAGGGAGGGAGGTGAAGTCGGGGAAAACTAAGGGGAAAATGGTAGAAAACAGCTTCTGCTTTAGGGTGGTGGGAAGGGGCCTCAGGGAAAGATAGAGAAGAGCTTCTCTGAGGTCGGGCAGCTAAGTAGTAAGAAAAGACACTCTGCTTCCTGCTCAGTCGTGTCTGGGGATGGAGGGCTGCACCAGCTTGAGGCTTGATTCACTCGCAGGATCTCCAGAACGCCAGCCCGCTTGACTTTGGTCCTGTAGTGTTTGGTATTCTAATCCTGTAGCTTTACCCTTGAAGCATTAAAAGGGGGGGGGAGGCTGGGGAAATGGCTTAGTGGTTAAGGTGTTTGCCTGTGAAGCCCAAGGACCCCAGTTCGATTCCCCAGGACCCACGTAAGCCAGATGCACAAGGGGCACATGCGTCTGGAGCTTGTTTGTAGTGGTAGGAGGCCCTGGCATGCCCATTCTCTCTTTTACTCTGCCTCTTCCTCTCTCTCTCTCTCTCTAATAAATAAATTTAAAAAATATTTTTTAAACAGCCATGCATTATGGTTTGAATGCAAAATGTCCCTCATAGTCTTAAGTTTGGAGACTTGACCCCCAGCTGGCACTGCTTTGTAAGACTATGGAACTTTCAGTCACGGGGAGGGGGAGGTGGGGACGGGGCTGAGGTTTTATAGACAGTCTGGCCCACTTCCTACCCTCACTCAGTCTCCTGACTATAGGAGCAATGTGAGCAGAGCCTCATGCACCAGCCCCCATGCCTGCCCCTCTACAATGGACCGTACCCTGCTTAAAGGATAAACCATAATTAAGCCCTTTCTCCATTAAGCTGTGACTTGTCAGGTCACAACAGTAACCAAAGTCTCTAGGACCCAGTGTTTGCCAGGGCAAAGAGTTCAGTACTATTTGACACCATGAAAGAGCCTGGAAGGAGAGACATCTTGGTCCCTAGGCTGCCTCTGGGGTTGAGAAAACCACTGCCCACATGTAACCCAGGTGAGCTCCAACAGCTGGCCAGACGCTCAGTTCATGAGCCTCAGATAGCGCCGAGAGAAAGCAGCGGATAGGCCAAGAGAATGTTGGAGCTGTGGGAGGCAGTGTCCTGGGGAAACACAGAGAAGAAAGAACAAGACGGAGTGGGCAGGGAGATAGCCAGTGGATAAAGCATTCACTGCACACGCTCAAGTGTAGTGACTTGAGTTCAGATCCCCAGAACACCTGTGGAGCCGGACACTGTAGTGAGTGTCTATAATGCCAGCCCTCCTATGACAAGGTAGGAGGCAGAGACAGGAGAATGGTCTAGAATCTCATGGCCCAGCTACCATGGCAAACACAGTAGTGAATGGGAAACCCAGATTCAAACAGGGTGGAAGGTCAGGACCAGCACCTAAAGTTATCCTCTGACCTCCTTGCACATGTGTGGCTGACACCTCTCCGTTATCTTATTTTCCTATGCAGCTACTCTCAGGGCACTGTGCCAGTCACAGTTCTGGATGCTGGGGATATAGCAGTGAGGACAACAAAACAAACTATAAAATCAAAAATCAATGCTGGGGCTGGAGAGATGGTTCAGTGGTTAAGGCATTTGCCTGCAAAGCCAAAGGACCCAAGTTAAATTCCCCAGGACCCACGTAAGCCGGATGCACAAGGGGGCACATGCGTCTGGATTTTGTTTGCAGTGGCTGGAGGCCATGGTGCACCCATTCTCTCTCTATCTGCTCTCTTCTCCCTCTCTCTCTCTACTTGCAAATAAATTTAAAAAAAATCAATGCTGTTGTGGACTGGGGGGGGGGTCAGGGAGATGGGCAGAAGACGGGTTTGTAGAAAAGAAAAGTTCTAACCCTTATGACCATACCATGTTCTTTTGTAAATGACATTTCAAGATGACCCAGGACTGGACCCTGTTCCATGGAACCAAGCCTGCATTCCCTTCCTGACATCAGAACTCAGGTCTAAAGTCACGGGGACACTAAAGAATCAGTCTTAAAGCTGAGCTGACTACCTCCCGCGGCCCCCAGACCCTTGTTGGCATTGCACAAACCATCAGAGGGAGCGGATGTCCAACTCAAAGAAGCTGTCCAAATCCTGTAGCCGTCTCTTCGGGCATTACTGCTCCAAATTCTTGGCCTGAGGTGCCTCCCACTCCCTAGATGCTCAACTCTAGGCACACGTGCTAAGGGGCACAGCCCACAGTCTCCTCACCTTTGCCAACCCCTCCTGATTGCACAGTACGATGGAATGAAAGATCCATGGCACCCGTACAACAGAGTCTACATGTGCACAGCCCCCAGCAAGGGGCCCCCGGGGGAAATTACCATGAACAAGATGGAGGCAAAGTTCATCAGGTACCCTGGGAAGCGATCCTTCCAGGTCAGTTTATCTTCATCATCCTGGGGAGAAACGGGAGAGCTGAGGTAATCAGAAGCCACAACCAGCAGATATTAAGTTGTCCCCACCTTACACAGATTGGCATGTCATTAACATTTACTTTCTAGTGATTTCTCTCGTCCTGGATGACTCCCCTTCAGCGTCAACAACGGCCCTCCAAATCGCGTAACTTGTAGAGGAGCTGACACAGCCCAGAAACACTGCAGTGAGGAGATTGGATTTCCGCCTCCCTCTACGGTGATAAAACGCGGTTCACCTTTTAGCGCCTGTGTAACCCAGCATATGTCTTTCATGTACAAAGTGGACGTGGTGATGCCTGCCCTGCCTGCTGTATAGGATGATTTTATTATTCTACAATGAAAACACAATTGGTTGGCAAATGGATACAACCCAGATGTGAGCACCTGTAAAGAGAACATCCTTTTTTTTTTTTTTTTTTTGAGAGAGAGAGAGAGAGAGAGAATGGGCGCGCCAGCAGCCTCACAGCCACCATGAACGAATTCCAGACACATGCGCCCCCTTGTGGACAAGTGCGGCATTGCACCCTTGCATCACTGCGTCTGGCTAAATGTGGGACCTGGAGAGTTGAATGGGCGTTCTCAGGCTTAGTAAGCAGGTGCCTTAACCACTAAGCCATCTCTCTAGCCTGAGATCATCCTTTGAACAGAGTGTCAACCACTAAGTCATTCTCTTCTGTGGCTTAGCCAGTCGTAAGTGATGAGGAAGACAAGTACAGTGAGGGTTAAGGGTAATGTGGGGTACATTCGATCAAAATGTAGTGTTGTAAAAAGAAAATTAAAAAGCCAGGTGTGGTGGCATACTCCTTTAATCCCAGCACCCAGGAAGCAGAGGTAGGAGGATCACCGTGAGTTCGAGGCCACCCTGAGACTATATAGTGAATTCCAGATCAGCCTGTGCTACAGTGAGACCCTACCTCGAAAAACCAAAAAGAAAAAGAAAGAGAGAGAGAGAGATTTCAGTCACTGAGCTTAATAATTATACAAATTTCCTACAATATTTATTCTTCAAGGAGCCCTATCTAGAACCCAGTGTTTCTTCTAGAATGCCCATGATGTTACTTCTCTGCTAGACACAGGTTAAGCTCATCTATGACCTCTTTTTTTCCCCTCAGTCTGGGCACACTCCATCCCAGGTCATCCTGGGATGACCACATCACCAGGAGCCTCCTTTGGTAGGGTGAGACCGGGAGCAACGGATCATAAGAAGCTCTGATGTATAACTACGATTCTTAAAATCCCAGCACTCGGGAGGTGGAGGCTGGAAGATTGAGAGTTCAAGGGCAACCTAGGGATACATGGGGAGACCCTGTCTTTAGCCTCCCCAAAAAAATATTTAGAATTAAGATGGCAGTTATGACAACCATTGTGACGACTGTGTGAAGCCATGTTTGAGAAGTGCAAGGAAAAGGGTGTAATGGTCTGAAAATGGCTGGAGAAAGACCCCAGAGTCAAATAGCGTGTAAAAGCATGGAGCGTTTGTTCTGCAGAATCAGCCAGCATGCTGGGTCAACCACATGTACAAAATGGCAACAACCCGAGGAGCTCCCAGGCTCCCTTTTAAGCACAGCTAAAGGACTTTTGGAGGGCTTTTAGTCTTTTAACGTGATTGGCTAATTTGAACAGTAACTGTACTTGTGTTTTTTTTGATTGGTCTTAAGGTTTTGGCAGCCAGGTCTAGGGGAATTTCAGGCAGAGGAGATAACCTCCTAACGTGATTGGCTAAGCAAACCGCTAAGCAAAAGGGACATGTCTGCGCATGTTTGGACATGTCTCTAGGAACTGACTTAGCCCCCAGAGCTCGCCCCTCCTGGAAATTGAAACTTTGGCCTAGTCAGGGCAGCACCTTCCTGAAGCCTGTCATGGCGTCAGTTTGGTCCCTTCAAGGGCAAAGCACACAGTGCCAGCTAGCTGGATGTCTGCTCACCACACCCTCACATAGCAGGGCAGTACCCATTTCCTCTCCCTTCTCATGCTGGGATCTCAAAACACACCTGCCCTGGCTCTAGCAACAGTGCCATCTAGCCTTTGAGAGCTTGTACTGTAAGCCTAAAAAACTTCCTAGAATTTTTTGTGTATAAATGTGTGTACATACTGTGTGTACACAGCCCAGTGGAACAGTGATGACACCCACCCACCCACCCAAAGGTGTGAAGAACAACTTGTCAATTCAGGAGGGCATCTATGGGAGTGAAGGACAGGGATCCTTTGTATTGCATTTGGGACAAGAATGGGGTTGAGCTGGCTTCATAGATAGTGCTGCAAATGGTGTTGTGTATGGTTGAAGACATTTAGTAATCCATACTTTCATCTATGAATGATGTAAAGAAGTTAGGGCTGGAGAGATGGCTTAGTGGTTAAGGCATTTGCCTGCAAAGTCCCATTCTCCAGGACCCACATAAGCCAGATGCACAAGGAGACATATGCGTCTGGAGTTCGTTTGCAGTGGCTGGAGGCACTGGTGCACCCATTATCTCTCTCTCTCTCTCTCTCTCTCTGCTTCCTTCTCTCTCTTAAATAAATAAAATATATTTAAAGAAGTCATATATTCAGGT
Source organism: Orientallactaga sibirica (assembly GCA_036365145.1). Lineage (NCBI taxonomy): Eukaryota > Metazoa > Chordata > Mammalia > Rodentia > Dipodidae > Orientallactaga > Orientallactaga sibirica. The sequence goes on along the minus strand of JAEOAD010002324.1, from coordinate 2,409,878 downwards.
TTTCATCACACCACAGGAACAAGGTAAATTGTAGATGGAGACCATTCTAAATAGATGGAACAATGTCAGCTTATTGCCAATAGGATTGGAATAAGACTTGTTCATAATCGTCTAAATGTGGCCAAACAGCAAAAGGGAGTAGAATTTCTCCTGTTTACCTCCAGTATTCTCAGTTTTGCTCATGTACTACTGTTTTTCTTTACAATATCTTGAAAATATCTTCCTTTAACTTGTTTCTATGTAGCTCAGTGTTAGGATGTTTGTCCAGCATGCACAAAGCCCTTTGTTTGATCCCCAACACCACATAAACTGGATGGGGTGGGGCACTTAGGAGGTGCAGGCAGGAAGATCCGAAGTTTGAGGGCATCCTCAGTTACATAGCACTGGTAAGGAAAGCTGAAGATGGGTTGCGGATGACTCTACTCCAAAGAGAAACATGGGGGCACAAGGAGGGACCCTTCCCAAGACCTCCTTTATCACACGTAGTCTCGATGAATGAGTCATGGTCCAGTGCCCCTCATCAGATAGTCTGAGCACCTTTAATGGACCCAACTCAGGGCTGGATTGTAAGGAGGAAGTTCTGCTGGCCCAGAAGGAAGCCAGGGACCACTGGAGCAGGAGGGAAAGGATGCCGGCTAAGCCCGGTTAGAAAGGTAGTAGCACTCCTAGCTTGCATGAGAAGGAGACAGACATAATTAAACAGGCGGTTCAAACTGGATGTGCTCCTGAACAAATGGTTATTTTGACATGGAGTTTTTGTATTTGTTGAAAAGCCATCCCTTTTGGGTTTACACTGGTGAAGTATTGTTTAGAGGGTACATGTTCTAACAAATACAAAGTTCTCATGCCGCCAGACACTAACCAAACACAAGAAGCTGACAGAAAAACAAAACAAAACAAAACAAAAAAAACCAAGATGATTGCCTCCCAAGAGTCTGAAGTCACTCGCAGAGGTGACAGTGAAGAAAGAAGTTTGGTTTATTTGTGTTTTTGTGTGTTGTTTTTGAGACAGGACCTGAGCACAGACTGAGCTCAGCTTCATCCTCCTCCTGCTCCCCAGGAGCCTCCAGACTACAGAGCTCACAGACTCACCACCTCTCTGGGCAGGCAAAGGGTTTTATTTCTCATACTTTGGCACTAGTAAGCAGTTGAAGTCCTCTTTGCCAGAACATGAACGAGGTGAAGAGTCACTGTGAATGGCCATTCACCTGCGTGTCTCCTTAAAATCCACGTCACCAACACGAGGGACAGCAGAAAGGGAGGCCACCCGAGATCAGAAATATCATGGTTCAAAGCACTTGACCTTTTTTTTTTTAAATTTTTTTTGTTTATTTTTCATTTATTTCAGAGCAACAGACAGAGAGAGAAAGAGGCAGATAGATAGAGAATGGGCACGCCAGGGCCTCCAGCCACTGCAAACGAACTCCAGATGCATGTGCCACCTTTTGCATCTGGCTTACGTGGTCTTAGGGAATCAAGCCTCGAACCAGGGTCCTTAGGCTTCACAGGCAAGTGCTTAACCACTAAGCCATCTCTCCAGGCCAAAGCGCTGACTTTTATGATTATCTGGGCAGCCCAGAACTTCAGATTCTTTATCTTTAAAACAGTCTATTTGTCCATCCATCCATCCATCCATCCATCCATCCATCCATCCATCCATCTGTGCAGTGGTTTCAATGTAAAATGTCCCCCATAGCATCATGTGTTTGTGATCAAGCCTCACACTTAACACCCAGCTGGTAGAGCCTTCATGGGTGGAATCTTGCTGGAGGAGGTGTGTCATTGGGGGCAGGCCTTGGGGTATTATATAGAGTCCAGCCCCAACTGCCGCCCTTAGCCTGCTCAAATTTCTCTCTGCTGATGCTGACATGCGATGCCTGGTCATCTCTTCCTGCCATGGCTTTCCCAGCCACGGCGAAACTTTCCCTCATCACGAGGAGCTAGAAATAAACCCTTTCCTCTCACAGCTGCTTCTGGTCAGCGGCTTTGTCCCAGCAAATAGAACATGACTTCTACAGACGGTTCAGGACAGCTCACCAAACTAGTCTGCCTTTCAAATGAGCCCCTTATGGGGAGGAACAAGAGGGTGTAGGCACACAGAGGTGTTTTCCTCTTTTATTTATTTATTTATTTATTTATTTATTTATTTATTTTATTTGAGAGAGACACAAAAAGAGACACAAAGAGAGAGAGAGAGAGGAAGAGGCAGAGAGAGAATGGACACTCTAGGGCCATGTCAGCCACTAAGAACAAACTCCAGATGCATGTGCCCCCTTGTAGGCATGCGTGCTTGCATCACTTTTACGTCTGGCTAATTGTGGGACCTGGACAGTTGCACAAGTGTTCTTCAGCTTCGCAGGCAGGCGCCTTCACCGCTAAGCCATCTCTCCAGCTCTCTCCCTCCTTTATTATGGCCCAGACACTTGTCTCAAGGAAGTGGAGGAGGGATTGTTTGGGTCTCATGAGTGAATGCATGTGACAGAGCTTTATAAACTATGGGGCTCAGACAAAAGCAAGATCTAATCAGCTTAGGCTACATCAAAAACAGGGGAGTGTGAAGCACTTAGCTAATGTCACCATTGTTCAGACGTGAGCCTACTGTCATCACCCGTGTTTATGGCTTTGTCTCTGCCATCTGTATCCATGTCCCTGGACTGCAGCCCCCTCTTACGGCTCTCCAGGCAGCAGGAAGCACAATAACACCCACATCACACCACATAGGTGCCCTTTTGGCAAACTGAGTATTTGGAAATGAACTCCCTCAAAGGGCAAGAGGCGAAAGTATTATTCAAACAAAACCCTTGAAGAAAGGGGATTTGGGGACGTGGCAATCGCCCCCAAGGTTTCTAAAAGAAACTAAATGGTAATTTCATATATGCGTGTAGTGAAACAAGCCTCCGTTAGTATGCAATTCTGCCAGTTTGACATGTGGTCATGTAAATACAGCAACACAGATAAAGAGCCAGAGGGATTCTGTCGCTCATCAACATCTGATCATTCCAATAAATATTCCCTCCTTCCTAGCTACCTCGTGTCCTCTCATGACCACACAGAAAATCACACACATGCTCCTGAACCTGGTCTTTCAACTGACCCAACCTGTAGCGCTATGCAGTTAGACCAGAGCCATCGGTCCGCTCCGCTGAGTAGGCGTGGATGCTGAGCCCAGCAGAAGTGGATTGCCGGTGTCAGCTGTGGCCCCCCATTGCATTTGCCATTAGTGACTTCCAAACTGCTCCGCTCCCTGCAAGCATTCTCAGCACCAGCCCTTCCCACATTCTAGCCTTCTACGAGGAGAAAACCAAGACTCATTTGAGAATCTCTCAAACTCCAATGATTCTCGGACCTTCCTTTTATTGGGAGAGATTCCTCCCACCCACCGCTGCTCTTTCCCTCACCTTTGAATCTCACCCTCTCCTCAAGGGCTTTACTCTTCTCTATCTAAAACTCTTGCTCTCAGACTTTGGCATGCCACGTTGGGAATCAACTGCAGGTCTTGCCTAAACACATCTATATCCCTTGTTGACACAGAGTCTAACACCAGAGGGTCTAGAACGGGGTCTGGGGATTCCAATTCTGTCTTGGTTCTGCTGGTCAGGGGACCACGCACGTGTGCGTGCAGGTGTATGTGTGTGAGTGTGGTGTATACATGTGCCCATGGGGTGCCCCACATACTTGCCTGTGGTGGGATGCACTCCTCTGTTGTCACCAGGGCAGAATGTTGGGGTTCTCCCTCAATCTCTTTTCTGCCCATTCTTACTTGAACTGGAGTCTTACTGACCCACTTTGCCATTTTTTTTCATGAGCTCTGGCAATTCTTGGGTCTCTGGCCCACTACACATGTGCCTACGGCTGTTTATGTGGGTCCTGTGGTTAGAAATCAAGCACATATCTCAGGCCTCCTCAAACCTTCCTGCTTGCACAGGAAGTACTCTTAACTGCTAAGCCGTCTCTCCAGCCCAGGGGGCCACATTTTGACCACCGCGCCCTTAAACCATTCGCTTTCCGCTGTGTGTTACCATCCAACCTTCTGACACACCAAACAATGAGTCTCGCTGCTTAAATTGCTTACGATGCGACTGGCTACGAGCCAAGTGCCTTAGTCATACCCATTTAGTTCTTTCCATATCCCTTGATGTTGCCATTATTTTATGATCCCCGTGATACAGCTGGGGAACTGAAGATTCCAGAACACTGGAGAACGGTGCTCACAAGCAAGGACGTTACAGCTCCCGAGTCCAGTGCACTTGCAATCTGCCGCCTCCCACGTGACACTGACTCTGACCTCTGTAAAGCACATCAGCCAAGGCAATCCGAGGTGGTGGATGTTACCACAACACAAGGAGGGAGGCTTCAAGAAGAGACTCTGACCTTCCGGACAGAAGTCAATTAAAAGCAGCAAAGCATCAATTAGAGTTTGCCAGCAGGCACCTAACAACAGATAGAAAGATGAAAATGTCGGGCTGGAGAGATAACTTAGCGGTAAAGGCACCTGCCTGCTAAGCCTAAGAACGCCCTATCGATTCTTCAGGTCCCATGTTTAGCCAGATGTAAAGTGGTGCAAGAGCACAATGCCGCACTTGCCCACAAGGGGGCGCATGCGTCTGGAGTTCGTTCACAGTGGCTGAGAGGTGGCTGGTGCACCCATTCTTTCTCTCTCTCTCTCCAAAAAAATAAAGATGAAAATGTCACGTAGACGCACACACATTGCCACCAGGTAGATAGGTAGGTAGGTATATAGACAGACAGGCAGATAGATGATAGAGAGGTAGATGGGACATATTGAGCCACACAAAAGAGTGACATCCCATTGTTTGTGACAACATGGATGACCCTGGAGGACATCGTATTGAGTGGAATCAGAAGTTGGCCTGGAACAGAAAGACCAACACACAGGATCTCGCTCATATGGTGGACTCTTTGAAAAAGCTGTTCTCATAGAAACTGAGGCTTGAACACTACTTACCAGAGACTGAGCAGGGGAGGGGAGGGGAGAAGCAAGGGAGAGAAAGAAGGTGGTCATTGGGTGCCGTGCAACAGTTAAGATAGGAGAAAGAAGCCGGGCGTGGTGGCGCACGCCTTTAATCCCAGCACTTGGGAGGCAGAGGTAGGAGGATCGCCGTGAGTTTGAGGCCACCCTGAGACTACAGAGTGAATTCCAGGTCAGCCTGAGCTAGAGTGAGACCCTACCTCGAAAAAAAAAAAAAAAAAAAAAAAAAAAAAAACAAACAAAAAAATAAAAGATAGGAGAAAGAAATGTTGGTGTTCACCGGCCCAGAGAGGGGATTATAGCTAGCAACAGTGTACTCTGGACTTTGCAAAAGCTACAAGAGACGTTTATAATGTTCTCAGCACACAGGTAACAAGTGTTGAAGTTAAGAATATGCTAATTATCCTGATTTGGCAATTATACAGCACATACAGAGATCAAAATAACTTATTATGCCCCACAAGTATGTACTATCATGATGTGCCAATCAAGTGTGTGTGTGTGTGTGTGTGTGTGTGTGTGTGTGTGTGTGCATGTGTGTGTGTGCATGTGAGTGTGTGTGTGCATGTGAGTGTGTGTGTAGTGCTGTGTGTGGTAGGAGATGAGACAAGGAAAGAGAGTGCTGACAACCCGCTCTCTGAGGGAGGTGAAGGGACACAGGGTTGTCACCAAGTTTAGTAACAAGCGCATCTCTTACCCTATCTTCCTCCAGGCTGGAATCACAGCTTACAACCAGCCCATCTCTCTGCTAAGCTCCAGAGTCACTCACACTCAGTCATCCACCTAAGTGAAGCTCTCTGTTAGAATCTTCTGAGAGCAAATGTTTCTGAATGAGCGAATCCTCTTTTGCCTTAAATCTTCGTTTCCTATCCTAAAACAGTGAGCTGAACCAAGACTCTGAGCAGCAAAGTCTGAAGCAGGGACATTCGCTCGCTTGGGTTGTTTTCTTCCATACATTAATTGGCAGTCTGTCTCAAGTCTCTTTTGTTTTGGTTTTTCCGAGGTAGGGTCTCACTCTGGCTCAGGCTGACCTGGAATTCACTATGTAGTCTCAGGGTGGCCTTGAACTCATGGCGATCCTCCTACCTCTGCCTCCTGAGGGCTGAGATTAAAGGCGTGCGCCACCACACCCAGCTCAGCCTCAAGTCTCATAGCATATTCCTCCTTAAACACTGCCCTGGCTCTTCGCTCCTCTCCACTCCTCCTGGTATGCTCAGGCCCTGCATTTTTCCAGGCTCACCCATCCCCTCCAGCGGGATTTCCAGGTCTTCCTCTTCACAGAAAAGGCCTTGATGTTGATCATCCCCCTGGTGTTGGAGCCCGGGATTGGATGCTTAGTATAAACTCTGTAGGTGCGTGCTCAATCAGTGTGTTTCCTGTCACATTAACAGACCTTGACTCTAAAAACAAACTGAGGACAATCACAGGATGGCCATGCTTTCTCGAAATAAAGGAACGTCACAAGCTGGGGAGAGTTCAACCATGAACTTCTGACCCATGACTTCAGTTCACCCCAGCTCTCCACAGACATGTTGAGAGAAGCAAAGAAGGAAGAGGTGGTGAGCTCAGGGCAGAAGCCTCTCAACTAGGGCCAGAAGGGTTTATTTGAGGAAAACGTGTTCTTTCTTTATAAATATTTCTCCTCTTCCCCTCGTTCCCCTTCCCTGCCCCTTTCTTGTCCTCGCTCAGTCTGGGCATCACATCAGCCTGGCAGACACAGCTGGTGATTCCATAGGAATTCTGCAGGGCAGTCAAGCTGCAGTGAACTCCAGCTCACACACTTCCAAACTGTATGACTTTCAAGTGTGAACAACTTCTCTACGACTCCCCTTCCTCATGTGTTAAAAAACAAAAGAGGGCTGGAGAGACGCCTTAGTGGTTAAGGCGCCTGCCTGCTAAGTCTAAGAACGCCTGTTCAATTCTCCAGGTCTCACGTTTAGCCAGATGCAAAGTGATGCAAGGGTGCAATGCCGCATTTGACCACAAGGGGGCGCACGCATCTGGAGTTCATTCACAGGGCTGAGAGACTGCTGGTACACCCATTCTCTCTCTCTCTCTCTGCCTATCCCTCTCTCTCCGTCTCTCTCCAAAAAATAAAAAAAAAAAAAAAAAAAAAAAAAGCAAGAAAGCCGGGCATGGTGTCGCACGCCTTTAATCCCAGCACTGGGAGGCAGAGGTAGGAGAATCGCCGTGAGTTAGAGGCCACCCTGAGACTACATAGTTAATTCCAGGTCAGCCTAGACTAGAGTGAAACCCTACCTCGAAAAAAAAAAAAAAAAAAAAAAAAAGAGCAAGATGGAAAATATTGTCAACAAGACAAGACAGCTACTATGAAGTTGAAATGAACTCATGCATGGAACGGGCACGTATCTGTGCTGTGCAGAGAGAGAATCTGAACTTGTCACATCCTCATCACCACTCACCCAAGGAACCCAGACCTGAACCAGGATGGAGTGAGAATGTGGCTGGAGCTTCCCGGAGCACAGACTCCAGGGCTTCTCTGCCAGGTCCAAAGCCACACAACTGCCCTGGTGCGCTCACTCCACCACTTGGTACCAGTGACGCTCCAAATACTGCTGCTCTGTGCTCTCTGCTGGGTGACATCTCAAGACCTTCAAGAACTCTCACAAGTGGCACCTACCCAGCAGAAGGTTCTCTCCTAAAACAGCCTCTCCTCCACAAGACGCTCACGACCTGACCAGAAGAGTAAGGCTGACATTTGGCTGGACCTATCTACCTTCCTGAGAAGGTGGTCATTGGGTACCATGCTACAGTTAAGATCGCAGAAAGAAATGTTGGTGTTCACTGGCCCAGAGAGGGAATTATAGCTAGCAACAGTGCAATCCTATCGCTCCTCCTGCCACAATCCGAGCCCAGAGTGGGCTGCACACTCTACACAGTTCAAGTGCACACGACCTCCCAGCAGCCAAGTTTCCAAGTTCTATCCTTGAGGCCTCAGAGCCTTTCAGAAAGAAAGGCTTTAAGGACAGGGTCTTCGTTTGAGAAGAAACTCTTGACAAAGGGACTGGAGACAGTCACGTGGCCTAGCACCTAAGCTGACAGGCGTGCCTGAAGCCTAGGACAAAGCGCAATATAATTTGTGGCTGAAGTGGAAACCATTATTTATTCCTCCCAGTGCTCTGGTTTGCCCCGGCAGCCACAGAAAACCACTCTGGCTCCCTGAGGTCCAGCTCATTTACTCTGCTCCCTCAGGCTCCTCAGAGAGCTTGCTGCCTCTGTCTGTCTCTCAGACGGTTGCCTGCCCAGCTCCTCTCTCTCCATTCCAGTTCTACTGGGTACTGGCTGTATTCGTTGTGTCTCCTTACTGTGACCGAAATACCTAACAAGAAGCAGTTCCGGGGGCACCTTCCAGCATGGCAGGAAATGTATGACATCAGTAGTGGGAGACCAGCTGATCACACACATTTGCAATCAGGAAGCACACAGCAATGAAAGCTGCTGCTCAGCGCACTTTCTCCTGTGTTTTGGTTAAATTTTTGGGTTTTTTTTTAAATTTATTTATTTGAGAGCAACAGACAGACAAAGAGAGAAAATGGGAGAGAGAGAGAGAGAGAGAGACAGAATGAGCGCATCAGGGTCTCCAGCCACTGCAAACAAACTCCAGATGCATGTGCCACCTTGGGTATCTGGCTTACGTGGGTCCTGGGGAAACTGAGCCTCGAACTGGGGTCCTTAGGCTTCACAGGCAAGTGCTTAACTGCTAAGCCATCTCTCCAGCCCCTTTCATTTTTGTTTTTTTCAAGGTAGGATCTCACTGTATCCCAGGCTGACCTGGAATTCACTATGGAGTCTCAGGGTGGCTTCCTAGGACCCCAGCCCATGAGATGGTGCCACCCACAGTTGGGGGGTGGAACCTCTTACCTCAGTTAACCTAGTCTGTAAAGTCCTTCACCATCATTTCCAGAGCTTTGCTTCTATGCTGATTCTAAATCCTGTCAAGTTGACAACCAGAGATATAGTCATCACAGGCCCCCTGCCTAGACTCCAGCTAGAGATGGCTTCTTCCCACTCACTTTCTCAAATGGGGGGGGGGTAAGATAAGTTTCAGGTGGGCAGCCCCTAATAGGGTTAGAACAAGCGATAGATACGCTTTTGTACTTCTCCAGGCCTTATATGTAAAAGGACGTAGCTGGACTGAAGCCATTGGCACCTCCCTCTGTTAATGTCCATTTGTATAAGTCCTTCATACGTAACCCTTACATAGAGTGTCAGGTAAGCACCGTATGCCAAATATCTGAACTGCGCACAGACACCAAGATCTGACACGCTCTGGCTTCTCTTCAGCCCATCTCCTTCCATGCCATCCCTCGCTGACTCCGTCCCAGTCACGAGACTTCCTTCCCGTTCCTTGAACCCTTTGTGGGACTCCTCACCTACCTCTTCTTCCAAGTAGGTATTCATTGTGAACTTTAGCCTGTGCATGTATTTCATACTGGCTCTATTCCCACCTGGTTATGCTCCTTTGCAAATGCTCACGTTCAGCGCACTTTGGGAAATGGTCTTCAAGATGTAGCCGTCCCTTATTGCTTTTGTTCCAGTGCCTGTGTTCCCATGGCTCATCCCCGTGTGAACAGATTCTCCCAAAGGAGCTCAAGAGGAAAAGAGGGTGGAGACCGTTCCCTCATGACAGAGCGTCCATGCAGAGTCCACCCTGTCAGCTCTATCACTGGGCAGCCAGCTGGCCAGCAGGCTCACCTCCACACCCCTTTCCCTCCCCTCTCCCTGCCCTCCACTGATTCCAGGGCTCGACCTGACTCTGACTCTTACAAGAGCAGGAGCAGAGTTCATAATACTGTAATGAAGTTCGTGGAGTAAGACAGGCAAGAACCGAAGGGAGAGTGCCACATAGTTATGGGCCGCATGGGAGGCCCAAGATGAATCACAGTTCCATTTTCAGCACGTTTTGTCCACATGCTGGGGAAGACTTACACCTATTTATTCCACTTACGCAGTTAGGTTGCATTTGGAATGTGGGGTTGGAGGGGGTGATTTAAAAAATTCCCCACTACACACCAAGTACCCTAACAGACACCTTAAGGTCTTGCAGCTTACTCAATGTCTTCCATTCAATAGCCAAGGTGCCAGGTTTTGCAATGTGGAAAAAAAAAAAAAAAGGCCTGACATTTTAAATTAAAGGTTGTGCCCTTTGAAATCCATTTCACGTGTAAATGAATAAATTATGAGTCATACCATCTCCCATGTGTTCTGGTCAGAAGAGCAAAGGAACATTGTTCATTGTTTGGTTAGCTACATAGGTCCGCTCCAGCCGCAACCCACAGAGCCATCGCCGTTGCACCAGGGTGCAGACAACATGCATGTAAAATAGTGCTTGCTGTTAACTAGGATGACAGAAGAGCCTATTTTCAGCAACAGGCAACAGTCGTAAACTAGCACAAGAGCCAGTGCAATTAGACATCATCATGGTATCCGGTAACACAAACCAGCCTGTGATGTTTGTTTGCTGGTTTGCTTTCAGATTCTGTTAACTTTAGAGAGACCAGTAATTAGTTGTTCTTCTATATTGAAAACAAGGGACCTGAACAAATGGCACAGGACCCCAAAATGTAAACTGAGTACAACATGGGAAGTACATTCAAGATCTTTGCCAAACCTAGGAGTGCCAGTCAAGGAGGAACCCCCTATAATATTTCAAGCAAACACAATACTCTACGCTGGGCCTGGCACTGCATGCAGATACTCTGGGCTACTATTACCCACTACTTAGCCAGATTCGAAGTTAGCAAATCCATAAATGACTCCCTCCCTCTGGCACGGACTGCAGATGAGGCAAGATCATCCCTAACCTCTCACACTGTTGTTCAAGCCACACTCTCCATTGCCCTCTCTGTCCAGCTAGGATCAGGGGTTCCTGCAAGAAGCTACAGGAAATAGCAGAAGCCCCTGTCTAGCCCCTGGCATGGAAAGTATTGCCACCGAATCATGGCAACAATTTTATTTTATTTTTTTAATCTCTTCTGCATTATCCACATTGTGTTCTTCAGCAAATTGGATTTTCCAGGTACGAAAAGACATTTCATACACAGAATTTCTGCCTTAGGAGACCGAATATGCCAGTGCATAGGAAAGGCCTTCAGAGGTCTGTAATATTGTCAGGTTGAGCAGCGCACGCAGCCATATCTAACTGGGGTTTCTTTGGTGGAACTCTGTCCTGTGACAGTTTGAGAAAAGTCACCTTGCCTCCTTTCTGACCTGGGAACAGAACCTAGAGCTTCAGTGCCTCAGCCAGGCACTTGTGGTTCTAGAATTTGAGCCAGCAATGATTTGATCTTGAGGCCATCAACAATCCATCCCTTCCCTCTTGTGATCTTCATCATCGGTCTTCCCTCCCTGAATCCCAGCATGTTTTCACAAAGCACCGAAGATATAAGAGCCACCAAACTTCCTAGAAGGGATGGATTTTGTGTGCAAGTTACACCTTAAGATGTGTCACTGCCCTTCACTGGTCTCACGTGTTGGGCCCTTCTCATTCTGTCTCTTGGCTATTGGTCTTGCTCTACTCTGGGCTCAGGATCAGGACCCCTCTCCCTAGTTAAAGTAGTTCCATGCCATCTGCTTCCCACGCTGCTCCCACCTTCTCTATGGTCTCTCAACCCCAGCTTCCACATCACAGAACATATCTTCCCATTCCTGTTTCTCTGCTCTCTAACTCCCTCTTACAGTAACGTGGTACACTGGAAAAACCCAGAGATGTGCACCCTTGTGTCCACAGGGACTCTTTCCACCTGGAGCCAGGGACCTGGGACCCTCTGCCACCCAGGGAGCCAGTTCATGCATCTCCTTGCACTTCAGCCCTGACTCACTGCATTGCTGAGGACTGACAGCCAGGGAATCCAGAGCCTCAGCCTCTCCAGCCAGACCCCGTTCTGCACCGCAGGCTAAAGAGCCACCTCTCCATGTTGCCAGCCAGGGGATTTTTTCCCAATGATCTCAAATCATTCCAAACGCTTAACACTCAGGAGCAGCTGCCATTGGTCCCCAGAGCATGCTCAGAGCAGTTCTTTACTTAATGTAAAAATTGCACAGTTAAACCCGAGAGCTCACACTCTCCTTAGCCGCACTTGCCTCCATCTCTAGGCCTTGGGGCAGAGGGCAGCCAGGGGTCTCTGGGATGCCACATGAGCGAGGTCAGATTGCATGGGTGACTTCTGATTTTGACTTCTGATTTTACACCAAACAGCTAAGACTGAGACAGGGAAGGTGAAGCAACCCTTACCTTCCAAGAAGGGTAGGGACGCTGGAAGAACTCTGCCAAGACCACAGATGCCTCAGAGAAGTAAGGACAGCTTTCCCCTCTCCCATCCCTCCTCACCACACTGCTAATGGATATGGACGGTAGGGACAGAGAGAAGGCAGAAAGGATGGAAAAGGAACTCACGTTCTGCCATCTGCAAAAGGAGGGTCTGAAATACTCTTTCATCCCTTCTTGAGTCCAGGGAGGAAAATATGAGGCAATGTCTCCAGGGCTGCCTTAGAGTCGAGATCCAGCTGTCTCTGGTCTGTCTGTGCTGAGGAAGCCTCTCGGTTGAGGGGCTAGCCTCAGCCCTGGCATGGATTAGTTGCCACGGTTAGGATAAGGCTCCTGTATCAAACTGTAACGCCAGCTGAAAGTTATTGGGAAGCTGGGAACTTAATCCAACTGTGGTGCTTAGAAATTGGGAATTTGGAAGGTTAGATACAACAGTTGTAAAGGTAGAGGACCCAAGACTGGATGCTTTATAAGTATGCAAGTGTTACAGCTGACTTTAGGAAAGGGCAGAAACTAGAACACACACACACACACACACACACACACACACACACACACACACAAAAACCTGCCATTAAGAAGATCATCACGTAATGTGAGCCCCTGAACCTCTGGAGTGTGAACTAACTCACCCTCTTCAGAATGCTGAGCTTCAGGTAGGTCATTATCATAATGAAAAATTGAAAACCAAACTTATACATGGTTTTCACGAGCCAGAAGGGAAAAAAAAGTTATTGAACTCCTTATTACCAAAGTTTATCTCAAAAAAGTAAAATGATTTTCAAAACCATATCATTATTCTATGCTCATGATTATATCTAATCCCTTTCCCCCCCAGTGTACAAAAGCTTGACACTGCTAAGCTTTCACAGCTGGGTGTGGTGGCACACACCTTGAATCCCAGCACTCAGGAGGCAGAGGTAGGTGGATCACTATGGGTTCAAGACCACTTTGAGAAAACTACATAGTGAATTCCAGATCAGCCTGGGCTAGAGAGTAAGACCCTACCCCAAAAAACCAAACATACGGGCTGGAGAGATGGCTTGGCAGTTGGGGTGCCTGCCTGCCAAGCCTAAGAACACCAGTTCCAATCTCCAGGTCCGACGTTTAACCAGACACAAAAAGTGACACAAGGGCGCAATGCCACACTTGCCCACAAGGGGGTGGACACATCTGGAGTTTGTTCACAGTGGCTAAGAGGCCCCTAGAGCGCCCATTCTCTCTCCCTATCTCTACCTCTCTAGCTCTCTCTCTCTGTTGCTCTCAAATAAAAAAAAATTAAATTAAAAAATTTAAAAAACCAAATATACATTTCATATATATATATGTATATATATATATAGAGAGAAAGATATATAAAGATATATAAAGATAGAGATATATATAAAGATATATAAAGATAGAGATATATCTATATATGTGTGTATATAGATATATATATATAGAGAGAGAGATTTATTTATTTGTAAACAGTGAAAGAGAGATAATGTGAGACTGAGCACTAGAAAGGGGATATAAGGGAGGGAGGTGAGGGGAAGGACTTAAGGAGAGGGTATGGTATATGTGGAAGTAGATGAACAGAATAGCTGTTATTTTTGATTGGGAGATAATGCATGCTCAATCTAGTTTAAAGAGACCTTTGATCTATGGCTGGTTGAATCTGTGGAAGCACAGCCCATAGATAAGGAGAGCCAGTTTAACTAGGTTTACGTAGAATGTAACATCTGTCTATGGCCTCACATGATGGCATGAGCAGAGGGTGGACATCACCCCCTGGCCAACATAAGGTGGACAATAGCAACAGGAGAGTGTGCCAAACACTGGCAAGGGGACACTGGCTATGATACCCATAAGCCCTCCCCCAGCAATACACTGCCTCCAGGAGGCATTAATTCCCAAATCTCTATCAGCTGGGAACCTAGCATTCAGAACACCTAAGTTTATGGGGACACCTGAATCAAACTCTTTCAGACAAAAAATGGCCTTGCTATCCATGACCTCACAGTATCTGCTACTACCTACACCAGACCCTGGTAAAAGGAAGAAAAGATAATGACATCAAAATAAAAGAGACTGGGGGCTTAGCAGTGAAGGCGCCTGCCTGCAAAGCCTAAGAACGCCCATTCAATTCTCCAGGTCCCATGTTTAGCCAGATGCAAAAGTGCAATGTCACACATGCACACAAGGGGGCACGTGTCTGGAGTTTGTTCACAGAGGCTTAGAGGCTGCTGGCACACCCATTTTCTCTCTCTGTCTCTCTCTGTGTCTCTCTCAAAAAAAAAATAGATAAGGGCTAGAGAAATGGCTTAGTGGTTAAGGTGTAAGGCATTTGCCTGCGAAGCCAAAGGATCCTGGTTCGATTCTCCAGGACCCATGTAAGCCAGATGCACAAGGGGCGCATACATCTGGAGATCGTTTGCAGTGGCTGGAGGCCCTGGCATGCCCATTCTCTCTCTGTCTGCCTCTCTTCTATCTCTCTCTCTCTGCTTGCAAATAAATAAAAAAATAAAAAATAAACAAATAAAAGAGACTAATTGAAGGGGGAGGGGTAGATTTGTGGAGAGGAAAATGGGGGGTGGGAATTATCATGGTTTATTGTCCATAATTATGGAAATTTTCAATAAAAATGTTTAAAAAATGAAATAACAGCTACTTGCATAGCGCACACACTGTCACAGGTGTGGTGAGTTATCTACAGGACGTGGAGAGTTCTATGTAAATATAACACTGGAAAAAAAACAACCCTGTAGGTTTGGGCTCTGCAAGGATCTTGGTTCCAGTCATAGCTCATCACACACCCCTTTTTCTATTGTAAGGCCACAACTCACAAAGTTCCCTCACACCATATAGCAACTCTTTAAATAGTAAACCACTGGGCTTCTTAGATTCAGTCTTGGCATGAACCAGGCACTTGATAGAGTCTTTCTGGTTGACTGATTTCTTTTGCTGTAGACGGACCCTGACCATCACCACCCCTGGATCCCATATTCCCCAATGCAGACTTCCTTATATGAAAGAGGATGTGAACTGAACTTCATTCAGTGTTTTGTCAAGGAGCCATAGTTGACCTTGGTCACTCAAACCCAATGAACTCTCCTCCCTATCCTCATTTTTTAATTCCATTTATTTATTTATTTATTTATTTATTTATTCATTTATTTTCCTAGAGAGAGAGAGACAGAGAAACAGAGGGAGAGAGAGAGAAAATTGGCATGCCAGGGCCTCAGCTGCTGCAATTGAACTCCAGACACTTGTGCCACCTAGTGGGCATGTGCGACCTTGCACTTGCCTCACCTTTGTGCGTCTGGCTTACGTGGGATCTGGAGAGTCGAACATGCGTCCTTAGACTTCACAGGAGAGCGCCTTAACCACTAAGCCATCTCTCCACCCTTGTTATCTATTATATTTACCCTAAGCTTGGGCTCTGTTGATGGTTATGTCCTGGGAACCAGGAGGTTAGATCTCAAGACAGCCCCTTTCCTTACTCGCACAAGAAAACTTCCCCAATGTCAGATCCACTCTTTCTATCTGTAAAGTGAAGACTGTGATGATGTCTGAATTTAATTCACTTGGGCCATTTGTGTAACTCATGCACAGGCCTCAGTGTCAGGGCACAGTGAACAGGAAAGTTCTACTTGCAGAGTTAAATAACTCTTCAAAGGCCAGGAGCCTTTCCTTTTATATTTTTAAACTATTTTTATTTACTTATTTGAGAGAGAGAGAGTATATATGTGCACCAGGGCCTCTAGCCACTGCAAATGAACTGCAGGCATGTGCATCTGGCTTTACATGGGTATGGAAATGCAAACAGGGTCACTGAGGATGAAAACCTTGGCCAGCAGGCTTGGGAAACAAGAAAGTGTAACCACTGAGGCATCGCCTCAGCTTCCTTCCCTTTTGAATATTGCACTGATTTCTCTGGAACCACTTCTGACACAGGGTTCCTGAACCAAGAATCACAGCCCGTCTTCCAGAGTGGTGCCTCTCTGGAGTGCTGTGTCCCCTTCTTCATATGGACTCTTTTCTCGCCAGGGAACAGACGCGCTGATCTTTCCAGTCACAGGATCAAGAGGGGGCAAGAGGGAAGAAGGGCTGTTAACAAGAGTAACTCATGACTTGTGAAAGAGAGGTGACCTCTGAGCCACAAAAAACTATGACAAGGGCTGGAGAGATGGCTTAGCGGTTAAGGCGCCTGCCTTCTAAGCCTAAGAACCCGGTTCCAATCTCCAGGTCCCACGTTTAGCCAGATGCAAAGTGATGCAAGGGCGCAATGCCGCACTTGACCACAAGGGGGCGCATGTGTCTGGAGTTCGTTCACAGCATCTAAGAGGCTGCTGGAGCACCCATTAACTATCCGTCTCCCTCTCCCTCTCTGTCTTTCTCTGTGTCTCTCTCCAAAAATAAAAAATAAAATAAAATAAAAACCATGACAAGCAACATGTTTAAGAAAGGCTTCAAAAAAGAAGAGATTGTGGGCATACGGAGAGACCTGAAAAGAATACACAGTCATGGCTCCAGCGAGAGGCAAACACGCTGGGCAATCATTGCCTACTGGCAGGATAAGCACACAAGGACAGCACTCTGGTTTTAGAAGTATCAAGCGAAACAGTGAGGCTAAGTATGGTTCACTGTTCACAGTAATTATTGGGTGAAAAACTCAGGCCACAAAATGTACCATTTGTCCCATCTTATTTTCACACACAGACACTCAGACGCACATAAACACGAGAAGGAACTAGACCAGGTTGTTAACACTGATCAGATTAGGAACAATTGTTCTCTGCTTTATTCCAAACACTTATATATAGTTTATTTTATTCTGGCAATGAAGAAGGATTTTTTTTTTTTTTTTTTTTTTCATTTTTTGGCTTTTCAAGGTAGGGTCTCACTCTAGCCCAGGCTGACCTGGAATTCATTATGTATCCTCAGGGTGGCCTCAAATTCATGGCGATCCTCCTACCTTTGCCTCCCGAATGCTGTGATTAAAGGTGTGCGCCATCATGCCCGGCAAGAAGGATTATTTTTAAGGAGAAAATCCATAGTAAGTTATTTTTTTTTTTGGTAGATTTTTTTCTTCACTTGTGTGTATATGTGTCATTGTGTGTATGGGTACATGCAATGGGATGTGTGTGTGTATGTGTGTGCACACGTGTGTGTGTGGTATATGCGTGTGCATGTACTCTTGTGCTGCTCTGTGTACACGCCTGCAGCAGGGGATGCTCACCTGGAGGTGGAGCAGAACACTGGGCATCTCCTTTGTTTTTCTACCCATTCTTCTTTGAGTTGGAATTGCTTACAGATGCCAGAACTCACAACTACACCACTGTACCATGCGCAGGATCCTACTGAATTCTTATAGTATATGGAGCAGGGAAGGGCTTGGTATCCCAGTGAAAGGTAATATGTCCATCTACGGTTTATACTTCCAAAAGGTGCATCTTTCCTGCGGGTAAAAGGAAGAGGGCCCTCCCAGCGTATCTATAATGGACGGGCTCTTCAGTTTGGATGCTCCATCTCCTACTTTATAGTGGCAAAGTCTTAAGCGGTTCCCAGCTCTCCCACAGTTGACAGCACTTTGTGGGTAGATAATGAGCAGAGGGTCCTGTTTTGACGGAGAGGAAGAAGCAGTATTTCAGGGCTGCACGGATGGCATAGTAATTCAGGCGCTTGCCTGCAAAGCCAAAGGACCCAGGTTCGATTCCCCAGGACCCACATTAGCCAGATGCACAAGAGGGTGCACACATCTGGAGTTCGTTTGCAGTGGCTGGAGGCCTTGGTGCACCCATTCTCTCTCTCCTCTCTCCTTGTCTATCTATCTCTCTCTTTCTAATAAATAAATACAAATTTTAAAAATTTTTTTAAAAACTTTAAAAAATAAAAAGAAGCAATAGTTCAGAAAGGCTGTGAAAACAAACCCACGTTGTTGTGGTCTAGATAAACAGGAGAGAAGATGAGAGAGAGAGAGAGAGAGAGAGAGAGAGAGAGAGAGCCGACTTCCAGAAGGAATGGAAACACAATAATAACCCTACCCTTCCAGGTCATCAGAGCCCCCACCTGATGGGGGCTTCCCTCTCCCACCTGATGGGGGCTTCCCTCTCCCACCTGATGGGGGCTCCCCTCTCCGATCTGATGGGGGGCTCCCCTCTGAGCAGCTCCTCTGCGTCTGTCTCAGTCCTAGTTCCGAGGTAGTGGCCCCTGGATAATTGAAGCTGGCAGATTTGACATGCACTTTCCTGGGGTGGCCTTGAAGATGTTCTGAGGGTAATTTACGAAGACTCCGTTTGGAACGCTAGCCGCATAACTTGATCGCTACAAATCCACCCTCCACCAGATGTGACAGGATCATTTACGTTAGGAATTCTGAAGGGCTGTCCAACCGGAGCCCTGGACTGGCGCCCGGAAGTTGACTCCAAGCAGCCCATGTTTGGGCTGAAATCCTCAGGATAATCAACTGGGGTGACTCCAAGGAAGCTCTGTATTCGGAAGCCAATGTGTCAGCCCCCCCCCCCCACAATGCCACAGTAAAGACTGACACCTGAGTCACCGTGGATTCTATGTAAAATGACACAGAAAGGCAGAGAGTGGGGGCTGGGCTTAAACTTCTCCAAAGAATTTACTGGAACGTGTCACTGAGGTGGGCTGAACACCATCTCCCCGGAGGGGGGCGCCTTCTGTACTATGTGGAAGGAGGTAGAATTGTAATTGTTGAGAGACACCTGAGGACACTGATTACTGAAATCAAGAAGGAAGAGTCAGGGGCTGGAGAGATGGCTTAGCGGTTAAGGCATTTGCCTACAAAGCCAAAGGATCCCGGTTCGGTTCTCCAAGACCCATGTAAGCCAGATGCACAAGGAGGTGCATGCATCTGGAGTTCATTTGAAATGGCTGGAAGCCCTGGCACACCCATTCTCTCCCTCTCTGTCTCTTTCTCTCTCTCTGCCTCTTTCCCTCTCTCAAATATATAAATAAAAAATATTTTAAAAAGAAGGAAGTGTCATTATTTTTTATATTTTTATCTAATTTTTTTGTTTGTTTGTTTTTCGATTTTTCTAGGCAGGGTCTCACTCTAGCTCAGCCCGACCTGGAATTAACTATGTAGTCTCAGGGTGGCCTTGAACTCGTGGCGATCCTCCCACCTCTGCCTCCTGAGTGCTGGGATTAAAGGCGTGAGCCACCATGCCTGGCACTAGTCATTATTTTTTAATCAATAAGTCAGATCAAGAGAAAGCGAGCTTGGCCTTTTCAGATTAGCAGATCTTGGAAAGAACAGATGCTGGCAATCAGCAATCCCCGAAGACGTCAGCAGTGACAAGACTGGCTGAAGTTACCACGGTAGGACTGAAAGAGACAAAAGGAACCATCTAGATCCCGCTTTGGTTTGTTTCTTTTTTTTTTTTTTTTTTTTGTTTTTTCGAGGTAGGGTTTCACTCTGATCCAGGCTAACCTGGAATTTACTATGTAGTCTCAGGGTGGCTTCGAACTCATGGTGATCCTCCTACCTCTGCCTCCCAAGTGCTGGGATTAAAGGCATGCGCCCGGCTTAGATCCCACTTTGGAAAAGCATGTGGTCATGTGTGGCCAGCCACGCCAACAACAGCTCACCAGGACAGCCGTGGGACCTGAGTTCAGCAGAATCCAAATGTGGCGTGTGGCCTTCCAAGCTTGGCTAGCGTCAACAAGCACAAAAACCACCCGACAAATAAAGTGAGGGTCCGACTGTAGCCCTTCTGGGTTTTCTCAACAATCTGGGGGTGAGGCAGGTAGGAGAGGGATGGAAGCATTGTTGAGCCATGGCTTTGGTAGAAACGAAGACCACCCAGGCAAGGAAGGACAGCGGCCTTCGAGTCCTGGAAGAATAGCCCTGCAAAGCCAGTTTTACCTCCTCTGTGTGAGTTCGGAGAGCATGTTAGCACCCATTGGTGCAAAGGATGGGATTCTTGATCAAAAATGGGAAATACCCTGTGTTACAGAGTGGCAAACCTGCTGTCCCAACAAGCATTCAAACAGGGGCTAAATGACCATTTATCAGAGATATGGCAGGGCAATTACTAGACACCTTTTAGTGGTCCCTTCCAACTCTGGGACTATCTAAATTTAGAGCCATCTCTGGATGACAGTAAAAATCCCAGGGATTCAGCAACAGAAGGTACTTGGTGGCTAGACCCCTGCTGGAATTCTGATTATTGTTAGGTTAATGAGAAGAGATTCAAAGGTGAACTTGGGATAAAGAAAGGAGAGAAAGTGCTGGAGAGATGGCTCAGAGGTTAAGGTGCTTACCTGAAAGCCCTAAGGACCAGGGTTCGATTCCCCTGGAGTTTGTTTGCATTGGCTGGAGACCCTGGCATGCCTATTCTCTCTGTCTCTCTCTCTCTGCCTCTCACTCCCTAGTAAATAAATAAAATATATTGTTAAAGAAAGGAAGGAGAAAGGGTTGGGTGTGTAAGCATTTGTCTCTGAATCATACACATACTTTACAAGAAAGACCAGAGGCACTTTCTACCTCGGACTCAAGGTCAGACAAAGCCAGCACAGGGAACAAAAAGCATTATTTGTCCAAGGCCCTTCTAGCAACAGTAGCATTTTTATTCCTCTGGTCTGGGACCTGCAATGAAAGCTGCATGAAGGGCTGTGGCCTTGCACAGGGAAGAGCCCATGTGGTCGGTGGGACCCTGGCTGCTGAGCAAGAAAGAAATATCAGATAAGCAGAAGCGCACAGCAGCTGCCCAAAAGACCCAAGGTGGAACCAGACTGCCAAGCCTCTGATGTCGCCGAAGCCACTTGCCGTGGTGACCCTTTTGCAGGACAGAGGAGGACTGGCCGTGGGGAAGGCTGACCCTTCTACCTCTCGTACTTTTCTAAGAGGTGCCTAGATCCCAGGGCCTTTGCTCCCTCGATGGAGACTCCAGGTGAGGCGGACGCCAGAGGTGCAGCTATTTCCCTATGGCCCAGGGTCTAAGCAGGTGTCCCTCTAAAAACCTCGTCGAGGACAGTTTCTGGAGCTGAGGCCAGGCTGGGAGAGAAGACTCCATACTGAGAAGTCTTGACCCCATATGTTTCCCCAACCACTTCCCTGGGAATCATGCTAAAAGTACCCGCCAGTCCCAGAAAGAGAAGGGATGGCCCACTGCGCTCGAGGCCACTCTTACTCCAGAGGGAACTTACAGATGATCTCTGACTATTGCCTGGCTTCATGTCATCTTCTTACTTAAAAGGAAAAAGCAGGGCTGGAGAGATGGCTTAGCGGTTAAGGCGCCTGCCTCCTAAGCCTAAGAACACTGGTTCCAATCGCCAACAGTTCCAATCTCCAGGTCCCACGTTTAGCCAGATGCAAAGTGATGCAAGGGCGCAATGCCGCACTTGACCACAAGGGGGTGCACACATCTGGATTTCGTTCACAGCAGCTGAGACACTGCTGGCCGCCCATCTCTATCTGTCTCCCTTTCCCTCTCTGTCTCTCTCTGTCTCTCTCTGTCCAAAAATAAATAAAAAATAATTTTTTAAAAAAAGGAAAAAGCAATGTTTCTCCCACCGTGAAAGTGGAGTGGAACCGTCACAGATCTTTAATAGACTGAAGGAGACCCCTTTCCCTCAAGAGTCTTTAAAATTATATTTTTTATTTTCATTTATTTATTTGAAAGCAGAGAGAGATAGAAGAGAGGCAGATAGAGAGAGAATGGGCATGCCAGGGCCTCTAGCCACTGCCAACGAACTCCAGATGCATGTGCCTCTTGTGCATCTGGCTTACATGGGTCATGGAGAATCAAACCACGATCCTTTGGCTTTGCAGACAGACGCCTTAACTGCTAAGCCATCTCTCCAGCCCCTCCCTATTGTTGAAGAGACATGGCTTGGGGTGGGGAGACTCTGCAAACAAGCAAACCAATGACAGATTTAAAGAGACAAATCAAACACTGGGGGGAGCTGAATGTGATCTCTGGATTGGCAACGCGCCCTGGATTCTAGCAATGTTAGATCACACATCCTACTTTGTGATGTCACCCGAGTTGTATATCAAAGAGACAGTGTGTGTTAAAGGATGCAAGAGCCAAAGGAAGGGTAGGACTGCTTACAAGGCCATCGTTCAGACACAAATTGGCCAGCATATCCTTGACTTCGCAGTGCCTGACACTACCTATAAAAGACCAGTATCATAGGAGGAAAAGATCATGATGTCAAAATAAAATAAAAGAGAAACTGGGCTGGAGAAATGGCTTAGTGGTGAAGGCATTTGCCTGCAAAGCCAAAGGATCCTGGTTTGATTCTCCAGGACGCACGTAAGCCAGATGCACAAGGGGCACATGCATCTGGAGTTCGTTTGCAGTGGCTGGAGACCCTGGAACGCCCATTCTCTCTGTGTCTGCCTCTCTTCTCTCTCTCTCTCTCTCTCTGCTTGCAAATAAATAAATAAATTTTTAAAAATAAATAAATAAATAAATAAATAAAAGAGAAACTGATTGAGGGGGAGGGGATATGATGGAGAGTAGCATTGTGAAGGAGAAAGTGGAGGAGGGGAGGGAGTCATCACAGTTTACTGTCTGTAATTATATAAGTTGTCAATAACAAGTGGTTTTTTGTTTTTTGCTTTTTGGGTGTTTTTTTGTTTGGTTGTTTGTTTGTTTGAGGTAGGGTCTCACTCTAGCCCAGGCTGACCTGGAATTAACTATGTAGTCTCAGGGTGGCCTCTCGGCGATCCTCCTTCCTCTGCCTCCCGAGTGCTGAGATTAAAGGCGTGCGCCACCACACCCGGCTCTGTCTACTGATTTTTGATTTGCCTTGTTCTTCTTTTTCCAAGTCCTTAAGGTGAAGCATTTAGTTGTTTGTTTACTTGTGGTGACCTTTGTTTTGTTTTGTTTGGTTTGGTTTTTTGAGGTAGGGTCTCACTCTGGCCCAGGCTGACCTGGAATTCACTATGTTGTCTCAGGGTGGCCTCGAACTCACGGCGATCCTCCTACCTCTGCAGGATTAAAGGCGTGTGCCACCATGCCCGGCTAACAAGTTTTGTTTTTTTAATGGTGGCACATGCCTTTATTTAGTTTTAATTTAATTAATTTATTTGACAGAGAAAGAGGGAGAGAATGGGGGCTTCAGGGGCTCTACCAGTGCAAATGAACTCCAGACGCATGCGCACCCTAGTGCATCTGGCTAATGTGGGTCCTGGGGAGTCGAACCTGGGTCCTTTGGCATTGCAGACAAAAGCCTTAATTGCTAAGCCATCCCTCCAGCCCCCTTTTAACTTTTATTTATTTATTTATTTGACAGAGAAGGAGGGAGAGAGAGAGAATGGAATAACAAGTTTAAAAGAAACTGAAAGGAAGAAAGACTGCAGAGGATTGGTGAGGGTGTTCAAGGAGGACAGGGAAGAGGTCAAGACAGGAGAGGAGGACAGGGTGGTGACCACACCATGCAGTCTCACTCTTCCAAAGCTCCGCTTCTTAAGCATTTTTGCCTCTAGCTCCACTATCAACTCACTAGTCCACTCCACGTGGGTCTTTCCTCTGCCCAATCAAGGCAGTGTCCCGACATCCATCATTTGCTATGGAAGATGTGTGCAGAGGCAGGGGGGAGTGGCAGGGGAGACAGTAAACAACTCCCACTCTTCTAATACCCCAGTTACCCTCAATGCCAGGCAGGTCCAGCACGAGCCCTGAGCCTTCTATGTCAGGTGTCCCTCCCACACCTCCACCAAGCCCTGGGGCTCCCTGGTTCACAATGGGGCACCAAGAAACCCATGCCAGAAATGTCAGCTGCTCTCTGGTCTTAGTAGCGTGGGTCACTGCCAATGGCAGGGCCACTGCTCCTCAGAGAGATCAGAGTCCAACTTAACAAACACTTGTTGAGTCACTGCCATGGGTTACGCAGAGGCAGTCCAGTGATGGAAACAAGAGAGGTGACAAGAAGTCAGTGGGGCAGTCTGTGGAGGGACCACAAGGAGACAGCGGTTGTGGTGAAAAGCAAGCGAGCTGCCCACCTGGGAATGCCCCTCTGCCAGAGCGCACAGCGTCTTCCCTACAACTCTGCTGGTAGTGAACTAGTCTCACAAGTGTTCCTCAAGACTTCTAGCCGGGTGTGGTGGTGCACACCTTTAATCCCAGCACTCACTAGGCAGAGGCAGGAGGATCGTCATGAGTTCGAGGCCACCCTGAGACTACATAGTGAATTCCAGGTCAGCCTGAGCTAGAGTGAGACCCTACCTCGAAAAACCAAAAACCAAAACAAAAACAAACAAACAAACATTACTTCTAGGGCTGGAGGGGTGGTTCAGCAGTTAAGGCATTTTCCTGCAAAGCCAAAGGACCCAGGTTTGATTCCCCAGGACTCACATTAGCCAGATGCACAAAGGAGTGCTGGCATCTAGAGATCCTTTGCAGTGGCTGGAGGCCCTGACACACCCATTCTCTCTCTCTCCCTCTTTCTCTCAAATAAATAAATCAAATGAAATAAATTAAAAAAATACATTCCTTCTAGAAAGCCTGTCCTGGCCAAGCATACACCACAGTAAGCTTTGATGGACCTTTGAGTCCATGGGTCACGGCATGGCACCTCAGCTGTGGGTACTTTTTCTGGAGCCTTGCTGTGTGCCAAACTAGCTTCCATTCTGATCTTGGACTTCTTAGAGGATAAGCACATGTTGCTTACTAAAGGTCCCCTTCCCACGGAGAGCCCAGAGGGGCTAGTGTTGAAATACTGTTCAGCACACAGACTCAGAGCCAGGGTCCCTGGGTACAAAGATCTCTGCTATTTGTTAGCCTGGAAGACTTGGGCACTTTACCCAATGGTGATATCTAGGAATTAAATAAGATAATTTAGGCAGACATATAGTCAGTTTCCAAGATGGGTTGTCCTGTGCCAGGGCTACATGCAGCAAGGATTCCTGCAGGTGGCTGCTCCCTGTGCCCACCTTGTAACTCCTTCCCACTCCTAGACAGCTCAGTAGAAAGACAAAGAGGGCTTCCAGTGTCCGCTGGATACCCTGGACAAGGATCTGGCCTTTATCACAGTCAGGCGTAGGGGGCTGAATGTGGCCTCTGAACTTGGACGCTGAGCAGAGGACTGGGAAAAAGTACAGGGACAGCTGGGCACAAACACCCCAAGGGTCACCACAGATATGGGGAAGGAGGAACACAGCAAGGACGGGGACAAATCCACCTCCCAAGATCAAGTCCCTTCTTGCTCTGCTGGCCTCTCCCTCCATAAGCGAAGCACGGGCCACAGGGAGAACCAAAGACTGCTTTAGTTCAAGTGCCCGATTCATCCCGCAGAGTGGCAACGGCGTCCTTCTCTCACTAGCCTGGCTTCTCTTTTGCCCACAGAGGAGCTGGCCTTGTCCCCAGTCCTCTGCCTGGAGCAGCACTCCCCTCAAGCGGCAGAAGAGATTATTCTATGGAGCCTGGTATTTTCCTACCTTGAAAAGCAACAGGCATGGTTTCAGGAAGCAGAGACAGGCCAGCCCTCCAGACAAGGTGGAGAAAGCTCTCCAGAACAAGCAGGTGGGTCTACTCCCCCCATGACTTTACCCTCTCCTGGAGTTGTCTCCATTAGACAAAAAAGTGGGGGGCACTGGAAGGATGACTTAACAGTTAAGGCATTTGCCTGCAAAGCCAAAGGATCCAGGTTCGATTCCCAGGACCCACGTTAGCCAGATGCACAAGGGGGTGCATGGCATCTGGAGTTTGTTTGCAGTGCTGGAGGCCCTGGCACACCTATCCTCTCTCTCTCTCTCTCTCTGTCAAATAAATAAATAAATAAAATATTTTTTAGAAATCACACCTTTTATCGCATTGGCTATCAGCCAAAGATTTTGATCCCAAAAATACCAGTGCTTGTATCATGTGGGAAGAAACATTTTTCTTAAGTCCTCTGTCTTTAAGGTGCTGGCTGGGTGTCCTGATTGACATCTTCCAGAGCTCTCCTTATGTAGACCTCAATAAACAAAAATACTGTTTTCCTCTTGCTTTCCCAAGTATCTTTAAGCACATACTATGTGCCAGATAAGTGGAAAGACAACAGCCAACTGAGTATGCTTCTTTTTTTGGGGGGGGGGGGGTAAAGAGAGACACAGAGAGAGACAGAGAGGAGAAGAAGAGAGAGATGGGTGTGCCAGCAGCCTCTCAGCTGCCGCGAACGAAATCCAGATGCGTGCGCCCCCTTGTGGTCAAGTGCAGCATTGCACCCTTGCATCACTTTGCAGCTGGCTAAACGTGGGACCTGGAGATTGGAACCAGCGTTCTTAGGCTTAGGAGGCAGGCACCTTAACTGCTAAGGCATCTATCCAGCCCGAGTATGCTTCTTTTAAGGAGAAGCAAACTTGTCCCTTTAGACAGGGCAGTGAACTAGTCCTTCCACTTGGAACCACACAGATGTGCTGAGACAGCAGAGGACAGAGCTCCTCAGTGAAAAGCTGTAGTGCTGTGGTCGTGTATGCTTACGGTCAGCATGACTGAATTTAGATTCACCCAGGAGATCGAGGCACATGCCTGGAGTATGTGTATGGGTGTTTTAGACAGGATTAACCATAACTGAGGAAGAAAGCGTCTTGGGCTGAGGCTTTAGATGGAATTTAAGGGGGAACAGGAAGAACATTGAGCACGGGTGATCATTTCTCTGCTTTCTGTTCTGCTAAGATGTGAGCAAGGAGCCTCACCTCCCAGCCGAGAGGCATTCCTGCGCCATCCCTTCCCTCCTGGAGTGGACTACACACCCCTCAGACTGTGAGCCGAAAGAACTCTTGCCTTCCATAAGTTAGCTTCTTGTCGGGTATTTGAGTACAACAAGATAAGCAGTGGACACAGGGCCCTTACACATGGGGCCTCCCTTGGGTCCTCTGGGGAAGCTGGCCTGTAGCACAAAAACCTGGGTAACAAGCAGTACCCCCACCCTAGGATGCTAGCGGCTATGACTTCCCACAGGTGGAGTGGCTATCAGTGGCGGGGACACTGTTTTCCTGGGGAGTTACAATGCCCATTCAATAAAGAGCCTCTGGCTCCTTCCATGGGCAAATGATTGAAATGCAATTATCCAGGTGGGAGAGATGGCTTAACCAGTTAAGGCACTTGCCTGCAAAGCCAAAGGACCCAGGCTCGATTCCCCAGGACCCACATAAAGCCAGATACACAAGGTAGCGCACGCATCTGGAGTTCATTTGCAGTGGCTGGAGGCCCTGGCATGCCCATTCTCTCACTCTCTCTCTATGTGCTTCTCTCTCCCTTAAATAAATAAATAAGGTTAGCCTGGATAGTGCTAAAAAGCTCTACATGAGCTGCTGGGAGAAAATGGCCAACAATGTTGTGAGCAAGCAGGGACCAGCCTGACAAGATGCACACACCTGTGCAATAGTGGCACACAGCCTAGGTGTGTAACCAATGGCTCTCTGCTTGGCTATGAGATCCGCTCAGTGGAAAGGAACCTGTAACTGATCAGAACCCTACGGAGACAATGATATCAACGGACTCCAATGAGAAGCTCCCAGAAGCCTTCATCCACAAGTGAGGCCACACCCACCAAAATCTCTCTAAATTGACAGGGCTCATCCACTTTAACCTATCCTGTTCTAACTTTCTGTTTCAAGAATCTGTTTTTGTTTTTGTTTTTTTTTTTAGAAAGCAGTGAGAACCGAGGACAACCATATTCTACCAAGACAAGACCTGGCAGAGCAGCGTTTGGTGCACATCCAAGTGCTACAAAAATGCCTACTAAATACTCTGCTCAAACAGCTCAGCTGCAGCTGGCCAGCAGTGAACATGTTTTTCTGATATCCCATGTTTCCCTGCTCTACTGCTCCTGGGCAGAAGAACAGGGAACCGTCCCCATTAAGTGCTGTGTTAGAATGGCCAGCACTCCAGACACCACTCCTGACTGGCTGTGAACCAGCCTCAGTAGGCATTAGGCCCTTTTAACTATGGCTCTGAATGGTGTGCCAGGTCAGCCAGGGTGATTCAGCTTTGACGTGGTACACTGCATTGCCAAGATAAAAGAATCTTAAGATCCTTGGCCGGCGTTCTTTCCAAGCACAAATGGAACTTTTACAAATAATAATAACAATAATAATAACTGCATTCCAAGGCACAAAGCAAATTTCAAAAGCAACAACAACAACAACAACAAAAAAGGGCTGGAGAGATGGCTTAGCGGCTAAGGCGCCTGCCTCCTAAGCCTAAGAACACTGGTTCCAATCTCCAGCGGTTCCAATCTCCAGGTCCCACGTTTAGCCAGATGCAAAGTGACGCAAGGGCGCAATGCCGCACTTGACCACAAGGGGGTGCACACATCTGGATTTCGTTCACAGCGGCTGAGAGACTGCTGGCGCGCCCATCTCTATCTGTCTCCCTCTCCCTCTCTCTCTGTCTTTCTCTGTGTCTCTCTTCAAAAATAAAAAACCTCAGTATCAAACATGCCACATCTCTAAGCAAATGCAAGTAAATTAGAAATAGCCAAGATACAAACCTCCCTACCCTACAGTAATGAAAATATACGAATAAAAAAAAACTTCTAAATAACTCATGGAAAAAGAATTCACAATAAACATTTCAATATGAATATAGGCAGGTATTGTGCACACCTATAATCCCAGCATTTGGGATGTGAAATCGGAGAGATCAGAAGTTCAAGACTAGCCAGGGTTACATAAGACCCTGTCTCAAAGAAAAATATTACTACGGATTTCAATTATGTTGCTCACTGGGACTCCACAGTACCTAGAAAATAACTGGTCCCTAAATGTCTGTTGAATTAAGTAGGGCAAGGTGAGTAGATGAACCAAGTGGTATGGCATTTATTTACATGTTTCTGTTAGAAAAAAATGAAATGGAAAATTGATGAGTTTAGCATTCAACAACAAAGAACCACAGAAAGGAAGCAAATGTGGAAAATACAAGAGAGGGAATCAATTAAATAGAATAAAATCATTCGGACAATATAATTAAAGGTTTATTGTTTTAAAATAAAGTAATAAACTAAATAACCTGATGTCCTGATCGGAATAATACAAGAAAAAAGACACAGTATGTGCAGTTACAAAGGCAATAACTATTACTGTAGCCACAGAAGAGATTAACTGCATAAGATAATTCTATGACTAACAGCTTATCAATGGCTTCAAAACATACACAAATGGATAATTTCCTAGGAAAATATAAGTTAGCAATATGGAAACAAAATGAAAATAAATTCCCAAAGAATACAAAACCACAAAAAAAAAAAATGCTGAAGTTCAAATCCTACCCACAAAATCCAGCAGTTGGTCCAGACATTTTGAAAATGAGTTTTATCAAGCTCTAAAGAAATAAACAAGGCTGCCCTTCTATAATGTGTTCCAGAAGACGATGGAACACTCCAAACATGCCATGTAGCCTGTACACCTTGGCACCAAAACCAGACACAGCTCAAGAAAGGAAAACTTTAGGTCAACTTCACTAATCAATGTAGACACGAAAATCCCAAGTAAAACATCAGCAAGGCAAACAGAGCAATCCCCTAAAATAGGAACAAGCTGACCATGCTGGGTTCTGTCAGAAATACACGTATCAGTTACAAGCTCATTAATAAAGTTCACTCCGCCCATGCAGGGGCTGGAGATGGAAACGCTACAGGATTATTTGAATTAACATAGAAACATGCTCTGAGAACTTAATTTAAATTATCCTAACTATATAGGAAGACACGAGAACTTCCTTTAATCTGACAAATGGTATCGACAAAGAAAACACACCCTATGGGGCTGGGGAGAGTGGAAGGCACTTGCTTGCAAAACCTGTTGATCTGGGGTCAATTCCCGAGTACCCACATAAAGCCAGAAGCCTAAAGTGGCACACGTGTCTGGAGTTCGTTTGCAGTGGTAGAAGGCTAGAAATGCCTACGTTTATCACGCTCTTTGAGTCAGCATCTTTCTCTCTCTCTCTCTAAAATAAGTAAATAAATAAATAAAATACACAAGAAAATAGAACAAACACCCTGCTTGTGGATAAAAGATTCAAAGCGTTCCATTTAAAATTAGGAGTAAGAATTAGAGTACCTACTGCCTTTTCAACACTGAACTCAAGACACGAACTATATATGCAGTGAAACATAAAACGGAAATAAAACGTAAGAAGACAAAAAAAAAAAAAAAAAAATTAAGCTGGGCGTGGTGGTGCACGCCTTTAATCCCAGCACTCGGGAGGCAGAGGTAGGAGGATCACTGTGAGTTCGAGGCCACCCTGAGACTACATACTTAATTCCAGGTCAGCCTGGACCAGAGTGAAACCCTACCTCGAAAAAAAAAAAAAAGAAGGAAAAAAAAAAAAAACAAAAAATTGCCATTGCTTATAAGAAATGTGATTGTCTACAAAGAAAATGTAAGAGATACATGCAGTTTTGGCAGTATGACAAACTGCATGTGGAAAAAAACACCCTCCTTTAGTACACAAGCCATACCAACACTTGTAAGATACAGAAAACAACATTTTCTTTAATCACAGCAAAACTGGTAACAAGAAGGAAAGAACCAATTCTAAATCAGTGGACCTATGGCATGAATGTAGAAGGGGGAAAAAGGGGGGAGGGAAAAAAAAGGAATAAACATAATGGGGGCCAAGTACCAGAAGTTGGGGACAGGATGGGGGGGGGTCACAAAGTACAAAACATATGTGAAAATGCCAAAATGAAACCCACAACTTTGTATGCCAATTAAAAGAAAACTAAGAAAAAAAATGTATGTATTGATCTACTAGTTCCAAACAAACAGACCACTAATACCAATGATAAACTGAACTACTGGGGTACAGAGATGGCTTAGTGGTTAAGGCACTTGCCTGCAAAGCCTAAGGACCCAGACTGGATCCTCCAGTACCCATGTAAGCCAGATGCACAAGGTGGTACATGCCTCTGGAGTTTGTTTGCAGTGCCTAGAGGCCTTGGTGTGCCTAGTCTTTCTCTCTCTCTCTCTCATAAATAAATAAAATGTTTCAAAAAATAAATAAATTGAACTATTGAAGACATTGAAAAATTCAATATTTGACCATCATTATTAAATGCCCATTCATTTCTCATCTCTTTTTTGGTCTATGAGGTTTTTTTGAAGGCATTTTTTTCCACTTTCATTCTTTAAAAAGGTGTTTCCATGTTAATTACACTGTGGTCAGAGAACGAGATTTTTTTTTTTTTTTGGAGAGACACAGAGAGAGTCAGAGAGAGAGGGAGAGGAAGACAGATAGAGATGGGAGCGTCAGCAGCTTCTCAGCTGCTGCAAACGAAATCTAGATGTGTGCGCCCCCTTGTGGTCAAGTGCGGCATTGCGCCCTTGCGTCACTTTGCATCTGGCTAAACGTGGGACCTGGAGATTGGAACCAGCGTGCTTAGGCTTAGGAGGCAGGCGCCTTAACTGCTGAGCCATCTCTCCAGCCCGAGATGTTTTTATAGTACAAAATCTCTGAAACATGCTCAGGCTTCATGCCTGGCTTGGTATATGATTCGTTCTCATAAATGTTCCCTCATGAGATAGTTCAACCCAGAACACTCACAAAACCATGCAGGTTCACAGAAGAAAGAGTTGAGAAGCACAATTTGCAAATGACCTAAAACTTTGTAAAGAATACCATAGAACTATGATATATGTGTGTGTGTTCTGGAAACAGATTCTATCAAACAAACAATACTACACCAATATTCACCTGAAACACTGTAATCGTGGGCAAGGAGTATAGGAAAAGATATATATATGTGTGTGTGTGTGTGTGTGTGTGTAATTTTTGGAGAGAGACACACAAAGAGAGACAGACAGAGAGAGAGGGAGAGGGAGACAGATAGAGATGAGATAGAGATGGAAGCACCAGCAGTCTCTCAGGTGTTGTGAATAAAATCCAGATGTGTGCGCCCAAGTGCGGCATTGCGCCCTTGCGTCACTTTGCATCAGGCTAAACGTGGGACCTGGAGATTGGAACCAGCGTTCTTAGGCTTAGCAGGCAGGCAGGCAGGAAAAGATATTTTAATGAATGTGACTAAAAATGGATAGTATTCATAACATATAGAGAACTTCTATAAGACAAGAAACAAGCCAACAGAAAAATTAGCAAATTAGGCAAACAAAATGATTTAGGTAGGCAACAAACATAGGGAAATGTCTGCTCTTACACAATGTCAGAAAACACAAATGCAACCATCAAACAGAAAACCCCAGGTGGGGATGTGGCTGTACACCAATGCCAGAGTGTTTCCCCTGAATGCGTAAGGCACAGGCACCCAGTGCTACAAAAGCACAAATCAATAAAACGTTGAGCATAAGGCCCACTGAACTCCATACACAACACCAGCCAGCCCAAGACTGATGTGGAAAAGCAATCATTTTTAAAATAAGTTGTAGGGGAGAAAGTAGAGTGATTTTGTGATTGTATGAGATAGAAAGGAATTTCATGTTTTTTTTTTTTTTTTTTTTTCAGCATTCATACTGGCGCATGCTCTTTGTGCACAGTGCTGGGTTTTCTACAATTTCTTGCAAGTACCTCATGAGGTACTTTGACCATTTTCAGTCCTCCTCTTCTTTCTCCCTTCTGCTAGTCTTCTCCCCTCCCCCATACATGCACATATATGCATAAATGGTTTATGTTTAAGATAAAAAGACCAGATCAAAAGGAAAAGACTGATCTTTAACTATATTTAAATTAAAAGCCATCATGAAATGTCATGTCTTCAGCAATTCATCAAACTGGCCAAAGTGAAACTGGCCATCAGCAAAAACCAGGTAGAAAAATAAAAATTCAGGGCTGGGGAAATGGTTTAGTGGTTAAGGTGCTTGCCTTCAAAGCCAAAGGACCCAGGTTCAATTCCCAGGACCCATGCAAGCCAGATGCACAAGGGGGGACATGCACCTGGAGTTCATTTGCAGTGGCTGGAAGCCCTGGCCTACCCATTCTCTCTTTCTTTCTCTCTCTCTGTCTCTCTCAAAAATAAAATTAAAAAAATTTTTAAATAAAAAATAAGAATTCATACAATGCTGTTTGGAATATAAATTAGTTTAATCATTTTCAAGTACAATGTAAAAAAGATAGATAGATAGATAGATAGATAGATAGATAGATAGATAGATAGATAGATGATACACACACAAATGATATGTGTACCCTAAGAATGAGCATTTTCATTCCCAGGGAAATTCTTACTTAAATGCTTCCTAAAGCATGTATAAGGCAATAGAAAACAAGGAATCAACTTCAATGCTCTTGAAGAGGAAAATGAATGGACAAATATGGGCGCGTTTATATATGGAATATGATAATTCATTTGAAACGAAGGTACTTGAGCTACATCTATAAAATGGGTATATTTAGCATGTAAGCTCTGCAATAACATTCCAGTCTGGCAGATTTAAAGTCTGCAGCTGCACACAAATGCTGTGTAGCACCTACGTGTGTGGACGGGCAATAAACCAATGTGCCATGGAGACACTGAGCACAAAATCAGAGGTGGCAGCTGTCAGGAAGAAAGGGGGCAAGGGGAAAATGAAAGTAAAGGCTCCACATAGGTTCAACTGCATTATTTATAATGACGTTTAAAAAGAGGACCTGTTGCGATGACGCAGAAACATTCCTCAGGGCGAAGCTGGATGTGGGTTGTCCGGACCTTTTCTGAGCGCACAAAATACTGCACAGTGCCTGAGCACCTTATCAGCTTCCCCTCGCCACCCAAAGCAGACCTTCTTCATGTGTTGATGCATCTGATCCCTTCATTACAATAGAGGACAGCTGGTTCATAATGCCCATGGTCTGCCCGGACAAGGATGAGTGCTATTAAATAGGAGATTTTCCATCTTAGAATGCCCCTAACCAAAAGACAGGAGGGGAAGATGGGGACTGCATAGCAGAATCCTTTTGTAGAACTGCAGGTAAGCATCTGAGACTTTTGCCCAAGTACATGAGTGCTTGAGGCCCTAAGGGCTTCTGCCACAGTCACCAATGGCAAGATTGGGACCACCCACGCATATGGCTTTTTCTGACATCCCCAACCCGTCCTTCACAGCTTAGCAAGTCAAATATTCCCCATGAGCCACAAAAGCAACTTGTTCTTTCTCTTTCTTTCTTTTTCTTTTTTTAAAATGTTTTTATTTATTCATTGAAGAGACAGAGAGAGAAAGAGGCAGACAGAATGGGCACAGAACAGCCTTTAGTCACTGCAAAGGAACTCCAGGTGCATGTGCCACCTTGTGCATCTGGCTTATGTGGGTCCTGGAGAATTGAACCGGGGTCCTTTGGCTTTGTAGGCAAGTGCCTTAACCACTAAGCCATTTCTCCAGCCCCCTTCCTTCCTTCCTTCCTTCCTTCCTTCCTTCCTTCCTTCCTTCCTTCCTTCCTTCCTTCCTCTCTCTCTCTCTCTCTCTCTCTCTTTCTTTCTTTCTTTTTATAATAGAGTGGTTTTGAGATGGGCACACATGAAAGAATGCTTCTTATAGAACAATTCTGTCATTGGAAGCTTCTGGTATATTTGCAGAGTCCTGGAAAAGAAAACCTTTTACTGAACTTTATGATGCAGCCAATTCTGTTCATGGGCAGATTTGACACTGAAAAAAGTACTTCACCAAAGAATCTAAAATCTGTTGCCCCTGAAATTTCTACTGCTCAAGTCTGATTCTGCCCCCTGGAAACTCCAGGGGCGAGCTTCTCTAGCAAGATAAAAAGCATGGGGATGGGGTACAGGCACGCACACACACGTGAGTGTGTGTGTCTACATAATGCATATCTCCTATGCATCTTTCCAACTCTGTCCTAAGTTTTATGTTTTCGTGGGTTAAAAAACAAAATATCTAAGTGACAGATAAATGGATAAAGATGGCTCTGCTCTTCAACCTATTTCAAGTAGTTAAAACAGGAATACCAACAGTGTGTCATTTCTGGAAAATTATACCTTAAGGTAGGAAACAACTTCACAAGCAGATTGTACATCATTATGGCATTTCTATAGTTAGAATCAAAACAAAGTTTCATTGAAAAAAATTGTGATACTTAGTTTTCTTAAGAGATCTGACTTCTGGGGCTGGAGAGATGGCTTAGCGGTTAAGGTGCCTGCCTGCTAAGCCTAAGAACATCAGTTCCAATCTCCAGGCCCCACGTTTAGCCAGATACAAAGTGACGCAAGGGCGCAATGCCGCATTTGACCACAAGGGGGCGCACGCATCTGGATTTCGTTCACAGCAGCTGAGAAGCTGCTGGTACACCCATCTCTACCTGTCTTCCTCTCCCTCTCTCTCCGTCTCTCTCTGTATCTCTCTCCAAAGAGAGAGAGAGAGAGAGAGAGGGAGAGAGAGGGAGAGAGAGATGACTTCTGACTTGGTAACCACAGAGGATATATTTCTTGGAAGTAGAGATTCCATGATGATATATCTTTTAAGTGACAGAATCTGGGTATATGTGGACAGTAATCTTATGAACAATTATAAATAGGATTAAAGAAAACAAAAAATAGTGTCTTCTGCTCATGTCAAGAAAGAAGAAAAGTGAGGATAAAACAGAAAAAGAGGACAGATATGCTCCAGTAAAGAACCCTGCCCTGGGCCTACAGAGATGGCTTAGCGGTTAAGCGCTTGCCTGTGAAGCCCAAGGACCCCAGTTCGAGGCTCAATTCCCTAAGACCCATGTAAGCCAGATGCACAAGGTGGCACATGCATCTGGTGTTCGTTTGCAGTGTCTGGAGGCCCTGGTGCGCCCATTCTCTCTCTGTCTATCCGCCTCTTTCTCTCTCTGTCTGTCGCTCTCAAATAAATAAATAATAAACAAAACAATTTTTTAAAAAGAACCCAGCCCCACCCCATGCTCATGGAGGCAACCCTAATTTAACTCAGTGGGCCACCGAAAAAAAAGTAGGACGAGAATTAGTTAGGAGGAAGGGGTTTGGAAGGAGTGGGAGAGGAGAGAGTCATAGAGGTGAATATGATCAAAATGCATTATAAACATGTGTGAAAATTTCTTGAAGAAAACAAAAGAGGAGTTAGGGAGAAAATGCAGGAAGAGAAGGAACACAACCTGTCTTGAATGAACAGCAATGGTGCAAGGACCACAGTCCATCTCTGGTCCCCCATCAAGAACCACAGCCTAGCTACCCCTCCTCACCCACCTACATCACACGAGGCCAGCCACACTGAGGGCCAAGCCCATCCCAGGACCCAACGTACCTAACCTTAGCAGCCTATCCCCCGGAGGGGGTACAAAATACAAGGTCAATGCTGGGTGTCCTGCTTTAGGCATGCCTATGTCTTCTTTCTCCACACCTAGAGTGATCTAAATGACCACGGGTTCTTATAAATTCCACGTCGCAGGCCTACTAGGTGTTAAGGGAGTTATCCAAAACCTATCGTAACTGTTGATTTTTCCCCCTCTTAATTCCTAATGGTTTAGCTGTTCTAGTTCAGCTCTGAGCAGAGAAGGTCTGTGTGTGATTGACGACAATTGCTACTGCCCAGAAATGAACAGCCTCGGAATGTTCCAGCACCCTTGATCCTTGCATTCACGGGTACAAGTTCATGCTTCTCCTCCAGACACCAAAGTTGCCAGGACAATGGGGTTCGTAAAGCCCCTATGGCTGAGGTGGAAGAAGAGGCTTTGACATTGCTTAAAAGTTCAACCTGGGGCTGGAGAGATGGCTTAACGGTTAAGGCGCCTGCCTCCTAAGTCTAAGAATGCTGGTTCCAATCTCCAGTGGTTCCAAACTCCAGCGGTTCCAATCTCCACGTTTAGCCAGATGCAAAGTGATGCAAGGAAGCAATGCTGCACTTGATCACAAGGGGGCACATGCATCTGGATTTTGTTCGCAGCAGCTGAGATGCTTCTGGTGCGCCCATCTCTTTCTGTCTTCTTCTCCCTCTGTCTCTGTCTCTCTCCAAAAAAAAGAAAAAAGTTCAACCTGTTTCCTGCTAGACACAGTCCAAGCTGTGTCTTTTTTTAAAAAAAAATATTTTTATTTATTTGAGAGAGAGAGATATATAGAATAGGCAGGTAGAGAGAGAATGGGAGCACCAGGGACTCCAGCCACTGCAAATGAACTCCAACTGTGTGTGCTCCCTTGTGCATCTGGCTTACGTGGGTCCTGGAGAATCAAAGCTTCGAACCAGGGTCCTTAGGCTTCACAGGCAAGCACTTAACCACTAAGCACTTGGGCTGGAGAGATGGCTTAGTGGTTAAACGCTTGCCTGTGAAGCCTAAGGACTCTGGTTCGAGGGTCGATTCTCCAGGACCCACATAAGCCAGATGCACAAGGGGGCACACACATCTGGAGTTCGTTTGCAGTGGCTGGAGTCCCTGGTGCTCCCATTCTCTCTCTACCTGCCTATTCTATCTCTCTCTCTCTCTCAAATCAATAAAAATAAATTTAAAAAAAAGACACAGCTTGGGCTGGAGAGATGGCTTAGTGGTTAAGCGCTTGCCTGTAAAGCCTAAGGACCTTGGTTTGAAGCTTTGATTCTCCAGGACCCACGTTAGCCAGATGCACAAAGTGGCGTATGCATCTAGAGTTCATTTGCATTGGCTGGAGGCCCTGGTGGGTCCATTCTCTCTCTATGTATCTTTCTCTTTCTCTTTCTGTCGTTCTCAAGTAAATAAATAAATAAACGAAATAAAAAGACACAGCTTAAAAACTAAATCAGAAAAATGGACCCATCCACTTACTGACTACAAGAAACCCACCTTAGTGATAAAGATAGGCACCATCTTAGGGTGAAATGATGGAAAAAGGTATTCCAAGCTAATGAAAATAAGAAATAAACAGGGATGGCTATACTGATATCAGACAAAATAGACATGAAACCAAAACGAATGAAAAGATAAAGAAGGCTACTTCATACTCATTGAAGGTATAATACAACAAAAGGATATTGCAATCATAAACCTGTATGCACCAAACACAGGAGCACCAAATTTTATAAAGCAAATTCTGTTTGACAATAAGCAGAAATCACCCCCAACAGATTTATAGTAGGAGACTTTAATACTCCACTATCATCATTAGACAGATGATCTAAACAGAAAGTTAACTGTGAAATAAGGGAGTTAATTACCATAGATCAATTGGACTTAACAGACATCTACAGAATATTCCACCCTAACTCCACAGAATATCCGTTTTTCTCATCAGCTCATGGAACCGTCTCTAAAATAGATTATATATTGGGACATAAAACATGCCTCAACATCTTCAGGAAAGTCAATATAATTCTATACATTATTTGAGATCACAATGTAATAAAGCTAGAGGGTGACAACAAGGGAGACAACAGAAAATCCACCAATACCTGGAGGCTGGATAATTCACTATTAAATAATGCATGGTTAGTAGAAAAAAATTGTAAAAGGGAATTTAAAAATTCTGAAAATTAATGGCAATGAAAAAAACAACATACCAACACACACACACACACACACACACACACACACACACAATCATATACCTTGGAATCTCCCTATCCCAGATTTTTATTTATTTATTTACAAGCACAGAGGGGTGGGAGAGAAAGAGAAAATGGGCATATCAGGGCCTCTAGCCACTGCAAACAAACTCTAGACACATGTGCCACTTTGTGCATCTGGCTTTACGTGGTTACTGGGGAGTTGGACTCAGGCAGGCTTCACAAGAAAGTACTTTTAACCACTGAGCCCCCTCTCTAGCCCAAGACCTAAAACTTTAAATAGACTAGAAGAGAAATTATGGAACAATTAAAGATGCTGGCATAGGGAAAGACTTTCTGAATGACTCCAGTAGCCCAGGGAATTAGGCAAACACTCAATGACTGGGATCTCCTGAAAATTAAAAGCTATTGTACAGATAAGTTGATGGTTTCATCAACAAAGTCAACAGACAAACTACTGAATGGGATTAAATCTTTGCTGGCTGAATCTCCAACAAAAGTTTAATAACTAGAATCTGCAAAGAACTCAAAAAGCTAAAAACAAAAAAAAAAAATCAAGCACCCCATTCAAGAAATGGGGTGGGGAATTGAACCAAGACTTCTCAAAGGAAGAAATACAGCCGGGCGTGGTGGCGCACGCCTTTAATCCCAGCACTCGGGAGGCAGAGGTAGGAGGATCGCTGTGAGTTCGAGGCCACCCTGAGACTGCATAGTGAACTCCAGGTCAGCCTGGACCACAGTGAGACCCTACCTCGCAAAACCAAAAAAAAAAAAAAAAAAGAAAGAAAGAAAGAAAGAAATACAAATGGCCATTAAACACCTAAAGAGATGTTCAACATCTCTATTCATCAGGGAAATACAAATTAAAATGACTATGAGATTCCATCACACTCCAGTCAGAATGGCAACCATCAAAAAAAAAAAAAAATGACAGCACACGCTGGTGAGGGTGTGGGGAAAAGGAACCCTCACCCACTGCTGGTGGGAGTGCAAACCTGTACAGCCACTGTGGAAATCAGTATGGAGACTGCCCAAAAGGCTGAAAGTGCAAGTACCATTAAATTCACCTATGCCTCTTTTGGACATTCATCCTAAAAATTCTACTATATCCCACAGAGACACTTGATCAACCAACCATTTTTATTTCTTCTGTATTCACAATAGCCAGGAACTAGAATCAACCCATAAGCAAATGACTGGTTCATGAAGGTGTGGTTCATATCAACAACGGAATTCTACTCAGTAGCACAGTAAGTGCAGAACCGACCGAGCTAACTGAACACATTGCCACCCAAAGGGTGCTGGTAGTTCTCTAACATCAGATCTCCACGCTGACAGTGTTTCAGCTCCTGCTTTCATCTAGGTCCATGCCTTCCTGAATAAAAACTGTATTTCCAGGGCTGAAGGAATGGCTTAGGGGTTAGGGCATTTGTCTGCAAAGCCAAAGGACTCAGGTTTGATTCCCCAGGACCCACATAAGCCAGATGCACAAGGGGGCACTTGCGTCTGGAGTTTGTTTGCAGTGGCTAGAGGCCCTGACGTGCCCATTCTCTCTCTCTGTCTGTCTCTCTGACTCTCTCAAATAAATAAATTTTAAAAAATACTTTTAAAAACCCCGTATTTCCTAGCCTCCCTGTTGCTGCCATTGCCATTCCTACCATTCAGACTTTGAGGCATGAAAGGAGGTTAGATGTTCAAGTCCCATACGGTACTTTTTAGAGGGTGCTCTGCTCTTTCATCTATCTCCCTCCTTCTCTTCAATGTATCTTTTCCTAAATATTTTTGTTAATAATTTACTTCTTTATTTGCAAGCAAAGAGAAAGAGAATGGATGTGTCTGGGCCTCTTGCCACTGCAAACCAACTCCAGATACATGTGCACCAATTTGTCCATCTGGCTTTACTGGGAATCAAACCCAGTCCATTAGGCTTTACAAGAAAGTATCTTTGGGTGGGAGAGAAGGCTTGGCC
This sequence comes from Orientallactaga sibirica, assembly GCA_036365145.1. Classification (NCBI taxonomy): domain Eukaryota; kingdom Metazoa; phylum Chordata; class Mammalia; order Rodentia; family Dipodidae; genus Orientallactaga; species Orientallactaga sibirica. The sequence continues at coordinate 2,369,275 of JAEOAD010002324.1, read as the reverse complement.
ATTAAGGCACCTTTCTCCCAAGCCTAAGAACGCTGGTTCCAATCTCCAGGTCCCACATTTAGCCAGATGCAAAAAGTGATGCAAGGGCGCAATGCTGCACTTGCTCACAAGGGGCCGCACATGTCTGGTGTTCATTCACAGTGGCTAAGAGGCTGCTGGTGTGCCCATTCTCTCTCTCTCTCTATCTCTTTAGCTCTTTCTCTCTCTATCTCTCTAAAATAAAAAGAAAGAAAGTATCTTTAACCCTGAGCCATCTCTCCAGTCCCTTAACTATTTCTTTTTTACTTTCAGCTCTTTAAAAGTACTTAAATCCCCTCACTACTACCACCAAAAGGGAATCAAATCCTCGACCAGACTCAGGTACTTAGGATTTGATAACCAACCAGAAGTCATCCAGGTAAGCCATGAGTGGGCGGGGCTCCCCAGCATCCTCACTCACTGGGCAGATCCGTTTTTTTTGTTCCCCGTAATTCCTCCTGAATCATTCATAATTTGGCCAATCCTTTTGAGAACCTTTGAGAATATTTTTTGCAAGCTATGCTCTGAGGGCAGACAAGTGAAGAGCCCATTGCCATCATCACTGTCCACCCTCTCTTCACTAGCAGTGTGATTCAGCTGAGCTGTGCCCAAGCTCCCATGGGAAGATGGAGGCATCTTTAGCCGATAGCCAGAACTCATGCACCAGCCCCAATGCTCTCTAGAACAGGGCTGGAAGGCTTCGGGGCCATGAACGAAACTGGGAAAAGAAAATGGCAGGGGTAGAATGAGGGTCCGGGGTTCTTTTTTTTGTTTGTTTTGTTTTGTTTTGTTTTGCAAGGTAGGGTCTCACTCTGGTCCAGGCTGACCTGGAATTAACTATGTAGTCTCAGGGTGGCCTTGAACTCTCGGCGATCCTCCTACTTCTGCCTCCCAAGTGCTGGGATTAAAGGCGTGCGCCACCACACCTGGCTTCGGGGTTCTTATGGGAAGTGGAAACACTATAAAATAAGAGTCAAAGGGGATCTGAGAGGCGGAGCTCTGAGCGTCCTTTGTGCCGAATCATCTGAGTTGGGTAGCAGGAGTGAAGGATGCCGAGAGAGAGAGAGAGAGAGAGAGAGAGAGAGAAAGAAATGCTGGCCAGGAGGCTGTTGAGAGAAGGTTTTTAAGGAGGGACAGGGCCTGAGACTGAGACTGATGAGATAATAAAATTTTCTGTGCAGATGGGAAGGTCTCCATGAAGATCTGAGTACCAGGGCTTTACTCCCAGAATACAAGACGCCTGCCACAGAGAACTGGGACAGCTCCCAAGTGCTGCATCACAGACACCAATGCTGCGGCCGGCGTTCCAAAAAGAAAGAGGCACCCACGTCTCTTCTGTGTGGGTGATAGAAAGACCACCCAGAACATTTAGGCCCTTTTTTGTTAAGTCATTACTCAGCATGAACAATTCGTTCGCATCATCCTCTTCCAGAAAAGCAGTTTGATCTTACAGGTTGTTTCACATAGACAGAGCTGCTAATGTGTGTGTGTGGCGGGGGGTGGGGGAGGCTCAGAGAGTGGAGACGGTAGTCAGATGGGGCGAAGTCTCTTGTCGAATGCTCTCCACATTAGCAAAGGTGAAGTGCTCTTAGTGATATAAGCTTCAAGCTCTAAAGTGCCATGACGTCTTCAAAGGATGGCCTATAGGAAAGCATGTGCCATTTACTTGTGCTACTTTCATCATGTGTGCATTGAGTGGTAAATGAGAGTTCTTCGCTCTCTGGCAAAAGCTAGAAACCACAAGCAAATAAAGAGTATCAGGGTTGTTGGAGTTATGTTTGTATTACCTTTTTAACTTCTTAAAAAATTAATATTTATTTACTTGAGGGAGGAAGGGAAGAAAAGAGCGAGAGAGTGAAAGTGAGAGAGAGAGAAAGAGAGAGAATGGGCACATCAGGGCCTCTAGCCACTGCAACTGAACTCCAGACACATGCGCTACCCTATGCATCTGGCTTTACGTGGGCACTGGGGAATCAAACGCGGGCCCTTAGGCTTTGCAGACAAGCATCTTAACTATTGATCCATCTCTCCAGCCCCATTTTGGAAAACATTTTATCAACCAGCTCCATACGTATATAAAATGTGCCCTCATCATAATGCCCTTCTGCCACCCTCCTTTACCCCTCTCTTACCTCCCCTCCACTTGATTCCTTCTTCTTTCTAACTAGCCTCTCTGAAGAGGCTCCAATTCCATCAAAGCGCTAAGAGTTCATTATACTGGAATGTTCAGCACTGGGACATGTCTATCACAGCCTCCAAGGCTCAGGGACCGTTGCAGAACACATGGAGAAAAGAATGTAAGAGCCAAAGGATGGGGAGGAGTGCTTTGCAATGTCTTCTAGACACACAACAGCTGCTGTATTCATTACCCCACAGTGGCTATTGCTACCTACAAAACACATGATGATATGAGGGCAAAGAAATTGCCGGGCGTGGTGGCGCACGTCTTTAATCCCAGCACTCGGGAGGCAGAGGTAGGAGGATCGCAGTGAGTTCGAGGCCACCCTGAGACTACATAGTGAATTCCAGGTCAGCCTGAGCCAGAGTGAGACCCTACCTTGAAAAACCACAAAAAAAAAAAAAAAAGAAATTATGATGACAAGCTTAATTAAAGAAAACATATAAGCTTAAGCCCAGAGAAATAAAGTAGATAGCCTCCTAAACGTGGGGGCATTGTTAATTTGTGGAGCAATTTCTCAAGACCTGATCTTCTTTAGAGAGAGTCAAGTTCTCCTGTGGACTATGGGGCATTGAGCAATGCCTACGTGTACTGAGACGTGTTAAAGGGCTTCCTTCCAGCCACACAATGACTTTAAAGACTGCACACGTCCTATGTGGGACAATGTGTATCAGAATGCACATTGAGTAGTTTGGGATCTTCCTTTGAGTAGTTCTTTTTAAAATTATTTCATATTTATTTCTTTATTTAACAGAGAAAGAGGGAGAGAGAGAGAAAATGGGCACACCAGGGCCTCCAGCCACTGCAAACGAACTCCAGATGCATGCACCACCTTGTGCATTTGGCTAACATGGGTCCTGGGGAATCGAACCTGGGTCCTTTAGCTTTGCAGGCAAACACCTTAATGGCTAAACCATCCCTCCAGTCCTTTGAGTAGTTCTTGAAGCCAGTTAGCCTAAAAATGGATTCCTGACATGAACAATACCACAGAATCAGCTTTCTTGACTAGAGAAAGACCACGCTATCCAAGTCGTGTGTCCAAACAAGTCTGTTTTGAGCTACATGAAGAGTAAGAACCCGCTAATGGTCCTCAGATGGGAATTCCTTACATTTAATGCAACCATCATGCTGATAGGCTGCAAGGCGTCTGCAAGAAGCCAACGTGATTGAACATCTTCCCTCAAAGCAATGTCATCTTGAGGGGAGAAATAGGAATATCAATGCATTTAGAACATGTATTGAAAACTTCATTCTTAAAAGGCTGTAATAGGTTCAATTGTGGCCCAACAAATACATCCACATCTTAACCTCTGGAAACAAAGTGAACTTACTTGGGGGGAAATGTCTTTACTAAGTTCAAGATGAGAGAGAGTATCAGGACGTCAGACAGTAACTAAAACAACCCATGTGACAGAGGCCGAAGAGATTGATGGAGGGGGAAGGTTGAAGGAAGACAAAGGCAGAGACAGATGAGGGGAAAGGCTGAGCGAAGGCAAAGGCAGAGACAGATGAGGGGAAAGGCTGAGCGAAGACAAAGGAAGAGATGGATAATTGGGAATGCTATGTGAAGACAAAGGAAGAGATGAATGAAGGGGAATGCTACGTGAAGACAAGAGAAGAGATGGATGGGGGGGGAAGTTACGTGAAGACAAAGGAAGAGACGGATGAGGGGAAAAGGGTCTGTGAATGCAGATGCAGAGATTGTAGTTAACGTGTCACAAACCAAGAAGGGCTGAGCTACCACATGCTGGAGATAGCTCTTCCCGCAGAGGACTATGGCCCTGACCACACCTTCATTTTGAACTCCTGGCCTCTGGAAGTGTGAGTGATGAACAATCCTCTGTTGTTTTAAGCTGCCCATTTGGCGGTCCTTTATTCTGTGTCGTTACGAAGTAAACATAAGGGCCAGTAGTTCTGTCTGCCCTGTACTGAGGGATGGTCTCACAGAGGAGGCGATGTGGGCCCAGAGTGGTGCATAGGATGGAAAGGACAAAGCATACTCTACACAGAGACCTGCACGTACAAAGCCCAAGAGCCTGATGCAGCAAATGCCATCAGAGATGCAGGGAGAGTGGGAAGTGAAGCTGGGGCTTGGGGAGAAATATAAGGAATTTGAAAATAAGCTCTCGTAAGTCCTGAAGAGAGAGGAGTTTAAACAAGGGGACATCATCAGACTGGACTTGTGGATGGATCTCTCCAACACAATGGCTAGTGTGCTCTAAGAGGCCTGACAAGGGGTGGAGAGGCCAGTTGCCAGCCACAGGACAGTCAAGCCAGGGGTTGAGGAGGGTCTGACCTTTAGCGACCCAAAGGAAGGAATGAATATAATAGGTGTCCAGCAGATGCACCCTGACAGTTCTGGGGCCTGGAAAGAATAGATAACTGGCTCTCTCGTGTGCAGTGCCATCTTCCCAGAGTAAAGAGCGTGTGCGTCTTCTTATTTCATTTATTGTTACAGATTTCTTAATCCAAGGACATTGGTACGTGATAAACGTTCATATTTCAAATTCTGTCTGGGTCTCATAGTACTTTCAATATTCCCAACCTGAAAGCAAAATGCTAAAATGTCATTCCTGTTTGGGACAATGCCGGCAGGAGGCTGAGGGGAAATGAGAAATACCCTATAAGTTAAAAAGAGTGTTACAAGAGTTTTTCCCCCCCCCCAGGAGATGAAATGATTGATGACTCACTTTCCTTCGTGATACATTCTTTTTCAAATCTCCTACACTGAACATGAATTATTTTTCTGCCACCAGCATTGTAACAAAACCTGAATTCGATGGCAAAAAAGAGGGGTGAGCACAAAGACAGAAGGCTTACGGATCTCCCTGAAAGAGGGGAGCGCATGATGACACATGGTAAGCTCTAGGGAACTGGGAACTCCCGGATTGTTTATGGACTTGCCGTTTCCAAGCCCTCTATGGAGTGACTCAAACTGGCAGTTCAGCTGTCTCGTAGGTTTCAAGTCATCCACTCATCTGCTAGACCCAGAACACGCAAACCCAGCTGGATCTTGAGCCTGACCCCCATCGTCCAAGACACGAGGCTGCAAGTGACGGAGGGGGAGGGAACGTTCCCATCTCCACCCTTTCCCTCTGGACTCAGCTGGCCCGTAGACATGAATCTAATTTTCTTGGTGACCCATCTCTGGCCTTTCCTCTATCTGTCAGCTCCCCAGTTCTGTCAGAGAAAGGAAATAGAGGAGAGATGTTAAAAGTGGAAGAAATGGGATCCAATATCGGGATCTGGCCCAGAGTCAATAATTCAGAGCCACCTCGCTGCTTCTTGAAGGCCTGCCTTCATTCTCTTAACTCTGCCCCTTTAAAGTTCTGCTCCATCCTTTGCATTGTCCCACAAGTCGATTATCTGCAGCTCTACCACATCACTCCGGGTGGTGTTCATTTGGCAAAGGCTCAAAGGACAAGAAAATTCTAGCCAGATTCACACTGGTCCCTAATCTCTGCCTGTGTGTAGAAGACAGTTAAAGCACTAGTCAAAAGGGAGTCTCAGCTAAAGCAGTGTGTTCCCTTTCCTGTGCTCCAAACTTCTGTGCAACAAGGGCACAGAAAACAAGGAGAGGCTGGCTCCAGGGCTTCTGATGGGAGCTAATGACACGAAGACCATCTACCAAGCCAAAGAATTAGTTAAGCACCAGGTCTAACAAGCTCAGTGTCTCTGCCAGCTTCGTTTCCTGCCTGGGTCTCCAGAGAGCTGGATGCTTCTTGGAACCCTTCCTTTTTAGGGAAAAGACTATAAAGTATTGAGAACTGGACTTCAATGTGACACTCTTTGTATTCCACTCTTTGTCACCTCTTCTGAGCCCTGTCTTCCCATACAATGAGGTCAGAGCTTAAGTTCTGATCAACCATGTACGTTTTCAGAATTTGGAAGGCGCTAGTTAGGAACCACAGTTTGAAAACCGTTCAGAACCACTATCTGAAACTATCTATGGCTGGACCAACAAATTCAAAGAGCCCTATGTGACATAGTGCAGGCAAATACTGAAAGTTGATGGCTCGTCAAGAGTATGACGGCGTATTCTAGAAGTGACAGGAGGATATAATGACCATGGATAAAGAACTAGCATATGAAAAATGGCACCAAAGCAAAGCACCCGATCCTGAAGCATTTACCAAGTGCTCTTCTGAGGATAAATAATACTTTCCACGTGTAAGACTGTGTGTGTAGGCTGTAAAGCTAAAAAAATGTGGGGGGGGGGGGCTAGAGAGAAGACTTAGGGATTAAGGCACCTACCTGCCAAGCCTAAGAACACCCGTTCGATTCTCCAGGTCCCACGTTTAGCCAGATGCAAAGTGATGCAAGGGCGCAATGCCTCACTTGTCCACAAGGGGGCGCATGCATCTGGAGTTCGTTCACAGCAGCTGAGAGGCTTCTGGTGCACCCATTCTCTGTCTGTCTGTCTGTCTCTCTTTCTGACTCTCTCTCCAAAAAAAAAAAAAAAAGTATAACCAACAACAAAAAAAAGTCTTCCCTTTCTGGTTAGTTGGACTGACTGACCCTACTTGTTCCTGAAATTATTTCCAGAAGTTATCAAAAAGTATTTCATACTTTTTTTTTTTGGAGGATCATTTACCAACAGGGACACATTTCCTTGAAGCTAAAACCACAGCTCACAATTTGTCCCACAGGCTTCCTTGCCAAAACCTGGCCTTCGTTCAATTGATGAAATGTCATTGATGGAGAAGCACTCATGATCTAGCCGCTGCCCCAGAATCATTTTTCCACATTCGTGGTGGGGTCGGAAGAGGTTCCAGGATTTGATACATGTGAGCCGCCCATTCCCAGAATGAGATAATGAATCCCTGGGCAGACCTGGACCCTGGTGTCTAAGAGTGACTCACCTCTTCTCTAGACTGTCGGCTCTCCCCGCCACACACGAGAGGACAGCACAGCCTCCTGCTCTCCACAGGGGGCACCCGAGTCCACAGGACGGTTCTAGGTCTCAATCCACCCCACTCAGAGGGAACAACTGAGTGGTGGGAAAAGCACAATGGCTGTAAAGCTATCTCTGTGTCCTAGTCACGTGTCAGTGTGGTTCCTTCACCCAAAGCACAAAAACGTATGCAAACAGAAAGCACATACCAGGCTGCAGAGTTGGCTCAGGAGTTAAGGAGAACTTCCTGGGCAATCCTGGAGGCCTAAGATACCACTTAGCTTTGATCCCCAGGATGCGTATAAACAGCTGGGTGTGGCCGCAACACATTTGTCTTAAACACAGTAGCAGGGACCCATTACTGGAGCTCTCATACGAACAGCGAGTTCCAGGCTGGGTGAGAGATTCCAGTTCAGATGAAAACAGGCAGAAGATCCATGGGGCAAGAAACCAGGGGTTTTGCTCCAAGGAGCACAGGTAAGAGTAACCCACTGTATGGGAGTGAATGCGGGGGTGGGGGGCACTTAAACGTGCGTGCACACACACACACACAATGAAGAGGAAAGAAAAGACAATAAAGAAATTACATAAGGAAATAAAGGCTGAGCTTCCTGTAATCTCTCATAGCAATACAGCCCTCTTGAAGTACCCCAGAGTTCATAAAAGAAACATTATTGTAAGTAAAAGTGTGTTCATCAGATGTCTGGCCGTTGGGTATGAGCCGAGAAAGCTGTAGCAAACTCATATGATACAATATTACACAAGTATTGAAATTGTGATATTACCACATAGCAGTAAGACTGGGAAGCTCTTATACTCTCAGAGAAAATGAATAATCACCATACATGATTGTGTATGTGATAGGATTGTTGGACAACGTAACCTCACACATTACAAAGAAGAGTTGCAAAATTGGGGAACCAATAGAAAGGGGTAAGATGAGAAAGGGAAACACAGTGGGCTATGGGGGTGTGCTCAATGTACACCCTATATATTTGCATAAAAATTAGGCTGGAGGGATGGCTTAGCAGTTAAGGCATCTGCCTGCAAAGCCAAAGGACCCAGGTTCAATTCCCCAGGACCCACATTAGCCAGATGCACAAGGGGACCCATGCATCTGGAGTTTGTTTGCAGTGGCTGGAGGCCCTGGCACACCCATTCTCTCTCTCTCTCCCTCTTTCTCAGTCAAATAAATAAATAAATAAAAATACTTTTTAAAATTTGAGCTGGAGAGATAGCTTAGCAGTTAAGGCACTTGCCTGCAAAGCCTAAGGACCCAGGTTTTACTCCCCAGATCTCACATAAGTCAGATGCACAAGGTGGCACATGCATCTGAAGTTTGCTTGCAGTCTCTGTAAGCCCTGGCATGCTGATTCTCTCCTTCTCCCTCTCTCTCTCTCACTTGATCTCGCTCTCTCACTCTCTCGCTCTCCCATAAAAAAAAATTTTTTTAACTTAAAAATAAAAGAAAATGGCCTCAGCCAGGCATGGTGGCCCACACCTTTAATTCCAGCACTTGAGAGGCAGAGGTAGGAGGATCACCATGAGTTCAAGGCCACCCTGAGACTACATAGTGAATTCCAGGTCAGCCTGAGCTACAGTGAGACCCTACCTCGAAAAATGAAATAAAAGAAAAAACGCCTCGGGTCATAACTCTGTATAATAAATAAGTGGTTATAAAGGTTTTCCTTGGGGATGAAAGAATGATTTACCTTTATACTTTCCTTCCTTTAGGTTTTTCTACACTTAGCACGTATTGCTTTCATACTCTGAAAAGAATGAGCTATTTCATCCCGTGGAATTGAAATGAAGCCACATCAAGACCATGTTTTCATAGTCATTGTGCTCATTGCTGGCCCCCGCCCTGATCCTCAAGTACTGGAGGTGGAAGAATCCAGCGTGGCTCTGCTCCCTCCACCCTGAAGTCCAGGCTCTCCAGTCATAAGCACGCTCGCTCATTGATGACTACTATAAGCCCCAGGACTGGGCCACTCCCCTTTAGAGAAGCCAGCTGGCAGACAGCAAGCGGTGGCATTAGAAGGACTAATCCATTCATGTTTATAGACAAGCTCACCAAGATTCTTGGGTGGGAGTCATTCCATGCTGAAGAGCGTACGTATTCAGCTGAGTATACTGTTGGGCAAACTTCCTGCCACAAACTCTAAACTCAGTGCAGATGCCCAAAATCTATATAAAATTTATGTGAGCTGGCTGATAGACCATACAACATTATAATAAAAACGAATTGGATGTCAAATGAGCATAGCCAACTTAACGCCACCATGTCCGGCCATTTGGATGAATCATGAAAACAAATCCGACAGAAGAGAAGTGGCAGCCAAACTCCAGGTCACCGATGAACAAGAGTTCTTGGCCCTAGACAGGTAGCAATATTTCCAAGGTTATGTACGTGTCACGCCACAGTCGCGTCAGTGGTCCAAAGGAGCCATGGAAATCAACATGCACTCACAAGCCTACCAAAAGCGTAAATGAAACTATAACGCAGAAAACGATACGGATGGTAGGAGGACCAAGTCCCAAGATGGAGAACTGACTTTGGGCATCCGTCTGCAAAGGCCACCATTGATCCCCATGGTGCTGCAGCCAGTGTCCATCAGCGGGAAACAAAAGGCATATAAAGGGAACAGGGAAAGGGCTGGAGAGATGGCTTAGTAGTTAAGGCACTTGCCTGTGAAGCCTAAGGACCCAGGTTCGATTCCCCAGTCCTCACATAAGCCAGATGCACAAGGTGGCACGTGTGGCTGGAAGCCCTGGAGTGCCCATTCTCTCTCTCTCTCTCTCTCTCTCTCTCCGTCTCTATCTGCCTCTTTCTCTCCCCTCCCTCTCTCTGTCTCAAATCAATAAATAAAATGTTTTAAAAGAATACAGGGAAATCATGCAGAAGGCCCCACTGTTCGGGGCACAAGATATTGTCTCCTTCTTTCCTTCCAACAGGCTAAAATGCTCATTTCTCAGAGAAAACGACATGCCCAAATTCACCCAGAGGACAAGAAATTTCATTTCAGAGTCTCTTCTTAGCCATTCTCCAGGGGACTGTAGTTGAAAGCCAAGATATGAGAAATAAGGAAGGCCCCAAGGGAGTTGGATTAGGACCTCATCTGTCAACCCTGATTACACATGGAGACGCTGAGCTGAATCCCAGAGGGCGCCCTTCCCTGCACCGCCCTGCTCTAGTGCCCCAAGCTTCAAGCCTACAGACAACACGGAACTAACTGAAGGGCTTCTATTGATCTCCACCCTGAAGAGACCTACTCCATCCTCAAGAGGTACACCCCCTCTGGGACCATTTCTGGTCTATTCTTCACGGCCTTGTACTCTTGTCTGTCACAGCAGTGTATCATAATCATAAAAGGTAGCAGCCTAGGACTATAAAACATTGATCTGATGTTGAATGTTAAAAACATTAGAAGTATGCAGGCTGGAGAGATGACTTAGCGGCGAAGGCGCTTGTCTGCGAAGCCTAAGGACCCATGTTTGACTCTCCAGATCCCACATAAGCCAGGTGCACAAAGGCTAGGCAAGCGCAAGGTTGCACGTGCCCACTAGGTGGCGCAAGTGTCTGGAGTTGGATTTCAGTGGCTGAGGCCCTGGTGTGCCAATTCTGTGTGTGTGTGTGTGTGTGTGTGTGTGTGTGTGTGTGTGTCCCTCTCTCGCACACCCTTTTTCTAAAGAATTTTTTAAAAAAATATTAGAAGTACGGATCGTGTGTTCTTGGGCACAGCATGGAATTATTCCAACATAACTCGGATCGGAGACTGGCATTGGCTACACTCTGGGCTGCCTCAAGGGGGAGAAGAGGGGACTACATGAATGTATCTCTTCCCAGAAAGGCTGGGAAGACGAATGAGTTAACAGGATGTGTGGGAAGTCCAGGGGTAGGGGCAGGGAGAGTCCATTGCTGCCACTCCGATGGCTATTTTTAGTGTCACTGACATTTGGGTTTATGGAAACGACACGTCTACACGGCAGTAAATTCAGAGAAACAAAGCACACAATCATGTCCCAGCTTCCAAAACATGTTCTTCAAAATAGAAGGACGCTTACCTCACTGAAACAGCACCAAGCAAAAAAAAAAAAAAAAAAAAAAAAAAAAAGATCTTGGCCAGTCTGCACAGGCAGTCAAAGGACATGATCATGTCACAGAATGTGAGGCTGTCCTGCTCAACAGAAGGACACAGGACACAGAGGTGTCCCTAGGCCACTCAGAACACAGGGAAACGGAGGTGGGGCGTTACGTTCCCCGTTCTGTTATGCGTCCCTTCTCAAAGTCAGTTCATCTAAGCTCCACAGAAGGTCCCAGAGTCTGCTTTGGAGGTTACGAACCCAACTCAGTGACACGGGAGAAAAGCAAAGGCACGTGGGGTGGAAGCATGAGTTTACATCCGGTGAGGGGCTGTGACTAGTGCCCAGGCTCTTCCTGTTTGCGCTCGGATATGCTGCAGCCACTGTGTAAAGCCCTTCACAGTATCTGCCAGCCTTGCCCCACTATCTCGCATTGGCCGGATCTAGCCAGAAGCTAGGCTCCATTCCCAGCTAGCTGTCCTTCTGTGTGGTCCTGTCACCATAGCCCTGACCACAGACCACTGCCTCCTTGCTGAGTCCCCAGCCTTCAGCTGCTTGTCTCCGATTGCTTTGTCGTCCTCGCACAGCTTGTCAGCCCTCCTGGGAGCTTTCTACTTAATTGCCGCTCCTATATTCTCACATGCCTGATTTTTTTTTTTCCTCACTAGATCTTGATGGATGCCCTTGAACACTTGAGAACACCAATGTTGCCACCATCCACCCCCAAATCCCTGGAATGTTATCACTGTAATTTGGAATCCAACTGCCAACGACTAGCAAATTCAATTCTCCGTCTGAGTGATTTTTTGATTTCCTAAATCTTCTAAGCCCATAGGTATGATCAAGGCAGCTTAGAAGTATAGGAGAATTCACCCACAGGGAGAGAGAGAGAGACAGAGAGAGAGAGGACAAAGACAAATTTGATCAATGTGTGACTAATGTGACTGTATGGCACAGTGCAGGTCAGGCCCTAGCCAGGCCGCCTGCTAGAAGAAACCAGGAAGTGGCTTCTGTGGATGTGGCATCCTGCACAGGCCTGGCGTGACAACAGCTACAGCCCCATGCCCACGAGCAACCTGCTGCGAGATGATCTGCCCGGAGACAGGCTGTCATTGGTCAGAAGAAGGGAACCACCCCGTACAATGATTGGCCAGCCAAACCCCTTAAAATCCCCTACACTTCCTTGAATAAACGAGCAGCAGCTCGCCCTCTGCCTGCTTCCACCCAACTCCCAGAGTCTGTGTCGTGACTCCGCGCCTCTCACCCACTACTCGGCAGAGACCCTGCCGTCCCTCCTGGGCTGGCCCTAGGGGGGACCCCAACATGACTCCATTTTGTGTACTCCACCATTTTGTGCTTAACCCCTCACCCAGCCCCAATTTCAAGAAAAACCACAAAAAGTATCCCTTGAGCTGGAGAACACACAGCTCCTGCCTCCTGATAGAAATACAACCTTGAAGTTTGTTGGTGTCCTAACACTGCAAATAACATGGGGGGGAGGGGCTTCCACCAATCACGTTAAGGGTCACTCTGTTCTCTCTAGGTAAAATGTCCTGGCAGCTGTTTGTGGTTTTTTGCTTTAAAAAGCCTGCTCCCCTACCCTTTGGGGGAGCAGTTCAGTTTCCGATACTGGCTGCTTCCCTGATCGATCAAGATTGATGGGCTTTAATAAAATCTTCATAAGCTTGAGCTCAATCCTCCGCCTCCGTCTCCATTACTGCACAATTCGAACCCTAACGAGAGAGCAAGCTGATGATCTCTCATTGGTCTGGTTTGAGTATGTGTCCAAATTACATGTTGGAACTTAAGACCGAAGTTAAAAGTAGGAAGAAGTGACTAGGTCATGAGGGCACAGCTCTAGGATGCACTCATGCTCCCCAAAAGTGAGGCTGATGGGAGCACTTTAGCGACCTTCCGACCATGAGAGGTCTCGGCAAGGCACCGCATCTCAGGAGCAAAGAGCAGGCCTTCAGGACGGCCTCTGCTGGCTCCTCACTCCCGGACTGTGCACAAGACATTTCCGTTACTCAGGCATCTCCAAGCCTGTGCCGTTTCGTTATAGCAACAGAAACAGGTGAAGACGCCCCAAGACCGTGCATCTCATCCCCACGCTGGACCGCCAGCTCCCAGAATTCTCAGCAGAGCTAAGTTACAATTGTCCCCAGTGGTGGCCCCTTGCTGAAGCCTTCCCATGTTCCCTCTTGTGACTGCACTCCCTTGTGGGTGTCCCAACCCCCAAATAAAGCTTGCGCTCGAATCATTAGTTCGGGTTTGATATATGGGAGATTCTAAACCAAACACACACACACACACACACACACACACACACACACACACACACACATTTATTTTTCCTTTTCTTTCTAGTTCATTCATGGACGTGAAACGAATCTTAGGAAAGAACCCCAAAGTAATGGCGCTCTGGAGCCTGTGGACCATGGCCCTCTCTCACCACTACAGCACACTGGAGCAGGCCATGGTAGGGGGGATGAAGAGTAGTGTTCCTGCAACCCCCTCTAGGATGGGCAGTGCTCCATCCCATGGCCTCTGCTTCCCAAATCCATGAAAGGGCAACGCTGTCAGTTTTCTTTGAAACCCTCTTTTGACAGCCCCATCGAAAGAATATCAGAGAGCCAAAGCACCTTTTGACTCCAGAGGAAAGTTTTCAACCAGCACTTTTGAGTTTCTGGCACATGCGAGAAGAAAGAATGACGGGACCCGAAGGGTCCGTATAAGTTTCCAGTGAATTCTAGGGGAGTGAAATAAGGATATTGGCCTCAACAGCAAAAGACAAATTCAATTTACGTGCTGCAGGCCGTATATGGAAAAATCATTTCGACTGCAAGAAAAGTCTAAACTGCAAGGCAATGGTGGCTAACAACACACATCCCGGTGGTATGTGCTGGCCTCTGTCAGAGACGGTGCTGTCCCAGCATTTTCAGTCATGGAGCATATTTGGCTGTGTATTTTCCAAGGAGCTCTAAGGGTCTTGTCCAAAACACCCCGAGGGTGCCAGTCTCAACTCGGCGGAGGCTAGATCTGTTGGATGTTTCTCCTCCCTCCCCCCGCCCCGTCCTACCCAGCACTCTCAGTTCATGGACCGCCCGTCTCTCTTGCTTCTCCCTGACTCAGGCCTTGGAGCTCTCCTTATTTGTAACTTCTTAATTTAGACACAACCCCGTAGAAATGTATACAGAGAGTGGAGGAGAAGGTCTTATTTTAGCCAGAACTTCTCATGCTGAGAATGGACTGTCAGCTGAAAAGGGCCAGAGCCCACATCTGATGGCCTAGGCCACCCGAGAAGTCTCTCCTTGGAATGAAAATTGTACAGTGCAGGGGATGTTTATGGACGCAATCTACACTTCGTTGGCATCCCTTCTCCGGGAAACCTAAGATACCTGCAGATAAAGCAGTTCCCCAAGATTTAAAAAGATGTCCATAACCAAAAAACTCAACACTGCCTTTCTCCTCTCCATCCTCCTACACACACACACACACACACACACACACACACAAGCGTGCACACACCCAAGGAGAGATGGTGAGAACACACAGAGAGAGGGTACGCCGTAGCAAATGACTTCAAGACCCAAGAGTCAAGTCCGTGAGAGACTGAAAAGGAAGATGCGGAAGATGCCAGCCACCTGGCGAGTTAGCACCCACAAGTTTACCACGCGCTGTTGCCACCTCCAACTAAATTCCTGCAGTGGGGAAATTCGCTTTTTATCTTTGTAAGCTTTTCAGCACCTAGCTGGTTGGGTGCTTTACTATGAAGTCTCTGCTTGGTTATAGCAACTTCTTTATGCAGTTACTCCCAACCTCTCCTGGTTCACTAGGCCTCAGTAACTTTTATGCATAGCCCCTAGGCTAAAAGAAATAACAAGTGAATGTATTAAGTAGTTAAGTCCAAACAAGTAAATAAGTATTTATGTCCTGACAACTTAATAGCCATGGAGAAAAAACATGCATAAGTGGAAATGCAAACTAGTATTTTATTTCATCCTCCTTGACTCTAATTACTGCCTAATAGCATGTGTGAACCTGTTGGACACTCTCCAGGTTCTCTGACCTTGGCATCAGATGGGAACTCCTGTGCTTCCTGGTCCAGGGAATTCTGCACAGCTCTCATGGCCCGACACTGAAAAGTCAGCTTCACTAAGCTACCGTGACACTGAGCCATGCAGCACGGCCTCGTCTAACACGGAGGCTGTCAAATGCTGCTGTGTGGTATCTGTGAAGCCACTGGTGTACTTCCCAAAAATAAAAAAATTAATACCATGCCTATGAGTTCACCATAGTACCTCGGGGGGGGGGGAACTGGAGTACAGTTTGGGATCTGTGGCTTGATGAAACCACTTATCCATATCTTTATCCTGTGTGGTGGGGAGCAAAGCTTTGAATAAATATGAGGAAAAATGCATAAGAGGGCTGGAGAGATGGCTTAGCGGTTAAGGTGCCTGCTGGCCAAGCCTAAAGACGCCCGTTCGATTCTCCAGGTCCCACATTTAGCCAGACACAAAAAGTGATGCAAGGGCTAGAGAGATGGCTTAGCGGTTAAGGCGCCTGCCTCCTAAGCCTAAGGACGCTGGTTCCAATCTCCAGTGGTTCCAATCTCCAGGTCCCACGTTTAGCCAGATGCAAAGTGACGCAAGGGCGCAATGCCGCACTTGCCTACAAGGGGGCGCACACATCTGGAGTTCATTCACAGCAGCTGAGAGATTGCTGGCATGCCCATCTGTCTCCTCTCCCTCTCTGTCTGTCTCTCTCTGTGTCTCTCTCAAAAAATAAATAAAAATAATAAAATATTTTTTTTTAAAAAAGTGATGCAAGCGTGCAATGCTGTGCTTGCCCACAAGGGGGCACATATGTCTGGAGTTCATTCGCAGTGGCTGAGAGGCTGCTGGCGCACCCATTCTCTCTCTCTCTCTCTCTCTCTCTCTCTCTAAAAAAAAAAACGCATAAGAAAAAGTACGGGAGGGATGAAACCAAAGTAATTACAGTTATGTCTAGGAAGACAAATAACACTGAGGAGAGATAAAGTCTGGAGAGAACTTTGCTCTCTCACTGTTGTCAGAATTTCTACAGAGAAGAATGCTCTTGCATATTACTTAGGTAATCATAAGCAGCAGCTACAGAAAAACAATAATTTCATCACACCCAAACACAAGAACTTTACCTTCACTGCCACAAAAACATAGCATTGAACTCTGTTTAGAAAGGTCAGTCCCAGGCTCCACTGAAGGGACTTACTTCCTGAAGGAGCTGGTGAGGCACTGTGGGAGGGGGTAGCATGGATGAGTGTTTCCCTGGATCAGTTCCTTTTCCAGATCCTTCCTTTCTCATTGCTTATCATAGTACCCCCACCTTCCAGTCTTGCCACTGGGGCTCCTATCCAAAGACTACATTTCCCAGCCTTCTTTTCAACAACATGGAGCCCACCAGTGAATGATCGAGAGGAAGAATCCAGTTGCAAATCCAAGTCCTGGACTAACTCCTAGAAAGTCATCCATCCTACATTCAAGCAGGACTCACCACCCTCAGCCCCCACCCTTGTTCCCTTGCTCCACCCATTTCTCTGCTCCTTTGTGTGGCCATTTCTCTTGGCTAGGATGTCCCTGTGGGAGAAGGGACCAGATGTAAAAAAAGGGAGGCCACTTCCATGAGCGATGGCAGGGTGGGGGGGTGCGGGTGTCAGAGAAAGTGAGAGTGGGAGACAAAGGCAGAGCCAGAAACAATAATTTAATAATAAAATTAAGGGCTGGAGAGATGTCTTAGCGGTGAAGGCACATGCCTGCAAAGCCTAAGGACCCCAGTTCGATTCTCTAGGTCCCACGTAAGCCAGATGCACATGATGGCACATACGTCTAGAGTTCGTTTGCAGTGGCTAGAGGCCCTGGCATGCCCTTTCTCACTCTCCCTGTCTCTCTTTCCATCTCTCTCTGTCTCTAATACATAAATAAAAATAAAATCTTGAAAAATAAATAAATAAGATCTAAAAATGAAATAAATTAAAATTAAAATATAAAATTATCGAGGGAATAGCCTTAAGCAACAGTTCTACTTTGGAAGGTCCAAGTTTGACCCCAGTTCCTCCTCCATGCCACCCACTATGAGGAAGACAAAGGACAGATAAATGTCCTAGAAGCAAAGGACTCCAGGCCTTAGCAGAAGGCTCAGGGACATGTCTGAGAACCACAGGCCATGATGCCGCCCAAATGTCCTTCAGCTTAGGCTAGAAGTCAGGCCTCTCTCCCGCCACCATCCCTCAGTCCGTGAGCTACCACAGACAGGAACTAAGGTCCAGAATGACTTCAGTGATGCCAGCCCACCCAACACTCAGATCTGGAAGACAAGGACAGACCTGAGGGACGGGTACAAAGGAAAAGATCTTGGAAATGGAATGGAGGTTCAAGCTCTGCCATTGCTCCTCAGAATGGCAAACTTTGACAAACAGTTCTTTTCTGTGTCCCCAGATTGTCTCCTCACCAATGAGAAAGCTTCTGGACCCCCCAAGAAGAGTCTGAGAGATTGACTTAAACTCTATTCTTCTTTCTAAATGTTTTTAATATTTTATTCATTTGTTTGAGAAAGAAAGAGAAAAAGAGGAAGATAGAGAGAAAGAGAGAATGGGCACACTAGGGCTTCTAGCCGCTGCAAACAAACTCCAGATGCATACACCCCCTTGTGCATCTGATTTACATGGGTCCTAGGGATTTGAACCGAGATCCTTTGGCTTCACAGGCAAATGCCTTAACCACTAAGCCATTTCCCCAGCCCTGAACTCTACTCTTGATCTTCCAATGGTCACTAAGTCGTTTAGTGCTATTGAAAGAGGGCTCTGGGGAACTTTGCTCTAAGGAACATTCTGACAATCCACCAAGAGCGTGAGTGGAAAGACAGCCCGTGTCCTCTCTCAGACGGGACCCTCCATCCTGCTGCCTGACCCTCCCTCCTCCATGCACTCTCCCAGTCTCTCTCCTGGCTTCTGGTGGCTCTGGCCCTAGCCTTGTCAAAGGCTGTACACTTACACATAATTTACCCCACGCTTTTCTTTGTTGTGCCTGCCAGAGGCATCTGTCACACGTGTTTCAGTGCCTCCACTTTTGAAACACTTGTCCCCAGGGTGGTACACTGAGCAGTAAATTAACACCCATCTATCCACACGGGCCTCATCCTGGCAACAGGTCCCCTTAGCTTTGACACTCCCCATAAAACATTCATGCACTGCTGGAGCTTCACAGACAGTGCCAGGCAGGGCTGGGGGACTCGGCCCAGGGCTGAGTCAATATTTGGGTGACAACAAGTTCCAAAGGCTAACTCCTAGGGTTTTTAGAGCCCTTTTAGTGAATTGCCTTTTAGGAAAAACCAGCACCTCCCACCCCACGCTCGGCTCGTTTCACGCTCTCCGAGTCTTGACATAAAATATGGTTGGCTCTTCTTTTGAAGGCTCCAGTTTCCTGACCTTGCTTCTAGTCCCAATGTCTCTTTCCTCTACATATTCATTCATGTCAGCATATATACTTTGGCTTTTCTCCAATTTTTTTTTTTTTTTTTTTTGAGAGAGACAGAGAGAGAGGGAGAGGCAGAGAGAGAGAGAATGGGCATTCCAGCAGCCTCTCAGTGGCTGCAAACGAACTCCAGATGTGTGCGCCTCCTTGTGGGTGCAGCATTGCACCCTTGTGTCACTTTGCATCTGGCTAAACGTGGGACCTGGAGATTGGAACGGACATTCTTGGGCTTAGCAGGCAAGCGCCTTAACCATTAAGCCATCTCTCCAGAGCTCTAATTTTTTTAAATCCCTGCATCCCCGTCATCACTCAGCTCTCCACCCAAACAGGAGGCCCCATGCACATGATCTGTGGCTAATGGGTTCTACATATAGATTGGTATACTTATGGGCTTTCATGCCAATCCTCTGCCATTGCTCTCAGACCTACCTTTTGCCATCCCCCCTTCTGTTCCCAGGTGCAGAGCCCTGACCCCTGGAAGCCATATTCCCCAGAATAAATTAGCACCTTGAACTTTGACTGCGTTTTATGAATGGCAGGCACTGTTGGGATCCTGGAGGGCAGGGGCCTGAGGGATTCGGGCTATCTCTTCCCAACTCTCTACCTTCTTGGGACTCTGCCTCCAGGGTTTCAATGCCCTTCTGATGGTGGTCTTGGCTTTGGGTTCTGGCTACATCACCTCCCTACTTACCCTCCACTCCTGAGTGATAGCCACGCCCCCACTGTTGCTAATCTATCCTTGCCTCATTATCCCATTTGTGGGATTTTTTTATAGTTAGTTCATTGTATTATTTCTTTATTTCTCCCTCCATTGCTCTATCTAGAATGAGCTTTTTTCCTTCTTTCTTTCTTTCTTTCTTTCTTTCTTTCTTTCTTTCTTTCTTTCTTTTTTTGTGTTTGGTTTTTCGAGGTAGGGCCTCACTGTAGCCCAGGCTGACCTAGAATTCACTATGTAGTCTCAGGGTGGCCTTGAACTCACAATGATCCTCCTACATCTGCCCCCCGAGTGATGGGATTAAAGGCATGTGCCACCATGCCCGGCAGAATGAGCTTTTTCTAGAAATGCCCTAATACAATACAAAGCTTATAGAAGAAATACCCTAACTAATACAAAGCTTAAAGAAGAAAATGAGGCATGGGCTTGAATTAAAAGGGGCTGGGTCACATATTGGAGGGATGACAGGCAAAGACCAGCTTGACTTCTCAGAGCTGCCAAAGTCCTCGCTGGCATCTTGTCTCAATTTGCAGCTCTCTCGACTGATATGAACACAGGAAAAGATGATGCTGAGAGGAAGGACTTCATAAAATCGCTAAACCTATTCTGGACAGACCATTCTACAGAACATTCCTCCTGACCAGGAAATAGACCTGACCTGTTTTGTAATTAAAAGTTCCAGCCTCCGGTGCTGGAAGTAGTGCATGCATCTGGAGTTCATTTTTAAAAGAGTTCATATAAAAATATTCAAATTAGGGCTGGAGAGATGGCTTAGTGGTGAAGACGCCTGCCTGCTAACCCTAAGAATGCCTGTCGATTCTCCAGGTCCCACATTTAGCCAGACGCAGTGATGCAAGGGCACAATGCCACACTTGCCCACAAGGGGGCACACACATCTGGAGTTTGTTCACAGTGGCTGAGGGGCTGCTGGCGAGCCCATTTTCTCTCTCTCTCTCTGTCTGACTCCAAAAAAAAATTCAAATTAGCTGGCCATTGTGGTTCATTCCTTTAATCCCAGAACTCAGAAAGCTAAGATCAGAGAATCTCAGTGAGTTCAAGTCCAGCCTCTGCTACAGATTGACTTCCAGGTTAGCCTGGGCTAGAGTCAGACCCTGCCTCAAAAAAAAAAAACCCAAAATATGATAAAAAATATTCAAATTAACACCATAAAAGATGGATAATACAAAAAATAAAATGAATAAAATAATCCCATTCAGAATAGCATCAAAAAAAAATAAAATTATCTACAAACATAATAAAAGATGGTAACAAGTATGCACCAGAAACTCCAAAACACTGCAGAAAAAAATATATATAAACGAAGCAAATGTCAAGGTATACCATGTTCACAGACCAGAGGCAAACTCCTGTCAGGGTGGCAGTACTATGAGAAGTCTCTAGCACACCCTCCGAGGCTCGGGAACATGGCAGAAGCAGTGGCAGAAAAAATATGAGTTGAAAGAAGGGAAGGGAGTTCTTTGCAATGCTGCCTTCCAGACACAGAGTGGCCATGGTATTCATGATCTCACAGTGGCTGAGGCTACCTTCACAAGACGTGTATAACAGAAGGGGAAATACATCAAAATAGAAGAGAGACGAGCTGAAAAGAGGAAGGGAGTTAGTGAAGGGGAGAAAGAAGAGGAGAGGTGGAAGGAGATGACGATTATGGTATATTGTCTCTGTGCATGGAGGTTGTCAATAAAAAGGTTATTTTTTAATAATTTATTTTTATTTATTTATTTGAGAGAGAGAAAGAGAAAGAGACAGAGAGAGAATGTGTGCGTCAGAGCCTCCAGCCACTGTAAACGAACTCCAGATGTGTGGGCCTCCTTGTGCATCTGGCTTAAGTGGGTCCTAGGAAGTCGAACCTGGGTCCTTTGGCTTTGTGGGAAGTGCCTTAACTACTAAGCCTACTACATCTCTGTACAGTTTTTAAGAAGACGGCAGTGCTCCCCAAATTGACAGTCTCAACTTATCAATCTTATCAAATTCTCAGCTTTTTATTCCTTTGCTTACTTTATTTTTTTCAGATTTTTACAGGCTGATAATGAAATTCATATGGGAATATAATGTGACCACAATTGTCAAAACAATTTGAAAAAACAAAAACAAGAAACAGCCAGGCCTGGTGGCACATGCCTTTAATCCCAGCACTTGGGAGGCAAAAGAAGGCGGATTGCTATGAGTTCGAGGGTGCCCTGAGACTACATAATGAAATTCAGGTCAGCCTGAGCTAGAGTGAGAACTTACCTCAAAAAACAAAACCAAAACAAAACAAAACAAAAAACCACACATCACACATCAGGCTAGAGAGATTGCATAGTGGTTAAGGCATTTGCCTGCTAAGCCAAAGGACCCAAGTTCAATTCCCCAGGACCCACATAAGCCAGATGCACAAGGTAGGGCATGTGTCTGGAGTTTATTTACAGCAACAGAAGGCCCTGGTGTGTCCATTCTCTCTCTCTCTCCCCTGTCTCCCCGCCCCCTGCCTCTTTCTCTCTCAAATAAATAAAATTGAAAAATAAATGAATAAAGCCCTAGGACTTTTGCACATTCGATGGCATTTACTACACAGCTTCAACGGTCAAGACAGTAAGCTGCTGGCACATGGACAGACAGACAGGTCCATGGAATGGAGCTGACCTCGAGACCTGAACTACATGCATTTATGGTCAGTTGATTTTTGTTTGCATGTGTCTGGTGGTGTGTGTGTGTGTGTGTGTGTGTGTGTGTGTGTGTGGTGTACACACATGTACGTGCTAGTATGCCTTCCTGTGTATTCACCTGGCATTGCACGTCCTTCTCCATCTCCTACCGGCCTGTTTTTCTTTGCTATGGATCCTCTTCCTGATTTTGCGGCATGCCACTTGTGAGTCGCAGTGATGACGCGCTCAACTCCACTTCCTACAGAGCTGTACACGGGTGTATAAGGCCATACCTAGCTGCTTAGGTGAGTACTGTAAGATTGGCGCTCAGGCAGCCTCAGGTCCCATCGGACCCCAAGGCTTGCCCAAAGAAGAATGCTTAACCACTGAGCCATCTCAACACTCCTGACCAATTGATTTTTTTAAATGAGAGCACCAAGATAATTCACTTGGAAAAATACTCTTTTCAACAAATACGCGTTGGATTTTCCAAATGCAAAAATGAATTTGGATCCCCTCCTTATATGATACATAAAATTAACTCAAATGAATCATAAACTCTTAACTATAAGAGCCAAAGCTATAAATTCCTCATGACATTGGGTTATACAATACTTTATTCAAAGTTTTTTTTTTAATTCTTGTTTATTTTTATTTATTTATTTGAAAGCAACAGACAGACAGAGAAAGAAACAGGCAGAGAGAGAGAGAGAGAGAATGGGCGCACCAGGGCCTCCAGCCACCGCAAATGAACTCCAGATGCATGCACCATCTTGTGCATCTGGCTTACGTGGGTCCTGGGGAATCGAGCCTCGAACCGGGGTTCCTAGGCTTCACAGGCAAGCGCTTAACCACTAAGCCATCTCTCCAGGCCCCTCAAAGTTTTTTTATGAGAGAAAGAGAATTGGCACACCAAGGCCTCTCAATGCAACGGAACTCCAGACGTGTGCCACCTTGTATGCATGTGAAACCTTGTGTGCTTGTGTCACCTTGTGTCTGGCTTATGTGGGACCTGGAATGTCGAACATGGGTCCTTGGGCTTCACAGGCAAGCGCCTTAACCACTAAGCCATCTCTCCAGTCCTTGAATACTTTGTTAAACACGATTTAAAACAACAATTGGGGAAAGGAAAAACAGGTCAATTGAGCAATGGCAAAATTCAAAACTTTTGTACTTTAAATGACAGCATTAATAAAATGTAAGTTACAGAACTAGATAAAATGTTTATAGATTATGCTATCTGATATGGGACGAGAGCCTAGAATATATATATTTTTTTAAAAAAAAAACCTCTGATACTTTTTTCATAAAGGGCCAATTCACGCAGTTTTTCAGGTGGGTGAAAGATTTGAATAGATGTTCTTCTAAAAAAGACATACGAATGGCCAATACGCATGTGAACAGATGCTCCACATAATTATTCAGAATTGAAATGCAAAGAAAAACAAGGAAATACCACTTCATGTTACTAGTCTGAATAAAGTTTAAAAAAGCAATAAGTGTTGATGAGGATGTGAGGCCATTGGAACCATATAATTTATTGCTGGTGGAAATGTAAAATGTCAGTCCTTCAATATGTCAAACACAAACTTAATGTACGACATAGCAACTTTTCACATATACATATATACATATATATATACATATATATATATATATATATATATATATATATATATATATATATGTATGTAAACTTTTCCAAACAAAAGTCATACACACATATTCATATCAGCGCTAATTTATTTACTTATTTACTTATTTTGAGACAGGGGCTCATGTCACTCAGGTTGGCTTTGAGCTTGCTATGTAGTTGAGGATGGCCTTAATCTTCTATTCTGCCTCATCTCCAAGTGCTGGGATTATAGGCACGTGCCACCACACCCAGTTGATGGAGAACTAGGGCTTGAACCCAGGGCTCTGTGTGTGCTTGGCAGGCATCCCACCAACCAACCTACTTGTCCGTTCAGCAGTACTGTCTATAACAGCCAGAAATGCAAAGACTCAAACGTGTATCCATAGCTGTAGATTTTTTTTGTTTGGTATAATAAAAATGTTTTAGGACTGGAGAGATGGTTTAGCTGTTTAGGCGCCTGCCTGTGAAGCCTAAGAACACTCGTTTGAATCTCCAGGTCCCACGTTTAGCCAGATGCAAAAAGTGATGCAAGCTGGCAATGTCGCATCTTCACTAAAAGGGGGCACACGCATCTGGAGTTTGTTCACAGCAGCTGAGAGGCCCTGGCATGCCCATTCTCTCTCTGCCTCTTCCTCTCTCTGTCTCTCTCTCTCTCTCTCTGTCTCTCTCTGTGTCTCTCTCAAATAAAACAAAATATCTTTTAAAAAGTGTTTTAAAATGATATTATGGGGACAGTTGCACAAATCTGTGGATGTCTTGAAAACTACTGAATTGCGTGCTTGAAGTGAGTGAATTTTATGTTTTGTTTTCTTTCGCGTTGTCGAGACAGTCTCATATAACCCAGGCTGGCTGTGAACTCACAATGGCGATAACGTGAAGGTGGCACTAACCCTCTCATCCTAAGCTTCGGCTTTCCAAGCGCTACAATTACAGGTATGCACCACAATGCCTGGCTCAAACACAGGTGAATTTGAAAGCAGAATTAAATCTTGATTAAAAAGGTTTAAAAGACGCCGGGCGTGGTGGCACACGCCTTGAATCCCAACACTCAGCACTCGGGAGGCAGAAGTAGGAGGATCGCCATGAGTTCGAGGCCACCCTGAGACTACATAGTGAATTCCAGGTCAGCCTGAGCTAGAGTGAGACCTTACTTCGAAAAACCAAAAAAAAAAAAAAAAGGTTTAAAAGTGAGCTTTGTCACCGTAAAAGAGATTAGGGTGATGGGCCTTGGGAAATAATCAGAGCCAAATTTGAAATTTGATGACCAGTTCCTCTGCAAATAGCTGTGGCCTTAGCGAGCTGCCTGAGCCACTCCGTGCCTCAGTAAACGGCAACCTCTTACCACTGGACAAGAAGGACGGTGAGGTGGGAGGAGGGGGGAGCCTCAGGGTGACAGTGAAGGGTGGATCAGGTGACCCTGTGGGGTGAAAGAAGCAGGATTTGGGACCTTGGTCCCTGTCTGCTCACCAGAAGAGGCACTTTTCCTAAAAGTCCAGTACTCAGAACTCCATGGCATCCTAAAGCCATGTTCCAGCGTGGGCATGGACCATGACTTTGCCCCCAGGTCACAGCCACATCCTCCCTTCTGCTTTGGGTGGAGAAATATGCTCTCCCCCAGCATCACCCACCAAGCATGAGATTTACAGCAAGAACAGAAGCATTGACTGTACTACTGGAACTGAACTTACAAAGAAGGATCCTGACAATCATGTTCAAGGCTCTGGTCATGTTACACACAGAGCATTGGGAAGGTCATTTCCTCCCACTGTCCAGAAGGCAGTAGATGCTTTGAGCTTTGCGTTCTCAACAGTGGAGTGAAAATAGCTGCTGAATACTAAAATATAAACATATGTATCATTTATAATGCATTCAGATGCTTCTAAATTATTCATGGTTCCTGAAAGTTACCTGACCTATCATGCACATACATTCAAACAATGTTTATGTTAGAAACACAGCCCCAACGTACACAATTCCAGCTCCTTGGCATTCCCGTTGATGGAATTAAAATTAAATGAGTCAGTGGTCAATAAAAGTTACATGTGATTTCCATAAAATGATCCATTGTAACATTGCTGGGGGTGGAGAAAGGAGGTAATGTGGAGTTGTTAAAGAACACAGAATGATGCTGGGCATGGTGGCACACGCCTTTCATCCCAGCACTCGGGAGGCAGAGGTAGGAGGATCGTCGTGAGTTCAAGGCCACCCTGAGACTACATAGTGAATTCCAGGTCAGCCTGAGCCAGAGGGAGACCCTACCTCGAAAAACCAAAAAATAAAAAATAAAAAGGACACAGAATGTGAGCTGTCTGGTGAAGGCGGCCGTATGATATTTTTCTTAAGGATGAATTCATAATTTCTCTGAATAACAAGGAGGCATCGATTTTCTCTTCTAAAAAACAAAAACAAACACACAGGCTTGTTCTCTCTCTCCATCTCACCTGTTTAACTCTTGGCTTTTCTTTTTTTATTTTTTTTTTTAATTAATGCTAGTATTCTGGTCTCAAAAACACTCCATTCTTCTGTTTTGATACTTGCATAAATTTGCATGTTAGCATGAACAGCTGCAACTTAAAGAATGTAAAATAAAATGAAATTTCAATTCGTATCCAAAATGGAGAAAAGACACATTGAAAAACAACAGATTTTCGATTTTTTTTCCTCCAGAAATCAGCTTTAGGAAAAGACTTAAACACACACAACCATCTTGATTTAAAGGAAGGGTGGCACTCAGAAACAGGGACTGCCAATGAGGACCCACACACATCCACTCACAACCACCAGTATTTACAAATCACGTCAAATCCTCAAGCTCAGGAATATGCATCAGAGGGGCCGGAGGGATGGCTTAGCAGTTAAGGTGTTTGCCTGCAAAGCCAAAGGATCCAGGTTCGATTCCCCAGTACCCACGTAAGCCAGATGCACAAGGTAGCACATGGGTCTGGAGTTCATTGGCAGTGGCTGGAGGCCCTGGTGTGCTGATTCTCTCTCTCTCAAATAAAAATATTTTTTAAAAAAGAAATACTCATCAGTGAACATGGTCCCCAGCATGTTCTTCCTTTTGGAGGCCCACCCAGAAAAAAAAAAAAAAAAAAAAAAAACCCATGTAAAGAACATTGTGTGAGTAGCTCCAGTAAATACAGCCATAAATTTGCCTCTGGCGGCCTGACAATGATTTCCTGCTCATTTCCTTGGTGCGTTGTGAAGGCAGTGGCGTTGCGTCATGGTTAACCGCACAGGCCTGGTGCAAGTCTGCATCTCCTCTGGCCATTGATGCCATCTATTGATAGTTTTTGTTTTGTTTTGTTTTTCTGGTTTTTCGAGGTAGGGTCTCCCTCTGGTCCAGGCTGACCTGGAATTCACTCTGTATTCTCAGGGTGGCCTTGAACTCATGGCGATCCTCCTACCTCTGCCTCCCGAGTGCTGGGATTAAAGGCGTGTGCCGCCACGCCCAGCTCACTGACGCCATCTATACACAGAACTTTTCTTCAAGAGTTTTCCTTTATCTAACAACTTCGTCAGCCTCAGAGCTGTGCTCTGAGAAGAAGCGCTAATATAGCACAGCGCACAGGGAACAGTGGCTGGCACAGAGCAAGCCTCCAGCAAGGCTTAGCTGCTGGGTGGCATTTGGTAGCATGGTAAGTACTTAGTAACGGGATCCAGAGGAACCGATCCTGAGCCACTTTCTTCTCCAGTCGGCTCATCCACTTTGCCCAGACGGTACCACCAGGACAGCAAAGAATGCAGTTAGTGCATGGTGGCAGCCATTGTATCCTCATTCCATCCCTCTCACAGCCAGGCTCCCTGCATGAAGGGGTCTCAAATGACAGCACAGACAGACCAGCACAGCCTCTTACCTCGTCGTCGTCTTCAGCTGAATTTGCTTCTAATTTCTGGACAACTGACTTACTGCTCTCCTTCAGCAGCTTCTCTCGAACTTTGGTTTCATACTCAGGCCGGGAGTGCTCCTAAACCAGAATCAAAGCGAGATGGGTAAACAGGAAAAAGAGAGTGACCTTGGCCTTCTTCAGTTTGCAACCAAACGCCACGAGTACATCGAACTCAGGGTTAGGACTGGACGCTATCAGACATGAACTGCCACATCACCCAACAAGCACACGGCGTCTAAGACCAAGGACAAGATGTGGGAGGGAGGGGAGGAGAAAGGAGTCACGGGACATTTGTTATCACACTGAGTACCAAACCTGGGAGCGTTCCTGGGGAGGGCGCCGGTGTTGAGAAAGGAGAGAGGAAACGTTAACGGTGCAGCTGAAATGAGGACAGCCACGTGTGTGCTTTGCAGAGTGAGGCCTCGAACCCAGACATCCCACCAGCTACTCAAACTCACTTTCCAAGGCCCAATCCCAGCTGGGGAAACAGTTGCGCTCCACAGCGTGGGAGTTACGTCAATGACACTTCTCCACCCCGCCACCCACTGCGCCCCCCAACTCTCCTGCGAGTTAAAATGGTACCCAATAAGTATCAAAGTCAAGGTGGCCATGAGGAATCTTAAAACTCACCTGCCTGGACCTGTTTTTTGTTGTTGTAGTTGTTTTGTTTTTGTTTTCGTTTTTTTCCCACAGCTTAGGTAAGGAACTTAAGAGACATCATTGGGCCATTAAGCCACAGGAACCTGAACGGTGAGTCATGGGGAAGAACTGACCAATCAACAGGACCATGGTCAAACCGAATCCGTGCAGACACTGGCACAGGAAGACGCATGACTCACTTCAAAGGGAATCTAGTAGCTTACACCTGGTCTCGCTGGCAAACCTTCCCTGCAGTGCCCACCTTCCGGACAAATATCTACAGGTGTGAGTGTAAGGCTGGTGCTGACTGCAGAAATTCTGCTTGCTTTTGCTAAGGACAGTTTGTAAGGACCCACGTAGCCTGGCTGACTCCATTTTGCTGTTTTCTGTCTTGTTGCCACCATTCCCTAGCTATGACCCTTGAGTGACGTGCTCCACACGCCTGCCTGGTCGCTCCTGGAATTGCTGTTTACTGTGCATGTCAAACCTGCTTGTAATGCTTGTAAAGGTTCTCAGCTAAAAACACAACAGCAGACATCCTGCGGTTCCCGCCTCAGTTTCCCACCTCACTTTAAATTCCTGGTTTGTGTGCGCCTATTTTTAAACTTTCAAACCAGCCAAATATTTTAAAAGTCAACCCAACATCTCCCGCCTTGTAGTACTGATCTCCTGCCTTGTGGTTTGTCCCTTTATAAACCCTTCTCCCCCCCCCCCACCCCCCCCCCGGGGCTGCAGCTTCAGCTTCCAAGCCTGACTGCACCCTGGTCGATCAGTCCTGGTTTTCTCTGCTGCTTTCAATAAAATCTTTGGTGAGCTTGCGCTCAAACCTCCGCCTCTGTCTCCATTACTGTGCGATTCTCAGGACCTGACATGAGGATTTCACATTCCTGCGCCTGCGTCGCTGACTGAGAACGCCTAGGCAGAAACTCCGCTGCCAGTTGACTGTGCCGCCATGGTTCACAAAACACATTTCCTTATCACTGCCCATGTCAGAGATGCCATGGGCCAACGGACAGGGCACCTGACTGGTCTCTGGCTTTCTAAAGATAAGCCATGGCATTGCTGAAACCACCCGAGTGGTTAAGGGCCATAACGCATGATAACAGTGCTTCTAAGGTCCCCCATAGTCACACAGTCCTCCGGGGAGGGGGGTGTGGGTACCACCCCCGCCAGGAGTTCTTTCCTGACTTGCACTGTAACTACCAGTTGGGGTTCTTTTCCAAATTCCTCATAGCACATATGGTGGTCCTCGGCACACTGAGCTCTGACCATGCCCGCTCGACATGAGAGTCGACTTCCTACAGAAGACTGGCTGTCTGCTCGGTGTTCCTCACAGTAATTGGCGCCATGCAGAACTCACCAAAAGCTCTCAATGCTGGTGGCATTCACTTCATTTTGTCTTTCATTATTATCCACTCACCAACACAGCATTGCTTAAGGTGTGTTCCAAGAGACTTTCGGCTAAAAAAGATTTCCAGGGTCTAAAAAGAAAACACTGGATTCTAATTCCCACAGAATGACCCTGTGACAATGAGCACGCCGAGAGCTCTGGGAAGCGCTGTTATAAGACCTTTTCTCATTTTCGTAAGCTTACTGTTTCCCGCATAACAGCTTTTGCCTGTCACGATTAATATTGCACAGGAATGCTTTGAGAAATATGGTTTGAAATTCTCCACCATGACCCCTGATACTTGAGCTGCTTCTCTACCACTCTGATGGAAGACCATAATTAAAAACTGTGGCATGGGGCTGGAGAGATGGCTTAACAGTTAAGGTGCCTGCCTGTGAAGCCTAAGAACGCTTGTTAGAATCTCCAGGTCCCACGTTTAGCCAGACGCAAAAGTGATGCAAGGGCGCAATGCCGCACTTGACCACAAGGGGGCGCACACATCTGGAGTTCGGTCACAGTGGCTGAGAGGTCCTGGTGCACCCATTCTCTCCCTCCCTCTCTCTCTCTCTGTCCCTCTCAAAAATTTTTATAAAAAGATGTTTTTTGGTGTGGTGTGAGCAAATGGAACCCAGGACCCTGTGTGTGTTAGACAAGTGTTCCACTACTGAGCTATGTCCCTAACCTCTAAAACTTGATTTAAATAAAGAGAGAGAGAGAGATTACCCCTTCCTACCTTAGCCAGAAGAAATTCTCTGACATGCTCTTCACTCTGTTCCATAAATATTTACAGACCAGACAGGACCCAGGCCAGATGCACAAAGTGGAACATGCATCTGGAGTTTGTCTACAGGAGCAAGATGACCTGGTATGCCCATTCTCATTCTCTCTCTCCTTGTAAATAATAATTTGTTACATAAAAAAGTAACAAAACATGACAGCTTCTCAATATGCATGGTGAGTGATCTCATAATTTTTACACTGAAAAAACAATGCTTAAAGATGACAGAAGCAGTGCCCAAGGAATCCTGTAAATCCTGTAAAGTCACTAACACCCTTTTCTAAACTGTGACTTTGGAATTATTGCATTTCTACGCCACCTTTTGCTTCCACCACAGGGAAAGAAAACAGCTCAGAGTGTCCACTGAAAATCATGAAATGTTTAGCTTTGATGTAATTTCTCTTCATTTGTTTGTTTTTATTTTTTTTATTATTTTGGTTTATCGAGGTAGGGTCTTACTCTGGCCCAGGCTGTCCTGGAATTCACTATGTAGTCTCAGGGTGGCCTTGAACTCATGGTGATCCTCCTCCCTCTGCCTCCCGAGTGCTGGGATGAAAGGTGTGTGCCACCACACCAGGCTTTTTAAAAAAATATATTTTTAAACATTTTATGTATTTATTTTAGAGAGAGAGAGAGAGAAAGAGGCAAATAGAGAGAAGGAGAATGGCTACACCAGGACCTCCAGCTGCTGAAAAAAAAACAAAGAAAAAAAAGAATAGTGCTGGAGGGATGACTTAGTGGTTAAAGCAAACATACCCAGCCCTGGGGCCCAGTATATGCTTAATGCATATGTTTAAAACTGAATGGAAGCTAGGCATGGCGGCGCACGCTTTTAATGCCAGCACTCGGGAGACAGAGGTAGGAGGATCGTTCGAGGCCACACTGAGATTGCATAGTGAATTCCAGGTCAGCCTGGGCCAGAGTGAGACCCTACCTCGAAAAACCAAAAAAAAAAAAAAAAAAAAAAAAAAAAAAGGCATTTTAAGGTCTATTTATTATCTAAGTCCAATATAGAAAAGCTTTAAAGGAAAAGACCTCCCTTCCCCACACTCATGCTGGCCCCAGGCTGCGCATACATGGGGCACATCAGCTGCGCTATGGAATCAACCAGCCTTACAAGACATCTCACACGGAGGCCAGCAGGAATACTTCCTAGACACCACAGGCAACCAACCTTGGCCAGGTCCCTCTCAGCTTGCACAGAAGTTTCTCACTCATCTAACCACTCAGAAAGTGACCATGGCTCATTGGGTTAAACAAAACAAAAACAAAAAAAAAAAAAAAAACCCAAAATGAAATTTATCTATAGGGCACTGAGTCATAACTGATGCTTCTCTCTGTGTGCAACTGTGTTTATTCATGCTTTTCTTTTTTTAAAAAAATATTTATTTATTTAATTGAGAGAGAGAGAGAGAGGAAGAGGCAGAGACAAAGAGAGAATGGGTGTGCCAGGGCCTCCAGCCACTGCAAACGAACAGACGCATGTGCCTCCTTGTGCATCTGGCTTACGTGGGTCCTGGAGAATCGAACTGGGATCCTTTGGCTTTGCAGGCAAGTGCCTTAACCGCTAAGCCATTTCCCCAGCCTGTTTATACTTCCTTTGAACAGAAACTTGCTGCCTTCCTCAGCTCTACTTAGCAGACACGGTTTGTCTGTGGCCCACACAGGCCGGCATGGCAGGGTGATTATTCTAACCTCTGCCACTAGGGAAGTAAAAAGCACCCCACACGCACCTCCCACATGCAACCACATCTCTTTCTAGCCTTCTTTCTCCCTCATTCACTCTGGCTCTCTTCTTCTTTCTCCCACTTCCGATCGATACTTTGACGTATTTCACCGGAACCAAATGAGATCAATAGGAATACGTCTCCGCTAGATCGCCCACTCAGGAGTGAACCTCTGCAGCCCCTTCTGATGGGAGTACCGGACCAACCAGTATATGCTCCAAGAAAGGCAGGTGTAAGGTTCCTGTTGGCTGGTGCTATCCCTAACCCTGACTCATTTGAATCCAGGCGTAGTTCCTCGTCTGCCATGAAGTCAATGATGCCATTGATCTGAGATTTCATGCTTGGCATGGTATGACTAGGAACAGAGAGGGCTCACTGAGTAAATGTATGATCACGGAATGAGGTGGGATGGGGCCCAGTCAGTTTGAAAATTCACATTAGGTGGGGGAAAAGATACATCAATATAGCCCTCCTTTCAGAGCATTGAGTCAACACCGCCTGGACAGATAAATTTTTGTACTTTGAAGTACCACATAGTCTTTGCCACTTCTCAGACCAGCTGTCCTGACACAAGTTGACTATAACATTCAAAAGGTGAAATGGGGCTGGAGAGATGGCTTAGTGGTTAGGGCTCTTGCCTGAGAAGCCTACGGACCCCAGTTCAAGGCTCGATTCTCCAGGACCCACGTAAGCCAGATGGACAAGGGGGTGCATGCATCTGGAGTTCGTTTGCAGTGGCTGGAGGCCCTGGCACGCCTATTCTCTCTCTCTCTCTACTTGCCTATTTCTGTATCTCTCTCTCTCTCTCAAATAAATAAATAAAATATTTTTTTAATAAAAGTGAAATGGGGCTGGAGAGATGGCTTAGTGGTTAGGGCGCTTGCCTGAGAAGCCTACGGACTCAGGTGCTAATCTCCAGGTCGCACATAAGCCAGACACACAGTACAGTGATATAAGCGCACAATGTCGCACATGCGCACGAGGGGGCGCGTGCATCTGGAGTTCATTCGCAGTGGCTAGAGGCCCTGGAAGGCCCATTTTCTCACTCTCTCTCTCAAATAGATAAATATTTTTTTTTAAAAAGATAACACACACATATATATGTGTTAAATATATTAAATATATAGATTTGGAGAACATGGGCTTGGAAATAAGACTAAATTAGAAATTTCACTAACTGCTGATAAAACATCAGAGCCACATCATCAGAGGTGTCAGGTCCCAGGAAAATCACAGTAATGACCCCCAGAGAGAAGCATGCCCCTCAGCAGACACCCTCAGGCATGCACCTGCGTGAACTCATTACTGCCCCACGTGAATACTCAGGCAGTGGAAAGTGGCCCCTGAACCTTCCAGATATGGTCCTCTGCCCTCGTCCACAGTACCCACATCTCCCACATCAATACTCGGGCAGTGAAGAGTGGTCCCTGGCCCTTCCAGATATGGTCCTCTGCCCTCGCCCACAATACCCCTGCCTCCCACTTGAATACTTGGGCAGTGGAGAGTGGCCCCTGGACCTTACAGATATGGTCCTCTGCCCTCACCCACAATACCCCTGCCTCCCACTTGAATACTTGGGCAGTGGAAAGTGGCCCCTGGACCTTCCAGATATGGTCTTCTGCCCTCATCCATAACCCCTACAGGACCAGAAGTTCCTGTCTGATAGTCACAGGTGCTCTGCAGCCTATGGTGCTACATAATGTCCGTGGCTCTTGAAACTTGTACCACTGGACTCACCAGCATCAAAAGAACTGTGAGGGCAAGCTCATTTCTTCACATGCTTCAAGCCCCATCTTCCGAGGACACCTGCCCTTTGCCCTTAGCTCACATCCTTATTCCATGCAGCGTCCCTACATCTGTCACTGTCACTCGAGCCTCGTCCTTCACCGTCTGTAGGCTCACCAAGGTGGTGACATTCTCCTGCTCTGGGCCACTAATTCCTTTCCTCTGGCTTTGTGATCTCAAGGCTACCTCTTGTTCTTGAATCTTCTACCATCTCTTCTCCTAGGACAGAGAACTGGCGTATCTGCCTACCCAACAGCCCAGGTCTTCACACCTCAGCACGAGGGGGTCTTCACACCTCACTTGAACTCTCAGCCTTAGTGCTTACAGCCATGGTGTAGACCACGGACCCAAACTACGAAAGTGACCACTAGGAGGAGGCCTGGACAGCTCATGAGTGGCTGTCACACTCAAGATGGACCCAGAGAGAAGTGCACGAGAAAACTCACTTCTTCTTCTTCTATCCCGGTCAGGTCCCAGAAGTAACCCAGCCGCATCTGAAGTCTCTTCCAGTTTTCCAGAAACATGGTGGCTTAAATAGAAGGAGAAAAAAGCAATTATTCTCTCTCTCTCTCTCTCTCTCTCTCTCTCTCTCTCTCTCTCTCCCTCCCTCCCTCTCTCTCTCCTTCCCTCCCTCCGTGTGTGTGTGTGTGTGTGTGTGTGTGTGTGTGTGTGTGTGTTATGCTATGTGTATGTGTACAAGCAGGCACTCTGCATGCACACATTAGGAGGCCAGAGGATGACACCAGGCATCCTTGTCTGATACACTTCCACCGTATTTCCCTGAGACAGAATCTCTCAGTGATCCTGGTTAGACTGACTGACAGGATCCCAGCAATCCTTGGGTTTCTTCCCTCCTTGCCCCCCACCCCCATGGCAGGTGTGAGCTCACAGGCATGTGTTTTTCTTTCTCTTCTTTAACATGGGCGCTATAAATTGAACTCAGGTCCTCATGGTTGCAAAGCAAATGTTCTTACCATCTCTCCGTCACCTCAGTTATTTTTCAAGAGTGGATTCTGAATAGCCTTTGGGCTCACAATGGCAGATGGGACATATTCCTTTTTTCTTTTTTTTAATTTTTATTGTTTTTTTTTTTTTTCGAGGTAGGGTCTCACTCTAGCCCAGGCTGACCTGGAATTCAAGTCCTTGAACTCACAGCGATCCTCCAACCTCTGCCTCCCAAGTGCTGGGATTAAAGGCATGCACCACCATGCCAGGCTACCGATTCTTGAAGAATTCAAATTTAGTAATTCTCTTTAAAACATCAGCCACTGCCTCCTACCTGGAGCTACTTGAAAACTTCCGCATCCTGGAATGCCTATGGATATAGTCATTTGTCACTTAGGGAAATGGAACCATTCCAAGAAATGCATTATTAGGCAATTGTGTCATTGCATAAACACAAGTGCAGTGCACTTATACAAGGAGCTATGCTGTCACTAGGCAATATCATCTTAGGGGAGCATTGTTGTATATGGGGTCCTTTATTGATGGGAACACTGTTACATCACACAGGACTGCAGTTAAGGGACACACAGGAGGCCAGGCTGTGGCTCCTGACAATCGTGTCCCAGCTTCAGCTCCCAGGATGCCTGGCTACATTACAGTCCCTACTTTCATGAGCCTTCCTCTTGCTTTATTACGATAAATCTCTTGTGCTTTGAGCAAGCTTGAGTTAATTTCTAACCCTGCAGAAATATTGGCAATGTACAAAAGCCTTGTTAGACTCTGATAAAGGGTGAGACGAATCTGACGTAGAGTTGGATGACAAGGTCTTTGCCATATGAGGCCTAAAGCCAGCAGGCCTTAGGAACAACACAGACACGCAGCTGTGGGCGTGCAGAAGCAGAAGGCTAGTTGCTGGAGAAAGCATCCACGTGGGATTTTTAATAAACAACGGGATTCTGGCAATGAAATGGGGGAGTCATTCCCCCATTAATTCCCCTGACTAAACTTTCCATAGCTCCTTAAGCTCTACGCTCTCTCTAGGTGAGGAGACACGCAGGGCGGGCCCAGCACTCCTGCCTGTATATATCCTATCATTTGTCAACGTGTTTCACACCTACCTTGACTGCTGTTCCACCCAGCTACTGTCTCCAACCTGT
This sequence comes from Orientallactaga sibirica, assembly GCA_036365145.1. Classification (NCBI taxonomy): domain Eukaryota; kingdom Metazoa; phylum Chordata; class Mammalia; order Rodentia; family Dipodidae; genus Orientallactaga; species Orientallactaga sibirica. The sequence continues at coordinate 2,333,286 of JAEOAD010002324.1, read as the reverse complement.
TCCAATTATGCCTCTCTCCGACTTCATCCTTCAGGGTCCTCCCTCATCCCACCCTGACCCAGCCCAAGTTACTCTTCCACCCCAGTCCTACTGTCCTACCGTCAAGGCACCTGGAAAGAAAGGGACTGAGAGACCCCAAAGCCACCCTCCCGCTCTTTGTCACACCTGCTTTTGATCAAAAGCCCCTTTACTGCAGGCCACACTTGACTTCTCCCTGCTGTTTCAGGGGTACAGTGTTGTTTCTGGACCGAAAACATTCTCCCGGTCCTGGGCTGCCCGTGTTTAACTCAGGCACAGCCCAGAACGGAACACAAGCCACTATGTAAAGCTAGATTTGGGGCTGGAGAGATGGCTTAGGGGTTAAGGCGCCTGCCTCCTAAGCCTAAGAACGCTGGTTCCAATCTCCAGCGGTTCCAATCTCCAAGTCCCAAGTTTAGCCAGATGCAAAGTGACGCAAGAGCACAATTGGGGGTGCACACATCTGGATTTCATTCCCAAAGCTGAGAGTCTGCTGGCATGCCCATCTCTATCTGTCTTCCTCTCCCTCTCTCTCTGTCTCTCTCTGTGTCTCCCCCCCAAAGAAAGCTACAATTACTTATTTGCAGCTGCATCATGGTGCACAGATGCAAATAGTATGTAATTTGGATTTAGAGGGATTTTTTTTTCCTTTGTGTGAATCCCGACCTCCAGACACTAATATTGACCTTGAGATAATGTCCGAACAGGACAAAGTCCTTCCTTAGTCAACTGTTCTTCGTGGTGTCTAATCAGGGTGTGCATGCAGCTTGCACTCGAAGCCCTGATTAACCAGGCTTTCCGTGAAAGCAGGAAGCCAGCATGTAGGCACAGAAGAGAAAAACAAGGGATAAAGAGAAGCATCATGGGAGTGGAGAGAGGGCTAGGTGCAGCGTGCACGCCAGACACAGACACGGAGGTGTGCTCGCTTTGGTTTGCACACACACACACACCATCCGTGGTTACAAGAGCACCCCAGTAGATATTTCATGGAATTTGCAGATGAGAACGCGGTGTTCAAAGAGGAAGCCCAGTGCCTAAGGTAACACGGAACCAAGGCGAAGAGAACTGACTTGAAAAGAACATTCAGTAAACACACGGCCAAAGCCAGGTGCCTGGGTGCTTGCCGAGGGCTGCACAGCTGGTAAGGAAGGGAAGCGGGAGATCAACGGTGCAAACTGCCTGACCCTGCAGTGTGTATCATTAGCCTCTCAGCAGCATGGAGGAGCCCTGTCTTGTTAATTCTTCTTTCAACAGGAACTCATTCTTCCAGTTTCTTAGAGGTTAAAGCCAGACCTATAGCGAGGCAGAGCCTGAAAATTGTGACCTGCCTACTAGGCTTTTCATGACCCAGGGTCCTACAAACCCCATCCTCACTCACCCAGAGCCCAAGTGTCTCTCTGCTCAGAACTGCTTCCCCACCTGTGCCTGGCAAGCCTGGGCCGCTCAGCACAGCACCGCGACTCTTAATAGCCATGGTAATGAGAGGCCATACTATGATTTTTAATTGTAATTTGTAGGCAGTCATGCCTGGGGCTCTTGGCGGCTGTGCCTAAATACACAATCCCATAAAACACAGCAAGGCTGTTTTTAAAGAGAAAGAGAGAGGTAGGGAGCCCGGCCCTGTACTAGGGAGCCCTGACAGAACCCCATGCCTCTGTCCTTTCCAGAGGTGGGGCCCTCAATCGTTAAGGCTTTCAGAAAGGATGGGGGGGGGCGTCTGTTCAGCACTTGAGCAGGAGAAGAGGCAGTTGCTCGGGTTTGGCACTATGAGGAAGGGCTGAAACCAAGCCTGTCTGTCCACTGGGAATGGTGTGTCCCAGGAAAACTTGTGAGGGAGGGGTCATGGACTAACTACCAGCCTGACTTAATTCTATTGTACAACATGTCGATTATAATATATAATAAATTAACAGGCACTAGCGTTGTGATAGGTCAACAGATAAGTGTGTAGTCTACATTTCAAATTAGTTGCAGTGGTTCTCAGGGTAATTACACAAGCTCTGCTTGGTCAGGGAACACAGGCGTACCACTGGCTTTCTGGCCAATAAACCCACTTTACTTTGTTCTGCAGGTCCTGATAGTCCCAGAGGCACCCGCCACAAGTCATGGTCCTTCCTCTATGCTGCTCCCACTTTTTTTTTAAAGGATATGTAGCTTCATGGGCATTTTCTGTTGTTGTTTTTTTAATTTTCATCTCTATTTTATTATTATTATTATTATTATTATTGACAACTTCTATGCTTACAGCCCACTTTTGCTGGGCGGCCCACACTGCCCAGCTACTTCTAGGAACGTGCTCCCATGAGACCAAGAGCTAGAGCGCCCTCTGGAGGCTTTCTGTGGAGGCTTAGCAATACTGGAATCTGTAGACAAGTGCTGTCTCCCCCCAAGAAGAGGGCTCCACAGAGAACAAGGCGTTAAGTCTGTGGGCCTGTTCTCCCCAGCGGAGTGCTGTTGACCACAGACTTCGTGACCGTCCTCACAGTTTTAGGGATGGTGACTCAGGGGCCCATGCTGGCAGATCCTCCAGGCCCCCCAATAGAGGCAGGGGTAAATCAAGCTGACCTGCTTGGCTGCAGTCCCGTGAGATGAATTGGGGTCCTGCACACTCACTATGAGCAAAAGCCAGGTGGTTACTCAAACGGGCTGAAACATGTTGGCTTGGTCCCTGCTTGAAAATACATGTGTGTCATTTCAGAAATGTCCAGTTACCACGGGTATGCTCCATGTTGCTCCAGATTTTAAGAATAGATTTTCCCTCTCTCTCTCTCTCTCTCTCTCTCTTTCTTCTGTCTTTCTTCTGTGTGTGTCTGTATGCAGATAAAAGTGACTTAGAGCACGTCTGTTACTTGATACTCTGGGGAGAATGGAGGCGGAGGAACATAAAGAAACTATTTGTTCTTACCTTCACAAATCTCTTGGGTGGCAATATTGAAAACATCACTCTGACATGAAATATAATCCCTACAGGCTACACTCGTGGGGTCTTGAAAATGGCATCGAACTTGTAGTCAGGAGACCAAATTTTTACTCACCTTCGCAAACTCTAGCCGTGACAGATATCCCAGCATTCTGAGTGGCACTTCACAATACTACAACTTTACATGAATGGCAACGCATTGATTCAAATTCTGAATAAGTCATACCTGAGGCCATTAATGGGGTTAACATCACGATCTCTTAAGAGAACTTAGATAAGGCCATGATAAAGCCACAAATTAACAAGAAGAGAAAGATAATTGTGCTTAAAACATGTCTTACAGTGTGAAGAAAATGTACTAACCTCAATAAAATGAAGGCTACAGCCTTCCAAGGCCGGCCACCATCTCCATCTTAAGGAAAGCCCCCACCGTAAGCAAAATCCGTGATAACCACTCACCCCACAGAGCCATGAAGATGGAGAAAAAGACGGTGGCAGGATTGTCAAACAGGTGGCTAGCCCGCGCAGTCCCACAGGCTGAGCTGAGGTTCCAGTAGTCACAGGACTTGTCACACAGGGGACACATGGTGAAGGCATTCTGCTGGTCACACATCTCCTTGCTGCGGTAGACAGGAGGCTGCTAGGTCAGGAGCGGGCTCAAGCAGAGCCCACAAGAGATAAGCTGTCCCCCGCCCCGCCCCAGCACACCTTCTCTTTCCAAATCTATGGTTGAGTTCCTCAGCTCCGTAAGCAATGTCCACACTGGGAACTAGATTTATTACCTCAAGAGCGTTACTCATTTTATCAAAATAACAAACAAACAAAATGAGGGTGAGCCATCTTGTGAGGGGGGATCTCTCTGTTAGGACAGATGTCCCAGAAGTCAATGGGACACTGTGCATGGAGCACCCTATGGGCTGTCTCACAAACATGTGACCCTGGTCATGAATAGAAACAAACACGGAGTAGGGCTGGGCCAGCACAGGCTCTGACCTCAACACATGAGGAAAGATGCCACAAAACTGCTGAGGAAGCTCGTTTCCATGATCAGTGTCTATAAGCCATTTGTGGAACAGAGATTAGCAATCTCAACATAGGCAGGGCGTGGTGGCGCACGCCTTTAATCCCAGCACTCGGGAGGCAGAGGTAGGAGGATCACTGTGAGTTCGAGGCCAGCCTGAGAGTACATAGTGAATTCCAGGTCAGCCTGAGCTACAGTGAGACCCTACCTCAAAAAACCAAATAATAATCATTACCATCATTTCAACATAGTAAGAATGATCACAACTGTGAAACAAGATTAGGGAGAATGAAAAAGGGAAGGTAAATTCTTCCAAGGTCTATCCTGTCTGAATTTGGAGAAAGAAGCATGTTCTAACCCCTTCCAAATACAGTTCTATTTAATAGAAAAATGACTCTATTCACAATTCATTAAGGGATCCGCTGGATAAAACAAGGTTCAAATCTGCGCCCGCAAATAGGAACCAAAGAGTCACTAGCTCTGGATGGCTTCCCTGAACCTTCCAGCACACGACTCTGCTATCTAGTGTCCCTCACACACAAAGATGGAGACACGGTGAAGTCTGGGGGTGGGGGAGAGCTTAGGCACTGGCCTCTCTCACGGAGCAGCTGGAGACTCCTTGTCCTGAGTGATAAGGCTGCAGGGAGATCTCACACTGCAAAGCACACTTAAGCAAGCTACAGAAAGAGGCAGCAAAGGGTGCCCAAGAGTGCAGCTGACTAGTGGGAAACCCCTGTCCCGCAAGAGCACAGGTGTCCTGTGTGCAAAGCAGGAGCTGCCATGAGACCCAGCAAGTCAAGGACCATCCTGAGAGACTACTGCCCCTCACAGAGGTAATGGGACTGTCACTTCCTGTCAAACCCCAGTTTCTAGACTTCTGAGGTTTTTTTTTTTTGTTGTTGTTGTTTGTTTTTCAAGGTAGGGTATCACTCTAGCTCAGAGCTGACCTGGAATTCACTCTGTAGTCTCAGGGCGGCCTTGAACTCATGGAGATCCTCCTACCTCTGCCTCCCGAGTGCTGGGATTAAAGGCGTGTGTCACCATGTCAGGCCTCTAGACTTCTGATTTTTTTTTAATTAATTAATTTATTTGTTTTTTTGGAGCGAGACACAGAGAGAGATAGACAGAGAGACAGGGAGAGGGAGAGGGATAGAGAATGGGTGCACCAGCAGTCTCTCAGCTGCTGTGAACAAAATCCAGATGCGGGCGCCCCCTTGTGGGCAAGTGCGGCATTGCACCCTTGCGTCATTTTGCATCTGGCTAAACGTGGGACCTGGAGATTGGAACCAGCGGTCTTAGGCTTAGCAGGCAGGTGCCTTAACCGCTAAGCCATCTCTCCAGCCCTAGACTTCTGTTTTTAACGAGCTACTTAATCCCTTAAAGGAAAACACCTTCTTATATGGAAGAGAATGGAAACTCCAGGGCTCTGAGGATAAGCCCATTCCTACAAGCGACTTGCCTGCCACTAAGCCCGACACTGGCGAGTGTCTATAAAAATGACTCATTCATCAAAAATATGAAATGGCTATATTTTAGCAATGCTTTCATGTCAGCTGTGCTACTTCCACCTGCCATGTTCTCATTGAAGCCAGAAAGCGAGGCGTGTTTTCAATCTCCTGGGACAGACACATTATCATTACGTGGGTCAGAGGGGGCTGCTGTTTTCAGGGTACAAACTAGGTTATGCGCAGAAATGTATTTATTTGAATAAAACTCGGTGAAGATCTTTGCTTTTTTCGATTCCTCGGCATTACCTTCCCAGCATGCGTACTTGGTTTTCTTTTGTGCTCATACGAGGCAGACACAAACGTCTTCAATCTAATCTTAGTTAAATCTAGTCAATGCCAAAAGGTCAGGAATAAGAAAATATTAGCAATCCCCATGGTATGAAGCCCTTTGAAATGAAAGTGCTGTGTAAATTACTGCTTTTTTTTTTTTTTAATTAGAGTGCAGGGCTAGAGAGATGGCTTAGTGGTTAAGATGCTTGTCTGGGAAGCCTAAGAACCCAGGTTCAATTCCCCAGTACCGACGTAAGCCAGATACACAAGATGGCATATGTGTCTGGAGTTTGTTTGCAGTGGCTGGAAGCCCTGGCATGCCCATTCTCTCTCTCTCTCTCTCTCTCTCTCTCTCTCTCTCTCTCTATCTGCCTCTCTTTCTCTCTCAAATAAGTAAAATAAATAAATAATAGTCAAAATAAATAAATAAATAAAATAAAATTAGAGTGTAGGCATCTACCAGGCATTTGTACAAAGTAGCAGCCTGGATCCCTCTCAAATTATTTAAATTTTGAGTCAGGATGCTTGATATGTATTGAGTATTTTGATGCAAGGAATTTGAATAGAATTTTGGGGAAATTCCATCTCAGAATGATATTAACATAACTGTATCCCTTAAGACAGATTGTTTCTGGACAAGCTGAAAGGTGAAGGAAGCCCACCCAGGATGAAAAGCATGTCTGAATTACCAGCGTCACAGAAATGTCCAGATTTCTTGGAGCCAGGGAGATTGCTCAGTGGTTAAAGGCATTTGCTCGCAAGCTTGCTGGCCCAAGTTCAAATCCCCAGCACCCACATAAAGCCAAACGCAAAATGGCACATTATGTCATGATCCCAAAGTGTTTCAAGTGCTGGGAGACAGAGCCAGGAGAATCCAGAGCTTGTAGGCCAGCTAGACGGGTGCACACAAAGTGAAGCAGCGAAAACAAAGTAGAAAGCAAGGTGGAGGGAGAGGAAAAACACCCCAAGGTTGTCCTCAGACACACACACACACACACACACACACACGATACACACAGGGCATATACATACAGGCACACACACACCCATAATAAAAAAAAAATCCAAGCTGGGCGTGGTGGTGCACACCTTTAATCCCAGCATTCGGGAGGCAAAGGTAGGAGGATCACCACGAGTTCGAGGCCATCCTGAGACTACATAGTGAATTCCAGGTCAGCCTGGGCTGGAGCGAGACCCTACCTTGAAAAACTGAAAAATAAAAAAATAAATAAATAAATCCAGATTCCTAGTGAGATGTAGATGCCAATAAATTGGAAACTTTGGACAACCTTAGGACAAACAAATTTCTACATATATGTGACCTACCAGTAATAACCCGAGTATATCAAAAGTACCTTTGATAATAATAAGCAATGAGAAATAAATGGTAATAAAAATGCTCAGAGAAGAGCTGGAGAGATAGATTAATGGTTAAGGCACTTGCCTGCAAAGCCAAAGGTCCCAGGTTCAATTCCCCAAGACAACCTACACGAGCCAGATGCACAAGGTGGTGCATGTGTCTGGAGCTTTTGTTGCCTTGGTGTGCCCATTTTCTCGCTCTTTCACAAATTAATTGATTAATTATTTTTAAATGCTCAAAGAAAAGTCCAAGTCCCCATGAATTCAATACTAAATTTTACCAGACTTTCCATTAAACACTAAGATCAGTGCTTTGCAATCTATTCCATCAAGAAGACTGGGAAGGGGCTGGAGAGATGGCTTAGTGGTTAAGGTGTTTGCCTGTGAAGCCAAAGGACCAGGTTCAGTTCCCCAGGAAGTGAAGGATCTCTACAATGAGAACTTTAAAACACTCAAGAGAGGGCTGGAGAGATGGCTTAATGGTTAAGGCACCTGCCTCCTAAGCCTAAGAACACCGGTTCCAATCTCCAGTGTTTGCAATCTCCAGGTCCCACGTTTAGCCAGATGCAGTGACACAAGGGTGCAATGCCGCACTTGCCCACAAGCGGGCGCATGCATCTGGATTTTGTTCACAGCAGCTGAGACTGCTGGCATGCCCATCTCTGTCTTACTCTCCCTCTCTCTCTGTCTCTCTCTGTCTCTCTCCAAAAAAAAAAAAAAGACTGGGAAGGAACACACTGGAGCTCATTTTTCAAAGCCAGCTTGACTAGGAAGTCTGAAGCAGGAAGATCACAGCTTCAAGGTCAATTTGGATAAGCTGTTGAGATCCTATCTTGAAATGAAAAGGAAAATGAAGGCTGGGATCTGGCTCAGTGGTAGAGCACTTGCCTGGTGTGTGTGTGAGGTCCTGGGTTCAATCCCTAGCAGCCCCACCCTCAAAAGGCAAGTATTATCCTGTTACTAAAGCCAGACAAGAACACAACAAAAAAAACCTATAGATTATTTTTTCTTAATGTTCCTAAATCCAAAACTCCCAAGTTCAATAATCCAATCTCAAAAAAAAAAAAAAAAAAAAACAACAATAAAAAGAGCAACTATTAGAGGAAAACCCAGGGAAACATTTCGAGATATTTAATCACGCAACAATTTCCTGAATAGAACCATGATACCTCAGAAAATAAAAACAAGAATGGACAGACAGGCTTAGAAGAAAAAGCAATCAGCTAAAAAGGAGAAAGAGAGAGAGAGAGAGAGAGAGAGAGAAAGAGAGAGAGAATGGGCAGCCAGCAGCCTCTCAGTTGCTGTGAAAGAACTCCAGATGTGTGCACTCCCTTATGGGCAAGTGCAGCATTGCGCCCTTGCATCACTTTTTGCTTCTGGCTGAACGTGGGACCTGGAGATTGGAACCAGCGTTCTTAAGCTTGGCGGGCAGGTACCTTAACCACCAAGCCATCTCTCCAGCCCTTTTTCTAAAATTTGTTTATTTATTTGTTTGTTTGTTTGAGAGAAAGAGAGAGAGAGAGAGAGAGAATGGGCACACCAGGGCCTCCAGCCACTGCAAATGCCCTCCAGACGCATGCGCCACCTTGTGCATCTGGCTAACGTGGATCCTGGGGAATGGAACCAACGTCCTTTGGCTTTGCAGGCAAGTGCCTTAACTGCTAAGCCATCTCTCCAGCCCAGGAAAATGAGTTTACCATGGAATTAAAGAAAGCTTCAGTCCAACAAAGTAAATAATCAACAGAGACAAGAGGCAGCAGATGGGATGGGAGCTTTTGACAACTATATATCTGACAGATTATTATCTGGGATATATAAAGAAACAAAAATCCCAAAACACTGAAATCAAAACCATTCAATCAATAAACTGGTAAATGAATTGTACAGTTTTCAAAGAAAAGTAGCAATACCAATAAAAATTTTTTAAAATGTTCAACATTCTTTGATAACTATATATCTCACAGGAGATTATTGTCTGGAATGCATAAAGAAACCAAAAGAAAAAAAAACTGGTCACTGAAAACAAAATCATCACATCAATAAACAGGTAAATGAATTGGATAGGTAGGTAGCTCTCAAGGATAAACAGAAATACCAATAAATATATTTTTAAATGTTCAGTATCTTTAACCTTTAGAGAAATGCAAATTAACATTGTTTGAAAGGAGCTAGAGAGATGGCTTATCAATTAAGGCACTTGCCTGCAAAGCCAAAGGACCCAGGTTAAATTGCTCAGGACCCACGCAGGCCAGATGCACAAGGTGATGCAAGCATCTGGAGTTTGTTTGCAGTGACCATCACCTCCGTGAGCCATCACCTCCGTGACCATCTCCTTTGTGAGCCATCACCTCTATGATCATCACCTCCATGACCATCACCTCCATCACCTCCGTAACCATCACCTCCATAACCATCACCTCCGTGAGCCATCACCTCCATGACCATCTCCTTTGTGAGCCATCACCTCCATGACCATCACCTCCGTGACCATTACCTCCATAACCATCACCTCCGTGACCATCTCCTCTGTGATCATCACCTCCGTGAGCCATCACCTCCGTGACCATCACCTCTGTGAGTCATCACCTCTGTGATCATCACCTCCATGACCCACCTGACCATCACCTCCATGACCATCACCTCCGTGACCATCACCTCCATGACCGTCACCTCCGTGACCGTCACCTCCGTGACCATCACCTCTGTGAGCCATCACCTCCGTGACCATCACCTCCATGACCATCACCTCCATGACCATCACCTCCATAACCATCACCTCCGTGAACCATCACCTCCATAACCATCACCTCCATGAGCCTCTGTGACCATCACCTCCGTGACCATCACCTCCATGACCATCACCTGTGCTTTTGGGGGATACTACTGCTTTTGAGTTGCCCATGCTCCTGTAAGGGTTCGCTTGTCCATGCTTTATGCAAAACCCCCATAAGCTAATGTGTCCACCAAACTGGACTGCAGTGTCATTGCACAGTGGTCTTTCTGTGCCCTGAGGTGGACACACACCTGCTTGTGTCTCCCCAGTTTCAGGCAGTTCTGAAGAAATCAAGAGATTTAAATTCTAAAGATCAACTAACTATCTTTGCCCTTTGTTCTTTTATTTTATATGCTTGATTCACTCAATAATTAATTATTATTAATATTCTTTTATGTACTAGACACTGGTCTCATTTCATTCTCATAGCATATGATACATATTATCCCCATTTTACAGCCAGAAAACTAAGACCCAGAAAATGACTGTCTAGTCATACAGGGATTTTTTTTTTTTTGTTTGGTTGTTTCAGGGTTTTTGTTTGGGTTTTGATTTTTCGAGGTAGGGCCTTGCTTTAGCCCAGGCTAACCTGCAATTATTCACTCTGTAGTCTCAGGGTGGCCTCAAACTCACAGCGATCCTCCTACCTCTGCTTCCAGAGTACTGGGATTAAAAGCGTGAGCCACCACACCCGGCCTAGGGTTTTGTTTTATGTTTCTTGTGTTTTTATTGTTTGTTTTCTCTTGTTTTTTGTTGTTGTTTTGTTTTGTTTTGTTTTGTTTTGTTTTGTTTTGTTTTGTTTTGTTGAGACAGGTTTTCACTCCAAAGCCCAGACTGGCCTTGAGCTCATTGTGTAGCTCTCCTTGTTGACTCAAGGACATCCTCCTGCCTCAGCCTCCCAAGTGCTGGTAGAGTTACAGGCAACCACATAGTTAATATGCAATGTCTCCGGTTCTAAATGACATGATTTGGGGGGGGGGAGACACAGAGAGAGAGAGACAGACAGACAGAGAGGGAGAGGAAGACAGAGAATGGGCACACCAGCAGTGTCTCAGCTGCTGCAAACGAAATCCAGATGTGTGCGCCCCCTTGTGGTCAAGTGCGGCATTTCGCCCTTGCATCACTTTGCATCTGGCTAAACGTGGGACCTGGAGATTCGAACCAGCATTCTTAGGGTTAGGAGGCAGGCGCCTTAACCGCTAAGCCATCTCTCCAGCCCATGACATGATTTTTAATTGCTCGATTCTTTGTAGACTGCCCCTTTCCCGCTACTCTTTGCTCTATCTTGGCTGTTTAAGGGCCCACGATAGGGCCTCTAACTCCCTGCAGTTTCTTACTCCCTGAGCCATAGTCTGATCCTTCCTTAGAGCCACCTTCCTATAGCATTTTGTTGTTACAGTATTTGACCACAAGGACATGGGGCTTCTACCCAATGACACTACAAACCTTGCCTTGTGTCTTATGGAAAACCGGGGGGGGGGTGGAAATATTGTCAAGTTAAGGGGGAAAAAATCATCTCACCAGCATAATGTTTTTAATGAGGCATCTTTACCTGTCCATAGAAGACCCTTGCCCCCCTGGGAGTCACTGGTCAGAAAAGGAAGTGGATGACACCCTACATGGCTCTGAAGCCATTCCCAGAATCTGTAGCTCCCAGACCCGTCTCTGGGGGAAGTCACTTGTGTGCGAAGGGAAGGAGGACAAAGGGTGAGGACTATGGAAAGACATGCGTGAAATGTACTTCCAACTGAGATGCAATTCCAAACCACTACCCTATGGGGATTGACCCTCTTCTTTAAAGCCAGTTACCTGGGAATATCCTCTTCAATCGTTGCACATCCATAAAGAAAAACGACCACCCCGATGACAGAAGACGGGATGAGGAATGAAGTATACAACCCCAGCCAAGCAAAATACAGTCCAATTTTTTCTCCAAAATACTTTCTGGAAAACAAGAAGAGAAAATGAAGACACATATTAGGAACATTGTATACTTCCTTCATTTTTCGTTTCCATTGTTTTATGCGTACAAAAAGGTCAGCAGAAACATTCACTCTTCTCTTGTAATGAATTCAAAGGGATGGCGGTTACATGGGGAATGGGGACCTCAGCACAAAGTATCAACAACTGGTCTTTGCTGAGATGTAGTGCATTCCACTACACACACACACACACACACACACACACACACACACACACACCTTGCCTCAGCTGCTATAGCCACAGAAAGAATCCAGCCCAAACAGCAAACTAAAACTGTGCCATCAATTTTGGCATCTTCACCAAACATGAATACCATATTATCATTTGAGCCTTATACTGATCAACCTACAGAAAAACACACCTTTTTGAAACCAGTTCATTTAAACACACAAGTCATGTATTTAGGCAGAATCACTAACATACACAAACGAATACACATTCGGATTTTGAAAAAGGACTAGAAGAAAGTCAGTAAAAATAATTGTAACTTTCTTTGATTGGGTGATTTTTTTATTCTCTTATTTTGTGTCCTTTCTGCATTTAAGGTCACTTTATTGAGGCAGATGAGGCCATATCAAAAACTATGAATATTTGATTTACATAGCTTGACAAGTCTGTAAAACAGTACATAGCCATGAGCCCTTCACCATAGTCAGGCCATAGACATGATCACCTCCAAATGTCCTTCTGTCTTTCTGTGATTTATTGTTTTCTTTTGTGTTGAAGAAAACTCCACCTTCTTAGCAAAGCTTTAACGATGCACCACAGAACAGTCACGTGGACGCTCTGTGTTGCAGAACAGAACTCCAAAGTTCTATATCTTGCATCACTGAAACTTTGTGCCTTTTGACTGACATCCTCCAATTTCTCCCTCTTTGCAGCCCCTAGTACGTGTCAGTCTCCTCTCGGGTCCTACGAATTCCTCAGAAAGATGATGGCAGGCCGTGTTGCTCGGTGCCTGGATTATTTCACTTTGCACGATGACCTCCAGGTACAACCGTCTTGTCATCGGGGGCCGAATTTCCTTGTCTTGCAAGGTGGAGTTAACATCCCAACATCCCATTGCATCACACACCACTCTTTGTTGAGTCACACACCTGTGGATGGACACAGGTTGCTGCTCGTGTGGGCAATGGCACATAATGATGCTGTAAGCGTGGAAGTGTGCATCTCTCATCAACATACTGAGCTCAGCTGCTTTTATATATATATACAGAGAGAGAGGCAGGATTGGCACTGCAGAATCAAATAGTATTCCCATTTTATTTTTTTTAATTTCTAGAGGAAGTTCCATGCTTTTCCAAAGTGGTTTCACTGGCAAGCATTTCCACCTAGTGCTTACGTGGGTCCTGGGGAATCAAACCCAGGACCTATGGTTTTGTAGGCACGCGCCTTCAACAAGCATTTCCACCAACGCTCTTTACCTACACTTATCCTTCTTGTTTGCTTTGTTTTGAGCAGGGTCTTTCCCTCTAGTTCAGGCTGACCCAGGACTCACCCTGTAGCCCCAGACTGGCCTCAAACTCACAGTGGTCCTCGTACCTCAGCCTCTAGAGAGCTGAAATTAAAGGCCAGTGCCACCACCACAGCCAGCTTAACACTTGCTTTGGATAATAGCCATGGTAACAGAGGTGGAGTGACAGCTTGTTGCGGTTTTGCAGTGCGTGCCTCTCGTGTCCAGTAACGGGACACTTCTTCTGCTACTTACTGAGCGTGTGCAAGTCTTCTTTGGTAAAATAGTTCCTCTATTTCCTTCCATTTTTAAGTGAGATGTTTTTTTATTTTTTAGTTGTCTTATTGTTGTTGTTCTTGCTATTCTTTTAAGCCACTGAGTTGTAAGAGGCTTTGTATTTCTTGAATATGCCCCTGGCAGATCTATAATTCAAAAATCTGTTCTTTTGGGCTGGAGAGATGGCTTAGCAGTTAAAGCGCCTGCCTGCTAAGCATAAAGAACCCGGTTCCAATCTCCAGGTCCCACGTTTAGCCAGATGCAAAGTGACACAAGGGTGCAATGCCCCACTTGACCACAAGGGGGCGCATGCATCTGGATTTCTTTCACAGCAGCTGAGACACTGCTGGCGCGCCCATCTCTATCTGTCTCCCGCTCCGTCTCTCTCTCTCTCTGTCTCTCTCTGTGTCTCTCTCCAAAAATAAAAAAAAACATTTAAAAAATGTGTTCTATTGTATTTTTTAACATTTTTTTATATTTTTTTAATTTTTTAATATTTATATTGTTTTATTTTTTGTATTTTGTATTTTTTTTAATTTTTTGTATTTGTAGATTGTTGTATCCTTTCTCTTTGCTATATACACAGAAGCCTTTCAGTTTGATAAAATTCCATTTATTCTACTTTAGTGTTTATTGCCTAGGCCTTTGATGGCATATTCAAGAAATTATTCCTAAATCCAATATCTATGAGCTTTTTATATACTTTCTACCAAGAGTTCTACTGTTTTGGGTCTTATATATAGGTCTTTAATCCATTTTTAAAGGTCTTTTATTTTATTTATTTTATAGGTCTTTTAATCCATTGGAGATGATTTTTGGATCATGAGTTAGCAGGATTTATTATTATATTATTATTTATTATCATATTATTTATTTGTATGGGGATAGAAAATTTCCTAAATACCACTTATTGGAGGGTAGATAGTATGGACCTTGTAACAGTATTAATTCTTACAACCCATGAACATAAGGTGTCCTTCAATTTATTTGTGGTTTCTTCATTTTTTTTTTTTTGTTTTTTTCATTTTTCAGTTTTTTTCAAGGTAGGGTCTCACTCTAGCCCAGGCTGACCTGGAATTCACTATGTAATCTCAGGGTGGTCTCGAACTCATGGCGATCCTCCTACCTTTGCCTCCCGAATGCTGGAATTAAAGGCGTTCGCCACCACGCCTGGCTCCTACCTTCGTTTCTGTCATCAAAGTTTTTTTTTAATTTTTTTTTTATTTATTTATTAGAGACAGAGAAAGGGAGAGAGAGAGAAAGAGAGAGAGAGAGAGAATGGCAACAAACTCCAGATGCATGCGCCACCATGTGTACCTGGCTTACGTGGGTACTGGGGGATCAAGCCTCGAACCAGGGTCCTTAGGCTTCACAGCAAGCGCTTAATTGCTAAGCCATGCCTCCAGCCCCTCGGTCATCAAAGATTTGAAGTTGTTGTACAAGTCTTTCACCTCCTTGATCAGCTTTGCTTGTAAATAATTTATTCTGTTGTATGCCGTTGTAAAGGAAGCATTTCTATTCATTTTATTTGAGGACAGGTCATTATTAATGTATAGAAATGCAACTAGTTTTTGTAGGTTTAGTTTGTATCCTGAAGTTTTATTGAATTTATGATTTTTGCGAGTTTTGGTTTTTTGTTTTATTTTTTAATAGAATCTTTAAGATTTTCTATACTTGAAATCATGTCATCTGGAAACAGGCCATGTTATTTCTGCCTTTCTGATTTGGATATCTCGTTCTTACCTAAGTGTTTTCATTCGGTATTCTCCCATCGCTGCCATGTTCCAGCAAACTTTTAGGAATATATTCCAGAAAACCATATTACAGAAAGAAAATTTTCACTTTCCACCATTGAATATAATATTCTTGGTGAGGTTTTCCTCAGGAACTTTGTGTGTGTGTGTGTGTGTGTGTGTGTGTGTGTGTGTGTGTGTTGTAGTAAATTTATCTAGAGAAATTTGTTGACATTTTTATCATGAAACAGTGTTGAATCTTGCCAGTTTTCTGAGGCCTCTATTGGGATGATCACGTACCTTTGGCCGTCATTTCGTCAGCGAGGTGGACCACCTGGGCTGACTTACACAGGTTGAACCATTCTCACAACCCAGGGACAAATCCTGCTTGGTCAGGACGTATGCTCCTTTGAATGTGGTTTTCTGGTATTTTTGCTCAGGGTTTTCATATCTGTGTTTCTCGGGAACACTGGCTTTTCATTTTCATGTCTTGTGATGTCTTTATCAAGCTTTGGCAAGAGAGTGACGCTGGATCCAAGGAGAGTTTGGAAGTTTTCTCTGTTTTTCTTTTTCTTAGAAGAATTCAAGGAGGATTCTTATCAATTCTTTGAATTTTTGGAATAATTCGCCCATAAAAACCCTCTGGTCCTGGTCACTGGGGGGTTGTGAATTTTTACAGCTTTAATCTCCTTGTCTGTGATCTGTTCATATTTCTTTGTTCTTGATTCAGGTTCAGTGGATTGTAGGTTTTTAGACTTTCATCCATTTCTTCTAGATTTTTCAATACTTTGCTTGTTTGTTTTTCAGTTTTCAGTTTTTCAAGGTAAGGTCTCACTCTAGCCCAGGCTGACCTGGAATTCACTCTGTAGTCTCAGGGTGGCCTCGAACTCCCAGCGATCCTCCTACCTCTGCCTCCCCAGTGCTGGGATTAAAGGCGTGCGCCACCACGCCCGGCTTTTCAATTTTTTTTTGATGTGCAGTTATTAACATAAAGAAATAGTTTACCCACTTTTAAAAACTTTGGTTGAGGTCTTTCTTCTCTGTGCTCACGGCTGGAGGTGTAAGCACAGGTATGTGCCCAGGTGCCCCATGTGCTCACCTGCAGTGACCAGAAGGGGACCACAGGTGACCACAGGTGACCCTACCATCGTTCTTCCACCCGTTCTCACTGGAGCTGCAGTCTCCTAGCCATATTTTTTACTAAGGAGGAAGTGCATGGACACAGCAAAGCAGATGTCCAGAGCTACAGAGAACTCAACACGAAATCAGATTTCCAACATGCCCACCAAGGTTCAGGGAACAGTGCGGAAGAAGGAGTGGAAAGACTGGAAGAGCCTAGGGGTGAGTGGGGTTAGCCTGGAGAACCACACCTTCTCCCCACAGAGACTGGCTGAGGCCTTCATGACCCCACCGTGAATACCAATAACCACAAGGATTCCCAGTAGGTGCGTGAGAGAGGATATAAGGATACAACCTTTTAGTGTTTGCCTGCAAAGCCAAAGGACCCAGGTTCAATTCCCCAAGACCCACATTTAGCCAGATGCACAAGGAAGCTCATGCATCTGGAGTTCCTTTGCAGTGGCTGAAGGCCCTGGTGTGCTCATTCTCTTTCTCTCTCTCTCCCTCTCCCTCTTTCTCTGTCAAATAAATAAAAATAAAAGAAAACAAATATTTTTTAAAAGAAAATACAACCTTTTAAAAACTAAAAGAAATGAATGAATAAAACCAGCTGTTCTCACTGAAATTGCTGAGAACTATCTTCATCCCAAGCTCCTGCAGAATGAAAAATCATGAATCTGTGACTGCTGAAGCATGCATAGAAACCCTCCCTCACAGCCAACAACCCCAAGGAAAAGGGTTAGCTTAATTGCAGGAGGACAAGGTGAATGTTACTGGGGTGCAGAGACTGGCTAAAGGTCTCCCTCCCCCCACCAGCTCTGCAACACACCATCTGAACTCAGTACTGAGTAACAAGAATCTTAAGCCTGCTGCTTGGGAGGAGGGACCGTGGAAAGACATTTACCTCTCTGGCACTGGCACGAAAACTCGGGATGGAAAAGGACCACAGAGCACAAACGTTCAGAACTCCAGAGCCTACGATAAGCTTGAATAAGCAGACACCTCCGGAGGAACTGAAAGGCTACAGTACACCGAGGGTGCTTCTAACAGGGACAAAATTCAAACTTGGTTCAGCCTGACAATAGAAGCCTCCCTATTTCTAGGTATTCATACTCAGCTTTCACTGCCCTTTCACATATATTATCTGGCATTCAGTAAAATCCTAAAATACACGCAAGAGATTAAACCTCATTGTCAAAAAAATACGACAGTCTCCAATACACATGTTGATTTTGATTTCACCATAAGATCAAGACTTTACGGTAATTGTCATGAGTATGTTAAAGGAGAGTTTACTACAATATATGGACCAAACACAAAGAAAAAAAAGAAAGAAAGAAAAAATTTATTAACCAAGGGCAATATAAAATGGCCCATAATGCTGGAGAGATGGCTTAGCGCTTAAGGCGCCAGCCTCCTAAGCCTAAGGACACTGGTTCCAATCTCCAGCGGTTCCAATCTCCAGGTCCCACATTTAGCCAGATGCCAAGTGACGCAAGGGCGCAATGCCGCACTTGACCACAAGGGGGCGCGCACGTCAATATACATTCACCAAAATATTATGAGCCATAAAATAAAGTTAGTACATTTAATATGATTGAAATAATAAATACTCTGTTCCCTGGCCATACCTAAGTTGACAGCTGAATTTTATATGAGGGAAAAACCCCCCAAAATCTGGAAATTAAACAATTTCCTTCTAAACAATTCATAGATCAAAGAAGAAATCACAAAGACACTTGGCAACTATTTTCATGAAAAGGAAACCATAACAGATCAAAACTGAGGCTTAGAGGGAAATTGAAAGTATTAAATACTTGCATTATACATAAGAAAGTTTGTAATTAGTATCCAAGTTTCTACTTTAGCTAGAAAAAAACAAGAGCAAATCCAGCCCAAAGCGAGAAGGAATGAAATAAAGATGCGAACACAAATTAATAATTTTTCAATGTTACCAACTAGTTCAATTGAATAAAATTGTGGAAATTCCACAGAAGGTGTGCAAGAACTTTATGGAGTGTGTGCTGGCCCCTTTAGGGTGCAACAGGAGCCCCAGAGTAGGAATAGGAAGGGCTGCCTAGGAATCTTGCCTGTGCTGTTTCCTGAGTTGAAAAAGTCTCTCAACTTCTCATACCTTCATTTTTTCCAGTTTCAAATTTTTGTTAGTATGAAAATTCAACAATCAAGACAGATGAAGATACAGTAAATAAGAAATAAATGTTGGGCTGGAGAGATGGCTTAGTGGTGAAGATACTTGTCTACAAAGCCTAAGGACTTCTGTTCAGTCTTTTCTCTCCAGATCCCACATTAGCCAGAAGCATAAAGGTGAGGCAAGCGCAAGGTCACACGTGCCCACTAGTTGGCGCAAGCATCTGGAGTTTGAATTAAGTGGCTGAGGCCCTGGCTCACCAATTCTCTCTCTCTCTCTCTCTTTCTCTCATAAAGAAAGAAAGAAAGAAAGAAAGAAAGAAAGAAAGAAAGAAAGAAAGAAAGAAAGTAAGTTGCACTTGTTCACCTACCAGTGTTTACGAAACCCTGTATTTGGGGTGCTTGTTCTATAATGAAATGTTATCATTCGTGTGTCCGATGCTTTTAGGAGAAAATAAAATCACCATACAGCAGACTAGAAAGGATGACACCCTTTCATCAAGGAGACAGGCCTCTCTGTCACACCTTCCAAGGCTCAGGGTCCATTGCGGAAGAGGTGGTGGAACGAATGTAAGAGCCAAAGGAAGGGTAGGACTATTTACAAAGCACTCTTCCAGCACCAAATGGCCTAGATATCCATGACCTCACAGTGCCTGACACTACCTACACAAGACCGTCATAATAGGAGGAAAAGATCATGACATCAAAATAAAAGAGAGACTGATTGAGAGGGGGAGGGGATATGATGGAGAGTGGAGTTGTGAAGGGGAAAGTGAGGAGGGATTATCATGGTTTATTGTCTATAATTATGGAAGTTCTTGGGCTGGAGAGATGGCTTAGCAGTTAAGGCATTTGTTTGCAAAGCCAAAGGACCTCGGTTCAATTGCCCAGGACCCACATAAGCCAGATGTGCAACATGGCGCATGCATCTGAAGTTCAGTTGCAGTGGTTGGAGGCCCTGGCGTGCCCATTCTCTCTCTCTCTCTGTTTCTTTCTCTCAAATAAATAAATAAGTAAATATTCATAATTATGGAAGTTCTCAATAATAAAAACAATATTAAAAGTCTGTACACGTCCTCTCAGCCTCTGTGAATGAACTCCAGATGCGTGCACCCCCTTGTGCTCATGTGCAACATTGCGTGCTTGCATCACTTTTGCATCTGGCTAAACGTGGGACTTGGAGAATCAAACTGACATTCTTAGGCTTCGCAGGCAGGCGCCTTAACCACTAAGCCATCTCTCCAGCCAAAATTAATTTTATTTATTTATTTATTTATTTATTTATTTATTTATTTATTTATTTAAGACACACACACAGAGAGAGGATGGGTGCACCAGGGCTTCTAGCCACAGCAAACGAACTCCAGATGCATGCTCCACCTTGTGTATCTGGCTTATGTGGGACCTGGAGAAGAAATTGGCCTCAATCCCAGGACCTCGCAGTGCCTAGCAAGACCTTTAAACCCCTCATAACCCTAAAGCCATCTCTCCAGCCCCACATGCAATTATTTCGTTGCAGTCTGATGCCATCAAATTAAAGAGACTCATGGAGGGAGGGGATAGTTCTCACAAGAATTCTGCAGAGAACACAGGTCCTAGCAAGCAAACAATGCCCTTGTGTAAATGCGCAATGACACTGGAGAACAGATTGTGGCCTGGATTTCAGATTCCACATATCCCCCCCTTGTGATGCCTGTAGAAGCAAGGTACAAAATGCACAAGCCTCTGTGGAAGTGCCGGAAGTATCACGCATAGCCGGAAGAAGTATCACATATAGCCAGAAGTATCACGTATAGCCGGAAGAAATATCACGTATAGCCCCCACTTAGGAGGGAGAGAATGGAGACCTGAAGTTAACTAGATTGCCCAGGTGGATGAAGCCCTTAGGTTGGGGGTCAATATTCAGCTCTACTTCTGAGGCTCAACACAGGCTGCTTTTCAGTGTTATACCGCACCGTGGACACAGGCAGCAGCATCTTTCAGGAAGGCAGCCATAGTGTGGATTCCCGATAGCTGGAACATTCTAGAAGTCCCATTTCTCAGGCACGTGATCTGCCCCATTTTCATGGAATGGAATCACAGTCAAACAAAGTAATTGCCAGTTTTCCAGCTGGGTGAGTTCTAGCCTCACGATTCCTCCAGCCTAAGTGACACTTCCCCATGGACGGACGGCTGGGAAGAGTCACACGGTGAAGAGGTTCAAGTGGAACTCACGTCTCAACCACACTGAACTAACTTCTGTGTTCTATTTTTGTATAAAGAGCCACTGTCTAGTTACTCAGGATGAAAAGATGGTGGTTTTTTTTCCTATCAAATTCTACGTCCAACCCATCGTTAAGTCCCGTAGATTTGACATGCAAAAACGTGTCACATCCAAGCTGGGTGTGGTGGCGCATGCCTTTAATCCCAGCACTTGGGAGGCAGAGGTAGGAGGATCACCAAGAGTTCGAGGCCACCCTAAGACTGCATAGTGAATTCCAGGTCAGGCTGAGCTAGAGTGAGACCCTACCTCAAAAAACCAAACAAACAAACAAACAAACCAAAAAACCAAGATTGCTATCTTGACCTATAAGGTCCTATTTGATCTGCTGCCCATCCTTGGCACTGCTTTAGATGGGTTTCTCACTGTCCCTCAAACGCACCATCTGCTCCCATCTTGAAGCACTGACCACGACTGTCCCTGCTTCACCTTTAATTCCAAGAATGTGTCTGGTATCTCACAGCAGTGTGAGAAGCATATGTTAGTGGATGTCTGATCTCTGTCTCTGTCGGCCTCTCTCTCTCTCCCCATCTCTCTTCTCTGTGTCTGTCTGTCTCTCTCTCCCCATCTCTCTTCTCTGTGTCTATCTGTCTCTCTCTCCCCATCTCTCTTCTCTGTCTCTGTCTGCCTCTCTCTCTCTCTCCCCATCTCTCTTCTCTGTGTCTGTCTGTCTCTCTCTCCCCATCTCTCTTCTCTGTCTCTGTCTGCCTCTCTCTCTCTCTCTCTCCTTCTCTCTCTCTCTCTCTCTGTCTGTCTGCCTCTCTCTCCCCATCTCTCTTCTCTGTGTCTGTCTCTCTCTCTCCCCCATCTCTCTTCTCTGTGTCTGTCTCTCTCTCCCCCATCTCTCTTCTCTGTCTCTGTCTGTCTCTCTCTCTCTGCCCATCTCTCTTCTCTGTGTCTGTCTCTCTCTCTCCCCCATCTCTCTTCTCTGTGTCTCTCTCTCTCTCTCTCTCCCCTCTCTCTCTCTGTGTCTGTCTCTCTCCATTTTTTCTATCCTCTCTTCTCTGTCATATGCACTCATGGACCAACTTATAAGGTAATTGCTTGAGATTGATCTCTTCAATTCCTCATGAAATGAGGACAGCTCAGAGGAACCAAGTGATGTGTGTGGCTAACAAAGGAAGAATGCATGCTCCAACTCAAGGCTCTCTGAGTTTTTAAAAAATATTTTATCTATGTTCTTATTTTGAGAGAGAAAAAATAATATAGAAATCTGTATGGGCATCTCTAGATGAACTACCCGCAGTAAAAGAACTCCAGACGCATGCTCCACTTTGTTCATCAGGCTTATGTGGGCACTGGAGAATCGAACTTGGGTTCTTGGGCTTCACAGGCAAGCCGCTTAACCGCTAAGCCATCTCTCCAGCCCAAAATTGCCTGATTTTAACCCATTTCTACCCGTGAGTCTTTCAGGCAACAGTGTTCTGATGATGTAGACCCCAGCCTCTCTGTTAAAATCATTATCACCCTTCTTCTCTTTTAAAGAGGCCTGATCTCTCTCCTCCTTCAGGGCAAGCGCTTAACCCCCCCTCTTCCTTCCTCCCCATCTCTCTCTTCCTCCTTCTCCTCCTCTTCTCTTCCTTCCTCCCCATCTCTCTCTTCCTCCTTCTCCTCCACTTCTCTTCAGATCCTCCCCATCTCTCTCTTCCTCCTTCTCCTCCTCTTGCCTCTTCCTTCCTCCCCATCTCTCTCTTCTTCCTTCCTCCTCCTCTTCTCTTCCTTCCTCCCCATCTCTCTCTTCCTCCTTCTCTTCTCCTCTTCTCTTCCTTCCTCCCATCTCTCTCTTCCTCCAGAAGTCCCTTCTCTTCTCCTTCTCTTTGAACTAACAAGCTTTATTCTTCTCTTCCTTCCTCCCCATCTCTCTCTTCCTCCTTCTCCTCCACTTCTCTTCCTTCCTCCCCATCTCTCTCTTCCTCCTTCTCCTCCTCTTCTCTTCCTTCCTCCCCATCTCTCTCTTCCTCCTTCTCCTCCTCTTCTCTTCCTTCCTCCCCATCTCTCTCTTCCTCCTTCTCCTCCTCTTCTCTTCCTTCCTCCCCATCTCTCTCTTCCTCCTTCTCCTCCTCTTCCTTCCTCCCTATCTCTCTCTTCCTCCTTCTCCTCCTCTTCTCTTCCTTCCTCCCCATCTCTCTCTTCCTCTCTTCTCCCTCCTCTTCTCTCTCTTCCTTTCCTCCCCATCTCTCTCTTCCTCCTTCTCCCTCCTCTCCTCTCTTCCTTCCTCCCTCTCATCTCCTTCTCTCCTCCTCTCTCTTCTCTCTCCTTCTTCTCCTTCCCCCATCTCTCTCTTCCTCCTTCTCCTCCTTCTCTTCCTTCCTCCCCATCTCTCCTCCCCTTCTCTTTTCCTCTCCTTCTCCTCCTCTCTCTTCTCTTCCTTCCTCCCCATCTCTCTCTTCCTCCTTCTCCTCCACTTCTCTTCCTTCCTCCCC
Source organism: Orientallactaga sibirica (assembly GCA_036365145.1). Lineage (NCBI taxonomy): Eukaryota > Metazoa > Chordata > Mammalia > Rodentia > Dipodidae > Orientallactaga > Orientallactaga sibirica. The sequence continues at coordinate 2,310,022 of JAEOAD010002324.1, read as the reverse complement.
ATCTCTCTCTTCCTCCTTCTCCTCCACTTCTCTTCCTTCCTCCCCATCTCTCTCTTCCTCCTTCTCCTCCACTTCTCTTCCTTCCTCCCCATCTCTCTCTTCCTCCTTCTCCATGCAAAAAGTGTCTTCCAAGCTCCCCATCTCTCTCTTCCTCCTCCCTCCACTTGGGAGGCAGAGGTCCCCATCTCTCACTTCCTCCTTCTCCACCCTAAGACTGCATAGTGAATTCCAGGTCAGGCTGAGCTAGAGTGAGACCCTACCTCAAAAAACCAAACAAACAAACAAACAAACAAACAAACCAAAAAACCAAGATTGCTATCTTGACCTATAAGGTCCTATTTGATCTGCTGCCCATCCTTGGCACTGCTTTAGATGGGTTTCTCACTGTCCCTCAAATGCACCATCTGCTCCCATCTTGAAGCACTGACCACGACTGTCCCTGCTTCACCTTTAATTCCAAGAATGTGTCTGGTATCTCACAGCAGTGTGAGAAGCATATGTTAGTGGATGTCTGATCTCTGTCTCTGTCTGCCTCTCTCTCTCTCCCCATCTCTCTTCTCTGTGTCTGTCTGTCTCTCTCTCTCTCCCCATCTCTCTTCTCTGTGTCTATCTGTCTCTCTCTCCCCATCTCTCTTCTCTGTCTCTGTCTGCCTCTCTCTCTCTCTCCCCATCTCTCTTCTCTGTGTCTGTCTGTCTCTCTCTCCCCATCTCTCTTCTCTGTCTCTGTCTGCCTCTCTCTCTCTCTCTCCCCATCTCTCTTCTCTGTCTCTGTCTGCCTCTCTCTCCCCATCTCTCTTCTCTGTGTCTGTCTCTCTCTCTCCCCCATCTCTCTTCTCTGTGTCTGTCTCTCTCTCTCCCCCATCTCTCTTCTCTGTCTCTCTCTCTCTCCCCATCTCTCTTCTCTGTCTCTGTCTGTCTCTCTCTCTCTGCCCATCTCTCTTCTCTGTGTCTGTCTCTCTCTCCCCATCTCTCTTCTCTGTGTCTGTCTCTCTCCATTTTTCTCGCCTCTCTTCTCTGTCATATGCACTCATACCAACTTATAAGGTAATTACGAGATTGATCTCTGCTTGGCATGAAATGAGGACAGCTCAGAGGAACCAAGTGATGTGTGTGAGGCTAACAAAGGAAGAATGCATGCTCCAACTCAAGGCTGCCTGAGTTTTTAAAAAATATTTTATCTATGTTCTTATTTTGAGAGAGAAAGCCAGATAGAGAGAGGATGGGCATGCTAGAGCCTCTACCCGCAGTAAAAGAACTCCAGACGCATGCTCCACTTTGTTCATCAGGCTTATGTGGGCACTGGAGAATCGAACTTGGGTTCTTAGGCTTCGCAGACAAGCCGCAAACCGCTAAGCCATCTCTCCAGCCCAAGGCTGCCTGATTTTAACCCATACTCTACCCGTGAGTCTTTCAGGCAACAGTGTAGATGATGATGTAGACTTTAGCCTCTCTGTTAAAAAATCATTATCACCTATCTTCTATTTTAAAAAGAGGCTAGCCGGGCATGGTGGCGCACGCCTTTAATCCCAGCACCGGGAGGCAGAGGTAGGAGGATCACCAAGAGTTCAAGGCCACCCTGAGACTACATAGTTAATTCCAGGTCAGCCTGAACCAGAGTGAGACCCTACCTTGCAAAACCAAAAAAATAAAAATAAAAAGAGGCTAGAAAGGACCTTCAGGGTCATCCGAAATGAAATACTCTATTCTCTGGTTTATCAAAACCCTCTGACTTCCGAAAGGAGGCTGACATGAGAAATCTGTTCCTATTCTTATTTGTTAAAAAAAAAAAAAAAAAGTCAATAAATACAAAGATTCTTTCAACATCCTTGAGCTTCCAAGTTCACGTCCAGAGGTGATTAGAGACGCATGCTCCAGCCGCGTCCATGATCACTGATCGCCTGGTGGTTTTGGCCATTTCTCACTGTTTGGTTTCTCGTTCTTAAGTGTCGCTTCCTCTGTATCCACAGCAGGTCTTTAAATAAAGATGGAAACACAAGGAACCCTGATGGTGGGATTCTGCGTGTGAATGCAGAGCACAAAGCTGGTCATGAAACCCACAGATTGGCCTGGTGTTCACACAGATGCTATCGTGGGGACCTCAAATGTCCCCCAAGATCTAAGTGCCATAGGCTTGGTCTCCAGCCCACAGTACGATTTCAAGGTGGGGAAGCCTTTTTAAGAGATGGAGCTTAAAGCTAAGGTCTTTGGGTCACTTTTAATATATCCTCAAAGAAAGCTGTAGGGCCGTTATGTGTTTCTTTTCTCTTTATAAACTGATTACCCCGGTTTTGTTATTATAACTGAAAGCTAACTAACCCCTTGCATATAACTCATCAAAACCATGACCTGACATATAAAGGCATCCCCATGGTAATCTGCACAGAGAAGTCCCTGCAAGAGTGACCTACAACGCTTCACTTTAAGCACATCATTTGGAAATAAAAGATTTCTATTAGATAACACAGTAAACCAAAATTCAGGCCAGAAAGGTAGGATTTTTGTCCATTTTCAAGGTGTAAGATGATGGTAAATGTGATTCTATTTTTTTAATATATATATATATTTGAGAGAGAGAAAAAGTTGATGGTGGGGATAGAATGGGCGCGCCAGGGCCTCCAGCCACTGAAAATGAACTCCAGGTGTGTGCGCCCCCTTGGGCATCTGGCTCACGTGGGTCCTAGAGGGTCCTTTGGCTTTGCAGGCAAACGCCTTAACTGCTAAGCCATCTCTCCAGCCCGATTCTATGTTTTATATACATCGTTTTCCAAACCAAAGATGATACACTGTGATATTTAAAAAATGCATTTGCAAGAACATCTTGTTTTTTTTCCTTACATAATTTACTGTGAGAACATAAACAGCATGTGCCACGTTTGTTAAAAAAGAAAAAAAGGATATAAACGTATCTTTATAGTGAATACTGTAAAAGATTGTGTGTAAGCAAATTGGATAGTATAATTATATATACATATATATATATATATATATATATATATATATACACACACACACACACATACACACACGTTTCTATTTAAAGTCACATCTTCATAATATATCACATGATAGCAATATTAATGACAAGGAGTTGACATATGCTCTGTTAATGAGGTTTGTGGAGACCCATCTTTTTATTCCACCCGCCCTGTGCCCCAGAAGCTGGTGACTACAGGTTGCTCAGCCCACCTCCTTGGCTCTTTAACCTGTGGGCTGGCCAACAGGAAACCTCAGCAGAGGTTTAACTGTGAGGCATCAATGTGCTACAGCTTTTTGGTACAAAGCAATGGGAGTGGCAGACTTAACAATGGCTTCAGCCAGGCTCCCTCTGGGTCTGCATGCACTCTATTCTTCTGCCTCCTGGGTTTAGGGATGCTAACGCCCCCTTCCCCGCCCCCTTCCCACACACTATTGCTGGTCAAAGGGAGGCTTCTTTTCACAGTTTCCATGTGCTCAGTTACCCACGTGATTGTGTCAGGACTCTTACAATATGCAGTGCATGTGTGAGTGGAGTTGGAAGTTACTGATCTGTTGAAACTCTCATTTTACAGGTTAAAAAAAAAAAAAAAAACTGAAGCTAAAGGAGATTATAGAGTTATCCAAAACGACCCACCACCAATAACAAGGCAAAGCCACGTTTAGGACTTAATCTTACATACATTTCTTGTATTAAAAAAATCATTAGTATGCAGAAAATTAGATTTCGCTACGGCACTTTTCAAACAAACTTTATTTTTGTTTCCCTTCCTCCCATTTTTTCTGTACCTAGTGTTCCCATGGTGTCCCTCCACCATAATCCAATTTCCATTTCATGTTACAAGAGTCTTTTTGCCTCCGCCCCCCCCACCTTGAAATCTCACAGTGCACATGGTAAATACTCAGAAATATCAACCTTCACCCTCGTCCTCATTGCCACCACCAAGTACAATTCCAAATCTAGTCCAGAAAAAAAAAAATGGGAAACAGACAAAAGTTTACTGCCTTTCAGTACAAGGATTTAAAAATTAACCCGTTTGGGGCAGGAGAAATGGCTTAGCACTTAAGGCACTTGCCTGGAAAGCCTAAGAACCCAGGTTCTTTCCCCAGTACCCACATAAGCCAGATGCACAAGGCGGTGCATATGTATGCCATTCGTGTGCAATGGCTACAGGCCCTGGTGCATCCATTCTCTCTCTATCCACCTCTTCCTTTCTCTCAAATAAATAAGTAAAATATTTTTTAAAAAAATCAGGGCTGGAGAGATGGCTTAGTGGTTAAGGAGCCTGCCTGCTAAGCCTAAGAATGCCGTTGAATTCTCCAGGTCCCACATTTAGACAGACACAAAGAGATGCAAGGGTGCAATGCCACACTTGCCCACAAGGGGGCACACACGTCTGGAGTTCATTCACAGTGGGTGAGAGGCCGCTGATGCACCCATTCTTTAACTCTCTCTCTCTGTATCTCTCCAAAAAAAAAAAACAATTAACCCTTTTGGGCTGGAGAGATGGCTTAGCGGTTAAGTCGCCTGCCTGCTAAGCCTAAGAACACCTGTTTGATTCTCCAGGTCCCACATTTAGCCAGATGCAAAGTGATGCAAGGGCGCAATGCTGCACTTGCCCACAAGAGGGAGCACGTGTCTGGAGTTTGTTCACAGTGGCTGAGAGGCTGCTGGCACACCCATTGTCTATCTGTCTCCTCTCCCTCTCTCTCTTTCTCTGTCTCTCTCCAAAAAAAAAAAAAAAATCTTAAAAAAAAAAAAAAACCCTGCAACTAGAATATTCCAGCACAACTTCACAATGCTCTCCATTTTTCCAAACAGAAAAGAGTCCAGACACTACAATGAGAAGAAGCTACACACAGATTTGACTTGGCCTTTCCTTCACGATGGGTGTTGACAGGGGGAAAAAACATGAGCCCTTTTCTCCTAACCAGTGTTCCCCAGAGGAAAGACCAACACGGTCATGGGTAACATCCAAACTGAGGAGAGAGGCACGCTTGGCTCTGAGAGATCACTATAGATGAGTGTTGGAACAAAGCACGGTTTGGGTTTTTACAGAAGCTTAGGGCAGTGCTCGTAACAACGTTTTCAAAAGAGCACAGACACCCTGCTGGAGCCTCTGTGAAAACTGAGGCAGGGCCAGCCTCCCAGGGCCACACTGGATGTGTCCACTCGGATTCACTGCAACCCAGGCCGCTCCCCTGACCCCAACCACCAGAGTTCATCTGCTGAAATTTCAGCTGATCCTTGCTTATTTCACTGGAAAATTCATGCTACATTTCTCACCCGAAAAACCCACCCTTCCATCAGGCCCTCATTGTTAAATTTTCTAACCCTTTCCTTTTCCCAAATGTGTGTCCCTCTTCTCCACCGGGCACTGGCGGGGGTGGGTGAGGAATCTTTTAAATTTGGTGCCTGAAATGCTTCTTCTATAAAGATGGCTTATGTCTTTAGTTTTGGTTAAACCCCTGTGATGGTTTTGATTCACCCATAAACTTAGGTGTTCTGAATGCTAGGTTCCCTAGCTGATGGCAATTGGAAATTAAAGCCTCCTGGAGGCAGTGTATTTTTGGGGACAGGCTTCTGGGTTTTGTAGCCAGTGTCCCCTTGCCAGTGATTGGCACACTCTCTTGTTTCTGTTGTCCATTTGATGTTGGCCAGGGGGTGATGTCCACCCTCTGCTCATGCCATCGTTTCCCCCTGCCGTCATGGAGCTTCCCCCTTGAACCTGTAAGCCAAAATAAACCTCTTTTTTCTCACAAGCTGCTCTTGGTTGGGTGATTTCTACCAGCACTATGAACCTGACTGCAACAGTAATGTTGGTACCAAGAGTGGGGTTGCTGCTAGACACCTGACTGTGTGGCTTTGGCCTTTTGGAGCTGATTTTCAAGAGGAACATGGAAGGATTTGAAACCTTGGCCTAAGAGACACCTTGCAGTGCCGTAAGTACAGTTTGGTGGATGCTTCTGGTCAGAGTGGCAAGACCTGAATGCAGTAAGTACTATGGACTGTGAGGTTTGGCTTATGAAGGTAAAAAGGAACTTTGTCAGGACTGGGCTAGAAGCAGTTTATGTGCGAGGCTTGCTGTTATACCCATGTTCTGAGAAGTTGTTCAGGGTTGCATTGTGTATAAATGGACTTGTGTGAGCAGAGGCATATGGCACAGAAAAATGAAGTCTTTGGGCTGAAATTTCCGTTTCAGCTGCAATTGTTTCAAAAATTACAACCTTTGAGATTGGGCCTGCTGACATACACTGAGACAATGGGAAGAATGTAGTCTCATTTGAAGGGGCCTGAGTGCTCAAGGAGTGTCCTGTTCTTCAAGCCTGCTTTATTCCCCCTGGATTAACAGATTGGTGCCCCACCTGGTATTGTGGAGTATAAGAAATGAAGGAGGGCTGGAGAGATGGCTTAGGGGTTAAGCACTTGCCTGTGAAGCCTAAGGACCCCGGTTCGAGGCTCGATTCCCCAGTACCCACATAAGCCAGATGCATAAGCCCTCTTTCTCTCTCTGAAATAAATAAATAAAATATATTTAAAAAAAAAAGAAATGAAGGAAAGAGAGAGTCATTGAATTTGGAACATGGTCTTGTGTTTGGGAAATGGTCTTGGTCTGTGTGAAGCAGGTTTGCAGGATGCCTGTATAGAAACCCGATGGAGCCGTGAGGATGGACCATGGCTTGCAGTGGAGACCAGTGGAGAGGCTGGGACCACGAGCCAAGGAAAGCTGCCGGCCCCAGATGAACTTTCCCAGGACTGTGAGTAGCCTAGCTGGAGGGGCGGAATTGGAACTCCAGACACTTGTTGCTGGTTGGAATTATCAGACCTGAAGATTTGTCACTGGCTAGAGTTGTTAGTCTTGGAGCTAGAGAGTTTGATGTTTGCCCTGGTTGTTTTAAATCTTGCATTGGTTGAGTACTTCTTTGCTATGCCCAGTTCTATCTTTTGCAGTGTGAATGTTTATTCTGTACCATTATAGGTTTTGGGGGGATTTTTTTTTTTTTTTTTTGGTATTATGGCTCAGTTAAAAGACCTTGGATTATGGGGATGTTTGAAAATCATTAGTATTGATAAAAAATGTGGGGAAGTTGAAAGTTGGATGAATGCATTGCATTTTACATCATGGATCGTTAATAGTTTATGGGGACCAGGGGTGGAATGTGGTGGTTTGATTCAGGGTCCCCGTAAACTTAGGTGTTCTGAATGCTAGGTTCCCAGCTGATCGAGATTTGGGAATTAACACCTCCTGGAGGCGGTGTATTGTTGGGGGCAGGCTTATGGGTGTTATAGCCAGTGTCCCCTTGCCAGTGTTTGGCACACTTTCCTGTTGCTATTGTCCACCTTATGTTGGCCAGGGGGTGATGTTCACCCTCTGCTCATGCCATCATTTTTCCCTGCCATCATGGAGCTTCCCCCTCAAGCCTGTAAGCCAAAACAACCCTTTTTTTTTTTTTTCCCACAAGCTGCTTTTGGTTGGGATATTTCTACCAGCAATGCAAACCTGACTGCAACACCCCTCCACCCCCCGCACACACCCTTACCTCCATCTCTACTTTGACCTTTCTGGGGAGACTTAAAATTCGTCAAAGTGCTGAGAATAACTGATTGTTGAGTGCTTAGTCCTAAATGAGACATCTGCACCACACCTACTCCAAAACAAAAAGAACCACAGGGGGGGAAAATGCAATAGCCAGAGGATGGAGAAGGGCATGCTATGGACGGCATGGCCATTGTGCTCATGACTCCCAGCAGCTGCACAAAACCTGTGCAGTATTGGGCCCATCAACAGCCCATCATGGTCACAGGAGGGGCTCATGACCCACCCAGCTCTGAGGAGTTATTGCCAGTTAATACTTGCTGGAGGGGGGTCGGAGGAAAAGACAATTTTCTTAATGACAACAGCCACTGGTACGTTGTCCATGCTCCAAGAAAAAACTCCTGCCCTATGCCCATGCTAAACTCAGCGGGCCACACACAGAGAAGAAAAAGAGACATCAAAGGAGAAGTGAAACTGGTTGGGAAGAAGAAGGGCTTTAGCAAGAGTGGGACAAGCAGGGCTGGAGAGATGGCTTAGTGGTTAAGGCACTTGCCTGCAAAGCCAAAGGATCCCAGTTCGATTCTCCAGGACCCACGTAAGCCAGATGCACAAGGGGTGCATGCATCTGGAGTTCGTTTGCAGTGGCTAGAGGCCCTGGTGTGCCCATTCTCTCTCTCTCTCTCTACCTCTTTCTCTCTCTCAAATAAATAAATAAACAAAAAATATATTTTTTAAAAAAAGAGTGGGACAAGCAAAGGTACTGAGGTGAAAATTATCAAAATATGTTATACACATGTATAAAAAGTATCAAAAATAAAATAAAGCAGCCTGGGGCTGGAGTCCAAGTTGGCTTAGCGGTTAAGGTGTTTGCCTGCAAAGCCAAAGGATCCCGGTTCGATTCTCCAGGACCCACTTAAGCCAGATGCACAAGGGGGTGCATGCATCTGGAGTTCATTTGCAGTGGAACACCAGTTCTCTCTCTCTTTCTCTCTCTCAAATAAGTAAGTAAATAAATAAATTTTTAAAAAATTAAAAATAAAAGCAGGCTGGAGATATGGCTCAGCAGTTAAGGCACTTATTTGCAAGGCCTAATGTCCAGGGTTCAGTTCCCCATTGATCACATGAATCCAGGTGCACAAAATGGTGCGTGCATCTGAAATCTGTTTGTAGTGACTAGAGGCCCCGGCACACCCATGTTTCTCCCTCTCCCTCTCTTTCTCTCTCCTCTATGAAAAATAAATAAATAAAAATAAAATCAGCCAACCACACCTCACCAGGGCCCAGATGAAACCATAGAGTAATGCGGGGGAAGGGCAAGAATACAGCGTTCTTGGGGATCATGACACCAGAAAAAGGCTGAAGGAGATAAACACAGAGAACATCCAACTAGAGATAACCAGAGACACAGAGGCTCCCAAACCCTCATCACTGAAGTAGAGCTAAAATGACCCCAATGTGGCTCAGGGAAATTCATGGAAGAGAGGGCGGAAAGAATGTTAGAGTCACAAGTTGGGGCATTATGCATAGAGACTTGACCTATCCCCCATAGCTCTTGACTACCCCCACAATGCATGACCCACATTCCCCATTGATGAGGGTCCCTTTGGAAGAGGGAGGACATGGAGGAGGATAAGGCAGTCACCATTATAAATGTAAAATCAGAATAATATAAATAAAAAATAAATTATAATAAAATAAAGCAACATGACCACCGACAAATTTGGATAAAGTGTTTACAAATCATGTGTCTAATATGGGTCTTATAATGAGAATGGATAAGGAACTCTTACCATTCAACAATAAGACAACCTTAAAGGAGGAAGAGGAGGATAAGAAGGAAGAAAAAAAAGGAAATAAAAAAGAAGGTAAACCCTTTGCCAAAGGATCCACCACTGTACATTTGCAGACTGTCAATTCTGAGAGCCTTCGATCAGCAGTTCTGCCCTACTGCTTTGCCAATTACAAACCTATTCTTTCCACTGCTAGTTTTGCCTCACTGTTCTATCGCTAGAATGTCATTAATGGATAAGAGAAGAGCAATAATTAAATAAGAGGAAGGAAGGAAGGAAGGGAGGGAGGGGGAGGGAGGGAGAGAGGGAAGGAGGGAGGGAGGGAGGGAAAAAGAGACAAAAGGATCCTACAAAAATGAAAGCCGTTTCCATGGTCTCATCTTAATCCAAAAGGTCACATACACTCTTGAGTCATGTCAGAAAATATGGAAGGATAAAAATGACACACTTCTACATTGTTTCTCCCCAAATGTTAAGGGGCGTTGTACTGAACACCATGCATCTTTTTATTTTTATTTTTTAGCCTTTTTCATCATCGTTCCCCCTCTAGTCTCCGCACAGTGGATTTTATGTGCATCTGAGACTGTGCATTCCCTTACGCAGAAGCCCATGGTGTCCTGGCCCGGCACTCATGTCTTTGGCATGATGAGCAGTGAACCCCAGGGAGGAACAGAGGAGCTGAGGCAAGGCACTTCCAAGGCAGATCGGCATGCAGTCAGAACCAGCTCCAAGGACCCCATCTTGAACACCCTGATTACAGTTAAAGACGCTCACGGGGGTCAACCACAAACACCCTCTTAACACATTCCTCCAACCCAGTCCAGTCCTTCCTCAGACCACACACCAACCATCAGAGCTGGTAAACATGTCTCCATGGCTCAGCTGCAGCATTCTAGAGCCCATTTCTATTTCTATTGTAACACTGCTTTATCACGACCATCAAGAAGGCTGACATTCTTCACAGCAAGGTATGGTTTACAAAGCATCTGCACACACTGACCACATGAAATCTTCCCAGTCTCTCTTTAGAAAAGGAAGTGATGGGCTGGAGAGATGGCTTAGCAGTTAAGGCCCATGTGGTCTGCGAAGCCTAAGGACCCCGGTTTGATTCTCCAAGTCCCACGTAAGCCAGATGCACATGGTGGCACGTGGGTCTGGAGTTCGTTTGCAGTGGCTAGAGGCCCTGACACGCCCAATCTCACTCTCTCTCTCTCTCTGTCTCCCTCTTTGTCTCTAATAAATAAAAATAAATCATTAACAAAAAAAAAAAAAGAAAAGAAAAGAACGTGACAATTGTGGATATTCAACAAGTTGTCCTAAGTTAAACAGCTATGATGGGGCAAGCTGGAACTTCTTCCATGTCCTTAACCCCCATTGCCTTGAGCTCTTTCAACTCAGCTGCTCTCTTGTGATCAGACGTGTTGAACCTTCCCTCCCCAGTCTGACTGTAAGTTCTGCACAGTGATACATCTTTTGCTCCCTGCACAGACATTGCACAGGGCTCTGTTCATTCCCAACCATTGAGCATGTAGATGGATGAACACATGACAGGAACAGCTACCGAGTCAAGTGTAAGGTAGCCCTACCCATCTCTGCCGTCTGGTGAGAATAAACTCATGGGGAGCAGCACCAGTTTCGGTCACCAAGCTTTGATTTTCTGGAAGGATCTACATGGAAATGACCTTTACCCCCCATGAGCTTTCCCTCGGCATTTCTGAACTTAAACGACTAGAAGGTGGAGCGGGTAATGGGTCTTACATGTGACCTGGGTCCCACTGCCTTCTTCTTGGTGGAACTTTAACAACACATGAGCCTTAAGTCAAAGGCTTTCATGTCCAAGGCATGGTCTTGGAGGATCAGGATGAAGTCCCACCTGCCAGACCCCTCCACAGGGTAAGGGGGCGCTCCCAAACTGGGCAGCCCCAAACAGCTCAACCCCCATATCTCAGGGAAAAGCCAGGGATCTTTTATTCACCACTCCCCAGTGTTCTTTCAGAACCCCACGACACATGACAGCTTGTGTACACAAGCGTGAAAAATTAGTATTTGTTTAAATATGAGTTGAAGGGAGAGAGAAGCAACACATCTATAAACAACCAAATGTAGAAACTGGCATGAGCTTGGAGGCGATTAAAAAGCTGCTTGCTGTAGTTTTTATAGTCAAAGACCTCACAGAGGCCAGCTGTTGTAGGGTGAGGCCCAGGCATTAACCAACAGCTCTGAGCATGGTTGTTTCATTAAAAAAAAAAAAAAAAAAAAGGTAACTGGATTTAGTGATTGCACACACCTTTAATCCCAGCACTTGGGAGGCAGAGGTAGAAGAATGGCTGTGAGTTAGGGGCCACCCTGGGACTACTGAGTGAGTTCCAGATCAGCCTGGGCTAGAGTGAGACCCTACCTCCAAAAACACAAAATAAACAAAAAAGAATGGTGAGGGCTGGGAACATAGCTCAGCAGTTAAAGGCACTTGCTTGCAAAGTGTGCTGGCTTGGGTTTGATTCCACAGCAGCCACATAAAGCCAGATGCACAAAGTGGCACATACATCTGGAGTTCATTTGTGGTGCCAAATTGCAATGGCAGCTGGCAAGCCCAATAACTCTCTCTCTCTCTCTCTCTCTCTCATCTATCTATCTATCTATCTATCTATCTATCTATCTATCATCTATCTATCTATCTATCTATCTATCATCTATCTATCTATCTATCTTCTCTATCTCTGCTTACAAATAAATAACTAAAATATATTTTTAAATATTTTACTTGGGCTGGAGAGATGGCCTAGTGGTTAAGGTGCCTGCCTGAGAAGCCTAAAAATGCCCGTTCAATTCTCCAGGTCCCACATTGAGCCAGACGCAGAAGTGAAGCAAGCATGCAATGTCGCACTTGCCCACAAGGGGGCGCACACGTCTGGAGTTCTCATTCACAGCAGCTGAGAGGCTGCTGGCACACCCATTCTCTCTCTCTCTCTCAAATTAAAAAAAAATTTTACTTATTAATTTTATAAAAGAGATATTTATAAGAAATATTTTACTTATTCATTTTATAAGAGAGATATTTATATGTAGGGAAGAATATTTTACACCTTCATTTTAACCACTAAGATCCCTTCAGCCCATAAGTTAACTATTTTGAAAGATGGCTTAGCAGTTAAGGTGCTTGCCTGCAAAGACTAAGGACCTGGTTCAACTCCCCAGTACTCATGTAAACCAGATGCACAAGGTAGTGCCTGCATCCAGAGTTCATTTGCAGTGGCTGGAGGCCCTGCTGTGTTCATTCTACTTAACCCCCCTCGAATAAATAAAGCATTATTTAAAAGAAGAATGGCGAGGTCAAAGGAGCCAGTGCTCAGCCATGCTTCACTGACACTCCAAAGAAAACAGAAGACCCACGCAGTCATCCTCACCTCAAGTGCGGATGCCCTGGAGACAAGGTCTTTGGGGACAATGGTGAGAGAGGGGAATGGTTGCTTCATGACAACTAGATCCTCTCAAAGTCCACTGACTGGCCACATCGGCAAGCAACATGGTTCCCAAGGCATCCACACACTCTTTCCACAAACGGCACTCTTATTCAGAGAGACAGAGACAGAGAGAGAGGGAGAGGAAGACAGATAGAGATGGGGGCGCCAGCAGCCTCTCAGCTGCTGCAAACGAAATTCAGATGTGTGCGCCCCCTTGTGGTCAAGTGAGGTATTGCGCCCTTGCATCACTTTGCATCTGGCTAAACGTGGGACCTGGAGATTGGAACCGCTGGAGATTGGAACCGGCGTTCTTAGGCTTAGCAGGCAGGCGCCTTAACCGCTAAGCCATCTCTCCAGCCTGGTACTCTTATTCTTAAAGGACAAATGCATCGCTGACATATGGATTTTATTCCACCTCCCCTCCCCCATCTCCTCCTTATGTCAGGAAAAACACATACAGATTTCAAAAAGAAAGGGGAAAGAAAACGGAATAGGCAGGGGCCAGAATGCGTAATGTGGTTTGAAACAAGCTTGGAACATGCTAGGAAACTCCTTGTAGCTGGCTCACCCATCCACATTGCAGTGGCACCCAGCACTGTCATTCATGCTCACAGCCAGGAAACTGAGTGCAATTAGATGGGAGCAGCCGTTTAGTTTGCCTGAGGGGACTGGAAAGAAATGGCCCCCAAATGTCAAGCACTCTATGGGTGAGGTGACACGTCATCTCCCTACAATTTCAACACTATTGTGTAAGGGTGACTCCACCTCTGTCTTCAGAGTTATCAAAGGGATGGTGTCCAGCTGTTCTCCATTTCCACACTGGAAACAGAACAAAACCGTATCCATTAGACCGAAGGGAATGCAATTCAGACATCAAAAGGAATGCCCGGTTGTAATGTACTCTTACCATAAAGCACACTAATCGTGTGCCCATAAACCAATCTATTCGCCGATATTTATTGAGTGCCTACTCAAATAAGACTGGCATTATATGTCAGACACTAAGCTAGATAACCTTCAAATATTACTTCCAGTCTTCACAACAGCATGACAAGATGGATATCATTAACCCAACTGATAGATTGGGAAATGGAGACATGAAATGAGATTCGTAAACCTGAGTAATGATGGAAGGCACATTCAAATACAAGTATATCCAATTTCATTTTTTCCCTCCTTCTTAAATGCAAGCTAAGTGCTGCCTGGGATACTTTGTTCCTGCCCCCAGAAGCTAGCCCATCCTTTGACATTTTAATCATGGTTGAATGAGTAGGTAAATGAACATGTGATGGCATCAGTTTAAACATGTACTTTCCCCACATCTCAACATCTCTAAAATCAAAATGTAGTCACAGTCGATGGCCTGGCACAATGTGATTGGCAGCATTGTCTTTTTCAAACATGTTGCACTGCCAAAGAAGGAATGTGTCATCAGATGTCAAGTTAGAGAAAAAGCATTCCGAACTCAGAGAAGTATAAATTTTGTGTTCTTTTGTTTTGGGCCCTCAGATTACCAGCTCTGCAATTTTTTTTTTTTTTTTTTTTTTTTTAGAAAGAATGGCAGTACTCCCATCCCCTATGAAGCATGGAGCAGGGAAGGGCAGTCCAAACCCATCTAACATTTCTGGTGATTCCTGCCAGGCCAGAGAGTTGAATCACGTACCTCTGGAGAATCCCTCTACATCCAAGATTTTATGCTTCAGTGTGAAACCTGATAGTGAGTCACGGATACCAACACTTTCACGGTGGAAAAGTCCGGCCGACACCACCGTGCCCAGTGATGAGAAGCAACCTCACCACTAAAGGGACACGCCAACAACACAGACTTCCTGCTGTGATGTTGGGGGGGAGGGGGGAACATATCCCTTGTACAGGATCCCTGCTGGAATTATGTAATCTCTACCCGCTCACGGAGCAACATCAGACAAATCCACATAGAGAGACACCATCTTTATATAACACGCCCCTTCCTTCTTCCCAACGTCATGAAAAACAAAACAAGGGTTCCAATTAAAGAAGGACCACGTGACGTGCCTGCCAATCAAATGTTGACAGGCTCACAGGCTGTCTTGCATTGAATCAAAGTAAACTTTAACGCAAGATATTGTGGAAGAGGGAGAGGAAAGATTATCAGAGCCACGGGGTGGGTCCAAATATCCCACAGAGATCATAGTGAATACCTGTAACCCCAATGAGGAGGGCCCCCAGTGTAATGGGGGCAGGAGAAGAGGGGACGTAAGAGGATAGTGCAGCGTGACTAGGACGAACATGTGATATGTTCTTAAAGTACACAATTAATTAATTACAGAATCGTGATAGTACATGAAGGCTAAGTTTCCCAACTTTGAAAACCACAGTTTCAGAAAAATTCCTAGTTTAGAAACTAAACAGGATTTAGGGGACAAAGCATGCTGCTTGCCGCTTACTCTTAAGTGGGTCTATAATAATATGTGTGTGTGATTTAGACAGAATGAGGAATAGGTATACCTTCTCATAGGTTCACATACACAACACGAGACCGACCCACGCATACCCACATGCGTGTAGAATATCACGGTGATTCATACACGCAGTGCCAGAAGTATCCACACACATCCATGTGCATTTCAAAGAGAAAAACACTGCAAATGTGAACCTGCTGAGAGCTCTTTGTATTATGTTTAAAATATTTCTGTACGTTTGAAGTTGTTTCAGAATACACAAAATACAATAAAAACAACTTCAGTTGTTTTATAGATGTCTTAAAGCTGTGCACAGGCCCTACACCTTCCTACGTCCTTTCTTAGACCAGAAAAGATACCAAAGAATAAAATAGAAACTTTTGGGCTGGAGAGATGGCTTAGCGGTTAAAGCCTTTGTCTGCAAAGCCAAAGGACCCCGGTTCGATTCCCCAGGACCCACGTTAGCCAGATGCGCAAGGTGACGCATGAGTCTGGAGTTCATTTGCAGTGGCTGGAGGCCCTGGCGTGGTCATTCTCTCTCTCTCTCTCTCTCTCTCTCCCTGAAATAAATCAATGATTAAATAGAAACTTTCATTTTAGCACATCCAAGTGGTTAGCACTTTCAAGCCTCCCTCTGATTCCGGTAGAACCAAGCGATAGTTGGAAATAATTATCTGAGCACCAAACACTTAGCACGATAGGCGCAGACCGAAAGTCAGTAGCCATGGGCATGGCTGCAGGGTGAGCCTTTCCTTGTAAACACACCAACCATGAAACCCCGGCCAAACCCACTGTGCCCTCAGGATTGCACGTGTTCAATCAACGTTACAAGGCAGGGCAGGCGCGTTGGGAATGAGGCTCTGCAAACAAGCATAGATCTGTTCCTGGAAACAGTTCTGGAGAGGGAATAAAGGAGCCCTTGATGACTCTGTGATACTGGAATAGGTTGCAAGGGAAGAGGCCAGCGGGCATCCTTCCCTGGATGTCTTTAAAAGAGAGCATTGTCTAGGAAAATGTTACAATGCTGTAGAATTTTATTTCAAATACTTCACCATATAAAGCATGCAGGGATTGTCTTGCTGGACTCAAGCTATGGTTCACAGGCAATCAAGAAGGCCCAAGGTCAAGGCTGAGGTTCAGATACCCTTGATCCAGAAAGCCTGTGCTCAGAGGCAGCCAATGCAAGTCTTCTTATGGTATAGACGACCAAAATAGGGTTGGGATGTGGCTCAGTGGGGCAGCGGTTGGGAGGCCCCGGGTTCCATCTCCAGCATCCCAGCAATAAAGAAATAATAACTCAGAATGACCTTAATTAGTATGTGCAATGTCAGAAATAGTTTTTCAGGGCTGGAGAGATGGCTTTGCGGTTAAGGCGTTTGCCTGTGAAGCCCAAGGACCCCGGTTCGATTCTCCAGGTCCCATGTAAGCCAGATGCGCTTGGTGGTGCATGTGTCTGGAGTTCATCTGCAGTGGCCGGAGGCCCTGGTACCACCATTCTCCCTCTCCCTCTCATTCTCTCTCTCTCTAGTAAATAAATAAATAAAAGAAACAGGTTTTCATTCTCAAAAACAATGCTCTATTGACTAGGGTAGTGAATGTTAGAAACCAGAGCCAGCTGGTTTCTGTGACTATCTGTGGAAGTTCTTACCCTCCCTGCTCAGCCATGATGCCCAAGGCTAAAAACGAACTAGCCCTGGGTCATGTTAAGTCTTTGGATTCTGATTGCCAACAACTAGTTTTGAGCATGACAAAGTGCTAGCTCTAGAGCTGAGGTGTTTCCCTGGAGTAAGTCTTTCAAGTAAACATATGGTCGCAGAATATAAAAGAAAACCAAGTTGGGACGTCCACCACATTGGTTCTTCTTTTACACTTGCGAGTAGGTCTGTATCTTCCACTTAGCTTAGGAACTGCCACTCCTTGCCTGTCAGAAAAGGAACTATGCACAACCAAACTGGCTTAAGTCAGCTTGAAACAAATAAATGAGGCGTGGTCTGCACAAAAGTATGGACAGTAGGCAAAATGACCTGTCTCTTTTTTAAATATATTTTGTTTATTTGAGAGCGAGAAAGAGGCAGAGAGAGAAAGAGAGAGAGAATGGGTGTGCCAGGATATCCAGCCACTGCACCCCCTTGTGCATCTGGCTTACATGGGTTCTGGAGAATCGAACTGGAGTCCTTTGGTTTTGCAGGCAAACGCCTTAATCGCTAAGCCATCTCTCCAGCCCCATGACCTGTGTTTTCATTAATGAACTCTCATCTCACTGTGGCCTGAAGACATATGGTGTATGATCTCAAATCGCTGAACTTATTTTATGGTCTGTAATATAAACTGTCTTGACAAAAAGCCCCTGTGAACAGGAGAATTATGGGCTGCGGCAGTCTGTGTGCAGTGTTACATAAAGAGTGACAAGCTCATTTTAATGTTCTTCAACTCTACCATATCCTTACTGATTGATTTTGCCTGTTATATTGACTATTGAGAAAGTTGAAATCACCACACATGGGCTGGAGAGATGGCTTAGTGGTTAAGGCGTTTGCCTGCGAAGCCTAAGGACCCAGGTTTGATTCTCCAGATCCTATGTAAGCCAGATTTACATGGTGGCACATGCATGTGGAGTTCGTTTGCAGTGGCTGGAGTCCCTGGCTTGCCCGTTCTCTCTCTCTCTCTTTTTCTCTAATAAATAAATAAAAATAAATTTTAAAAATTACTTTAAAAGAGCTGGGCGTGGTGGCGCACGCCTTTAATCCCAGCACTCGGGAGGCAGAGGTAGGAGGATCGCCGTGAGTTCAAGGCCACCCTGAGACTACATAATGAATTCCAGGTCAGCCTGGGCCAGAGTGAGACCCTACCTCGAAAAACCAAAAAAAAAAAAAAAAAAAAAATTAAAAAAGAAATCACCACATATCGTTGAGTTGTCTGTTTCTCCTGTTCATGCTGTCAATTTTTGCCCCATTTTCTTGGAAGAGCTGTTACTCGACACACCCACACGTAGGACTGCTGTGTGTTCTCCCTGAACTGACCCTTTGCATGACTGTGAGTACCATCACTGATCACGTTCTCACCCCAACGCCTGATCTGAGGAGGTGAATGTAACTATGACTGCCTTTTTTTAAAATTATTTTTATTTATTTTTGGAGAGAGAGACAGAGAGAGAGGGAGAGGGAGACAGAGATGGGCGGCCAGCAGTCTCTCAGCTGCTGTGAACGGAATCCAGATGCATGCGCCCCCTTGTGGTCAAGTGCGGCATTGCGCCCTTGCATCACTGCATCTGGCTAAACGTGGAACCTGGAGATTGGAACCGGCGTTCTTAGGCTTAGCAGGCAGGCGCCTTAACCGCTAAGCCATCTCTCCAGCCCAGACTGCCTTTTCATTAGTGTAGATCCTTTTACTTTCAGCCAATCTGCATCTTTATATCTAAGGTGGGTGTTTAGTAGATAGCATATAACTACACTAGGTATGGCATTGTTGTTCAAGGTGACAAGTGATCTGGGGAGATGGCCAAGTGGTTAAATATACTTGCTGACAAAGCCTGATGGCTCAGGTTCGATTCCCCAGTACCCACGTAAAGCCAGATACACAAAGTGGCACATGCCTCCAGAGTTCCTTTGCAGTGGCAAGAGGCTCTGATGTGTCCATATTCACTCATCCATTCTCTCTCTCTCTCCCTCTCTCATAAATAAATCAAATATCTAAAAGTAAACAAATTTGACAATTTCTATGTCATAATTTTAGTAAGCCATTTATACTTAGTGTAATTATGAATGTGGTTGGGTTTAAGTTCAAGTCACCATCTTATTTTATTTTGCTCTTGTTCATAGCCAGTGTAGTTGAACTTATTCTTCCAAGGGTTTCCTGCCTATTGATTAACATTGGAACACAACTACACACACACACACACACACACACACACACACACACACACACCCCAGGTTTACAGCTCTTTATGGCAGAAAGCCAGTTTTGTACCAATTCTTTATCATGACTTGATGTGGGAAGAATCGATATAAAGGTTTCTCAGGTGATTCTGGTCTGCTACAGGAGTCGGGAACCTTCTACATAAAGGCGGTAAGTTCAAGGTGATAGTGGAATTGTAAGCTAGGCCTACAATTTCCTCATTTACGTTTCCCTTTCAAAAGCGGCCATCTTTCTTCTACCCGCATGTCCCGTGTCTCCCACGGGGGTCTGGCCTATGCCTCCATCCAGAGATATACTTCTGGGGAGGGCAGCCAGAAAACTTCCTCTGGCCCAACTAATATTCTACAGTTCACCTTACCAGTTTCTTACTTACAGCTCTTCCACATCGCTGTACTAAGCCATCCATCTGGCTCCAAGGTCGATTCTTGCCTAACATCCCACCTCATCTTCTCATATTCATTCAAGCTACACTCAGTTGCTTTATGACCCCTTGAAGATCCATGCTGTCCACCCCTCATGCCTTCCTTCATTTCCCTTTACTGGGAATGCCTATGTCTTCTGCATCCAACTTGACACCAATTCACGATTCAAAACGTGGCTCAGCACTCCCACCTTTGAGGAAAGGAACGCAACCTTCCCTCTAGTGGACCCAAATGCTCCTCTTTGGTATCTCCCTAGACCTGACGGTGCAGGCTCCACCTCGGCTTTCCTCCTGTGCCTGCAGAAGTCAACCGTGTTCTTCAACTTGACAATAAGCTCCCTGGGGTGGGGGTTGTCCAGGAGTCTTTGTTCCCACTGGCTGGACCAGTTCCTACAGCACTACAGGTGATTGCTGAATCACTGACTAAACCGAACACTGAGTTAAGGAGCGAGTGAGCCAGTCACACCGCGGGCATCTCTCTCCTTCCTTGCCACATGGGTCAACGCAGGCAAGCATGATCCCTGGTTATAACAACGTGACCTGAGGCTCAGCCCCAGAGCAGGAATCTAAATGTCAAAGACTTCCCTTGTGGGACTCCCCTGGCTATTCATTTGGTTCTGGACCTTCTTCCTATGAAAGAGATGACTGGGAAAGCACCCCCCCCCATCTTCCTTCACCACCCCAGAAGCAAACCCAGGAAGAGCCACACTCCCAGATGTGCCACTCATGAGACGTGCCCTAGTCCAGCGCTTGGAACCTATGAAGTCAGGGAAGCCTCTGGAAAGACATCAATTGGAAAAATCCATCACTGGCCAGCGCTCCCCTGCTGAGTTTTCTCATTGCTTGAAGCCTACAACTCCCCAGTTGTTTACGTTCCTAACCCCAAGTTCAAGGGCATGTGCAATTTAATTCGAGCCATCAGTAGACAGGGGAGCTCGTGGCTGGAGTTGCGAGGGCATAAACAAACTTCCAGGCTGAATCCTGCTTGGCATTCCCCACCGCTGTTACCCTGGGCCTGTAGACACCTCCTCCTGTCATTTTCCAAGACAACCTCCAGAAGGCCCAGATGACGGTGACTTGTCCCTAGGCAGGAAGATGTCACAGAGTGTAGACAGAAAAGAGTGTCTGGGACGGATTTCTGTGGAAGTGAAAAGGGTTCCTGGAGGACCAAGTTCAAGGAGACCTGGGTGAGGCGTAAGGGAGACTGCAGATGAATCCTTCAAATCCTGGAAGAGGGAGAAGGGCTGACTAGCTGGCAAGGGAAAAGGATTGTTGGGTCAGATTCCAGCCAAGTTCATTTCACCATCCTGCCACCCGCTAAAGGGGGAAATCACAGAAAGCAGCAGGGCAAGCGTGACGTCACGTGTTACCCCACCTCATCCTTCTTGACAAGCACACCTTGACCTGTATGTAACCACCCAGGCCTGAGACCCCTGAGTGTGCTGATGTTTAGTGAGGGGACAAGAGAGCGCGGAGAAAGCTCTATGCGGTGGGCCATCCTTTGCACATGCTCCCTCGTCATCGCCAATGGGAAGCCTGCCTCGCATCTCGTCCACCTTGACTGCTTACTCGCAGTTCTGGCCAGCACTGGCGATCCCTGCTCTCTTTCACAGATGGCATCTGAGATCACATTTGTGACTCACTATCTATGATGACGTATTATCTATCACCGGATGTACAGATGAAAGCTTCCTCGGTTACCTTAAAGAGCAGTAGTATCTTGCCGGGCGTGGTGGCACACACCTTTAATCCCAGCACTCGGGAGGCAGAGGTAGGAAGATTGCTGTGAGTTCGAGGCCACCCTGAGACTACAGAGTGAATTCCAGGTCAGCCTGGGCTAGAGTGAGACCCTACCTCAAAAAAAAACAAAAAAACAAAACAAAAAGAACAGTAGTATCTCATGACAACAAAGCAGAGAGATTCTTGCAGTCAAACCCCTTACACACACACACACACACACACACACGCTAACATCCCACCTCCACCTCAACAACTCAAAGTCATTTGGAAGAGCCGTCCCCAGCTTGGGCCTCCGGGGCCTCCCCAGAGACTCAGCCAGCCTTGATGCCAGGTCCCTGCCTGGCAGCTGCTACCCTCCCTCCAGGCCAGCAGTCCGTGAGATGCCATGCAGACTTTTCCATGTGTCCAGAGTCTAAATGCCTCTGATACACACCATGTGTCCCAACAGGAAAGCACACACTCATCAGCTTTCCAAAATGCTCCAGATGCTATCAAGAGTCAGACACAACAAAGAAAACACAAGTGTCGCTTTTCAGAGATGGGATAGGAGCCAGGCGTGGTGGCGCACGCCTTTAATCCCAGCACTTGGGAGGCAGAGGTAGGAGGATTGCCGTGAGTTCAAGGCCATCCTGAGACTACATAGTGAATTCCAGGTCAGCCTAGACCTGGAAGAGAAAAGAAAAGAAAAGAAGAGAAGAGAAGAGAAGAGAAGAGAAGAGAAGAGAAGAGAAGAGAAAAGAAAAGAAAAGAAAAGAAAAGAAAAGAAAAGAAAAGAAAAGAAAAGAAAAGAAAAGAATCTGTCATTCAGGTTGCCTCTCTGGGAGACCTTGGGCCTTGCCACCTGATCCTGATTCTATCTCTGTGAGCCCTGGAACGGATGCTACACATCAGCCGTCCTGCCTTTATTTTGTCAGTGACAAAGGTAATATGCGACTCACCCCGCCTGGAGCATCATTCAGACTCTAGGCACGACTACTAAAACAGGAATCAATTCTAGCACCTCTGAAAGACTTCTTTCTCACTGGGACGCGGCCTCAGGCGTGACGTGACACCCCTAGCTCCTTGATGCCTCAGAAGGTTCTTTCAAGCAAGGATTGGAGCTGTTTGGAGACAGGGCCTCACTATGCTGCCCGGGATGGCCTCAAACACTCGTGATACGTGTACTTCATCTCCCAGATGCTGGGGTCACAGGTGCATGCACTATGCCTGGAGCCTCCTTAGCTCTGTCAGAAGATCCTCGTCCCTCTGTCCTACAGTGAGAGGTTGAGTGTGGAGGGCTTCCAGGGACGTTCCCAGACGTAAGAGATCTAAGCTCCTACAATCTATAGTTGCGTCCACTTCTGGAGCCAGGTATGTTTTATTTTGCTCCTTCGATGGTCTTACGTGAAAGTCTCTGTGTGTGCTCACCTGATGTCCTCCACCAGCTACTCAGGCCTCTTCTGAGTCTGTGAAGCTCGCCAATGTAGCACCCTTCCCAAACAGAGAATGAAGCCGATAGACAGTGCAATCTGGGGTCATTCCACCAGGCGATCAGGACAAGTGACGTATTCACTCTGCACTTCCAATTTCCTCATTCTGAAAATGCCACGTGGCCTGTACAAAGCCCATAGGACTGCCATGATGACTCAGCTATAGCACACACAGGGGGCATGGTGGAACTAAACTGCAATGGACGGGGGGGAGGCAGTATTTAAGGATAGTGTAGTGACAGTTGAATGGACATTCCCGCTCACACAGCCACCACTTGTAAACACAAGGAGGCTCTCTGAAGCACTGGATCAAAATCTAAGGAGACCATGGGGTCAGTGGGAATGTGGAAGGTTGGGGACAAGAAGAAAAATGATGCAGGGAGAAAGCTTTCTTCTCCCCAGACCCCCCACCCTGCCACTCCATCCTGTTAGACACAGAAAGTGCAATCCTAGCCTGGTGTGGTGGCGTACACCATTAATCCCAGCACCGGGGAGGCTGAGGTAGGAGGATCGCCATAAGTTCGAGGCCAACCTGAGACCTACATAGGGAATTCCAGGTCAGCCTGGGCTAAAACAAAACCCTACCCTGGAAAAAAACAGCAACATTAACAACAAAGTACAATCCTAATTCCTTTCCAGTGCCCCAAACAGAAAATCCCCAGGTCCTTTAAAGTAAGAGTCATCTTTGTGACGCTTGTACTGCCCACACGTGTCAGCAGATAACCCAAGTGCTTCAAGGAAGGACTCCTTTCTTCAGGATGAAGACCCAACTATTCAGCCAGCCCACTTGATCCTCCACAGGCTGGCCTGGCTTCCCTCCCTAGCCTGGCCCCAATCACAACACCTCTTCAAGGTTAATATTCCAGCCCCAAACTTCTTACTCCAGAAGCAGAACTGCGTTCACAGTGGTGACGCCAGGCTTTGGAGTTCGAATCTCACCTATACTATTGACAGGCTGTAGGCTCCTGGGGCACTTCCCTTTTGTGCTTCAATTTCCTCATCTGTAATAAAGGGTGATAAGATCACCCATCACCAGCAAATGCCAAGGGCTTATGACCTGCCACATATTAAGTGTCATCTAGTGTCAGGTATTGTCATTTTCACCTCTTTTTCTGGCCCACCTTTATACTTGACGCACCCATCAGATCTTAACTCAACTGTCACTTCTTTAGGGAGACCACCTGCAACGAGGTTAGACTGCTGTATACCAGCTCTTCTCTGCTTATGAACGAGTACACTCAGCTCCAGGCTTCTGTGCTACACTGGTCAGTTAGGATGCTGGTGAAACAATGTCAGCGTATGTCTTTAGAAACACTGCATGTGGGCTGGCGAGATGGCTTAGCAATTAAGGCGCTTGCCTGCAAAGCCAAAGGACCCAGATTCGACTCCTAGGACCCATGTAAGCCCGATGCACAAGGGGGCACACATCTGGAGTTCATTTGCAGTGGCTGAGGCCCTGGCATGGCCATTCCCTCTCTCACTCTCTCTACCTGCCTATTTCTATATATCTCTCAAATATATACATATATATATATATATATTATTTTTTAATTAGAAACACTGTATGTTTCCCTGGCTTGCCTTGTACCCTGTGATTGGCCATAAGAGGGGCCTGCCTAGGTAGCTGCTGAGCTCAACAGAATGTACAGATCCTGCCAGTGCTAAAGACAACCTGACACCTGCAGTTCAGGCTCCTTTGTTCTCACCCCAAACAAAGAAGGCCCACTTAATCTGAATGAACAACAAAAATTACATGGGGCTGGAGAGATGGCTTAGCGGTTAAGCGCTTGCCTGTGAAGCCTAAGGACCCCGGTTCGAGGCTTGATTCCCCAGTACCCATGTAAGCCAGATGCACAAGGAGGTGCACGCATCTGGGGTTCATTTGCAGTGGCTGGAGGCCCTGGTGCACTCATTCTCTCTCTCTCTCTCTCTCTCTGCCTCTTTCTCTCTCTCTCTCTGTTGCTCTCAAATAAATAAATAAAAATAAAACAAAAATTTTTTTAAATACGTAAAGGAGTACTGTGAGCTTGCTGACTTTGGGATGGCTAGTTAGGCAGCTGTCATGTGACAATAGCTGGCATTATTAAGAGCGCTCACTTTCACACCACTGTCCCAGGTTAGAAGACAAATGATTTAATCACCCAAGGAAGGAGCGTGTTTGTCTTGTATTTCACAAACACTGCCCAGGGAACATAATAGAATAAGCTTATGCGACTGTGACCAGTTTTCAGTATCTTCATATCATAAAGTTCTTAAATAAAAAATTTTAATTTAAATAAAAACACTGCCTGGCACAGAGAAGGGACCCGGTAAGATACTGGGTTCAAGTGAACTGAAGTGTCTGTTTCCCTGAACCCTCCACATTCTCCACATCCATCTGAGTGCGAGAGGCTGTGTCCGGGGGCTCCGTCCTCCGTTTCTTTCACATTCAGACGCTCCTGACGCTTCTATTTGGCTGTTGGCTCGCCAGAGGACATACCTTCCTCAATTCCCAGAAGCCATTCCCTCCGAGGCAAGCTAGGCTATCTAATTGGGACACGTCTCACTCACAAGATTGGACCAAAGCAAGAACTAGGTCCTGGTCGGCGCAGAGTATCCCACTGAGAACCGAGCAGAAGGGCCCCGGGGGGAACCGCAACACGACTCACATGAAGCATCCGGTGGGGCCTTTAGGAGATCCAATACCCGGAGTGGACAAAGAGGTAGACACCCTTTGCATATGGTCAGTTCCCTTCTCTCTGTGGGCAGCTCGCCTTCCTACCTCAGGGCGGAGGACAGGGCAGAACCACCAGCAAAGGAATCGATGCCAATTTGTCAGAAGTGACAACAGCTGGAAAGTATGCCACTGACCCCACCATCCTCCACACTAAAAGGCCCCTGTGACAAGCTCAAAACCCTTGTCCTCCCACACCGTCCCCCCTCTGCCTTTCTGGACTACAGTCAGCAACTACGGGCTCCGTGAAATCATCAAAGACAAGCCAAGAACTGGGAGGCTTGATCGGGCTATTCTCCAGTCTGCGGACGAAGGCTCGGTTCCTTTCTGATCTGAGTCAGCCCATGTGCCAGAGGCAGACAGCGATCCCTGGCAGGCACCCGACCGTCAGCGTCTTTGAATACCTGCCGAAAATATCCCGAGGACGGCGATCCCTCGGGCAAGGTGCTTGAAGCTTTTTTTCTTTTTTTCTTGTACTTTTGTTCGCTTTTTTGAGTCTGTGACTTCCAGCCCCACAAAATGCTGTGATTTTTTTTTTTTTTCCCATTTCTAAGACAGAGGCAAATTCTTGTGCAGAAAGCCTGGGCATGCCTGGCTAATTAAATTTAGCTATCTTGCCGTTGTTGTTGTTGTTGTAATGTGTGTTTCGCCAATGTGTTAAGATGGTTTCTGTGGATGTTGGTTACATACCCATGTGTTGTGGGTGGAGCACATCACTCCGGGGAACCTCGTTAGCAGGAGCTGGGAGCTCAGGGGTTTCCAGGCACATGTGGCAAAACAGTGGCTCCCAGGATCAAACAGTTGGGCCGTGTTTATGGTAACACACCTCCATGCCAGTCAGTGCCTTCACCCCTCCCAGGGCAAGATCAAGCCCTGGGAGCTACCTGAGGTTCCTGCCTCTCGCTAACAAAGCTGCACCTGCCATCACATAGCCCAGGGGGCTTGGGAAGGAGGTGATTCAACTCTCGGGGAGAGGGACACCAGCAGGCCTGGAAAGACTGACCCCAAGTTTCCCTAGGAGAGGGGAAGTGAAGATGGGAACCTCCACTGGCCTGCTCACCCTTGATGAGAAGCTAGGAGGCAGCGAGTCCTAACCTTCCAGAAATTCTCTGCTCTGGCCTCTGGATTCTAGGGGAGCCACTCAGGAGCGTCTTTTGCGTCCTCCACTGTCAGAATCTAGCCCTCTGCCCTCTCCACCTCCCCCGCCCATGTCTCTTAATGTCCTTTCCCACTGTTTCCCTCGGCCCCGGGGCTTCCTCGCTGAGCCCGTCTGCCTCCACCTGTAATTGAGTCTTTCTCTTTCAGTATCTCTCTGCCCAAGTCTGCTTTAGCCCAAAGCGTGTCAATCTCTCAATCATTGTTTTTTCCTTTTTACTTCTGTCATATACCTTAAACTCTTGCTCTTCTCTACTCAACCATACCAATGCCAGCACCAGCGCTTTCATACCTTCCGGCAGCTCCAGCCCCGCTGTGTATATATCCTTGTATATTCCTTACCTGTGGGGAGTGGTTCATGGCTCTCTGACCTGTATCGCAGAGGTCTGCCCTACGGGAACTGTGTCCCGTTTTCACACTTCATGTACCCATTTTGCCTCTTCTTTGGATGCTTCAGTGACTGGTCTAAAGCTCTACATTCAGATCCTTGATCCACATCCTGACTTTTGCATCTTTAAAAGACTCTGAGGCATCTCTCTCTCTCTTTCTCTCTTTTTTTTTTTTTTTTTTTTTTTTTTTTTTTTGGTTTTTCAAGGTAGGGTTTCACTCTGGCCCAGGCTGACCCAGAATTCACTATGTAGTCTCAGAGTAACCTCGAACTCACGGTGATCCTCCTACCTCTGCCTCCCGAGTGCTAGGATTAAAGGCTTGTGCCACCACACCCGGCTTTTGGTAAACTGGATTTCTTATGACCTCCTGAAGCAAGCACAAAGGGTAAAGGCTACAACGTGTTACATCTTACCCACTCGCCCACTCCATCCTTAGGCCCCTTGAGCTGTGGATGCATCGTGTCACTCACACGGAGAAGCATTTCCAATACAGAGGGACCTTGCCCACCCCCACATCAGCAGTGGCCGGGCTCGGGGCAGCCCATGGAAGCATCTTGAGTTTGTGCACAGTGGAAACTGGCTTGGGTATCCAGTTGCTGAAGCCACAACCAAGACCCAGCAGCAAAAGAGAGTCTGGAAGAGAACATACTAGGGGTGACAAAAGTGGGAAGTTACAACTGACAACATGGAGGCAGTCAATTAAAAAAAGATAGAAATGAGGGCTGGAGAAATGGCTTAGAGGTTAAGGCGTCTGCCTGTGAAGCCAAAGGATCCTGGTTCGATTCTCCAGGACCCACGTAAGCCAGAGGGGCACATGCATCTGGAGTTCGTTTGCAGTGGCTAGAGGCCCTGGCATGCCCATTCTCTCTGTGTGTCTGTCTCTCTTCTCTCTCTCTCTCTCTGCTTGCAAATAAATTTTAAAAAATTTTTAAAAAAGATAGAAATGAGGGCTGAAGAGATGGCTTAACTGTTAAGGCGCTTGCCTGCAAAGCCTGAGGGCTTACATTCGATTTCCCAGGACCCACATAAGCCAGACGCACAAGGTGGCACATGCGACTGGAGTTCATTTGCAGTGGCTGCAGGCCCTGGCGCGCCCATTCTATCTATATATCTTCCTTTTTCCTCTCTCTCTCTCTCTCTGTTCCTCCCTCTCTCAAACAAATAAAAAATATTAACAAAAGATAGAAATGAGAAATGAAGAGCATGATTCTGAGAATGGCACATTACTCTTGCCAAACACAGAGAAGAAGATGTGTAGAATGACCCCACGGAAAGCCGAGAGGGGCCGTGGTCAGTGGACTGTACTTCCCAGCAGATCCCACCCACAGTTTTCCTGAGGAGATCAGCAATTGAAGGGGTTCACGTGCAACAGCCAGGGGCTTCAGTTAGCCTGACATCAGCTGGACAAGCCCTATAACCCCTTCCACCACGTGGTACAATGGGAAGAACAGATTCCAGAGCCAGACTTAACACGGGGTTGCGCCCGGATGAGCTTTCTGTGGCTCTGGGAAGCCTTTGCCTCAGGGAACGTCTAACGCTCATCCTCGTAACGTGGGCAGAAATATCCACTTGGCAGGGCTGCTATGGGACACAGAGGTCACACATATTAAGTCTAAAAAACCGTGAAATTCTGCTACTTCGGGGACTTTTATCGTTGCTCCTCAGGGAACAGACAACGAATAGGTCTGTTTAGCCAGACCTGGAGCCATCACCAATATATATGCGCAAACGCCTCATCTTAACGCTGACAGGAATGCTGTGGGAGGAAGGGCAGGTGCCGTGATCTTATCTCCACAGCTCATGAGATAACGGCTCGAGCAATATTCTTTTAACTCTTTACCCACTGCTCCCAATCTGAAGGCTTGTGCTAAGGCAGCACTTCAGGGTCCAGTGAACACACAGAGGGGTCACTGTCTCTACCTGCTCATTCAGTGAGCACCAGCCCCACTCCTGTCTCTCTCTTTTTTTTTTTTTTCCCAGAGCAGGAGTTGCTTAACCCTATATTGCATGGATGCTTCTCCAAGCCTCCTGTCTTGTTTGCCTTCCATAAAACACGGCAGCATGGTAGTTTCCTTGGCAGGAAAGGGCCTAAGCCCAGACAGATAGGGCTTTGCTATTATTTGGCGAGTCACTAAATGAAGCGATCGTAATTTGGTTTCTGGAATGTAGCCTGAGAATTCCAAGGGCCTTTAATGCTGCGAATCATCACACGGATGTTTAGTCACCTCTGCGAATACTCCTGAGCACCTGCCCGAGAGTCGTGCCCACCACGACATTGTCCCTGTGCTCTTTTTACACACCCTCCACATTGTCTTTGGTAATTTACTCCAGCACTTTAATCCCTTCATTTCCCAGAAAAGACCAGTAGAGATCTACAAGCTGGGAGCACTCCGGCTCCTTGAGAGTAGGGGACCACGTTTAATTAGTCTCCGTGTCCCCAGCACGGCATCCTGACGGAACACACAAGGGTGTTTGTTGGCTTCGCCGCATCAGGGAACAGGGAACAGTTCAAGGCTCCTCCTCTGAGGTTCCCAGGCCTGGGAGTCCTGAGGACAATCATGAACATCTGGGGTCATGTGTAGAAATGTGGAAAGGCCTGGGAGGGGGGGTGTTTTTATGGAGAAAGAAAAGCTTACGTATTTGAAAACTGTTACGGAAACAATAGCTATATTCAAGTATGATAGGGATTACTCAAATTACGGGGTCACGTTAGCTTTCTGTCCCTATGCATAATACCTGAGAGAGCAATGTAAGAGATGGGTGCCTCGTTTGGGCTCCTGATTGGACAGGTTTGAATTTCTGGCTGTTTCGTTGTGCTGCCCTGGGACCTGTGGCAGCACGTGTGTGAGGACAGGAGTGTGTGACAAAGGGAACGTCTCGCCTCATGGCAGCCAGGAATTAAACAACCGGAATCCCAGTATCCCTCAAAAAGCACTCCTATAGTGGCCTAACTGCCTCCAGCTAGGCCCTGCCTCTTAAAAGCTCCATTACCAGGCTGGAGAGATGGCTTAGTGGTTAAGGCGTTTGCCTGCCAAGCCTAAGGACCTAGGTTTGATTCCCCAGTACCCACGTAAACCAGATGCACAAGGTGGTGCATGTGTCTGGAGTTAATTTGCAGTGGCTGGAGACCCTGGTGTGTCCATTCTCTCCACCCCCCCCCACCACCTACCTATTCTCTCTCCCTCTCCCTCTCAAATCAATCAATCAATCAATCAATCAATCAACAAAAATATTTTTTTCAAAAGTTCCATTACCTTCTGACAGCACCACAGCTGAGGCTGGGCTAACTGCATTTCGCATTATGAGATAGACACAAGCCTTTGAGGGTCAGGAGTAAAATACTGTAGTTTGTAATTGTCCCTCCCCCCCCATCAAAGAACTGCTGTATTAAATAAGGACGTAGTCTCCAACCATGGTGCTATGGGAAGGCAGCGGAATCTTCGGGAAGTGGGGCCTCCTGGAAGGAAGTTAGATCACCGGGGAAACAAACGTTGAAGGGGACACGGAACTGCAGTTCCCTCCGTGTTTGCTTCTTGGCTGCCACACGTGCAGATCCTCCTCTGCCGCAAGCTCCCGCTGGGACGTGCTGTGCTGCCATAAGCCCAAAGCAACGGGCTGAGCACCGGGGAGTGAACCCTCTGGGACTGTAAACCCAAACCAACCTTCCTGGTTTGGAGAGGTGGCTTAGCGGTTAGGCGCTTGCCTGTGCATCTGGCTTTACCTGGGTACTGGGGAATGAAGCTCCAGTCATTAGGTTTTGCAGGCAGGTGCCTTAAAGCACTAAGCCCCCTCTCCAGCCTACCAGTGAGAATTTATTACACACAAAGGCCAAGAAGAGGGTGCAGAAGACATTGTTGGCCCAGCTCTTTCTCCCTGGGATATACAGCATGGCAAAATGAAGTCAGTGAGACCATAAGTTGGAAAGCAAGATAGCTAGGCTTCCCCGGCCCTGCCGAAGGAATGCTGGGTGTCCCTGGAAAAAGGACACAACCCGCGTGGAAACGTGGAACCAACATCTGTGTACTGTGCACAGGAAGGAGGGTTAGACATTTGAGCTGTCATCTATGGCAAGCTGTCGTGAGGCAGCTGTCGTCGGAGGTCATAGACCAACGTGGACGGCATCTGAACCTGAACTCCTGGGTCCCATGGTCAAACTCAAGACCAGCGGCAACGTTCTCTCAGAAAGGTCCAGACAAGAGTCAACTGGAAAATGGCCTGGCTATCCATGACCTCACAGTGCCTGACACTACCTACAGAAGACCATCATAATAGGAGGAAAAGATCATGACATCAAACTGAAAAGAGAGACTGATTGAGAGAGGGAGGGGATATGATGGAGAGTGGAGTTTCAAAGGGGAAAGTGGGGGGAGGGAGGGAGGGAAGTACCATGGGATATTGTCTACATTTAAAGAAGTTGTCGATAAAAATAAATTTTAAAAAAGAGTCAACTGGTATATCTCCGTGGGTAAAGGGAGAGAAAGCAGATATACAGGCTCCTTCCATAGCTCAATGCCGCTGGCAGATGAGCATCCTGGTCTACAAAATGTACCAGAATGCAGGGCACAGGACGTCCCATCCTTGTTTCTGCCTTGCCCCCAATTGGCTGCTGTCTGTCCTTCTGGGCCTATTCTGCCCTCATGTCCTCAAAGGTAAAAGAAGAATATTCTCTGGGCTCGTGGGGTGTAATTTCTTCCAAGCGTGCAAGATGTTTCCCTTCGAAATCCAACCCTCCTTTTCGAAGGACCAATGCAAAGGCAGGCCACTGTGTTCACCTCCACTGTGGTGGTTTGAATAGATACCCCCAATGTATTCAATGTTTTATTAGTTTGTCGTTTGCATCTGCAGCCACCTGGCTGGAGGCAGCATCACTGGGTGGATCTTAAGGTGTGGTGGTGGGTTTAGGATTTCAATCTAAAGATATGTAAAGTGTGCCTAGCTGGAGTTCCTGAGGTACTGCACTGTGCTGTGTGGCTTCTTTTGGCTTGTGGCTTCTCTCTCTCTCTCTCTCCTTGTGTTTGGTCTTGTGAAAGCAGGCCAGCTTCTTCTGTCATTATGGAACTTCCCCTGGATCTGTAAGCTTCAATAAATATCCCTTCCTCCATAACTGTGCCTGGTCTGGAAGTTCATCTCAGCGAACCTGAAGCTGTCTGCCACCCCCACTGTGTCTCCTTCGCCTCTTCCCATGGAGCCAGCTTCCCTTCCCACAGGCCTAATGAAGGGACAAAGGACAGGGAGTGACACAGAATCCTTACAGATGACATCTGCAAGTCCACTGTGGGAGCTTACCCCTCCCAGTCAAGAGTGAGGGTGAGTCTGGTTTGGGGCAAATGTGATTTTTCAGTGATCACGATCAAGCTACCGGGCCACAGTAGTGGAGCTGGTACCAAAGACATGTTCTCCGACTTCAGTCCTTCTGATTCAAGCGCCGTCTCCTTCAGGAAATCTGCTAGTAGCAGTTATTTGTCCACGGTTGCTCTATACTGTTGTGTGTATTGTATTGTATGTGTATGTGTTATGTGTACTGTCCTTGTATGCCTCACTTCATCCCGCCTTGCATATAGCCATCTCCCGACATAACTGCTAGATCCAAAAAAAAAAAAAAAAAAACAAGCCATTGGCTCTACCTTAGGCACATTTTACC
The DNA here is from genome assembly GCA_036365145.1 of Orientallactaga sibirica. NCBI lineage: Eukaryota > Metazoa > Chordata > Mammalia > Rodentia > Dipodidae > Orientallactaga > Orientallactaga sibirica. Next base: position 2,277,376 of record JAEOAD010002324.1, on the reverse strand, counting down.
TACTCACTCATACTGCTGAGCACAGTTAATTGCTCCTTATAAGCATCAATAAATTTTCATTGCACTGAGCTTGACCGCCTGTCAGAATCCTAGGGAAGGATGAAGAAGAAAGAAGTCGGGCTCCGGAAATAATTAATCACAGGTTGATCAACATCCTCTCTCCATTCTTTCCTCCAAACCATCTGTGACCCTCCCATGCCTGGCCTGCCCTGCCCTGCCCTGCTGACAGAACTCCTGGGAAGTAATGTGGGGGCCTCCCCTGCTTCCCTTCTGGAGGGATCTGAACGGTCAGGAAGGTGGTGACTCTGAGGCCCAGAAATGGATCAAAACACACAGCCTGCTGTGGACAGTCTTGCAGAACATGGACAAGGACAATGACCCCCTGAGCCTAGCAATCAGAGGAGAGTTCTAGAAGGTTGTCCACAGTGTGGCTGGCAAGGGCTAGGGTTCTAAGATTGTGGAGGTGATGGGAGATGGGGGCATAGGGCCACTCAAAGTTTCTGGAACTCGTTCTCCCACCGATAACCTGTGGAGATCACTGTAGAAGCTCTCCCTTATCACAAGGCTTTAAGCTGGGATGTGTGTAAGAGAGATGCAGGACTGGCGCATGGTGGGGCTTCAATCTCGAGCCTGATTTGAAGAACAGGAAGCCGAACTCATGAGTTGATCATTCCCAATAGTGGGGATGAATAAGGGTCAATGTCCTTTCCAGGCAACAAGTGGATACACAACTGGGTGGGCACAGGGAATGCGCTCCTTGAATTATCCCCCTCCAGCTCCCTTCCCAAAGCCAACAGGTTGCAATCTGCTGAGCCTCATCATTTTCTGGAACCTTCCCTTTCTTATCCCGTCACAGCTAGTAGGTGGCAGATTCTTAAAGATTAAAAAAATATATATTAAACCTGGACGTGGTGGCGCATGCCTTTAATCCCAGCACTCAGGAGGCTGAGGTAGGACGATCGCTATGACTTCAAGGCCACCCTGAGACTACTTAGTGAATTCCAGGTCAGCCTGAGCTAGAGTGATACCCTACCTCAAAAAAAAAAAAAAAATTAGACATCCATTTTAGCAAAGTGTACTCAGGAGCTAAATAAAATTCAGAAGATGCTTACAAGGTAATGTTTTTGCTTTGTGCATATCAAAATCTCAAGCTAAGAAAACCAGCCTGGGGCTGGGGAGATGGCTCCATTGGAGATGGCTTACATGGTAAAGGAAATGTATCTAAGTTCATATTCCAGTACTCACATTAAAGAAGAAGAAGAAGAAGAAACAGGGCTGGAGAGACGGCTTAGCAGTTAAGGTGCTTGCCTGCAAACCCAAAGGACCTCGGTTCGATTCCCCAGTAAGCCAGATACACAAGGTGGCATATGCAGCTGGAGTTTGTTTACAGGGCAGGAAGCCCTGGTGTGTCCATTCTCCCTCTCTCTCTCTTCCTCAAATAAATAAATGTTAAAAAAAAAAAAAAAAAAAAAGCTGGGCACAGCAGCTTGTACCTAGAATACTGGCCCTATGGAGGGTCACTGGGGTGTGCTGGCAGCTAGTCAAGCCAAATTGGTGACTTCCAGATTCAGCAAGAAACTTTCTCGGGCTGGAGAGATGGCTTAACGGTTAAGGCACCTGCCTGCCAAGCCTAAGAGCACCCGTTCGATTCTCCAGGTCCCACATTTAGCCAGGTGCAAAAGTGACACAGCATGCAATGCCATGCTTGCCCACAAGGGGGCGCACATATCTGGAGTTCATTCATAGCAGCTGAGAGGCTGCTGGCATGCCCATTCTCTCTCTCTCTCTCTCTCTTTCTCTCTCTGACTCTCTCAAATAATAAAAGAAAGAAACCCTTTCTCAAAAATAAGGTGGAGAAATATTAAGGAAGACATCCAACATTGACCTCTAGCATCCATAGGCACAAGCACTCATATGTGTGTGCATACACACACACACACACACACACACATATCCAGACACATGCATGCATATAGACACATACATATATACACATAATCATATATATATGTATATAAAATCTCACATATATACATGACAAACCACCTGTGTGTAAGCATCAGCTTTCAGCAAAAGAAAGATCATGTTGCAGACTAGTTACTGGATCAGATCTGTTTAAACCCAAGAGCCTCGGGTGCCCCCCAGTCTCTAGAACATAAATGCCATCCCCCTCCCGGGTTCTCAGGGTGCTGAACCAGGACACTGCAGGCAGGTAGCGACTCCTCTGAATGCAAAGATCCTCTCGGAACTTCCTGCGGTGTATAAGAGACCTCTGCTCCACCTCAGGCCTCACCTTCCCATATTCTTGGTCACAAACCGTTTTTCCAAGACACAAATACTACAGGCTGGAAGGTCCCAGAAAGATCTTCTGGGTTCAGTTGTTCCCATACACTTGAGTCCCTGACAGATCCCTCCCTGGGGAGCTGAGGGGTACCTAGAGGCAACCTTTGCTTGTGTGTGTTCTCATCTCTGAGCCTGAGGCCCCCAAGGTTTCCAGGACAAAGAGAAGATCCAGGCTGGAAACCCTGTTGGGCTGGAGAGACCCATCTGCAGTGTCACGGTACAGCCTGATCGGCGCCAGCAGGCCGAAACTGGGGATGAAGGTGCCCAGAAAGGAATGCTGCCTACGGTGGGATTTTCCACCTTCCAGCAAGGTAGCCTCAAGCCCCAGACTCCAGATTAGGCTTTATGATCTATGGAAAGGAAGGGGTGTTTGAATGTGCAACACAACTATCCTTGCACGTGTTCTAGAATGTGCCAAGCCCAGGTGACAGGACATGGGGGTGAGGCAGAGGATCCAGAAAATGAAGAGAGAGAAACAGAAAGAGGAAGCAGTACTTGGGAGGCAGAGGTAGGAGGATCGCCATGAGTTCGAGGCCACCCTCAGACTACATAGTGAGTTCCAGGTCAGCCTGGGCTAGAGTGAGACCCTACCTCGAAAAACCAAAAAAAGAAAGAAAAAGAGAAAGAAAGAAAGAAAGAAAGAAAGAAAGAAAGAAAGAAAGAAAGAAAGAAGGAGGGAGGAAAGAAAGGAAGGAAGGAAGGAAGGAAGGAAGGAAGGAAGGAAGGAAGGAAGGAAGGAAGGAAGAAAAAAAGAAAGAAAAAGCAGAAAATACCCCAGGATAGACAGGGGAAATATCTGGCCAGGTGCTTGCATGGATTATTATATTCAACTTGCTTCCATCCATCTTGCAACACGAAAAGGCACAAAAAAGGTCCATGACACATTACCAAGTAGTCAAAGAGCATAAATGTCCCCAGTGTGGAGCCCATGAGGGCTCAGAGCACAAAGCCACGGACTGGGCTCTGTGGGCTGAGTGGATGGTGGCGACAGCAGAGATGGAAAAGAGGCAGTAGAGAGAGAGAAACGTCACCAAAGAAGTGCTCGCAAGACTTGTAGTCATTTTAGCAGTAGGAAATGAAAGGAAGGCCAGCAAGGCTCACCAAGGTCCTAAGTTTGTGCGAAGATGAGGAACGAAAGGCCTTTGACATCACAGAAATTAAGTCAGGTCCATTTGAGAAGGGAATGTGGAGCTTGCTAAGGACACGGGGCTGTGGCCCCTAGAAAGCCTGTCCCTTCCTTCTCTCACACACCACCCTTGATACCACTATTTCTCTTACCACCGACTCCTGGTTACAGAACCTTCAGCCACTGGGTGGATGACAACAGCTCTCCCGTTCATTCCCCACACGCACTATGCAATGTCTGACCTTTCCAACCCTCCAGGCTCAGCACCCCTTTTTCCCCGCCTGCCCTGTGGACACCCTCTGAGTCTCCAACCCTGCCAGCTAGGTGCGAGGCTCTGCTCCACAAGGAATTCTCCTGCAGGTGAGCCTGCTTTGGTGGCCAAAACTGAGCACATATGGGAGCCCCTTCCCACTGAACTGGCAGGCAAGTCACCTGAAGTCTTTGGCAGAAAAAGACAGGGCTCTCTGGTAGGGAGCATTTTGGGGTTTTATTCACACTTTTGAAGGACAAATGTGTAGTTAAACAAAACAGGTGGCAGCGGTGGGTGGCCACTGAGATGCAGAGAGAGAGATCAAAGCCCACCCTGAATGGAGGAAGCAGGCTTGGCCCCAGGAACATTCTAGGTGGCCCAGGCTAGAACAAAAAAAAATAAATAAAGATAGCCAGGGAACAGAGCTATTGGGCGAGGAGCCTTGGTCACAGTCACCCATCCCTGCCCCCAGACCTAAGCGAAAGGTCTTCAGCTGGAATAAGCACCTGTTTCTTCCAGTTCCCTGGGAGGGCCAGTGCATCGTAGTGTAGGAGGTGAACCTGCCCAGAGTCTCACATACTTCTTTCCTTTTCCAAGAAGAAGCTGGAATGTTTCCCTCTGGACTCAATCCTTCTGGCAGCTGCCCCTCGCACATTCCCAGACCAGGGCAATGAGCCAAGAATGTTCTCTGTATTTGTAGCCTGGCTAATTATCTCATTAAGAGTCACCACAAGTGACTATGGGGCAGGGAGGGCATTACAGCAATCTGCAAGCTCAGTCCCCCATCTTTTCCAAACGAGTATATTCTACCAAGTTCGCTTGTTGATCTCTCAGTACAGCATCCAGGATTATGACAATCAGGACCTTAAAGACCAAGAGGAACTTTCCAGAAGAAATGGTAGTACTTAGTGTCCAGGTCTAGACTAAAACCCCGGTCTCCAGACTCTTAACTCAGCACCTCCCTACTTCCCAATGTGGCCACCCAGCATGCCAGCCAGGCAAGAGGCTGAGAATCAGTGAGTATTGAGTGCTTAGAGCTCTTGTTCCATTCTAGGCTAGTCAGACCTGCCTTCTAGCGAGTTCTGTCAAGGGAATGTCATCATTGTTCTAGAGAAGCCAGAGGAAGGAGGATTGCCAAGGTGTCAACAAAGGACACCATTCTGGGGACAAATGCTATAGCAAGGGAATTCAGGGACCCAGCCTATCTTTAAGTTAGAAAATCTGTGCAAAGGGCTGGAGAGATGGCTTAGCGGTTAAAGCGTCTGCCTGCCAAGCCTAAGAATGACCCTTCGATTCTCCAGGTCCATGTTTAGCCAGACACCTAAGTAACACAAGCATGCAATGCCACTCTTGCCCTCAAGGGGGCGCATGCATCTGGAGTTTGTTCACAGCAGCTGAGAGGCTGCTGGCGTACCCATTCTCTCTCTCTCTCTCTCTCTCTCTCTGCCTCTTCCTCTCTCTGCCTTTCTCTCTCTGTCTCTCTCAAATAATAATAAAAAAAGAAAAAGAATAAGAAAGTCTGTGCAAAGTCCACAGTTCCTGCCAGGCCTGCCAGCTGATTCCCAATGTGATTTGTCAGATCTTTCCTTCTCTTGCACAACACTGTGGCCACATATGCATCACCCAGGGTTCTGCCCCACTCAGGTTCCTCCCTTGGACAAGTTTAAGAGAAAGAGTAACAGGGATTCTTCCAGACTCAAAAAGCAGGCAAGGAGAGACCACAATGCTCACCTCGTGACGTGTTACCTCCATTATCTTTAGCCCTACAGCCTCCATTTCCCACCCTGGTGTGCCGCTGTTTCCCTAACTGTAATTCACAGTGTTTAAGCCCCTCTGCTTAAACTGCAGACTGCCAGGGACAACAGGGTTGACAATGCATCTTTCAGGATGTATATCATAAGTGTCTTCTCCAAAGTCCCCCCTCCCACACTTACCTGATGAGGTCAATGGGTTGAAACTTGTAAAAGACTCCATAGCGTGCCCATTCCTGATACAGCAGCTAAGCAAGAAAAAGAAGGAGACAGATTAAGTGTCAAAAGGTGACTGTTTATCTTTTTTTTTTTTAATCCATCTAAAAAATCAAAATGTTACCCACAAAGCCCAGCTTCTAGGAAAAGTCTCATGAGACGTCCACAAGAGAGATAGCTGGAGGTAGGAAGCTGCAGAAACTACCTTTTCCTTCCCCAAATAACAGGCGGTCCAGATCACACCTCACGGCGCTCCTCACAAACATTACCCTTCCTTCTTTTTTTAAATAATTTATTCATTTGCAAGCAGAGAGAGAGAGAGAGAGAGAGAGAGAGAGAAGAGAGAGAGAGAATGGGAGTGCCAGGGCCTCCAGCCACTGCAAATGGAACTCCAGACACATGCGCCACTTTGTGCATCTGGCTTGACGCGGTTACTTGGGAGATTGAACCTTGGTCATTACGTTTTGCAGGCAAGTGACTTAACCACTTTGCAATCTCTCCGGCCCCACCTTTCCTTCTTTGACCCCCTGTCTTGCCTGGTCCAGTAAAACTGAGCCTCTATTTATTATTCATTTACTTAACAACTATTCATAAATGTCTCCTACATTCCAGGCACGCTTCATGCCCTGGATATTGCACCAAACCAAAGTCCCTCTTATACCTGATATGGAGAAGCAGTTATAAATACATAACATAGAAGATTCATCAATGCCATACAATGAATGAAGCTAGGGGAGATGTGAAGGAGGGTGGGCTAGGATGTCAGTTTAGGTAGAGTGACCCCAGTGAGGAAGTGACATTTCTGCTGAAACTAGAAAGAAAAGGGGGGAATGTTTCAGACAGAGTACTGTGCAAGCATCCTGAGGTGTCTATGGTATAATTCAGGAAAAACAGAAAAAGTGTATGGCTGAGATCAAGTAGACATTAAGAATTCAGCGAGGGGCTGGAGAGATGGCTTGGCGGTGAAGGCGCCTGCCTGCCAAGCCTAAGAACGCTAGTTTCAATCTCCAGGTCACACGTTTAGCCAGACGCAAAGTGATGCAAGGGCGCAATGCTGCACTTGGCCACAAGGGGGCGCACGCATCTGGATTTCGTTCACAGCAGCTGAGAGGCTGCTGGCACGCCCATTCTCTCTCTCTCCTCTCTCTCTCAAAAAAAAAAAAAAAAAAAAAAAAAAACGAAACCAGAGAGAAGTGATTATTTCAGAAAGTACTAGAAGGACAGAGCCTTCAGTTACCAGCAAGCTATGTCACGCTAAAACAACAAAGTCTGGGAGACTTGCAGCTGAGGGGAGAAGTGGCCTGACTTAGACTGGGGAAGATTCACGCTTGCTTCCACGTGGAGAGCAGACTGGGTGTGAGGGGCAGGGATGCTGTAGGGATGGCGAGGAGAGAGATGCTGGCCGGAATCAAAAGAACGGTAGAAGACGCACTGGATTCTGCCTGTTGATTTGCTGTTGGATTGGGTGTAAGAGGGCCAGAGCTTGGCCTGAGCACATAAATCACAATGATAAACTTTCTGAAATGGAGCAGATTGTGTGGGGAACAGGCCAAGAGGGACGAGAGCAAGAGTTTACTTTGGATGCATTCATTTGAGATGCTGCTCAGGCAGGTACGTGGGGTGGTGAGTCAGCAGCGAGGTATAAAAATCTCTGGATTACAAAGAGGGTCCAGGCTGGGATGCAAACTTGATGGTTATTGGAGAAGATTTGATCCGCAAAGCCATCACCCTCTGGAGACAATCACAAAGAGAAAAAGGGGAGCCCAGAAGACCCGGGATCTCAGTCCTGTCATGGTCAGAGGTCAGCGATGGGGAAGACCCAGCAGTGTCTGAAGCAGAAGTGTGGAAGAGCACACATGTGAGTGTAAATGTGAGTGTGTGTGTGGGGGGGTGTCTGAAAGTCAAGGGGAATAAAAGCGTCTCCTGGAGAAGAAAGCAAGCTGAGTCAAGCGCTACCACTACTGCATCAGTTCGCATAAGAATGCAAAAGTGACCATCGCATCCAGCAACTTGAAGGCCACTGATGACCTTAACAAGAAAGACTTGGGGAGAAGGACCAAACGGGAGCAGGACTTGCAAACACTCATGGAGGAAACGCGACACCAGACACATCAGGCCATAGCGGCTGGGGAGACGCAGGGAGCAGCTCTGGCAGAAGGAGCTCTGGGCAAAGTCCATCAGTCCCAGGGGCAAGCCACAGCTCCCACTGGCTTGCCAGCAAGCTTCACCAGTCATACACCAGTAAATCCAGTAAGTTCGTAATGGGCTCCCATTAGGCCACGTCTAGATAGTCATGCTGAGTATACACTGGTGCTTAATCAAATAAGAAGTCTAGCAGTGCCTGTCAATTCCACTGCTATTTTGTTATGCTCTTCCCGCACCTCCACGGCACACTTCTTTCTATTGCACACAGACAGACTTCCCAGGGAAGTCTGCCGGGAAGACTTGACTCCAGTCAGTTCTCTGAGCTGTTGGCTGAGCATCAGCCCCACAGGAAAGCCCTCCTCTTGCCTCAAGATCCTTTAAAGACACGATGCTAACACTAGAACGAGAGCTGATGCTCCCACTCGAGGGCTATGCTTCTGTTGGCATCATATCTCTCAGAACCTGTGAACTATAACCAGGAACTCTGCAGACTGATAGAGCGAGCTGCGCTCACAGGTATCAATTGCAATGGAGGAATTTTCAGCCAAAAACAAAATGGCTTTGTACAGTGTCTGAGAGCAGAGGAAGGTGTGAAGTCCTGAGCACTGGTTCTGTTCATTCCAGGTGGTGCCTCTGAGTCTCCTCTTGCTCATATTGACACATCTCCTCCTCTCCCGGCCTCTGGCACTCCTGCCACTCCATGCTTTGACTCTCTCCCAGGGGCAAAGCCTGGATTCCCAGCCCCTTGTTGTCACAGAGACATCACCTGCAGCCCAAAGGGAGGCCCAACTTGCGTAGAGATGATATGAGGAAGACAGTGGAACGTCCCTGCCCGCTTCAGACGCTCTGATCTTCAAAGCCAATTCAAAGCCAATTCTCGATCAAGTCACACGGCCAGCCCAAATGCGAGCCTGAGAACACCTATTTGCGTGCATCCCAGAGGAAAGCACACAGAGGCACTGTCAGAGGCCCTTACTCCTGCTGGGATTCTGGGATTCTGGACCTGGGGTGAGATACTTTCTGTAGCAGACAGCTTCAGGTTCGCTGAGATGAACTTCCAGACCAGGCACAGTTATGGAGAAAGAGATATTTATTGAAGCTTACAGTTCCAGGGGAAGTTCCATAATGGCAGGAGAAGCTGCCTGCTCTCATAGGACAAGGCAAGAGAGAGCAAAGCCCCCAGCCACACAGCACACAGAGCAAAGCTACAGCCCAAAAGCCACAGCACACTTCAGGACCTCCTACTGGGCACATTTGCATCTCTTTACGATGGAATCTCAAACCCACCACCACACCTTAAGAACCACCCAGTGACATTGCCTCTAGCAAGGTGATTGCAGATGCAAACTATAAACTAACAAAACACTGAATATATTGGGGGCCATATATTCAAACTACCACACCTTCAAAGCCCCTGCCTCAAGGTACTACCTTCCAAAAACAAAGAGATTATACCTGGAGCTAAGGATGTTGCCTGAGGTTGATGCAGAAGGGCTAGATAGATACCATCGGGCATCACTAGCCACAGGCCCTACGTGAAGGGGTTACAGCAGGTATGCTGGACACCTGGCTGCTCACGTGGGCTGGACAAGCCAGGCCACACCCTCTTCCATCACCTGCAGGGGAGGCAGAAAGGAAGGAGGAAACAGCTACAGACACCAAGAATGTTCCATCACACAGCAATCAAACGGGTCATGATAAACTACAGGCTCCTGTGACGGACCCCAAAGGGGTTAGCAGTCAAGGTGAAGGAAGGAAAGTTCTGGAATCTCTGCCCCATGAGGGTAAGCCAACCACCACAGTAATTTGTACCAAGTTCTTTAAATATTCAGAGTCTAGGGCCTTCTCATGCAGCTCTTAGCACAATCACTTTCTGAGTGCGGGACCATGTCCTCTCTCACCAACTGGCCAAGCCTGCAAATAAATCAGAGAGCCGTGACGGCTCCTTCCTACTGGCCAGCCTTTTACATTGTTCTTGGATGTGATTCAAGCACAACCCCAAGCCTTTACAGCAGGGAAAACATAACTGGTTGAGGGGCTGCCCCTTTCTGAAATCAAAGCAGAAGGCAGCGTGCACAGCTGGTGGGGGTCGGGATCTGACAGCAGGAACCCGATCCAGTTCACAAGACTGTGAAGGAACTCGGGTGTTCGCATGTCCACGTTCGCTCCTTGCTGGTGTGCACAGCATCCCATTGCTGCCATCGTTTGCTGACATCACAACCCAGCTTCTCTGGCTTTCCAAGGTGGACTCAAGACCAGCGGCTCCCCAGGAATCCTCCAGGCCTTCAGCACCAGATTGAGACCGCTGAAGCAGCCAGCCCCATGGACTGAGCAGCTACGGGGTTCCCTGACTCTCCAACCTGCAGACAGCCATTGTCATCAGACTGCTCAGCCCGTACTGGGTAAGCCAGTCTCATAAACCCCCTTTAGAGGGCCAGGAAATAGCTTAGCAGGCAAGACACTTACTTTCAAGCATAAGGGCCTGAGAGGGTCTGAGACCACCTGAGTTTGATCCCCAGCACCCACGTAAATAAACAGCTGGACATGGACACGCATGCCTGTAACCCCAGTCTAATGGGCCTGTAACCCCAGTCTAATGGGGAATGGAGACTAGGAAGCTACTGGGTCTCACTGGTCAGGCAGTCTGACTGAAAACTGCAGCTCTGGGTTCTAGGAGGAAACAAGCAGATGAGCGTGACAGAGAACACCCGCTGTACTCATCTGCCCTCTGCATGGGCGTGCATCTGTGCACACACATGTGCCTATCACCACACATACATCACAAAGGCAAAAGGTCAATCCACCCCCTTTACAATGCAGATCCCTTCTATTGGTGCTCTTCTTCTAAGGAACCCTAACTAGATCTGGGGAGATGGCTCCACGATTAAAGACGCTTGCTTGCAAAACCCAGGGTGAGATCCTCTCCAGCACCCATATAAAGTGCACAGTGGGGCCGGGTGTGGTGGCGTGCGCCTTTAATCCCAGCACTCGGGAGGCAGAGGTAGGAGGATCGCCGTGAGTTCAAGGCCACCCTGAGACGACATAGTGAATTCCAGGTCAGCCTGGGCTAGAGTGAGACCCTACCTAGAAAAATCAACCCCCTCCCCCCCAAGAAAACAAACAAACAAAAAGAATGTGCAGAGCGGTGCAGGAGGTCTGTGATCTCAAGATGCTTATGAGAATGGGAGGCAGTGACAGAAGAAAGAATGCAAAGCTCCCAGACCAGCTAGTCAGGTCTTCCTTGGTAACGGCAGAGACCATAGACACTGCGAGGTTGTCCTCTGACCTCCACATGTGCATAACGGCAAATGCCTGTGAGCGCGTGCACACGCACACACACACACACACAGAAATACATATGCCTCTCTTCACACCCACTGGAGTGGGTCACTTACTAACTGTTCAGTGTAGAAAATGGCCAACAGGGGCTGGAGAGATGGCTTAGCAGTTAAGGCACATGCCTGCAAAGCCTAAGGCCCCAGTTCAATTCTCCAGGTCCTACGTAAGCAAAATGCACATGGTGGAGCATGCATCTGGAGTTCCTTTGCAGTGGCTAGAAGCCCTGATGTGCCCATTCTCACTCTTTCTCACTCTCTCTCCCCTTCACTCTGTCTTCAATAAATAATTAAAACAGCTTCTCTTTTCAGATGGCAATGACCACTAGGATGACCCAAAAGGCAACATAGTGCTGAGAAGAAGGGATGGAGGAGTGTCCAGCACTGAAACACCTCTGTCACAACCTCCAAGGCTCAGGGACCATTGAGGAAGAGGGGGTGGATAGAATGGAAGAGCCAACGGAAGAGTATGACTTCTTACAATGCAACTGTCCACACAGAAATTGGCCTCAATATCCATGACCTTGCAGTGCCTAGCAATACCTTTGCAAGACCCTCATAATAGAAGAAAAAGATGATGACATCAAATTAAAAGAGAGACTCATGGAGAGAGGGAGGGGATATGATGGAGATTGGCGTTCTAAAGGGAAATGGGGGAGGGGAGGAAAATATCATACTTTTTTTGTATGTAAGTTGTCAATAAAAATAATTTTAAAAAAAAGATTTTTAAAAAGAGAGAGAAAATGGCCAACAGGAAAGGCTGGGAAATCCAGAGCCAAGGGTTTCTAAAATGCTAAAGAAAATCCCATTTCAACATCACATCTTGTACTCTCCCTCTATGAAGGAGACAAAGCCATAGGAAGTCACAGGGAGCCAGCAGGGACCTGGCAGCCCTCAGAAGATGACAATGGTCACCTCGGTGCAGTCCTCTGGGAGATGACAAAGGTGCACGGAGGGGAAAGAGGCTGTAGCTCAAAGCCCGAAGGATCCACTTGGCTCCAGAATATTCTCTTGTCCTGCTGCCCTGGCTTCTAGCAAGGCAGGAAACCCCTGCTCCCCTGAGGCAAGTGTCTCTTCTTCAGGGGCAGGAAGACTGACAGCCCTGACCTGGGGCTGAGTCATTATCTAGCATCTACCTAACTACCAGCAAGCCTGAGGAAAGAAGTTCACCCTTCTCCAGGCCTCCAGAGTACCCTGCAGGCAGTCTGACCCAAGCTGAGCCTTGGAGAGATCCCTGGGAACAGCCCGACACTGCAAGGAAAGAGTGAACAGGAGCCGGGGAGATGGCTCGAGGGATAAAGCACTAGCAATGCAATCCTCAAACCCCACAGAAAAGCCAGAAGCTGCAGCAGGCTTCTTTCTCACCCCAATGGAGACGGGACAATGTCCTGAGAACTAGCCTGGCAAACAGAGCAGTGAACATCGAGGATTAACATCCAAAAGCTGTCCTTTGACCTCCACATGCACACCATGGCCCATGTGCATCCATGCTCACACACAAGAACACACACATATATATAACATACACCCAAAACAGAGAGAGAGAGAACCATCTAAGCAGGGTAGGCACGTCACCAGAGAGGCCACCCATCGCCATAGCTCCTGAGGCTGCATCAGGTCCCTTAGTTCCAAAGACAAGCCATTGATCCCTGAAAATAGCCAAACTCCTCTTTGCAGATGTCTCAGAGAACATTTGATTGTTATGTCACAAAGCAAGGCAAAGGGGCTGGGAGATGGCTTAGTGGTTAAAGTTGTTAAATATGCTTGCTTGCAAAGCCGGCCAGCCCGAGTTCAAGTCCCCATCTGGATACAGCCCAATGCACAAAGTGGCACATGTGTCTTTCTGGAGTTCGTTTGAAGTTGGAAGAGGTCCGGGCACACCCATTCTCCCTCCCTCACCCCCCCTCCCCCATAGTATCTTTTAAAGAAATGCTGCCTGCATTCAGAAGGTCTTGCTCTTTCTTCTTGAGGGTACCACTTTGTAAACTACGAGTCGTGACTCAATATGGGGTCACAACTGAATGTGGAGTCACAAAAAGTCTGGAACTAGTTGATTAATACAAACACAAACACACACTGAAGCCAAAGTGTTTGTGGAATGCTCGTCTGTGTGGTATGGCATGACTTGGCTCTGAGTACACACCAAGGGGATTGTGCACAGTGTTTCTACTGTACATGGCGAGTTTTCTGCTCTTATGGTAACATAATGGTTTTATTACAGAAAACAAACACTTTCAATATTTCCCCATCATCATTTCTCATCATGCAGATATCAATTAATATATCTTTGTAATGAATTGTTAGAATGTTTGATTATAAAAATCATTGTTTTGGGGCTGGAGAGATGGCTTAGCGGTTAAAGCACCCTCCTGCTAAGCCTAAAAACCCAGTTCCAATCTCCAGGTCCCACGTTTAGCCAGATGCAAAGTGATGCAAGGGCGCAATGCCGCACTTGACCTCAAGGGGGCGCACACATCTGGATTTCGTTCAGCAGCTGAGAGGCTGCTGGCGCGCCCATCTCTATCTGTCTCCCTCTCCCTCTCTCTCTGTCTGTCTCTCTCTGTGTCTCTCTCCAAAAATCAATAAAATAATAATTTTTTTTTAATCATTGTTTTGAGTTGCTGACTTTTCATTAAAAAAGTAGATTAATTTTGGTTTGGAATTGGGATACAATTTCCAACAATTTCTGAAATGCCCTTACACATACTTCTGACCTCGTGGACTACATAATTAAGACAGTGATGTTCTCAACAAAATGTCAATGGACTCGGAAAAGCAGTGAAGATGAAGATTATCCTTCAGTGCCAATACCCAATCAATGGTGAAGTCTTTATGGAAAAATAACCTCACTAGTATGTTGACTTTATTTGGTCTTTAATAAATAATAAAATAATATGTGCACCAAAGAATTATTATTATTATTATTATTATTGCTGTTTTTCAAGGTAGGGTCTCACTCTAGCCCAGGCTGACCTGGAATTCACTATGTAGTCTCAGGGTGGCCTCGAACTCTCGGCGATCCTCCTACCTCTGCCTCCCTGAGTGCTGGGATTAAAGGCATGCGCCACCACGCCTGGCTAAGAATTATTTTTTAATATTCAATTTGTACATACTCTAGGTCACACAAAAATTCTTGGGCAAAAAGGAGACAGTCAAGCATAAATAGTTGAAGAAGCCCTGCTCTGGAATGTGTGGCAGGCACCACCTACTACCACCGAGTTGAAGACAGCCGTCTTGACATCTCTAAAGTCTAAACAGTGCTTGCAGTTTGGGCGCCATGATTTTAGTCATCAAGCTACAGTCATCTGAGGACAACGTGACCACTGTTCTGCTCAACGTGACTATTAATTTCCCAAGTCAGGCAGAAAAAAAAAAAGTGTGAATTCTCCCCCATGGCTTCATTCATCTGTCGGCATGGCAACAGTCACTGGACTTACCATCACCCAAGCAGAAAAAGTAAGGGTGCTAGGACTGAATGGTGAACACCAAGAAACGGCCACAGGAAAGGGGTCCTCGTGTCTTTCAAAGACACTTGTTCACCTGTGTGGAGCATCCCTGACATCAGCTTTGGAAATTCTACAGCAAGACACAGCCCCATTCTGGCAGGTCTCACCCTGACTCTCAGATGCTACCGACTAGCAGGGAGATGCACCAGTGTCATCGTATTGGCCTAAGCAGAGTGTTTTCCAGGAGGAAATGACTGGTTGTTGCTGTTGATAATGACATAAGAGCACTCAAAGGCAAACGCGCGTGCATTTTGGACAGTCTGAACGCGCTTCTATTCATTAGCACAGATAACTAAAGCCGGTCTGCTTTCTCCCGCGTTACTGTGTGTCTCTGGTTCCTGGACTGGCTTGATAGGCTCAGGTCACCACCACCCAGCAGGAGGTTTCTTCACTGGCAAAATGGATGGTGGTCACTCTTTAAAGGGGAGGAACATGGAATGAGAGTGTGGGAGGATAAAAAACAGTTGGGTGAGAGAGGTGAGCTGTGGGGAGAAATGCTTCCTCCTTTTCCTTTAAATTTGATGCGGGACTTTTCAGGAAATTAAACACTGAAACTATTAGCATCAGATAGAAAACAGATGAGGTTAAGACATGGAAATGCTACAGCAGATTCCCCAGGCAGGCAGAGAAGGGACATGTGCAAGCAATCAGAGCAGCAATTCTGGAAAAGACCTTTTATGTTTTTAATACTTAACACTTCATAACAGGGACTAATAGGCAGGATAAAAAGAAGGCTGCTCCAAAGGCAACTTGGGGGATGAATGGTTTTCCAGACAACAGGGTTGGAGGGGGGGAGGAACTCCTTTACCTTCAATTCCTTGTCCCTCCCTCCCTTGTCCACTCTCCTCTGTACACGAGAGCCATAGTGTGTGCAGAATGGTGGCCTGAGGAACTTCGGGACACGTCCTCACTTAAAGAGGCTGGAGCTATTCTTTATTTAGCATACGAGCAGAAGTACACCCATGGCCCTAGTGGACCAGCCAACAGGAGAAATGGATCTGGGTGGAGGACTGGGCACAGCAATGCCTGCTCAGGAGCTGTAACTGCCATCGGAGGTCCTTCTAAAGGAAGCACGTTCTCCCACTAGCTCCCAGCTTCCAGAGAGATTCAGCACGGTGAAGCTCCCTTCTTCCTCAGCTTTCTCATCCCTTATTCAGGAATGACTGACGACCTACATGCTGATAGCTCCTGAAAAGAAGCCACAATCAGCCGGGCATGGTGGCGCACGCCTTTAATCCCAGCACTCGGGAGGCAGAGGTAGGAGGATCGCCGTGAGTTCAAAGCCACCCTGAGACTACAAAATATATTCCAGGTCAGCTTGGGCTAGAGTGAGACCCTACCTCAAAAAAAAAAAAAAAAAAAGAAGCCATAATCTATCTCCATGGCCAATCATAAGCTTTTGGCAGGGACACTGGGTTTGAGGGACAAAGGTCTTCCAAGCTTCTTACGTGTCGTGGCTGTGTCACCTTGAGTGAAGCACTCGCTCGTTCTGGCTCAGTTTCCACATGTTTACATGACGGAAGCTGGGCTGTCAGTGTTTCTCAGGTGGCACTCCTGTCTGTCTCTCTCATCTTTACAAGGCGGGACACACACCACCATGGCAGTGTCCTACTGTGGCCCTCCTGTTCCCAAATGCCTTGGGGTGGGTAGTTACGGAAAAAACTGCTGAGAATAGACACACCAGTAACCAGATCACCAAAGACACTTGTAGGCAGATCCACACCCACCCGTCACTTTACGAGCCCAAACGCTCACTGAAGCACAGAAGAGGTTTACCTTTCTGTCATTCATGTCGTCCCCCGGACTATCGTATTCACCCTGCAGGGGAAAAATGGATGCCAGATAAAGTCAATGGAATGATCAAAAACAGATGCCAAATGAGAGAGAAAACAAACAAACAAACAAAAAAAACATGTCTTTTTAAATTTTTTTTTCTAATGTTTTCCCTTTCTTTCTTTTCTATTTAAAGGTCAAGGGCTGGAGAGATGGCTTAGAGGTTAAGGCGCCTGCCTCCTAAGCCTAAGAACGCTGGTTCCAATCTCTAGCGGTTCCAATCTCCAGATCCCACGTTTAGCCAAATGCAAAGTGATGCAAGGGTGCAATGCCGCACTTGACCACAAGGGGGTGCACTCATCTGGATTTCGTTTTCAGTGGCTGAGAGGCTGCTGGCACGCCCATCTCTATCTGTTTTCCTCTCCCCCTCTCTCTCTCTGTCTCTCTCCAAAAAAAAAAAAAAAAAAAAAAAAAGAAAAAGGTCAAAAGCATGGCATGATGAGGTGCCAACGTCCCATTTTCTTATCATCAGTCCTTGCAGTGTTTATGGGAATATCTTCTCACGTGAAGAGGGTCCCCCTTCCCACTCCCGTGCTTCAGAGATGAGTGGCCCTGAAAGTGGGTTAGCATACAATGTGGAAAGAGCCCCATGTTATGACATGTGCAACCCTGTTCACAACTGACAGAACGTTAGCTTGGCATAAGCCACAGCGAAGATGTCAGGCTCAGGAAGCCTCCGCCTGAGAAGCTCCTTGTGTGGCGGAGGCACAGCATGGCGGATGCTCAAGATGTGACCCATCAGGTGGGTGATGGAGCTAAGAAACATTTAGTTAAGTTCTTCTCAAAGTGTCTTGAAGTCATTGCACTACAGCACGGGATGCTTAGAACTTCACTTCTAGCCAAGGAGCCCTTCCAGTTTCTGAGTTTCCTTCTGTGCCCCCCCACACACACACTGCATCTTCCAGTATCTTCCTCCCCTCAATCCTGCATGTGCTAAAACGCTGGGTGTTCCAAGTTCATCTTCACTCTCGCTTCCCTTTGCATCTATTCACCTACCCCAAGGCCCATGGCTTCAAGGTTTCGAAGACTAGAGTGAATATGATGATAAAAATGGTATTTGGGGCTGGAGAAATGGCTTAGCGGTTAAGGCATTTGCTGTGAAGCCAAAGGATCCCGGTTCGATTCTCCAAGACCCACATAAGCCAGATTCACAAGGGGCACATGCATCTGGAGTTTGTTTGCAGTGGCTAGAGGCCCTGACATGCCCATTAGCTCTCTGTCTGCCTCTCTTCTCTCTCTCTCTCTCTCTCTCCTTGCAAATAAATAAATAATTTTTTTTTTAAAAATGGTATTTACAGCCAGTTGTGGCACATGCCCGTAAGCCCAGAACTCAGAAACTGAGGCAGGAGTTCTAGGGGGATCTGTCTTACATAATGAGACCTTGTCTCAAAAAGAGAAAGGACTAGAAAGAGAAGGAGGAAGGGAGGGAGGGAAGGAGGGATGGAGGAAGGAAGAGAAAAGGGAGGGGAGGGTTAAGAGAGAAGGATGTGGGAAAAGAGATGAAAAAAGACGAGAGAAGGGAAGGGAAAGGAAGTGAAGAGAGGGGAAAGGAGGGGAGGGGAGAGAAAGGGAAGGGAAGGGAAGGGAGGGGAGGGGCAAAGAGAAGAGGAGGAGGGAAGGGAGGAGCCGAGGGGAGAGAAGGAAAGGGAAGGGAAGGGCAAGGAAGTAAAGAGAGGGGAAAGGAGGAGAGGGGAGGGGAAGGGAAGGGAAAGGAAGTGAAGAGAGGGGAAAGGAGGAGAGGGGAGGGGAAGGGAAGGGAGGGGAGAGGAAAAAGAGAAGAGGAAGAGGGAAGGAGGAGTGGAGGGAGAGAAGGGAAGGGAAGATACTTACATCATGAAGTGGGTAGGCAGCCTCATAGATGTTGTTTGCTATCAGAGAGTTAATTCCTACAGGAGTAAAGAAGATGAGACCTGTGACTCTAGGGCTCCGGGGTCTCTACCATTTTAAAAAATATATTTTATTCATTTATTTAAGAGAAAGAGAGAGAGAATGGATGTGCCAGGGCCTCCAGCCACTGCAAACAAACTCCAGATGCGTGCGCCCCCTTGTGCATCTGGCTAACATGGGTCCTGGAGAATTAAACCAGGATCCTTTGGCTTTGCAGGTAAACACCTTAACCGCTAAGCCATCTCTTCAGCCCCTCTAGCCATTTCTGATAAACACTAAACCCTTACCACCTGCTTCCTAGCTGAGAATCAGTGAGCCCTCTATATCCTTCTAGTCTACAAGATGTTTTCAAGCTTGAACTCTTAGCATAAGGAAAATATGTCCATTTCTCAAAGCATGAAGTTCTGCTTTCTTATCACATAGATTCTTCCAAGTTGCACAGCCCTTCCAGTCTCACAAATTCCATTCCTTCTGGCATAATAACTCTCCACTCCACCCCACACACACCACATGACCACCAGCATCATTTGGGACCCTCTAAGTTCAGGGATTAACATTGGTATGTTCAGATAAATAATTTTAACTAAGAGTAGACGTCAGAGTAGCCCACCTCGCTTCATCTGAACTCGGACTTCTGACACCTTCTAGTTCTTCTCAAGGAGAATGTATCTGCCTGTACTGTGATAACTCTGAGGTCCAAGAAGTAACACAGCACTTCTTAAAACAGTCTGGGGAACCCTGAGAATCCCCATGAGCTTTCCAGGGTCCCCATGACTCATGAGGACAAAAGCCTCTTTTTTTTTTTTTTTTTTTTTTTTTTTTTGAGAGGGACACAGAGAGAGACAGAGAGAGAGAGGGAGAGGAAGACAGAGATGGGTGTGCCAGCAGTCTCTCAGCTGCTGTGAACAAAATCCAGATGCATGCGCCCCCCTTGTGGTCAAGTGCGGCATTGCACCCCTGCATCACTTTGCATCTGGCTAAACGTGGGACCTGGAGATTGGAACCGCTGGAGATTGGAACCAGCATTCTTAGGCTTAGCAGGCAGGCGCCTTAACCTCTAAGCCATCTCTCCAGCCCCCCAGTCAGTTTTAAAAGTGTAGATGTGCTCTGTGATGAAAGTTTTGACAACGAGAAGGTGGGGAGATGGCTCCGAGGGTAAGAGCACTTGCTGTGTAAGCGGGAGGGCCTGAGTTCAATCCTCAGAGTGCCCACGTAAAAAGTCAAGTATGGGGCTGGAGAGATGGCTTAGTGGTTAAGGCGCCTGCCTCCTAAGCCTAAGAACTCTGGTTCCAATCTCCAGGGGTTCCAATCTCCAGGTCCCACGTTTAGCCAGATGCAAAGTGACACAAGGGCACAATGCCGCACTTGCCCACAAGGGGGCGCACGCATCTGGATTTCGTTCACAGTGGCTAAGAGGCTGCTGGCTCGCCCATTCTCTGTCTTCCTCTCTCTCTGTCTCTCTCTGTGTCTCTCTCCAAAATGAAAATAAATATAAAAATAAAATTTTTAAAGCCAATATGGCCAGGATGGTGGCACACACCCTTAATCCCAGCACTCGGGAGGCAGAAGTAGGAGGATCACCGTGAGTTCGAGGCCACCCTGAGACTACATGGTGAATTCCAGGTCAGCCTGAGCTAGAGTGAGACCCTACCTCAAAAACCAAAAAAAAAAAAAAAAAAAAAAAAAGTCAAGTATGGCTGTGCATGCCCGTAACCCCAGCGCTGAGGGAAACAGAGACAGGAGGATTGCTGCGACTCCCTGGACAGCTAATGTAACTGAAAAACAGGGTGCTCGTGGTTCTGAAAGACTCTGTCTCAGGGAAATAAGGCAAAGAAGTAACAGATGAGGACGCGTACATACACCACACACACACACACACCAACGAATATTTTGAAGATGACACACGAGGGAATTCTGTTTCAATCCCGTCAGTGCGCCATTCCCAGCACAGATTCCACTGGATAACTGTGGCGTGGATGAATGGTCCTGACCCTCAGACTCCAAGACACTCCCAGCAGACAGATTAATCTGCTCACATAAGGTCATGGTTATTGCCTTGTTCCCTTCTTCGTTTTATCCAGCAAATATACCGTGGTCTGCATGGTCTGTCTCCATCAGGATGGGCTGTCCTTGGTCACTGGCCTCCAGGATGTGGGGGAGGGGGGGTTGTATCTCACTAACACATACTACCTACATCTCACTATACCAAGATCCATGCTTTTTTTTTTTTTTTTTTTTTTTTTTTTTTTTTTGGTTTTTCGAGGTAGGGTCTCACTCTGGTCCAGGCTGACCTGGAATTAACTATGTAGTCTCAGGGTGGCCTTGAACTCATGGCGATCCTCCTACCTACCCCTGCCTCCCGAGTGCTGGGATTAAAGGCGTGCGCCACCACGCCCGGCTCTCTACTATTTTTTTTTATTTTTATTTTTGGAGGTTTTTTCAAGGTTGTGTTTCACTCTAGCTCAGGCTGACCTGGAATTCACTATGTAGTCTCAGGGTGGCCTTGAACTCACAGCAATCCTCCTACCTCTGCCTCCCGAGTGCTGGGATTAAAGGTGTGCGCCACCACACCTGGCATGAACCACATTTAATTAGAGAGAGAAGGGGGAGAAAGTTGCCACTCACTCTCTCTTGCCTTGCATAGGTTCGTCTCTGAACCATTGTTTCCAGAGAGACTCTAGACAGTCATGAGATAAGGAATTCATTGATTTGGGAGGAAAGAAATACAATGTCCAAATGCTAAATGACCTGTGTTGCACAGTTCTGGATCCATAATTCAGTTAGGTCACAGATCTACACATCGTTAGAATGCATCATTTCCCACTCCACATTCCCACCCACACCCACACCTTCAGAACCCCAAGAAAATCTCACTCAATCCTCTCTCCTCCGTCAGCCCCTCCTTCCTCAAACCTTGCCCATAATGACCACAGTCCTAGGATGCAAAGACCACACCACAGGTTGTGTGTGGTGCAGAGGACACTGGGAGAGGCCACGGTCCTGCTCAGTGGACGTAGCCTCCTCCGGGGATTTGAAAACGAAGTGGCCATCACTGTGCCGTTCAGGAGTAGCAGTCTTTTTTTTTTTTTTTTTTTCCCTAAGTTTCCTCTTTGGCATGAACATAAAACATGAGAAATAACCTCCGTGGTGGGCGGTGGGGGTCGGTGAGAGAAGTGAGGATAGGAGGGGGTGGGGGAGGGGTGCCGGAGGCTGGACGAGCTACAGATTTGTTTTACTCACAAGACTACAATTTCACTTAGAGCGCCATTAATCAGTTCAAGAGCCCTAACCGCAGCAAGGCGAAGCCACCCCACAACAATCAAAGTGAGGGGACCCGAGTTGGGAGGGAGGGAGGGGGGGTGGGTGGTATTCAGAGCTACAAAAGTGCTGTCGACATGGATAGAGGCTGAAACATCACAGGCGGGTTAGGATCCAGCAAGACCGCATCCCGCAGCATCCAAGGTCCTGGGGAATCACCCTACCCAACCCTTTGCACTCACACTCCGTGGTTGCCGTGGCAACTGAGTCTCTCCCGCCCTTCCCCAAAGAGAGTCCCAACATGGAATCAAAGGCCAGGCAGGTGTTTCCACCTTTCCTGGCTCTTCTTTTCCCTCTCCGCTTCTTTGAGCACAGTAGCCGCCCCCCCCTCCTCCCCCCACCCCCCATGGAAACATCAGACTGAAAAGCCCAGCTCGGAGATCCAGTTCCCAGATCTTACTCAACTCAGAAAGATCTCAACGCAGGAGGGTGGACAGCTGCACACCCCACCCCTCTCCCACACAAAGCTCCCTCCGATGGCCAGCTCAACACCCCCTACCAAGGACATGGCCGGCCGGTGGTGGCTGTGTGTCCTTCCACAGCCTGTAAGGTCTGCCTGGCTGCACCCGCCTGAGTGACAGTTCAGATGAGTTAGCAAGGCCATGGCTGATCTTGTTGACCAAGGCTCCCCCACCGTCCTCAAGGCCTTGCTTGGAAACCTGTGCTAATGAGGAAACTCTAGACTCCAGTTGATTAGTCTGCCTCCTAAGACAGGAAGTCCAGGCAAATGGCCCTTTGCCTTGGAGTAATGACTCGGGCTATGAAACCTGAGTTATCCTAACTGGAATTCCAGCCCACCCCCCAATGATGTAACTGAATGGTGCTCTGTCTCCCGTGGCTGTGCATCTCCCACAGAACACCTTGGTGGTAATTCACATGGGCGATCCCAATCAGCGGCTGTTGGGTGAAGGGAGGGAGAACGCAAAAACAAAACAAAACAAGAAAAAACACAAAGGAGGGGGAAGGGGAGGCAAACTGAATAGCGACTTCTCAGCCAGTATTTACCCAGGAGTGGGGACCAATTTGGCCTCTCTGTTCACCCTCAGACTTCAAAAACCAAGATCCTACCCCCAAACAAGCATAGAAATCACTTTGAAAGGAGAAGAAAATAATCAAACGATTTAAAAAAAAAAAAAAAAAGAATCCCTGCTTTGAAAATCCAAATTCTGATTTTTTACCCCCTCCTTTTCAACAAAAATGGGCTAATTGGTTCCATCGTGCACCATCCATCTGGCCATAATGGCAAAGCTTTCTTCTTCAAGGATCACATCTATACTTTCCTCACCACTTTAGGCCCAGGGAGAGAGAGAGAGAGAGAGACCCAAGCCAGCCACCCTCTTAGACAGAGAAGCAGAAAGCTTCAAGCTTCTCTCCAGTCCCCAAGGAGAATCAGAGACTCAACTCAAACGAAGCCTAGCTTCTCTGAGGACCTTCAGAGGTTGATTCCCCAAAGCCTTCAGCCCCATCTCTCCTTCCCCTCACCAGCCTCTGCACACCTATGGCTTGGAACGCTAACCCCTAAAGGCAAGGGTTCTGTGTCCTCACGGCTCAGCGTGGACTACCTTCCCAACAGCCTGATAACAGCTTTGCTCAGCATCCCTGACCCTTGATATGCAGAGACATCAGGGTCAAAACACATGACGAGAGTGGGCTCAGGACCCTGTGCAGGTAACTGAACACATGCACACACACACACACACACACACACACACACACACACACACAGTATCATCTAAAGCTCAAGCCTTGCATTTAGCTTCAGAGACACGGAGACAACCAAGCTCGGGGACTTGATGGTCTGCCTCGCAAAAAGAGCTTCATTCAATCTCCAAGTGTGGCTGGGTGGCAAGGAGCGCAGCCCTGCTCCCTGCCGGCTAAACTCAAAGGAAACTTTGGTCCTCTGGGACAGGTACTCAGAGGAATGGTGCCTTCCTCCTCAAAACCCATTTGGTTTTGATTCCCTCCTGAACAAGGCCCGATCTACCCAGCGTTCCACTTTTCATCCCTGCGCTCCAGCCGGACGCAAATCTAAACCAGAGCCCCCAGACGGTGCGTTTACCAGAGACTATATTTACCCATCACCAAATTGTCTTGACATGTGCTTAATTACTTAAATGTCTTTAATCCCAAGCCTTTTCTTCTAACAAAATATAAACCAGTTCAGCTGGATGAATGATAAACCAGATGTTTACAACATACACCATAGTCTGGCTCCGGTCAAAATAATTAAGACATCGTCTTCTGAGTGGGAGGGGAGATACCCAAAGAATACATTTGTTTAAATGCTTTGACACCAAAATGTCCGAGAAAATGTACCTCCATCAACCTGGAATTTTCTGTCCACGGAAAGGCAATAATAACTTCCATATGAAGGAGCAAGCAAGGTGCTTGGCCTCCTGTGATATGGTCAAGAGGCTAAGGTTTCTTCCCATGGTAAAGCACGCTTTAATGTCAGTGCATGATGGAGAACACTTCCAAGGCCCTGGTGACTGACCTTAGGAAATGTGACATTGATTAAGGAGGCATCCTGGGGCTAGACCAAGTTTACGATCACTCACACGCTTCCACCAGGCAGAACCCAACTTGCAAATATTTTTCATCTCTGAATAATGAGTGTGCATTTAGCCTACCATCATCCCCTTCTGGGGGTGGATGCCAAAGAGAGGTTGAGATGCCCATCCCAGGGGCTGAAGGAGACCTCAAAAGTTGTCAGCTAGACCACCACTGAACCTTCACTTTCTCAAGACCAGCTCCTCTTCTTTTATATCTTGATACCCATTTCAAACCCCGTCTCCGGAAGAGAGGGAGGCAAGGGGAGGGGAGTAAAAAGGCAAAGGGACAGAGAAAGGGAAGAGAAGGGAATGGGAGCAGGAAGGGAAAGGTGCTGTTGGTAGCTGGAACATTAAATGGGACTAAATACTGAATGGTCATATAAGAAATGTTAAAAAAGAAAAAAAAAACATGAGGGCTGGAAAGATGGCTTAGCGGTGACGGCGCCTGCCTGCCAAGCCTAAGAACGCCCATTCGAGTCTCCAAGACCCACGTTTAGCCAGACGCAAAATGTGATGCAAGGGCGCAACACTGCACTTGCCCACAAGGGGGCATATGCATCTGGAGTTTGTTCACAGCGGCTGAGAGACCGCTGGTGCACCCATTCTCTATCTGTCTCTCTCTCTCTCTCTTTCTGCCTCTTCCTTTCTCTCTCTGTCTCTCTGAAAAATAAAAAAAATAAAATAAAATAACAGCTATAAAATGATAGGCTATTTACAGACAAACCTCATTGTCCTTGGGTCCTTAATAAAACCAGAAGCTGGGCATGGTAGCGCACACCTTTAATCTCAGCACTGAGGAGGCAGAGGTAGGAGGATAGCCGTGAGTTCAAAACCATCCTGAGACTACATAGTGAATTCCAGGTCAGTCTGGACTAGAACGAGACCCTCCCACAAGAAAGAAAGAAAGAAAGAAAGAAAGAAAGAAAGAAAGAAAGAAAGAAAGAAAGAAAGAAAGAAAGAAAGAAAGGGAGAGAGAGAGAGAGAAAGAAAGAGAGAGAGAGAGAGAAGAAGGAGGGAGGGAGGGAGGGAGGGAGGAAGGAAGGAAGAAGGAAAGAAAGAAAGCAAGCAAGCAAGCCAGAGATAAAGTCACAGGAGGCAGAGCCCTCAGCAATTCTCCCGTCCTGAATGTCAACAGGTCAAGAAGCCCATAGCAGTCCACCCCATTACACCTTTATCCTTCTTGTTTTCTTTAGCTCACCTCAGGGTTCTTAAAAACCTCCTGAGTGGATTGTTATAGCACACATCTCAGGACCTTGCCTCTGCAGACTCTGATTCAGTACAAGACCTGGCAGCAGGGGATATAAACAGGGCAGCAGCCACACCTGGGCAACGATGCCCACAGTCATGTTGCAAGGGGTTGACCCAGGACAAGCTGCCTCCATCTACCGTCACTGACTCATCTGAACTTTTCTCGCTCTTATCTCCTTCCCCCGTCTACTCCCCGCCGAATGTTCATGAATGTACTGCAGCGTCAAATCCTGGCCAGAGCCCTGACTCCTCAGTGGACTCACAGGATGGTGAATCCCTAGTCTGACCGCGTCAGCTTGTATATAAGGAAGACCACATTGCTCCTTTGAATCACAGAGTCTAGGACACGTCAGAGCTAGTAAGAAAAGAGCTTCGGGGGGCCCTGAAAAGCCCCCCCAGTGCCTGATGGAGGGAGACACAGACCAAGGAGGGAATGTGACTTGATGCAAGTCTTAGCCCGTTCAACCCAGAGCTGGAGGACACCCACTCTTTTTTCTTTAATTTTTATTTATTTATTTGAGAGTAAGAGAGAGAGAGAGACAGAGAGAGAGAATGGGCGCACCAGGGCCTCCAGACACTGCAAACGAAGTCCAGATGTGGGCGCCATCTTGTGTATCTGGCTTACATGGGTACTGGGGAATCGAGCCTCGAACCAGGATCCTTAGGCTTCACAGGCAAGTGCTTAACCACTAAGCCATCTCTCCAGCCCCACCAACTCTTCTAGCCTTGCCAGGAATGTGTGCACCATCCATTTCCCCAGGGTAGATACACCCTCTTCCTTTCCCTGTCTGACAGGAACCCTGATCTGTAGCTTCCTCCTGTGTTCAGTATGGCAGAGGGAGGAGTCTAAATACCCTGGCCTGCAGGCTACCTGACAAAGCCACTCCTCCAACCAGTCCACTCCTTCCAAGACCAAGGCACCTTTCTCCAGGCCCTCACAGGCCTGAAAGTAATAACAGCTCTGTTCTGTGACTTTGTGTTTCAGATTGCTACGCTGTCCTTAGCCCTTCCCAGCTTCTACCTTGGATCATGGGAATGGTCTCCAAGTCTCTGCCTGGAGTTATCCCAACTGTCATTTCTTCTCACTGGGACCCTCGCTGACTCTCTGGAATTCGTGTCATCCGGTCTTGTGTCTTTCTTTTCGATGTATGTGTCTTTCTGCCTGGGCAGCCACGTGCTCACTCACCCTTCTCACAATACCCCCTCATCTGGAAGTCTCTCCCTGCATGCCCTATTTAACACATGTCCCTCTCCAACTATGCCTCCACCCCCTTCTAATGCACATCCCCTTATGGCAGGGGCTATCCATCTTCGGTTTAAGTTGTGTCTCCCATCACTAGAATGCAAACCCTTTCTAATGATTGTTTATATTTTATTTATTTTTTTCAAGATTTTTTTCCCCAATTTTTATTTATTTGCAAGCAGAGAGAGAGTGAGATAGAAGAGAGACAGACAGAGAGAGAATGGACATGCCAGGGCCTCTAGCCACTGCAAATGAACCCCAGATGCATGTGCCCCTCATGCATCTGGCTTACGTGGGTCTTGGAGAATCAAACCGGGATCCTTTGGCTTTGCAGGCAAACGCCTTAACCACTAAGCCATTTCTCCAGCCCCTAATTTTTATTTATTTATTTGAGAGAGAGATAGAGAGATAGAAATAGGCAGGTAGAGCAAGAGAGAGAAGGGGGGGGGAGAGAACAGGCACACCAGGGCTTCCAGCCACTGCAAATGAACTCCAGATGCATGCACCCCCTGTGTATCTGGCTTACATGGGTCCTGGGGAATCGAACCAGGATCCTTTGGCTTTGCAGGCAAACGCCTTAACCGCTAAGCCATTTCAACAGCCCCTAAGTTTTATTTATTTATTTGAAACAGAGTGATAGAAATAGGCAGGTAGAGTGAGAGAGAGAGAGAGAGAACGGGGGGGGGGGGAGAGAATGGGTGTACCAGGGCTTCCAGCCACTGCAAATGAACTCCAGATGCATGCACCCACTTGTGCATCTGGCTTACGTAGGTCCTGGGGAATCGAACCTGGGTCCCTTGGCTTTGCAGGCAAGTGCCTTAACCGCTAAGCTGTCTCTCCAGCCCTAGAATACAAACCCTTTCTAATTCACTACTGCAATATCCCCAGCTGTAGCCCACGAATGGCACATCATACGTGTTAAGTCAGGTGAGTGTTACACAGGCATGAGCTCAACTTCCACCTCCTCTGGGAAACCTTTCCAAGGTGTCAGTCGACTGACTTGGAGGACACTATGGAGAAGCCGAGAAATTTCGCCAAAGGTCCCCACTGTGGGTGTGCCAGTTAACTCTTGTGATATTAATTAACACTGGATGGACATATTTCCCAAGGATCAAAAAAAAAAAAAAAAAAAGAAAGAAAGCTTACAGGGTCTGCAAGTGCTTTGACACATGTGAGAGTCTGTATTTTGACTACAGTTATGCCTTACGGGTACAGAGATCTCCTGTCTGGGGAGCTCAGCTCTCCCTCACCACAGAACACCCAGAAGCAAGCAAAAGAAATGTCTGCAAACACCTAATGCACATCTCCTGAAACCAACTCCCCCCCCCCCCCGATGATTTGGGCCTTATCTGCAGTGGGATCCTTCCAGCAGAACTGCCTTCAGTTCCATTGGCCAACATTTCAAAGGAATTTGTTTTTCTTTCTCCCAAACTGCAGAGCAGAGCTGAAGTTCCGAAGCTTCACGGAGGGAAATTACCAGAGTCAAGAATTCAAGAAATCAGAGCAATGTGGGCAAATGATGCTGACGATCTTTGAGGAGACAAAATAATAATAATCGTTGTATCCTTAATGATCATACAGAAAAGTTCACATATGCATTTATAGAGAGGAGACATGTTGTTTCAACAAGCTGGACCTCGTTTGATTTCAGAAGCTAAGCAGGGTCAGGCGTGGTTAGCACTTGGACGGGATAAAGCAGGTTGTAGATGAATTTGACATAAGAAAGCTAGGACTTGTGTGATAGATTTGGGGACAATTTCTATACAGAAGGGTGCTGCCACAGGCAGGAAAAACTATGAGACTGGCCATAGCCCCCTTGTTTTTTGGGTCAGGACTAAATTTTCAGCACAGCAGCAGAAACTCAAACCTTATGGTTTGAATATTTGCATGCTATTTTTTTTTCCCTCTGAGTTTTGACATCCTACTTTAATTTGGGCTTTTCCTGGTTCTTATTTTTTAATTTATTATTTATATTAGGCTTGTTTTATTGTTAGCCTTGTAAGCCACTTCAGAAATTTTGTGGAACGAGGCAGAAATATAAATAAATCAGTGCATACATCTTGTCTATATATCTTAATGCCTTACAACAGTAGGCATTCAATAAAAAAAAAAAGTACTGTCTACAAAGGGAAAAAAGTGACACTAAGCAGAAATGTCGCTGAACTGTTGTTATCGTCATTAGCTCTCCCACAGTCTAGTTTTTTTTTTTTTTTTTTTTTTTTTTTCGGTTTTGCAAGGTAGGGTCTCACTCTAGCCCAGGCTGACCTGGAATTCACTATGTAGTCTCAGGGTGGCTTCGAACTCACGATGATCCTCCTACCTCTGCCTCCCGAGTGCTGGGATTAAAGCCGTGCGCCACCACGCCCGGCTTAGTTTTTTTGTTTTTTTTTGTTTGTTTGTTTGTTTTTCAAATAGGTTCAACAGGAAAGAGAATGAAGCTTTGTAAATAGGTCACAAAAGTAATGACCTTATGAAATGCAATCCAAGGGCTAAAGGACTCCCAGAAACACCTACACTGTCAAGCATAATCCTGATTTCCACGTTCTCTTCCTTTGATTAGGCAACAGGGCTCTGGAGACACTGTTGCTTGTGACCATTTTTTTTTTTTTTTTTCACCTTCGCCTTTTTATAAGACCAGAAAGAAAGGCAATGACATCTAAATGTTCCCCTTGACGCAAAGGTCCGTGTTGCCTCAAAGCCTCACAGTGTTACTGCGGTCCTCATCGCGTCTGGCCCACGGAGGACGATTGATAAGTTGGTCAATGAGTTTCAAAGATACTTAACAAGTCAAAACCACCTGGAAACATTCCTCTTGATTCCACTCTGCTGAGAAGTACAGTTCAGCCAGCCCTGTGTCAAAGCTGGGAAGTAATTCGCAAACTGGTCCCCGAATCCATTCCTGCTACCATAGACTCTCAAAAGCAGTGGGAAGGGCTGGAGAGATGGCTTAGTGGTTAAGGCACCTGCCTGCTAAGCCTAAGAATGTCGGTTCCAATCTCCAGGTCCCACGTTTAGCCAGATGCCAAGTGACACAAGGGTGCAATGCTGCACTTGACCACAAGGGGGCGCACGCATCTGGAGTTTGTTCACAGAGGCTGAGAGGCTGCTGGTGCGCCCATCTCTATCTGTCTCCCTCTCTCTCTCTGTGTCTCTCTCCAAAAAAAAAAAAAAAAAAAGTAGTGGGAATAGGTTTGGCGCAAGGCAGAGAAGTTCTCAGCCCACTTCTGAAAATCTGACTCTGTGCGTGACCCGACAAGTCACCTATGGCCCCGTGTGCCCATCTGTAATTGCAGGTGATAATTCCTGGCAATTCCGCTTTCTCTGGGAGCTTTGAAACCAATGTTGGACAGTTTCTCTTGATACTGAGAAGCAGTGCGCCTGATTGGTGCTCTCATTGCCCTGTTTATGTGACCGTGGTAGCACCTGCCACAGCATTTCATAATTACCTGTTTGCATGTCTGACTGTACGATTACATTAAAAACCCCTCAACGGTCGACGGGAGGTCAAATTCATCTTGGCATTCCTCGGCTTCTAATTACATCATCTGACACATAACAGGTACTCAGTAACTTTTTTTTCTTAGTGTCTAAAAGGGGAAGGCAAATTTTGAATACTACTCAGCAACAACGAAATCTTAATGATGTTTGACTTTGAGACATCTCATGCAAACATGAGCTCCTCGGAGGAACAATGAAACAACACCTTCAGCATTAAAGCAGAGGGCTTCTTGTGACCTTCCAATAATCTTAGAGCTTGTCACTCTAAAAAGCTTTACTTTGGGGCTGGAGAGATGGCTTAGTGGTTAAGCGCTTGCCTGTGAAGCCTAAGGACCCCAGTTCAAGGCTTGATTCCCCAGGACCCACGTAAGCCAGATGCACAAGGTGGAGCATGCAGCTGGAGTTTGTTTGCAGTGGCTGGAAGCCTTGGTGCGCCCATTCTCTCTCTCTCTCCTCTCTCTGACTCTTTCTCTCCTGTCTGTCACTCTCTAGTAAATAAATAAAAATAAAAATAAAAATAAATAAAAAGCTTTAGTTTGTAAGGACTTTCCAGCTTATAAAACAAACTAATGGTTGTCCATTTCATCTCTACCAAAATGCTAAAAAATAAAATTATTTCCATTTTACATGAAAGAAAATTGAGCACAGAGTCAGGAACTCACCACCGACTGCTATGGGATTAGCAGAATTAGTATATTAAATATTTTATTAACTTATTTATGAGAGAGAGAACGAAAGAGAAAAAGAGAGAGAGAGAATGGCACACCAGGGCCTCCAGCCACTGCAAATGAACTTCAGACACATGTGCCACCTTGTGCGTCTGGCTTACATGGATTCTGGGGAATCAAACCTGGGTCTTTAGGTTTCTCAGGCAAGCGCCTTAACTGATAAGCCATCTCTCCAGCCCAGAATTGGTATTTTATTTGTTTTTGGATTTTTTTTTTTTAATGTAGGATCTCACTCTAGACCAGGCTACTTGGAATTCACTACGTCTTCTCAGGGTAACCTCAAACTCGTGGCGATCCTCCTACCTCTGCCTCCCGAGTGCTGGGAACAAAGGCGTGTGCCACTACACCCGGCTGGAATTGGTATTTTAAATTAACTAATTAAGCTGAATCAACTGAGCATAATGTGCAAAAGCAGACAGGTAGGTACCCTGCAGCATAAAGGATGATTTTGATGTATCTCCAGGATTTATTGTGTGGAAGTCAACGCCATGGGAATTGATATAAGCAAGAAAGAGACAGTGGGCGTTTCAAGGGAACAGAAGCACAAAAGAAGACCGGGCGGGACCACCAACCGGATCTGGCCGTGAAACTGGGGAAGGACAAACATTCAGACAGCTGGAGCACGCTGGAGAGGAAGGTGGTCACATTAGCAGGAAGAGAAGTAGGGATATAGGGATTGGAGAGATAGCTCAATGGTTAAAGGAGTTCACGTGCCAAGCCTGACAGGCCAGGGTTTGTGACACATGCATCTGGAGTTTGTTGGCAGTGGCAAGAGGCCCTAGCACTCCCGTTCATATTCATTCATTCTCATTCTTTCTTTCTCTTTCTCTCTCTCCTTGAAAACAATAAATAAATATTTTTTTAAAAAAGAAGAAGTAGGAGTATGGCAGGAGAGTAGAGACCTGGAGAGGGCAACATTGGAAAGAAGGTGATGGCAACTGGAAGACGGGAACCTTTCCCAAGGCTGGCTACCTATATAACAATAGAGCATAGGTTAAAAAATAAAAAAGGCGGTCTGGAGAGATGGCTTAGGGGTTAAGGTGCCTGCATCCTAAGCCTAAGAACACTGGTTCCAATCTCCAGTGGTTCCAATCTCCAGGTCCCACATTTAGCCAGATACAAAGTGACGCAAGGGCACAATGCCGCACTTGACCACAAGGGGGCGCACACATCTGGATTTTGTTAGCAGCAGCTGATACACTGCTGGCGCGCCCATCTCTGTCTGTCTCCCTCCTCTCTCTCTCTCTCTCTCTGTCTCTCTCCAAAAAAATAATAAAAAAAATTTTAAAAACAAAAATAAATAAATAAAAAGGCATGTACATACAAGTGCAGGTAGCTGCCATATAATTGAAACTCACGGGCCCTGCCATTTGGGTGTATGTCTTTCCCATCTGCAGCCTGCTCCCATCCTTGGGAGCGGGCCTTTCTCCTTCTTAATAGACGGTCTCGATTTCCATCACCCTTCCTCTGTGTCTCATACAAGCACCTAGAAACTTCAGCAGGTAGTGGGTGACCTCCAAACTCAGTTCCTTCAGTGATTATGGGACAAGGGGCAAGGAAAGGAAGAAGGGGGATTCCTACAGAGGGTAAGGGAGCTCGGAGGAACTTGGACAAGACATTTAAACATACAAGAGGAATCAAAACCAGACAGATCACAAAGAAACAGGAATTTAGCAGCTGAACACCTTCCTGGGTATCAGCTATCAGAAAGTAGGGGTTCCGTATAGAAGCTTCAGGAGGCTGTAGGAAGCGGATACAGAAACTGAGGGGAAAGGTTATGGAATACGGGAAGTGAGACGGTCCCTAAGAGACAACAATTTGAGTCAAACTGGGCCAGATTCTGAAAGGGGAAAAGTCACATACATGGAATTGCAGTGTGGGCCGGTCATGAAATGAAGATAAATTCAAGAAATTTGATACCGGCTCTGAGAAAAATACAGCGTAAAATCTCAGCTCTCCTCACCCGCCTGGTTATCCTTGGCACAAAGTGGTGGCTCAGAGTGATAGCTCTGAACGCCCCCATGAAACTAGGCTCAAGATTATCTTGCTGGCACCATGTTCCAAACAAGTACCATTGGGTGGAAGATGTTTTTATTTTATTTTATTTTATTTTATTTTATTTTATTTTATTTTTGTTTGTTTGTTTTAGTTTTCAAGGTAGGGTCTCACTCTAGCTCAGGCTGACATGGAATTCACTATGTGGCCTCAGGGTGGCCTCGAACTCATGGCGATCCTCCAGCCCTGCCTCCCAAGTGCTGGGATTAAAGGCATGCGCCACCACGCCCGGTGGAAGATGTTT
Organism: Orientallactaga sibirica; assembly: GCA_036365145.1. Lineage (NCBI taxonomy): Eukaryota > Metazoa > Chordata > Mammalia > Rodentia > Dipodidae > Orientallactaga > Orientallactaga sibirica. Next base: position 2,244,098 of record JAEOAD010002324.1, on the reverse strand, counting down.
CTGAATTAGAGTCTCACTTTGAATTTTGTAGCAAGGTGAATACATCAAAGCAAACGTGAGCAGAGATGATTAACCCTTGGGAAATTATTCACTTTTCTAAAAACCCTGTCCCTAGAGCAAATCTGTCGTGCTTCCTTCTTCAGTGCCGTTCCTGTGGCACCAGGGCAGAGCACAAGCCCCACCATAAACTCCCAATACGGGTTACTGCAGCTTAATGGCCTCCTCTGTCACTAGTCTTGACTCTAAGCAACTTTCGACTCGGAGCTTCCTCAAAAGCTCAAGACTGACCACCACAGAGTTTATTCTGAGGTATTTCTCCATAAGGAGCCAAAAGCTACCTGAGACAATGGTGCCATGGAAAGAAAAGCTGCACTTACTGCAGTGACTTGTAGAGACGGACATGTGTGCCCAAGCTTGGGACCGTTTCCCACAGAGCAGCCACACACTGTCCTCCCTACTCCTGGCTCCCGTTTCCACCTGTCCCGTCATGTCTAGCTCTGAACAATCAACCCCTCAGCATCCTTCCCGTGGACCTTACTCCATAAGCGCCTCGCTGACTCAGGTTCTTGCTCTAATGCTTTAAATACACATATTTGAAAAACAGCAGGCTGGAGAGATGGCTTAGCAGTTAAAGTGCTTGCCTGCAAAGCTAAAGGACCCAGGTTCGACTCCCCAGGCCCCACATAAGCCAGATGCACAAGGTAGTGCATGCATCTGGAGTTCATTTGTAGTGGCTGGAAACTCTGGCATGCCCATTCATTCTCTCTCTCTCTCTCTCTCTCAAATAAATAAAATTAAAAAGAAAACCACATGATGAATGGATTCAGCCAGTTACTGTGAAGACAAGTCATTAATTTTCCAGTTGCCCCATACATAAAACGAATGGATTTGACTACTTGGACTCTCAAGATATTTTTACTCTGACAAATAAAAAAACTGAACACAAGTTAGGTTAGTATAATGCTATTGGAGCTTTTAAAGCACAGAGCAGCTAAATTAACGCCAAGAGAAAAGTGGAGGTGATACAGGAGATGGGAGGAACATCTCCAACCCTTTCATAGGGGAAGTTTGGGGGACATTTCAACCACCGAGGAGGGCCCCAGCCCTACCAAGCATAGGGGTGCCCCAGCTCCAGGGCCCACACAGGGCTTCTCAGCCTGAGGGAAAGCAGCCCCTGGGTGGGTGAGAGGCACGGCTTTGCAAGCTCCCTGCTGCCCACCAAGGAAGCTGTTGAAAGGACAGCCGGGGGTCCCCTCCCCCACAGCACGCCCACCGCGCGGGAGGGCTCCTTACCCATCGTGTCGTTGGCTCGAGAACAGGTTGTGCGCTTCAGAATCTCGTGCACCTAAAAGGGAATGACAGCAGAGCTGCGAACGCCTGGACCACGTGCGTCACCACCTCCTGTGGGGCTGGCGGGGCGGATGACAGCCTAAGGGGCCTGGGGGCCTAGGGCCACTCGGAGGGAGGAAGGGAGGGACGCCAAGCATGTGCCCAGCTCATGGCCCGCCTGTCAAACCCAGTCAAGCTTGAGCACTTTGAGGAAGCAAAGAATTTAACCCATCATACACACTTGCCTCTTCCACCCCTCCCTGAATGAAAAAAATAATAAAGGGCTATAAACTGGCTGCAGAGACAAGAGGGGAGGCAGACAGAGACAAGCCGGGAACTCCCTGGCTGCCTCACAGGTAGAGCCTCAGGCTCCTCTGCCACGGCCTGGGAATGCAAAACCAAGCCAGGAACATATTTGATAGTCAGAGCCTGGGTGACTGCTGGGAAATGGCAGGACACACAGATGCCCCCTGCAGAGGCCTGCCTGCCTCCCTAACAGTGCCCCATCAGGGACCTAAGACGCTAGACGTGCTGGGCAGAGCGCTCGGTACTGCAAGACAGCACCTGCACTTGCTCTCTGATTTCTCCGAGTTAGTCCTGAGTTCTCCCTCTGACGACATGCTGATGGAACACAGTCTACACGTCCTTCCAGGTGCCTCTCATAAAACAAAGAACTGGGCACGCAGTGGGCAGACTGCTCCGTTGACTGGTGCACCTCAAGACCCACATTGCCTAACAGGTCTAGAGGATTCCATCTTAGGGCTTGTCACACAGGCAGGTGCACTCTGCTGCAAATTTGGGACAGTGTAAAGCCACTGGCCAGCTATTGATCTCCTGGTGGTCCCAAGCCTTTAGCCAGGCTATAAAGAGATGCTGCGCAAAGGTATCTGGTCTGGAACAAACAACTGAGCAGGGCAGACACCAACAAAGTAGGAGGCACCGGGAACAGGAGCGGGCACAGGCGCGGGCACCATCAGCAGTCCGGAGCAGACTATGACACAAAAGTCAAGCCTCTTTTCTGCCCTGCTCAGACAGTAGGGTGGACTGAGGCGAAGGCGGAGGAGGAAGAAAAAGCTCCCAGAAGGAAGGATGACTGAGAGATGTGCAACCCCATCGTTATTCACACTCCATATTTTATTTTCCATCCGCAGACCGAGGGGGAGTGTAAATAAATAACATCCAGCAGAATGGGGCCCAAGAGTGTTTAATATGGCACAGTAATTCAACAGCAATAATAATTAGGAACAGCATTTATATGGCATTGTATTATTTTACAAGCACTTTGCAATTTTGGGGGTAATCTCCACAACACCCTATAATTCCTTCTGCACAGTGGTGGTGGGACCAAAGCCATGGTGAGATTTAATTGGCTCATAATGGCATCAGAGAAAGCAGGAAGCTTACACCCTTTTCCAGAGGAAGAAATAATAAATCACATGTCCTGAAACATGGCATGAAGGGACCAGACATGTTTTCTTACACATCTTGAAAACAAGAGTTGAAGCTAATTGTCTGTGTGCCTTGAAAATGTTTTGTGCCTTTGTCTTCTGGTCGCTTCTTCTCACCAGTGGCTCGGAAGTCCCTCTGAGCCTCTGCTCCTTTCCTCCTCACCCCCTCCCAATGGAAAGTTTTTTCCCTAGGATCCAATGGAATGTCACTTCCAGGTTTCCTGTGGAGATGGGGTGGGTGAGTTCTAGCACACCCTAAGGTCCTCTTTCCTTCTTCTATCCATCAACCAAGTGTAAGGTGGTAAGGAATAAACTAATGAGAAAATAAAGATACGGTATGGCTGGCAATGGGCTACAGGGACAGAGACCTTGTGCAGATTTGACTCTTAGAATCAAACACCCTGCACAACGCAAAGCCCTAGTCGATGTAAAACAGCAATAAATGAACACACCAATTAGAAGCGGGGCTACAGTGATGAGCGGTGGCCTTCTGTTCCATGGGCTGGTAGTCTTCCTATAACATATAAACGCACAAGACTGTCGCGAGGCCGAAAGGGCATGCGTGAAGAAAGCAGTACCAGCAATCGGAATGACTGTGTCTCGCCTTGCTTCTGACACCTAACGATCTGTGAATTCTTTTCCCAGCACGTTGCTTCTCAGAGCCTCATTTTCCCTGCCTGTACACCCACAGGATCTCATTGACTGGTTTAAAGTTCCCACCATCTCTGACAGCCCTTCCAAGCCTGAGAGAGGGGAGCCGCTTGCTGTTGGGACGAGAAGGCTCTTGGATGCTCTGCGAGGCAGCTCTGAGCAAATCAGGATGGTAGGCAGCAGGGAAGATTCTGGAATGCCCTGCCAATGACTACCCAGCCTTTCCGAACCCCCTTCCCAACCCAGCACACCCCTTACTCACAATGCGGCTGCGAGTAGCATTGTCAAAGAAGGTGTCCTTCTCCTGGATGTTATACCTAGAGGTACCGAGAAAAGCACATGGTGAACTCATGTCATGACCCTGGACCCCAGACCACCGTCTCTCTCAGCCCAGAGCAAATCTTTAGGAAACAACATGGCAAGACATGAGAGCATGCCCACATCTCACGTAATGCTGTGTTTATGCTTGGTTTGACCCAGCAGTTCTGAAAATTCATTATAGGAATTTGTCAAAAGAAAAGAACTGAAGCCAGGCGTGGTGGCGCACACCTTTAATCCCAGCACTCGGGAGGCAGAGGTAGGAGGATCGCCATGAGTTCAAGGCCACCCTGAGACTACAGAGTGAATTCCAGGTCAGCCTGAGCTAGAGCAAGACCCTACCTCAAAAAAGAACTGAACTGAAGGAAAATGGATACAAATAAGAAAGTTTTTATTGCAAAGTCATCGATAATAAACATGATGGAGCTAAGAAGTCATTCCAAAATTGGTATAAAAGATTAACATCCAGCCATGGAGAATGATACTTGTTAACATTTTAAGCAGAAAGAAGACTATACTATGATAGAAAAATGTTATGCTATGACACGTTTTCAAAATGAACACACGTGGAAAATATACCTGGGCCTAGACAATGACAGTGACAATGCAAAAGAAAGGAAGGGAAAAAGGAGGGAAAGGAGTCTAGTTTCAGGGCATTGGGAATATAATTATTATTTTTCTTAATTCTCATTTCACATGATCATTGTCATTAGATAGCAAACTCAATTATATAAGGCCTGTGTGTGTTCTAAACTTCATACATTGAACATCCACTCAAAAACAGCAGCTGGAAACCACCTGCAATCTTCACTTGGAAGACTGAGGCAGGAGAATGTAGCGTTTCAGGCTAGCCTAGGTTACAAAGCAAGACTCTGTCCGAAACAAACAATAATAAAAAACAGCACCTGTGGGGTTGGAGAGATGGTTAGTGGTTAGCGCTTGCCTGTGAAGCCTAAGGACCCTGGTTCGAGGCTTGATTCTCCAGGACCAGATGCCAGATGCACAAAGTAGCACGTGCATCTGGAGTTCATTTGCAGTGGCTGGAGGCCCTGGCATGCCCATTCTCTATCTATCTGCTTCTTTCTCTCTCTGTCTGTCACTCTCAAATAAATAAATAAATAAAAACAGCACCTGGGCTGGAGAGATGGCTTAGTGGTTAAGGCACATGCCTGTGAAGCCTAAGGACCTTGGTTCGAATCTCCATGTCCCACATAAGCCAGATGCACATAGTGGTGAATGTGTCTGGAGTTCATCTGCAGTGGCTAGAGGCCCTGATGCTCCCATTCTCCCTCTCTCTCTCTCTCCCTCCCTTTGTCTCTAATAATAAATAAACAAATAAAAATAAAATCTTTTTTTTTTTTTTTGGTTTTTCGAGGTAGGGTCTCACTCGGCCCAGGCTGACCTGGAATTAACTATGTAGTCTCAGGGTGGCCTTGAACTCACGGCAATCCTCCTACCTCTGCCTCCCGAGTGCTGGGATTAAAGGCATGCACCACCATGCCCGGCTAAAAATAAAATCTTAAAAAATTTAAAAAAATACAGCACCTGTGTACCTATAGAATATTCCTTATGTTTTCTGGCCTGGGCCCTTTGCTGAAGACACTAAGATGACTTGCTCCCAGCTCTCCGGGACGCCATCAGTTACAGGGCCATTTGTGTCTTCAGATGACTGATGCAGGGTAGATCATGACACTGTGTAGACCATGCATATCAAAGGTCAAAGGATGGAGAGCAGACTTCCAGTCGGGAAGAACAGAATTTTCTAGACATGAAGGCAACTAGTAAGTGGACTTGAAGGACAACAGAACTGAGATGACTGGAGATGGGACAGATGGCTGTTCAGAGGCCAGCATTGTCATGGCAGAAGACGAAGTCAGGGGACCAAAATAACAGCAGGCAAGGGGCAAACATGCCAGTCCCGTCTTGGCCACACACAGCCGTGTAACCCTGGGGTCACCCTGGACTTGGTGTCCTCGGTGTAACTTCACAAGGAAGGTATGGAGACTCACTGAGGAATAGTCTATGCATATGAATAACATTATGTGTGACCTATCATGACAAGATGAGCAGGAGAGACTCCACAGTGGACATGGGAGCGCGGCTCTGCAACTGCTGCCTCCTGAAACCCTCCTGTTTTCTCTGCTCCCCGGGCCGCAACCTTGCCCCCTTCGTGGATTTCTTATCTCCCTGGGCCTTGTCCCTTGGCTCCTAGAGAAGGGCTGATGCCTCATGGCTGCATCTCTCACATCTCACCTTCACAGCCAGGTGGGCAGCTGCCTTTTCCAGATGTTTCCCAAATGGCCATTCCCGTGGGGAGATTCTATTCACTCTTCCTCAGTGGGATGACAGCACCCCAGAATCAAGAAGAACACGGGGGGCGGGGCTGGAGAGACGGCTTAGCAGTTAAACACTTCCCTGTGAAGCCTAAGGACCCCGGTTCAAGGCTTGATTCTCCAGGACCCACATAAGCCAGATGCACAAGGGGGTGCAGGCATCTGGAGTTTGTTTGCAGTGGCTGGAGGCCCTGCCATGCCCATTCTTTCTCTCTCTACCTATCTCTCTCTCTCTCTCTCTCAAATAAATAAATAAATAAATAAATAAATAAATAAATAAATAAATAAATATTAAAAAATAAAATAAAATAGTTGATGGGCTGGATAGATGGCTTAGCAGTTAAGGCACCTGCCTGCTAAGCCTAAGAACATCAGTTCCAATTTCCAGGTCCCACATTTAGCCAGATACAAAGTGATGCAAGGGCGCAATGCCACACTTGCCCACAAGGGGGCGCACACATCTGGATTTCGTTCACAGCAGTTGAGAGGCTGCTGGCGCGCCCATCTCTCTGTCTCCCTCTCCCTCTCTCTCTGTCTCTCTCCAAAAATAAAAAATAAAAGTAAAAAAATAAAACAGTTGAAGCTGGGTGTGGTGGCGTATGCCTTTAATCCCAGCACATGGAGGCAGAGGTAGGAGGATCACGGTGAGTTCGAGGCCACCTTCAGAATACAGAATGAATTCCAGGTCAGCCTGGGCTAGAGTGAGACCCTCCCCCCCAAAAAAAAGCCGCAGAATAGAGAAATCTGGAAGTTTTACTCCACCTTCGTTCTAGTTTATCATGTCTTGTTGAAAGCCCACGGGATCAACTGGGCAGAGGGACTTGTCCACACACAGAAAACAGCAGTCTGACCCCTCTCCCCTCTCCATGGGGTAGAGCTGGCTGGTCCCCAGCTCGCCATCCACCATCTACAGCGGCTAAATGACAGGTGTTCTGGGGGAACAACACGCCCAGGGCTATTTGGGGATCACCTCTCAGGGGAAGTGGCGTCTTGGGACAAGGAGATACCACTTCACCATCCGAGCTGCTTCCTCCCCTAGCTCCCAGGCCCCAGGGCTATATCCCTTTGTGAGCTTAGGGCTCACCAACAAAATGGCTTCCTTGTTCCCTCTCCGTCTCCTCGGGGACACCCGCCCCCACCTCCCCAGGGGCCCTGATACTCACAGGTACATTTTCTCCCTGGAGAATGGGTAAGACAGGTTCTTCATCTTGTTGTTGCTGTGCTCGGGAACTCTGGGCTGCAGGGGAGAGCTCAGCTTCTGCAGGACAGCGCTGAACTTCTTCGCAATGCTGCCTCCTGCTTTGATTTCGTACATCTACAAAAGACAAGCAACTGGCCTGAAAATTTGGATGCCACCTGTCATACCTGGAGAAGAATGAGGTCACAGTGGGCGTGGCATGGGGCATGGGGTGTTACCTGTGCTCCAGGAGGAAAGGCTCTAGGTAAAGAAGACTGGAAGAAATAAACAGGGCATTTCCTTTCACCTCTTTTCTTTTCTTTTTTAAGTATTTTTCATTTTATTTATTTATTTATTTATTTAATTTTTATTTTGGAGAGAGACAGAAAGAGAGAGGGAGAGGAAGACAGAGATGGGCGCGCCAGCAGCCTCTCAGCTGCTGTGAACGAAATCCAGATGTGTGCACCCCCTTGTGGTCAAGTGCGGCATTGCGCCCTGGCGTCACTTCACATCTGGCTAAACGTGGGATCTGGAGATTGGAACCAGCGTTCTTAGGCTTAGGAGGCAGGCGCCTTAACCACTAAGCCATCTCCCCAGCCCATTTTTATTTATTTATTTGAGAGTGACAGACAGAGAGACAGAGAAAGAGGGAAAGAGAGAGAAAGAGAGAGAGAGAATGGGTGCACCAGGGCCTCCAGCCACTGCAAACGAACTCCAGATGCATGTGCCACTTTGTGAATCTGGTTTACATGGGTCCTGGGGAGTCAAACCTGGGTCCTTTGGCTTCACAGGCAAGCGATTAACAGCTAAGCCATCTCTCTGGCCCTTCTTTTTTTAAAATATTTTTTTATTTTTATTTATTTATTTGACAGAGAGAAAGAGGGAGAGAGAGGCAGAGAATAGGCGCATCATGGCCTCCAGCCACTGCAAACGAACTCCAGACGCATGCGCCCCCTCATGCATCTGGCTAACATGGGCCCTGGGGAATCAAATCTGGATCCTTTGGCTTTGCAGGCAAATTCCTGAACCACTAAGCCATCCTTCCAGCCCACCTCGTTTCTTTTCAAAAGAATCCGGTCTCAATTGTATGTACTGTGGAGATGGCGAGTACAGAATAGCAGTCATGGTCCACACGTTAAATACGACTCTGTCACATCATCTTAAGGCCTACCATGTGACAGCCACCCTATTTCCACTGGAAAAATGCATATAGAATCATTGTATAGAAAATGTTAGGTGTTTCAACTGCCTCGCCAGGCAGGATGTGCCCACTAGTACAATTGTGTGGGAAACAGGGAATTTATATCTGATACTTAAAAGCTAGTCAAAAGTCTATGGCTGGGCTGGAGAGATGGCTTAGGGGTTAAGGCGCCTGCCTCCTAAGCCTAAGAACACTGGTTCCAATCTCCAGCAGTTCCAATCTCCAGGTCCCACATTTAGCCAGATGCAAAGTGACACAAGGGCACAATGCCGCACTTGACCACAAGGGGGCGCACGCATCTGGATTTCATTCGCAGCAGCTGAGACACTGCTGGTGCACCCATCTCTGTCTTCCTCTCTCTCTCTCTCTCTCTCTCTGTCTCTCTCTCTCTGTCTCTCTCTGTGTCTCTCTCCAAAAAAAAAAAAAAGTCTATGGCCGGGAAGATCATACACCCTACGGGGAAGTGACAACTGTTGTTTGGCTAAGTGGATGTTTTACATTTCCCAAGTTGTTGATGCTAACCGAGTAAAAAATGTGACTGGCACAAAGGCAGCCCCAAATAGACAACGGGCTTTGGTGGTTCAAAGAAAGAAAGAAGGTAACACCAGCTGCTGAGGAGTCTGGTAAGTGCCTCATAGAAGACAGCCAGGCAGCAGAAGAACCAATTCATAAGCTTTAATAAAACACATGAGTCGGGGCTTCAGAGACGGCTTAGCAGTTAAGGTGTTTGTGTGCAAAGCCAAAGGATCCCAGTTCGATTCCTCAGGTCCCACATAAGCCAGATGCACAAGGTGGCGCGTGCATCTGGAGTTCGTTTGCAGTGGCTGGAGGCCCTGGCATGCCCATTCTCTCTCTCTTTCTCGCTCTCTCTGCCTCTTTCTCTCTATCAAATAATAATAATTGATCAGAGGACGGACTTCCAATAGTCACTGGGTTATCAACACCGATAGAAGAAGGGGGGAAAGAAGCCTCCTGGCCAAATAACTAAAATATGACTACTTTATTTCTCCCAAGTGTTTTCCTTTGCTTTCTGATTTAGCTTCAGTTATAAAGTTAACACAGGGAGTTCTGTGTACAAATACACCAAACAATAGGAGAATATTAACCAAATGCTAAAAATTTCCTTTCACTTTTGACCCAGGCCCACCCATCTCCCCAAAGGAACCCTCTAGCAACAGTTCAGAGTGCATTTCATCCCAGTTCCTCATTCATATCTGGATTCCTCTATTCATACCCATGCTCGTATTTCACGTAGTATTCCACATAATACACTACAGCTGTCTCTCCAAGCCCATTCATGAAGAGTTGCCTTCACGGGTGCCTAATGCTGCACGGTAAACATGAATCCTGGTTTGTCGAGCCATCTCCCGAGAGATGGGCATTATTTTACTTCCTATGCATGTTTTATCTTGTTTTACCACATTTATTTTTCAAAATATTTTTATTTATTTACTTAACAACACAGACAGATAGAGGGAGAGAGAGAGAGAGAGAAGGAAGAGGAGGAGGAGGAGGAGAAAAAAAGAGGTGGTGAAGGAGGAAGAGCTATGTATGGGCTGCCAGGGCTTCTTGCCGCTGCAGACAAACTCCAGACACGTGCCACACATGCATGTGGCATTGTGTGGGTACTGGGGAGTCAAATCTAGCTTGGCAGGCTTTACAAGCAAGCACTTTTAACCACTGAGCAATCTTCCCAGTCCTTTTAACCATATTTCTATGACCATAGCTTTGTAAATATTTTTGATGAATAAACCTTAAGCAGATCTAAGTAAAGACATTCCAGACAAAGAGAAAAGTGCAAAATTCAAGTTGTGATCAAGGATGACTAAATGGGATGGCTATCTTTGGACCCTTGTAGGCAGAGCCACATCGCTAAAACAACAACATGCAAGCCAGGCACGGTTTAGGGGAGGAAGGGTTTTATCTCAGGCTTATAGATCCAAGGGAGAAGTTCCACCAGTGGTGGAAGAAGCTGCTTCCACACATCCGAGCAGAGAGAAACAAACAAACCGCCTGTAAAAACCAAAAGCAGCAAGCACCAGGGGCAGCAGAGACTCTGCCAGAGCTTGGACTTCTCTGCGCACCTTTGGGCTGGAAATCAGATCCTCCCTCAAGAACACATTAGGACGGGACCCCAGGATCTACCCCAGTGACACCTCCTCCAGCCAGGCAGCAGGAGAACCAATTTATAAGCTTTAATAAAACACATGAGTCGGGGATGTTGAGATGGCTTAGTGGTTAAGGCGTTTGCCTGCAAAGCCAAAGGATCCCGGTTCAATTCTCCAAGACCCATGTAAGCCAGATGCACAAGGGGACGCATGTGTCTGTAGTTCGTTTGCAGTGGCTGGAGGCCCTGGTGTGCCCATTCTCTCTCTCTCTCTCTCTCTCTCTCCCTCTCTCTCTTTCTCTCTCTCTCTCTGCTTCTTTCTCTGTTTCAAATAAATAAATAAAATATATATATATTTAAAAAAACACATGAAGCTGGGCATGGTGGCACACACCTTTAATCCCAGCACTCAGGAGGCAGAGGTAGGAGGATTGCCATGAGTTCAAGGCCATCCTGAGAATACAGAGTGAATTCCAGGTCAGCCTGGACTAGAGTGAGACCCTGCCTGGAAAAACCAAAAAAAAAAAAAAAAAAAAAAACATGAGTCTATGGGGGATATACATTCAAACTACCACAGTCCTTAAAAAGGCACATATATAAAATATATTACTTTTATATATATATATATATATATATATATACACACACACACACACACACACACACACACATATATATATACACTTGGTTCCCAGGGTGGTGCTACTGAGTGCTGTTGACCTTTAAGAGGCGCCCACTGGGCAGGCCTTAGGAAATAAGGTCATGTCCTTGAAACAAGTACCCTACCTATCATTTCTTCTTTCCTCCCCTTCCCCGGGCTTGAGATACGGGAGCACTCAGTCTGACAGGCACTCCTGCCATGATATGCCACCCTTATCAGAAACTTAAATTTATGAGGCAGAGGAATCTTGAACTTACATGAGCCCAAATAAACTTCTCTTTATCAAGTAGCCCATGGCAAGTATTTTGTTAGATGGGGTATTCCTCATAGACATAATATTCCAGCATCCTACACTTTATCTGCCAGTGCTACACTTTCCTACTTCCACACTGGAACCTCAGTGATGTTTCTGAAGCACCTTTTGGTCATATTGCTTCCTTATAAAAACGTTTCAGTGGGACAAGAGAGGTACTGAGAAAGAATTGTTGGGCTGGAGAGATGGCTTAGCAGTTCACATGCTTGCCGGCAAAGCCTGAGGATGTATGTCAGACTCTCCAGGTCCCAACATAAGCCAGATGCACGAGGAGACACAAGCGCAAGGTCGCACATGCTCAGTAGGTGGCACACGTGTCTGGTCTTCCATTGAGGTGGCTGAGGCCCTAGCATGCCAATTCTCTCTCTCTATTTCTCTCACATTCTCATAAAAAAATAATTGAAAAAGAAGTCATCGAAATACATTATGTACATGTATGAAAACTGTTGATAAAAAGGTTTTAAATTTTTTCAGTGTACGCACATGGCCCTTAAAACAAATATAGAAAATTCTTAACCCACCCCATGGGTCAGACTCTATTAGATGTCCTGACATGTACTTGGCCCGATAGTCCCTTGCTTTCAGCCGTGGCCAGTTGCTGAACCTCATTTCGGTTTTTCTCATGCAGCGAGCCTTCTACAAGCTTCACCTGCTCCTCAACCCCTACCAACTCCTTTCCTGCGTGAGGCCTCACCCAACGGTCTGAGTCAACAGTGGCCACTGGAGAAGCCCAGGGCCACAGATCACTGATAACTGACCATCAGACACTGGAGGAGCCCAGGTCCACAGATCACTGATAACCCATCAGATCACTGATAACTGACCATCAGACACTCACTGGATCAGACACTGGAGCCCAGGATCACTGATAACACAGATCACTGATAACTGACCATCAGACACTGGAGGAGCCCAGGGCACTGATAACTGACCATCAGACACTGGAGGAGAGGGCCACAGATCACTGATAACTGACCATCAGACACTGGAGGAGCCCAGGTCCACAGATCACTGATAACTGACCATCAGACACTGGAGGAGATCCCACCATCAGGGCCACAGATCACTGATAACTGACCATCAGACACTGGAGGAGCCCAGGGCCACAGATCACTGATAACTGACCATCAGACACTGGAGGAGCCCAGGGCCACGATCACTGATAACTGACCATCAGACACTGGATCACTGATAACTGACCATCAGACACTGGAGGAGCCCAGGGCCACAGATCACTGATAACTGACCATCAGACACTGGAGGAGCCCAGGGCCACAGATCACTGATAACTGACCATCAGACACTGGAGGAGCCGGGTCCACAGATCACTGATAACTGACCATCAGACACTGGAGGAGCCCAGGGCCACAGATCACTGATAACTGACCATCAGACACTGGAGGAGCCCAGGGCCACAGATCACTGATAACTGACCATCAGACACTGGAGGAGCCCAGGGCCAAAGATCACTGATAACTGACCATCAGACACTAGAGAAGCCCAGGGCCACAGATCACTGATAACTGACCATCAGACACTGGAGATCACTGATAACTGACCATCAGACCATCAGATAACACTCAGACACTGGAGGAGCCCAGGGCCACAGATCACTGATAACTGACCATCAGACACTGGAGGAGCCCAGGGCCACAGATCACTGATAACTGACCATCAGACACTGGAGGAGCCCAGGGCCACAGATCACTGATAACTGACCATCAGACACTGGAGGAGCCCAGGGCCACAGATCACTGATAACTGACCATCAGACACCGGAGGAGCTGGGTCCACAGATCACTGATAACTGACCATCAGACACTGGAGGAGCCCAGGGCCACAGATCACTGATAACTGACCATCAGACACTGGAGGAGCCCAGGGCCACAGATCACTGATAACTGATAACACTGAGGAGCCATCACTGATAACTGACCATCAGGGAGGAGCCCAGGGCCACAGATCACTGATAACTGACCATCAGACACTGGAGGAGCCCCAGATCACTGATAACCACAGATCACTCACTGATAACTGACCATCAGACACTGGAGGAGCCCAGGGCCACAGATCACTGATAACTGACCATCAGACACTGGAGGAGCCCAGGGATCCATAACAGATCACTGATAACTGACCATCAGACACTGGAGCCCAGGTCCAGATCACTGGAGGAGCTGGGCCACAGATCCACTGGAGGAGCCACCAGATCACTGATAACTGACCATCAGACACTGGAGGAGCCCAGGGCCACAGATCACTGATAACTGACCATCAGACACTGGAGGAGCCCAGGGCCACAGATCACTGATAACTGACCATCAGACACTGGAGGAGCCCAGGGCCACAGATCACTGATAACTGACCATCAGACACTGGATAACTGACCATCAGACACTGGAGGAGCCCAGCCCAGGATAACTGACCATCAGACCACAGATCACTCACTGATAACTGACCATCAGACACTGGAGGATCACTGATAACTGACCACAGATCACTGATAACTGACCATCAGACACTGGAGGAGCCCCAGGACCATCAGACCTGGACAGATCACTGATAACTGACCATCAGACACTGGAGGAGCCCAGGGCCACAGATCACTGATAACTGACCATCAGACACTGGAGGAGCCCAGGGCCACAGATCACTGATAACTGACCATCAGACACTGGAGGAGCCCAGGGCCACAGATCACTGATAACTGACCATCAGACACTGGAGGAGCCCAGGTCCATCAGATCACTCACTGATAACTGACCATCAGACACTGGAGGAGACCATCAGACACTGGAGGAGCCCAGGGCCACAGATCACTGATAACTGACCATCAGACACTGGAGGAGCCCAGGGCCACAGATCACTGATAACTGACCACAGGATCACAGATCACTATAACTGACCATCAGACTGGAGGAGCCCAGGGCCACAGATCACTGATAACTGACCATCAGACACTGGGGAGCCACAGATCACTGATAACTGACCATCAGACACTGGAGGAGCCACAGGGATAACCCACAGATCACTGATAACTGACCATCAGACACTGGAGGAGCCCAGGGCCACAGATCACTGATAACTGACCATCAGACACTGGAGGAGCCCAGGGCCACAGATCACTGATAACTGACCATCAGACACTGAGGAGCCCAGGGCCACAGATCACTGATAACTGACCATCAGACACTGGAGGAGCCCAGGGCCACAGATCACTGATAACTGACCATCAGACACTGGAGGAGCCCAGGGCCACAGATCACTGATAACTGGCCATCAGACGCTGGAGGAGCCCAGGGCCACAGATCACTGGACCATCAGACACTGGAGGAGCCCAGGGCCACAGATCACTGATAACTGACCATCAGACACTGGGCCCCCACAGATCACTGATAACTGACCATCAGACACTGGAGGAGCCCAGGGCCACAGATCACTGATAACACCATCAGACACTGGAGGAGCCCAGGGCCACAGATCACTGATAACTGCCATCAGACACTGGAGATCACTGATAACTGACCATCAGACACTGGAGGAGCCCAGGGCAGACACTGATAACTGACCATCAGACACTGGAGGAGCCCAGGGCCACAGATCACTGATAACTGACCATCAGACACTGGAGGATCACTGATAACTGACCATCAGACACTGGAGGAGCCCAGGGCCACAGATCACTGATAACTGACCATCAGACACTGGAGGAGCCCAGGGCCACAGGGCCACAGATCACACTGATAACTGACCATCAGACACTGGAGGAGGGCCCACTGATAACAGGGCCACAGATCACTGATAACTGACCATCAGACACTGGAGGAGGGCCACAGATCACTGATAACTGCCATCAGATCACTGATAACTGACCATCAGACACTGGAGGAGCCACTGGAGGAGGGCCACAGATCACTGATAACTGACCATCAGACACTGGAGGAGCCCAGGGCCACAGATCACTGATAACACTGACCATCACTGATAACTGACCATCAGACACTGGAGGAGCCCAGGGCCACAGATCACTGATAATCAGACACTGGAGGAGCCCAGGGCCACAGATCACTGATAACACTGACCATCAGACACTGGAGGAGCCCAGGGCCACAGATCACTGATAACTGACCATCAGACACTGGAGGAGCCCAGGGCCACAGATCACTGATAATCAGACCATCAGACACTGGAGGAGCCCAGGGCCACAGATCACTGATAACTGACCATCAGACACTGGAGGAGCCCAGGGCCACAGATCACTGATAACTGACCATCAGACACTGGAGGAGCCCAGGGCCACAGATCACTGATAACTGACCATCAGACACTGGAGGAGCCCAGGGCCACAGATCACTGATAACTGACCATCAGACACTGGAGGAGCCCATCAGACACTGGAGGGGATAACCAGATCACCCAGGGCCACAGATCACTGATAACTGACCATCAGACACTGGAGGAGCCCAGGGCCACAGATCACTGATAACTGACCATCAGACCACAGATCACTGATAACTGACCATCAGACACTGGAGGGAGCCCAGGGCCACAGATCACTGATAACTGACCATCAGACACTGGAGGAGCCATCAGGGGAGCCAGGATCACAGATCACTGATAACTGACCATCAGACACTGGAGGAGCCATCAGACACTGGAGGGCCAGGGCCACAGATCACTGATAACTGACCATCAGACACTGGAGGAGCCCAGGCCACAGGGCCACAGATCACTGATAAAACTGACAGATCACTGATAACTGACCATCAGCCTGGAGGAGCAGGGCCACAGATCACTGATCACTGATAACTGACCATCAGACACTGGAGGAGCCCAGGGCCACAGATCACTGATAACTGACCATCAGACACTGGAGGAGCCCACAGATCACTGATAACTGACCATCAGACACTGGGAGGAGCCCAGGGCCACAGATCACTGATAACTGACCATCAGACCCCAGGGCCAGATCACTGATAACTGACCATCAGACACTGGAGGGGCCCAGGGCCACAGATCACTGATAACTGACCATCAGACACTGGCCACCAGATCACTGATAACTGACCATCAGACACTGGAGGAGCCCAGGGCCACAGATCACTGATAACTGACCATCAGACACTGAGGAGCCCAGGGCCACAGATCACTGATAACTGACCATCAGTCACTGCCCAGGGCCACAGATCACTGATAACTGACCATCAGACACTGGAGGAGCCCAGGGCCACAGATCACTGATAACTGACCATCAGACACTGGAGCCCAGGGCCACAGATCACTGATAACTGACCATCAGACACTGGAGGAGCCCACCACAGATCACTGATAACTGACCATCAGACACTGGAGGAGCCATCAGATCACACTGATCACTGGAGGAGCCCAGGGCCACAGATCACTAAACTGACCATCAGACCATCACCATCAGACACTGGAGGAGCCCAGGGCCACAGATCACTGATAACTGACCATCAGACACTGGAGGAGCCCAGGCCACACTGATAACTGACCATCAGATCACCACAGATCACTGATAACTGACCATCAGACACTGGAGGAGCCCACCATCAGATCACTGGAACTGGACACTGGAGGAGCAGGGCCACAGATCACTGATAACTGACCATCAGACACTGGAGGAGGGCCACAGATCACTGGACCATCAGATCACTGATAACTGACCATCAGACACTGAGGAGGAGCCCATCAGGGAGGAGCCCAGGGCAGATCACTGATAACTGACCATCAGACACTGGAGGAGCCCAGGGCCACAGATCACTGATAACTGACCATCAGACACTGGAGGAGCCCAGGGCCACAGATCACTGATAACTGACCATCAGACACTGGAGGAGCCCAGGGCCACAGATCACTGATAACTGACCATCAGACAGGGCCACAGATCACTGATAACTGACCATCAGACACTGGAGGAGCCCAGGGCCACAGATCACTGATAACTGACCATCAGACACTGGAGGAGCACCACAGATCACTGATAACTGACCATCAGACACTGGAGGAGCCCAGGGTCAGACCATCAGACACTGGAGGAGCCCAGGGCCACAGATCACTGATAACCCATCAGACACTGGAGGAGCCCAGGGCCACAGATCACTGATAACTGACCATCAGACACTGGAGGAGCCCAGGGCCACAGATCACTGATAACTGACCATCAGACACTGGAGGAGCCCAGGGCCACAGATCACTGATAACTGACCATCAGACACTGGAGGAGCCCAGGGCCACAGATCACTGATAACTGAGACACTCCCAGACACTGGAGGATAACTGACCATCAGACCTGGTCCACAGATCACTGATAACTGACCATCAGACACTGGAGGAGCCCAGGGCCACAGATCACTGATAACTGACCATCAGACACTGGAGGAGCCCAGGGCCACAGATCACTGATAACTGACCATCAGACACTGGAGGAGCCCAGGGCCACAGATCACTGATAACTGACCATCAGACACTGGAGGAGCCCAGGGATAACTGACCACAGATCACTCACTGATAACTGACCATCAGACACTGGAGGAGCCCAGGGCCATCAGATCACTGATCACTGATAACATCAGACACTGGAGGAGCCCAGGTCCACAGATCACTGATAACTGACCATCAGACACTGGAGGAGCCCAGGGCCACAGATCACTGATAACTGACCATCAGACACTGGAGGAGCCCGGGTCCACAGATCACTGATAACTGACCATCAGACACTGGAGGAGCCCAGGGCCACAGATCACTGATAACTGACCATCAGACACTGGAGGAGCCCAGGGCCACAGATCACTGATAACTGACCATCAGACACTGGAGGAGCCCAGGGCCACAGATCACTGATAACTGGCCACAGATCACTGATAACTGACCATCAGACACTGGAGGAGCCACTGATAAGGGCCTGGACAGATCACCATCATAACTGACCATCAGACACTGGAGGAGCCACTGATAGGGCCACAGATCACTGATAACTGACCATCACTGGACTGGATCACTGATAACTGACCATCAGACACTGGAGGAGCCCAGGGCCACAGATCACTGATAACTGACCATCAGACACTGGAGGAGCCCAGGGCCACAGATCACTGATAACTGACCATCAGACACTGGAGGAGCCCAGGGCCACAGATCACTGATAACTGACCATCAGACACTGGAGGAGCCCAGGGCCACAGATCACTGATAACTGACCATCAGACACTGGAGGAGCCCAGGGCCACAGATCACTGATAACTGACAGACATCAGACACTGGGAGGAGCCCAGGGCCACAGATCACTGATAACTGATGACAGACACTGGATCAGACACTGGAGGAGCCCAAGGATAACTGACCACAGATCACTGATAACTGACCATCAGACACTGGAGGAGCCGGGTCCACAGATCACTGATAACTGACTGGAGGAGCCAAGGGCCACAGATCACTGATAACTGACCATCAGACCATCACACTGGAGGAGCCCAGGATAACCCATCAGACACTGGAGGAGCAGATCACTGATAACTGACCATCAGACACTGGAGGAGACACTGGAGGAGCCCAGGTCCACAGATCACTGATAACTGACCATCAGACACTGGAGGAGCCCAGGGCCACAGATCACTGATAACTGACCATCAGACACTGGAGGAGCCGGGTCCACAGATCACTGATAACTTCTTGGTATAAATAAACTTAGTTTAGGAATAAAGCCACAAACCTCCAGCCTCCTGTTGATGACATTCTCTTTCCCTGTCCCCTCCCTTTACTGAGACACTCAGTGCCTAGGCTACAGGGCCAGCAGGGAATTGTGGCAGCAGGTTAGCCAAAGAACTCCAAATATTTCCTGAGCCTAACTTGGCAATGAATCTGGTTATCTTACTTAGAGAAATCGGCTATCGGGAGTGGGCTCCTATACTGTCTTTAATGGGACCGGGAGTGTGATTAGGGTAAATTCTTGATACGGGGAGGCAGTCCAAATCTCTGAAAACAACATCTTCATTTACCTTCAGAACAATCACCAAGAAAGGTTAGCCATTACCCCATCCCTATCCCAGAAACTTCACAGTGACTTCAACTACATAGCCACAAGCAAAAAGACCCTGCATGGGGCTGGAGCTATGGCTTAGTGGTTAAGCTCTTGCCTGTGAAGCCTAAAGAGGCCGGTTCGAGACTCGATTCCCCAGGACCCACATAAGCCAGATGCCTCTGAAGTTCGTTTGCAGTGGCTTGAGGCCCTGATGCTTCCATTCTCTCTCTCTTTCTCTCTCTCTGTCTCTCTCCCTCCTCTGCCTGTCTGTTGCTAATAAATAAATAAAAATAATAAACAATTTTTTTTAAAAAAAGACCGTGCACAAACATCCTATGGCTGACCTATCATAGCAGGTTTAGGTTGGAAAGAGGGTGTCCAAGGACTTAGGGGTTCTATGGAGTAACTAACCTCAATGCCATGAACGCTAGACTTAGGGGGCAAAAGACCTTCTTGCCTTCTGCATCCTTATATGTGTCACACCTAGTCTGGAAACAGCCTCCTTTCTTTTTGTACTCAGATAGCCCCTCCCTCTCCTCTCCTTCATCACCAAGGTTTATACCGACTTTCCCAGGAAACCTTCCTTTCTCACTCACTCCAAATCGTGCTTCCTCCAGTGCCTGTGTCTTGAATTTGTCATTTGATTACTTCTCTGGTTCTAATTCCTGGGTTACATCTCTGCTCTCCAGTAGACTCTGGGATTCTGGAAAGTAGACACCTGTTCCCTGTGCGCTAGCATACCGTTTAAGAACACAGTGTTTCGGGCTGGAGAAATGGCTTAGTGGTTAAGGCATTTGCCTGCGAAGCCAAAGGGTCCCGGTTCAATTCTCCAGGACCCACATAAGCCAGATGCACAAGGGGCACATGCATCTGGAGTTTGTTTGCAGTGGCTAGAGGCCCTGGTGTGCCCATTCTCTCTCTGTGTCTGCCTCTCTTCTATCTCTCTCTACACACTCTCTCTCTATGGTTTGCAAATAAATAATAATTTTTTTTAAAGAAGAACACAGAGTTTCTAACGGACGGGGTAAGTGGGGTCCTGGTCCTTGCCAACACTAACTCACTGTGTAGCTTTGGACAAGATTCTCCACCCTCATCAGTTTTTTGTTTGTTTGTTTGTTTTTCAAGGTAGGGTCTCACTCTGGCCCAGGCTGACCTGGAATTCACTATGTAGTCTCAGGGTGGCCTTGAACTCACTGCGATCCTCCTACCTCTGCCTCCCGAGTGCTGGGATTAAAGACGTGCGCCACCACGCCCGGCTGAGAATGTTTCTTTCCCCCCGTGACCGATTTAGCATCCCTCCTGAGAAAATACAAACACACAGACAACAAACGGGAGGTAATGGCTTTAAAGACACTAGACATCAGGCAATAGGGGGCTCAGAAGTCCTGGAGGGACAGCACAAGGAGAGTCCAGTGGCTGCTGTGGGTCCTTGCCCTGAGTGGCAATGGGGAAGCAGGTAGAGCAGGTACAGCCTGCGAATCCCCTGAGTTCAGGAGACAGAAACAGAAAAGTGACAGGAAAGCAAGGCGATAAGAAGTCATAGGCTGTGAGGGGTGTAACGCCTGCTCTTGTCTGGCTAAATGCGTATATTATGCTCACCAAACTGCCCTGAAAGCACTGCACTTAATGTTCATATTCATATATTAATGTTTTTCTCACTTCTGGTTAGAGATGCTTCTCTTTTCAGATGGTGGTGACCCCTGGGATGACCCAAAAGGCACCGTAGTGCTGAGAAGAAGGGAGAGAGGAATGTCCAGCACTGAAACATCTCTATCTCACCTTCCTAGGCTCAGGGTCCATTCGGAAGAGGGGGCGGAAAGAATGTAAGAGCCAAAGGAAGGGTACAACTCCTTACAATGCAACTGTCCAGACAGAAATTGGCCTCGATATCCATGACCTCGCAGTGCTTAGCAATACCTTCACAAAACCCTCATAATAGGAGAAAAAGATCATGACATCAAATTAAAAGAGAGACTAATGGAGAGAGGGAGGGGATGTGATTGGAGAGGAAAGTTCTGAAGGGGAATGGGGGAGGGAAATATCATGGTTTATTGTCTGTAAGTATAGAAGTTGTCAATAAAAAAATTTTTTTTAATAAAAATTAAAAAAAAAGAATTCATAGGCTGTGAGGGGTATAATGCCTGCTCTTGTCTGGCTAAATGCATATATTATGCTCGCCAAACTGCCCTGAAAGCACTGCACTTAATGTTCATCATATTCATATATTAATGTTTTTCTCACTTCTGGTTAGAGATGCTTCTCTTTTCAGATGGTGGTGACCCCTGGGATGACCCAAAAGGCACCGTAGTGCTGAGAAGAAGGGAGAGAGGAGCGTTCAACACGGAAACATCTCTATCACACCCTCCAAGGCTCAGGGTCCATTGCGGAAGAGGGGGCGGAAAGAATGTAAGAGCCAAAGGAAGGGTACGACTCCTTACAATGCAACTGTCCAGACAGAAATTGTCCTCAATATCCATGACCTCGCAGTGCCCAGCAATATCTTCACAAGACCCTCATAATAGAAAAAAAAGATGATGACATCAAATTAAAAGAAAGACTCATGGAGAGAGGGAGGGGATATGATGGAGAGTGGAGTTATGAAGGGGAGGGTAGAGAATTATCATGGTTTATTGTATGTACATATAGAAGTTGTTAATAAAAAATATATATACTATAAAAAATCCACATTAAAAAAAAGAATTTATAGGCTAAAGTACCTGAGAGACAAACAGGGCACAGGGGACCCCATAGAACTACATAAGGTGCCCCTTGTGTTACAGCAGCATGGCTGTAAGGAAACTACTCCAGACCACAGAAAGACACATCTGGAAGGACTGAGGGGGGTGGGGCACCTACTTCCGCCAGCCAGATGGGAAAACCCCATAATCCACGGGGCACTGGGTGAACTCTGGTTTACTCAGTAGTGATGGATAATTAGCCTTACACCGAAAGCCCCTCCAGGCCCACTTAACAAACCATAAAAGAAGGAACTGGATTAAACAGCTTTGAAAGTATTTCCCAAGTCTCACATGCCTTGACTTTGAATGTCTAATGGAAAAGAAGAGCATGATCACGGTGTGAGCGTTGCCAGGCACCTCCCAGAGGCCAGACCCTCAGCTTGGTGCTTGACTGTGAGGCTGTGCAAGGGTGACAAAGGCCCCGGCCCCTGTGAACAATTTCTGGCGGAGTAGCCAGCACATCTCAGGAGAGCCCCATGAAGGTGTCCTGAGGCAGGTCTGCCAGGCAGCAGCAGCAGCAGCAGCAGCAGCAGCATTTCTGTCTTCAAGGTGACAAAGCCAAGGCTCGGAGGACCAGGGAATTGCCCAGAGTCACTGGGAAAATTCTGGATCTCACTCCCGGGAGCGGGGGGGGGGGTGTTCCTTAACCCCCATGGCCTTTGATCCTTGGTGGGCTCCATGGCCTGCCCCTAAGAAGGAAGCAGGTAAGTGCTCTTCTCACATCTCCCACTAAGCTCAGCAGGCCAGGGTCTCCTTTTGCCTTGTCAGAAGGGCACCCAATGCCCTTTATGCTATTAATACAATCAGCCGTGGCATCATTATTGCTGTTATTCTTGGACATCAGAGAATTAGGAACATCCTCAGAAATGGCAAGACACATGTTAGCCAGCTGTTCCCCATTATGCCCTCCCTGGGCACACGATCCGCCTTTCATGTGCTTAAAATCATAAATAATTTTTAAAGTATGTTGCTCTTATTTTTTTTTTTATTCCGGGCCTCAAATGTGGTTTTCATAAAAGCTTGCTTTGGCCTCACTGTCACAGTCTAAGGGGTTTTTGGAGATTTCTTTTTTTCTTGCTCCTCTTTTTCTCTCCCCTCATCTCCCTTAGCCTCCCCAACCGCCAGAGGAGCACAGCCCTGTGGTCTGAGAGGGCTCACCGACGCTTTCGGGACATGCGGGGACTCGAGGGTCTAGCGATGGCGATCTCAGACAGGATACAAGTCACTTGATGGACAAGGAAATGGATGGGTCACGGAAATTTTAACTAACGTGTCCCATGTCACACAACTATTCGAAGGACCAATGACCACAAATATCAAGGAAAAGGGGTCGTAACGTAAGCTACAAATGCTATAATTTTGGTGATCCCTGGATCGCTTTTATCCATAGTGGCCTGCAACTGGCAAGAAAGGTTAACCAGGAAGTATACAGGCCAGGCATAAAGATGGGGAGGGTGTCCAGCTAGGAGTATTGGGTCAGCAGAAATAAATTCAGATTACTTGTCTCTTCTTGTCAGTTTGTGTTTTCCTCTGTCACCCCATCAATCACTGGATCATTGGGGTGAAACTCTTCTTATTTATTTATTTATTTATTTATTTATTTACTAAGTGTATTATTACTTAGTGCAAGTTGATATATCTATTATTATAGTCTGTCACTCATCTTAACAGACAGAAGTGATCTGAAGACTATCTCATGGCTTAGTCCCCCTCCCCCTGTAATTTAAAAGAGCTTCAAACAGTGGGCTGGAGAGATGGCTTAGTGGTTAAGGCATTTGCCTGCAAAGCCAAAGGACTCATGTTTGATTCCCTAGGACCCACATAAGCCAGATGCACAAGGCGATGTATACATCTGGAGTTTGTTTGCGGCAGCTGTAAGCCCTGGCGAGCCCATTCTTCCTCCCTCTGTCTCCATCTCCCTCTGTCTCCCCCTCCCTCTGTCTTCCCCTCCCTGTCTCTCTCTCTTTCTCAAATAAATAAATAAATAATAAAGTAAAAATAAAATATTTTTTTAAACGCTTCAGACAGGGCTGGAGCGATGGCTTAGTGGTTGAAGCATTTGCCTACAAAGCCAAAGGACTCAGGTTTGATTCCCCAGGACCCATATAAGCCAGATGCACAAAGCGACGCATGCATCTGGAGTTTGTTTACAGTAGCTGGAGGCCCTGGTGCACCCATTCTCTCTCTCTCTCTCTCTTGCTTGCTCATAAATAAGTAAACAAAGTGAGACTGATGAGATGAACATGGGTATGGGCACTCGTTGGGCAAGAATGGGAGGTGGCACTGCCAAGAATTGGAGCAAGCGAAGCAAAGGGGCACAAAAGTCAAGTGGTCCACTGCTCTCATGCCCAGGAGGGTTGGAGAGATGCTTGGGCTCCCACTGAAGCCGGGTGGAGGAGTTCCAGGCTGCTGGACATCTATGCTTGTTCACTGTTCATAGTTACCCTTGTCCACACAATGAGTGTTAAGCTGTTCCCTGGGACAGAATGGAAACTCCATCAGGAACTGCTATGACAGGCTATAAGCTAGAGCCAGGAGGGAAGTCCTCTGAGCGCACACCCGGAGCTGAGAGGCTCCCTCACCCTACCTGTGCCCGCACGTGACTTTCCTGACAGCAGCAACGCTGCATGTGGACAGGGACAGGCTGACAAAATGCCCTTTCTCTGTTACATAATTCTGTTTGCATTTATGCTTTCTACTTCTGCTGTCAGCATGTCCTCTACCCATGCATGAATGTTTGCTAACTTTTAAATGTCAGGATAAAACCCAAACTTTTTAAAAATTTTTATTTATTTATTTATTTATTTATTTATTTATTTATTTATTTGCAAGCAGAGAGAGAGAGAGATAAGATAGAAGAGAGGCAGACAGATGCATGAATGTTTGCTAACTTTTAAATGTCAGGATAAAACCCAAACTTTTTTTTTTAATTTCATTCATTTATTTATTTGCAAGCAGAGAGAGAGAGAAAGAGATAGAAGAGGCAGACAGAGAGAGAATGGGCATGCCAGGGCCTCCAGCCACTGCAAACGAACTCCAGGTGCATGTGCCCCTTGTGCATCTGGTTTACGTGGGTCCTGGAGAATCGAACGGGGATCCTTTGGCTTTGCAGGCAAACGCCTTAACTGCTAAGCCATCTCTCCAGCCAAAATCCAAACAGTTTAAATTACATGTCTGAAAGGACCCATAGGAGCTATGCTTCCCAGTTCCCTCCTCAGCCACAACCTCAGTCTGGGCTGTACACATCCGGGTTCCTCTCAGCTCCTCTCACAAGTGGGGCCTGGGAACATGTCTTTCTGTCTCAAGGGAAGTTCTCCTTGTCCAGCCCACCTACCAAACTTGTGTGTCAGGGCTGAGCTCGGATGCAGCCTTCCTCACGCCCCCCACCTAAAAACAAATTTCTTCTGGGTGCCTCGCTCATCACACACCACTCTTGCTTTTCCTGTGAGTGTTTTCCAATTTACAACTAGTCATATAATGTGGATTCTCACCACATAAAAGCCACAGGGAAGGCAGCCATAAGTCACGACCACATTAGCAGAGTATCTGGGCCATTAATAATTCTCAGTAAGTTTCATCAGAGGGGTAGATGGTAGAAGATGGAGAATGGAGGATGGATCAATAAATCAATGGACTGATGGAAGAGAAATTGATATGTTTATAGAGGTTATATAAATATAACTTCAACTTAACCCCATCCATTATATAGCTAGGCTCTTCCTAAAGGTGTTTTTTAATAACAGAGTGAGCTACAGAGGATCCAGATAAGAAAGGGTTACTGGTGGGGTAGGCACCACCACCCTCTTCCTTGCAGACAATTTTAAGTGATTATAGTCTTCCTTCCTGTTGCCCTGGGTAGGATTCCGGAACCCGTGTCCACATCATTCTCTGACAAGCCAGCACTAATGACATGGCCTGATACATGTAACTCATTTGTTGATTCGTTGTCAACATTTCCATAGTGCTTTCTCTATGAGAGGCACGTTCTGGGTACTGTAAAGACAGCACAACAGATGCCCTGACCTCATAGAGCTTCCAGTGCAGCAGGGACTCAGAGGCCAAGCGATCAAACCAAGACATGACTCAATATGAGGTAGTGCTAAGCACAAGGATGGATGGATGGATGGATGGATGGATGGATGGATGGATGGATGGATGGATGGGCAGATGGATGGATGGGTGGATGGATGGATGGATGGGCGGATGGGCAGATGGATGAAGGGATGGAGAGTAGGGAAGAGAGCCTGTTTAAGGAAGAGACTTTTAATAAGAGACACCAGTGGAATGAAAACAAATTTCAAGGCTATCTAGAGAAGGTCCTGCAGGTACAGGGAATGGGAACCAAAATGCCTTGACAGGCAGGCAGGCGTGGGTTTGGAGGATTAAGGAAATCAGTGTTGCCAGAGCAGAATGAACAAGCTGATGAGTGAAAGGCTTGCCCAACGTGAGGAACCAGATCAGTAAAGCTAATTCAGGTTGGTTGGCACAGCTCTCAGGTGAGGTTCACCAGTCTCGCATCTGGGACCTAAGATAGAGGTCTTTTTTTGTTTTGTTTGTTTTGTTTTGTTTTGTTTTGTTTTTCGAGGTAGGGTCTCACCACTCTGGCCCAGGCTGACCTGGAATTCACTATGTAGTCTCAGGGTGGCCTCGAACTCACAGCAATCCTCCTACCTCTGCCTTCTGAGTGCTGGGATTAAAGGCATGCGCCACCACGCCCGGCTAAGATAGAGGTCTTTTAAAGACCCTGGGCTGGGGAAGATGACGGGTCAGCTAGGAGCCAGGGGCAGGCTGAGGAATGTAGCTGTTTCAAGGATGGGAGGGGGCAGAGGTCTCTTTATAAGGTCACAAGTAGGGAGGGGGGCCAACCATTCAGCTGGCAGGGACATCTTGAGACTGCTGGTCCCAATCATGCTAGGAATGTGGGTTGGTGGGGTTATTGGAGGGCACGGCCGCCATGTTAGGTCCTTTGTTCTGAGCACTGTCCCGCCTAACAATGAGTGGCAGGAGATTTAATTTCAACATCAAAAGTGGTCGAATCAAGGCTAGAGAGAAGCCTTAGCGGTTAAGGCACTTGCCTGCTAAGCCTAAGAACGCCCATTCAATTCTCTCCCATGTTTAACCTGAATGACACAAGGGCGCAATGCTGCACTTGCCCACAAGGGGGCGCACACGTCTGGAGTTTGTTCACAGCGGCTGAGAGGCTGCTGGTGTGCCCATTCTCTATCTGTCTCTCTCTCTGACTCTCTCCAAAACAAAAAAGTGGCCAAAGAGGCCCTGACACAGACATTGTCTTCCTGGCTCTTTTCTGACCAGAAGCCCATTTATGCCCACAGCAGGAAGTGCATAACATTGCTCTCCACCTCGCCCCAGCCAGATGGATGTGATTTTGTACCTGGGACCTCACGCTTGGTGCTCCTGTCACTAGAGGGCTTAAATGAATAACAGCTTCTTATGGTTGGGATGTAGATGGGAGGGAAGTGTTAATATTTAACAGCTACAGAGTTTCCATAACGTACATGCTCCCCACCAGAGCCAATCCCAAGCGGCCAAATATGCACCCATCAGCGTGCAACTTTCCCATAATTTGACAGTCAGGTCTCAGGGGTCGTTGGGCGCCAGCTCATCGCTGAACAAACTTGCTGGGTGCAAGTTCTGACCATAAGGCCCCAAGTGCAGGAAGCTGAAGGCCACTGCCTGCTTCTCAGCCTCCCCTCCATGCTAGTTCCTTCCCTCACAACCAGGCATTGTCAACTGGACCGGATTTGGAATCATCTGGGAGAGACACATCTCTAGGTGTGTCTGGGAAACTTGACTATGGAAAGACCACATAGAATGTGGGTAGCACCAGGCCATGAACGGCAGTCCCAGACTGAATAAAAGAAAGCAAAGGGCTGCAGAGATGGCTTAGCATTTAAGGCGCTTGCCTGCGAAGCCTAAGGATCCATGTTCAACTCTCCAGATCCCACGTTTGCCAGACACACAAAGACGAGGCAAGCGCAAGGTCACACATGGCCACTAGGTGGCGCTAGTATCTGGGGTTTGATGGCAGTGGCTGAGGCCCTGGCGCGCCAGTTCTCTCTGTGTGTCTCTCTCGTGCTCTAAAATTAAAAAAATAATAATAAATTAAATTTAAAAAGAAAGAAGAAAACCAACCAAGCACCAGCATTTACTACTGGGCTTCCCGGTCTGGGCAGATATGAAGACATGTTGAACTGTGCTGTGTTTTCCCCACCAGGGTGGCCCGTCCCCCTCACAGAATGAGCCCCCCAAAAAATCCTTCTGCCAGTAAATTTCTATTGGTCAGATATTTGGCAACATCTATGAGAAAAGTACCTACTCCAGGCAGCACAGCTGCCGCAGGCCCTGCCTCTCACATCCCTGAGTCGGGGAAGAGATCCTGTGTGCCAGGTGCTCAGAAGCCTTCTTTACTGTGGCGCTAGCATTATTGTTAACAGCTCCTTCTTTCTCAAGACTGCCCTCCTTTGGAGGATAGATCCAATGGCCAGCTTGGCTGCTCTCAGCCCACCAGTATGGGGTCTTGGGGCCAGATCCCAGTCAGCCCTAGTTGGCATGTGCTACCTAGTCTCACTCTGTAGGCCAGGCTGGCAGGGAACTTACAATGTTCCACAGCGATCCTTATGCTTCACTTTTGAGACTTGGGACTCAAGCCCCCACACCTGGCTCATCTCCCTGTTTCTTAACCTCACCGTCCTTAATCCTTGAGACACACTCCTCTCATAGTGCTCTGCTGAGTTGCTACAAAAGGGCCATATCCCATCTCAGCTTCCTCTCCCAAGCCATAGCACTTATGTGATTTTTTTTGTTTGTTTGGGTTTTTTTTTTTTTTTGGGTCTCTGATTTTTGAAAATGAGAAGCATGACCAAATACAAAAAAGAATAAAAACTCAAAGCTTTCTGCACTCTCTTCAGCCCATTTAAATAGTAATCAAAGAGCATGCACCAAAAAAAAGCCCATAAAGATATGAAATATAAACCCTCCCTCTCTGCGGTGCCTCTATTGAAAACAAATGTTTGAGAACAGGCAATGACAACAAGAGGAGGGCCCCCACCTACAGTCAGCCAGCCCTATGTAAACAGC
Source organism: Orientallactaga sibirica (assembly GCA_036365145.1). NCBI lineage: Eukaryota > Metazoa > Chordata > Mammalia > Rodentia > Dipodidae > Orientallactaga > Orientallactaga sibirica. The sequence goes on along the minus strand of JAEOAD010002324.1, from coordinate 2,214,686 downwards.
CACAGTTCTCGTTCATTTAAAAATTACCGATGATGATAATAAAAAGAATCTGGGGGGCTGGAGAGATGGCTTAGTGGTTAAGGCATTTGCCTGCAAAGCCAAAGGATCCCAGTTCAATTCTCCAGACCCACATAAGCCAGATGCACAAGGGGGCACATGCATCTAGAGTTCGTTTGCAGTGGCTAGAGGCCATGGCATGCCCATTCTCTCTCTCAAATAAATAAATAAAATATATTTTTTAAAAATCTGTCCAGAGATACATTTCCAAGGTAAAGTAGACAAGCACCTTCTCTCCGTGATCAAGGACATACACATTTTCCACCTTAATAAAATTCGTGGAGGCTCACTTGATTTTATTTTATTTTATTTTTATTTATTTATTTATTTTTTTTTGGAGATAGGGTCTCACTGCATAGCCCAGGCTGAGCTGGAACTCCTGCCTCGACTTCTCAAGTGACAAGATTACAGGTGTGTGTTCTGTTACACAGTTACTTTCTGGATTTACTAAGATGTCCTAAGCCATTTTCTCCAGCCCCAAAATAGTTTTGAAGAGTAATTAAATCACCACCGAGTGAAAGGAGGAGTGGGCAATGGGAGAGCGTCTAGCGCTTGATTCCACATAGATCGCGGACGAAAACAATAGTTGCTTTGCTGAGGGGCCCTGATGAAGATCCCGCCCTGGCACTGGGAGCAAAAGGACTTAGCCACAATGGACCAATCAATCTACTATGTCAGGTAACGATTTAGATAATGGGACATAATACTTGTTTTCAAAGAATGAATAAGAGAAACGTAAAACATAGCTCCTGACCCCTACAGTACATCTGAAAATCCAAGACTAAGGCCGGCAAAGCAGCGGAGAAGAAAATGATGGGTCTCACCGACAGTGACTTTAGACTTTGGGGGTGCAAGAAAGGCCACAAGCCTGGCACTGAAAACCTATGACAAGGGGCGGTCATGAGCTATAAGGGTGTAATGCCTGCTGGTGTCTGGCAAAATGCAAATATCATACTCACCAAACTGCCCAATACACACTTCTCTTAACGTTCACACTCATATATTAATGCTACTCTCACTTCTGGTTAGAGAAGCTTCTCTTTTCAGATGGCAATGACCACTGGGATGACCCAAAAGGCAACATAGTGCTGAGAAGAAGGGACAGAGGAGTGTCCAGCACTGAAACATCTCTGTCACATCCTCCAAGGCTCAAGGCCCATTGCGAAAGAGGAGGCGGAAAGAATGTCAGAGCCAAAGGAAGAGTAGGACTCCTTACAATGTGCTCCTCCAGACATAAAATGGCCTGGATATCCATGACCTCACAGTGCCTGACACTACCTACACAAGACCATCAAAAAAGGAGGAAAAGATGATGACATCAAAATAAAAAAGAGACTGAGTGAGAGGGGAAGGGTATATGATGGAGAGTGGAGTTGTGAAGGGGAAAGTGGGGGAAGAGAGGGGATTATCATGGTTTATTGTCTGTAACTATGGAAGTTGTCAATAAAAACATTTTGAGGGCTGGAGAGATGGCTTAGCAGTTAAGGCGCCTGCCTCCTAAGCCTAAGAACCCGGTTCCAATCTCCAGATCCCACGTTTAACCAGATGCAAAGTGACCCAAGGGCGCAATGCCACACTTGACCACGAGGGGGAGCATGCATCTGGATTTCATGCTCAGCAGTGAGAGGCTGCTGGCGCGCCCATCTCCATCTGTTTTCCTCTTCCTCTCTCTCTCTCTCTTTTCTGTGTCTCTCTCCAAAAACATAAATAAATAAATAATTTTTAAAAAACACTTTGAAAGAAAGAGTTCAAGGAAGGACTGATGGATTCAGAATGGAAGAGCAAAGTAGGATGGGTCCATCAGAAGAACGTGACGTGGGCTGGGATGCAAAGGATGAAGGGTCTTAGCTGCTCGGGGAGGGATGAGGAGGCCCAAGGACAAGAATGTGACACATGTTGAAGCCGCCATCCATAGAAGCAACAGTGTCGACAGCAAGGAGCTTGTGGGGGAACCACAGAGGTGCCTGGTTTGGAAGCACGTGGTCCAGAGGAAGGGGAATTCAGAGGGAGCCACAGGCATCACCAGTGCTACCGACTGGGCAGCTGCAGTCGTGGGATAGACAGCTAGGTTAAGTAGACCACCTCTCTCACAGTCCACCTCAGAGAGGGACTCTGTCCTCAGGCCCCTCCACTCAACACCACATATGAGGACAATAAAGAAATAAATCCAGGGCTGGAGAGATGGCTTATCGGTAAAGGCATTTGCCTGCAAAGCCAAAGGACCCAAGTTCGATTCCCCAGGACCCACGTTAGCCAGATGCACAAGGGGGCGCACGCATCTGGAGTTTGTTTGCAGTGGCTGAAGGCCCTGGCACGCCCATTCTCTTTCTCTCTCTCTCTCTTTGTCAAATAAATAAATAAAAATAAAATATTTAAAAAATATGTTAGGGCTGGAGAGATGGCTTAGTGCTTAAGGCATATATGCCTGTGAAGCCTAAGGACCCCGGTTCAATTCTCCAGGTCCCACGTAAGCCAGATGCACATGGTGGTGTCTTGGCTTGCTGGCTCCAGTATCTGGTGGCCCCAGGCATTCCCTGGCTTGGATGTGTCACTCCAGTTTCCTCCCCCTCCTCCACATAACCTCCTGCCTGTGAACTTCAGTTCCAGCTCTCTCTGTGCCTTTCTCACCTAAGAACATTGGATTTAGGGCCTACACTAAGCCAAGAAAGACCCTATATTGAGATCCTTCATTAATGACAACCGCAAAATCCTTTTCTCCAATTGAGATCTCACTCACAGGGTCCAACGCTGTGACCTGAACATGCCTTCCTGGATACTCGTATTTGTTCCATTGAGAAGGGGATTTAAACATTTCAAATACGGGTATTTTAATGGTGTGTTTCATGACTGACACATAAGGTGCCCAGATTGTCAAGAAACTTTTATTTAATCGAGAAGTATTGTATAACAATTCTGCTTTCCATTGTCAAGCTCCCACTAACCTTTGACTATAAGAAGGTCTACATCCTTTTAATTCTCTCTAAATCAATAATGGTTATCCCATTTAACCGGTGCTGACTTCACTCTCTGTTGGAGGATCTGCTTCTCTTTCACAAATGGGAGCTGGACCTGAGGAGATAAACGACCCAGCTCACTCCACCCCAGCCCCAGCTGAAACCACAGAGGAATTGGGGAAGTGAGCAAGAGAGCTGCTTTCTCAGTGAATCTGGTATCAGCACAAGGTGAAGGAGACAGACACTGAGGACACTCAACCTACCAAACCAGAGATCCAGAGGCTCCTAAGAGCCCATCACTGAAGTAGATTTAAAATGCTCCCGGCATGGCTCAGGGAATTTTGCGAAAGAGGGGGCAGAAAGATCGTTAGAGCCACAAGTTGGGACATTTTGCACAGAGACATTGTCTCTCCTTGCCCCCGCCCCCATAATGCATGACCCACAATCCCCATGGGGTTGACCTGCATCCCCAACGGGGAAGGCCTCTTCAGAAAAGGGACAGGAAGGAGGGAAAGGATGGTACCAACATGTGTTGTTTACGAACTAAATATGTCCACATCTGATAAAACATTTATCAATAAAAAAGTAAAAAAAAATAAAGAAGAAGTATTGCGGATGTGTCTGTGAAGGAATCTGGGGCTGAGATTAACATCTGTCTCGGTGGACTGAGTAAAGCAGATTACCCTCCCTGTAGCTGGTGGCCGTCATCCTCATCTGTACAGAACAAAAAGGGGGACCCTCCCACGAATAATTGGGGGTTTCTTACTGCCCAAGTCCTTTAATATGGGACGTCAGTCTTTTTCTGCTTCGGGTATTGAAAGGAATTAATCAGTGCTTGAGTTCTGAAACTGCCAGCTTTTCAGTTGGAACTCACTGTCTACAGAGGACCCTGCAGCCACCATAAATACACGAACCAATTCCTTACAGCCTCTCTCTCTCTCTCTCTCTCTCTCTCTCTCTCGTGTCCTTTTCTCTTTCTCTTCTCTTCTCCCCTTCCTCTTGCTCTCTATTCCTCCCCTCTTTCTTTTCCTCCTCTGTCTTGTCTCAAGTCTCCACCTCTTTCTTGCCCCAGATTCACTGGAGAACCCCATATAATATAGGCCTCAGATCTAGAGAACTGATAAGCAAGAGACTCTTGGTCCCAGCCAAACAGTCAGGGTATGCACCGTGAACTGGGGGAGATGCATCCTATAAAACTTCTGCGAAGGCCAGATACAAAACCAGGAGACCTGAGGTACCTGCTCCAAAGCACGGACACCAGGGTGACAACAGGAGCCCTGTAGTCTTCCCATGGGCTATGCCCTTGGGGGTGTGGCTTTATTTTATTTGGCTCACATCTTAGTCTACTTCTCAATTGAGATAGATTCAAGCGAAGAAAACAGAATACAAATGGATCATCTTACAAAAGGACCAGTTGTTTTTTAAAAGAATAATGCAGTTGGGTATAAATGGGGGAAACCCAGGGGAATAAATAGAAATAGAAGATAAAAGGGAATTGATGAGGGTCTCCGGAGAGGCAGTAACAGATATCTGAGAACAATTTCCAATAATTTACAGGGCTTAATGGGATGACTGTTTTCCTCCTAAGGGGCCATTCCAATTAATTAAAATGTCAAGCAACTTTGCTTTTTTAATTAGAATTATATCAGCTCGGTTTGAAAACACTGGTTTTTCTCACACTGATCAGAAATTCTTTTTGTTGTTGTTGTTGTTTGATTGATTGATTGTTTTATTGTTGTTGTTTTCTTTCTGAGGTAGGGTCTCACTCTAGCCCAGGCTGACCTGGAATTCACTATGTAGTCTCAGGGTGGCCTCGAACTCACAGCAATCCTCCTACCTCTGCCTCCCGAGTGCTGGGATTAAAGGCGTGCGCCACCATGCCCAGCAACTGATCAGAAATCCTTAACAACATTTATGTTTTCGATTAGTAAAAAGAGAAGATGGATCATTTTTTTAAATGCGCTTTAGTAAATACAAATATCTCAAAAATGGGTTTAGGAGGGAAAAGGAAAGTATCAATTCATGGCTGCTCTGCTGCATCTGTGAGTTAACTAGACATTTGCATTCACTGTTATGCAGCACGACCCTCCCTGTACTACAATTTCACGTTAAGTCCTCTGTTGTTATCCAGAATCAGTTTGAGAAATGGCAACATAGAGAGCAGGGAATGCTGCGTGAATAGAGTGATTGTCACTTAAGCCTGAGTCTCCAGACTCCACATAGCAGTAGAAAGCTATGGCTGGTTTCTGTACTCCCAGAACACGGACTAAGAGACAGGAGGCAGAGATGAAAGAATTTCCCAGAAGGCTATGGGCCATACAGCCTGATCAACGCAGCGATAAGAGAGACCTTGCCTCAAACAAGGTATGAGGTGAAGATAGACCCTGAAAGTTGTTTTCTGGCCTTCACACGCTTGTGTGCCTGAACACATGAGTACATGCACGCACACATGCACGCATGCACAGACTCCAATTTTTTTTTCCCAAAGAGAATAAAACAGAAATGGCCAAACCAAGAGTATCCAGCCCCAGGCTTAAACCGTGCTGGGAACCTAGTCCCTATCTTGTTCAGTTCTTTAAACAACATTTTATCTGATGACAGGAAGAAAAAAACTCCTCTTCTAACCCAGCAGTTGCTTACTAGTGTAGATGGCATGAGCCATGGTCCCTTCTTCTCTGGCTACCAGAACGCACAAAATGAAATTCTTCCTCACCCTCATCAACTCCCTTTTATCTTCTATTTCTATTTATTCCCCTGGGTTTCCCCCATTTATACCCAACTGCATTATTCTTTTAAAAAACAACTGGTCCTTTTGTAAGATGATCCATTTGTATTCTGTTTTCTTCGCTTGAATCTATCTCAATTGAGAAGTAGACTAAGATGTGAGCCAAATAAAATAAAGCCACACCCCCAAGGGCACAGCCCATGGGAAGACTACAGGGCTCCTGTTGTCACCCTGGTGACCTTCCTTTGGAGCAGGTACCTCAGGTCTCCTGGCTGTGCAGTGAGTCTGAGCACCTTTTCTGTGAGCTCTCCCGGTCATGGCACACAGACCCCACACATGGAGCCATCATGTTACAGACATCCTGTGCTCTAGGAAACAGCAAGTCCCAACCCACAGTGCCACAGCCATCTGCTCCTGCCTCTCCGCACACTTGTTCTGCTCTGCTGGCTGCCTTGGCAGAGTGAAGGGACTGAGCCCATGTCCCCCAGCACTACGGATGCTGGCTGTGAAGGAAGAGGAGATGGAAACAGCGCAGTGAAGTGCCACCGGTGGGGCCCAACACACGTGTGTGAGTCACAGCCCCAACACCCACAACCATAGTGATCACGCTGCGCACAGTCTACACTCACCATCACCGCTCACTACACAAGCCCTCCACACCATGATGGCTCCTGTCGGGAAGATCCACAAACCTGCTTTCCTAAAATGGTGTGACTTGCTGCAAGCTAATAGACCCTACACCCATGCAGCAGCCACCAAAGCTCGGACAGATGGGACAAAAGTGGCATTCACCCATTCCAAGATTATCACTTCTTCCAGCGGCGGGGACTCCGGCTGGATTAATATGAGGTCATGGTCAAAAAAATGAGTTCCCTCAAATCGCCTCAAACATCACCAGCCTCCCATGCATACCCTCCTTGTGTCTAGTAGAAGCTTGGGGAATGGGAATGTCCGGGGTGAGAAAGGGGTGGGGGTGATCACTCACATACATCCGTAAGTGAGCAAGAAATAAGTGTAGCCGTCCACCACTGTCCACCAACACTGCCACGGGAGTAAGCAGAGGCAAGAACACACGTGCCCCCAACTCTACCCAATTCAAACCTTCCAAGGCTGTTCAGGGCCAAAGGCCAGGTCTTCCCAACCCCTCCTATGCACTCATGTTCAGCGTCCCTCACAAAACGCTGGCCCTTCTGTGTTGTTTTTGGAAAACAAATGCTTCCTTCCAACATTCCCCCCGCCCGGTTAATATCTGTGCACAAGACTCTGTGTCCCTAGACACATGACGATGGATTTGTCCAGGTTTGAGGTCTCGACTTTGTGACTTCCTCCCCGTCAGCCTGGTCTCTCCGGACCCTACTGGGTTTTGATCCAAGCCCCCACCGGCCTAGAGGATGCTTAAGTGATCCCACGCCATGCCTCACTCACTCTTCCTCCACATACATTCCCACCATCTCCAGGATATGGCTCTCTGAAAATGTGGTTTGTTCTCATTTTGGTCATTTTCCAGACCCAATTTCAAAGGAGAAATGCCACTGATCCCCAATGCTGGCCCTCCTTACCAGACTGCCATGCTTCCTCACTCTCCTGAATCCATGCCCCTTTCTCACTGTAGGAACTGGTCTTAATACTTCCCACCCAGCCCTGGGATCAGAGTCTCTGATTAATTTTTATAAACACATGGATCCTATGAGAACACCAAGTTATAGCCTCCTTGTCTGCTTAAAAGATCCCCTGTGAGGTCAACTCGAAGCCACTGCATTCTATGAATACGGACAGGAACTGGGGCCATGTGACTGAACCCATAGAAGGATGCCAGAACCGTCCACCTGTGTGGAGTCTGGGACCCAGAAATGCTGAGAAAAGTGCTTTCTGTTCTCTGTGCAGCCTGGAAACACTGCCACATGGCCCAGCCTCACCCAGCTCCCCAGCCCACCACCTTTCCAGGCACAGCAGTGCTCTGCAGGTGGGACAAAATTAACTTGGACTTCAATCAGAGCTTTCTCTGTCGCCCTGTGACTGAGCTTCCCAAGACCCTGGGCCGCTCTGCGTCTCCGGGAACTCCATGGGTGCTAGATGCCTGCTTGGTCCCGATGAAAGCTTATTTGATTGGGGGACCAGAAATTCAGAGCCCACCAAAATAGTCGCAATGGCAAAAAACTTCTGCATTTCCACATCACTTATTAAGAACCAGATTTTTTTGTTGTTGTTTTGTTTTGTTTTGTTTTTTTCGAGGTAAGAGTTTCACTCTGGCCCAGGCTGACCTGGAATTAACTATGTAGTCTCAGGGTGGCCTCGAACTCATGGCGATCCTCCTATCTCTGCCTCCCAAGTGCTGGGATTAAAGGCTTGCGCCACCACGCCCGGCAGAACCAGATTCTTATAATCATAAGAAAAATAATGTACGTGTTCTACCCAAATCCTAGAGGGGGAAGCTAAAGGCCCTGAGTGGAAATAACTCCCTCAGATCACACAGTGCACAACCTTCGAGTGTGTTCTTGGGATCCATCCAGGGCAATGTCTGTGGCCTTGAGCTACCAGAATGCAGGGGGAAGAGGGAAACCCAGAAATGGATGTTTCAGGACATGACCTTATCTAAGTCATCTGAAATTTCAAATGCGAGTCCTGCCAACACCATAGATTTAAGTTCCAAAGGACTGGTGTGTGGGGGCCGGCACCTCTGGGGAGCAGGCACTCGTTTCTGCAGAAATATTCCTCAAGTCTGAAACTGTGATAGGACAAAGCAGAGAGTAGAGGGACCAGAGACAGGGATGGATGAGAGGCTGGGCCTGGGCATGAGGAGTAAAAGGTGAAAGAGAAAGAGAAGCAAGAGGTGTGAAGGAGTGATTGGATGTGCAAAAAAAAAAAAAAAAAAAAAAAAAAACAGGATGAGGCAAGGCAAGAGAGGTGGAAGGACAGCCTGAGAGGGAAAGAATGCTAAGAGAAGAGTCAAGAGGAGAAGCTGGCAGTGAGCTGGGATGGGAAGAGGAAGGCTATACACGTCTATGCCACAAAAGTGTCCTGCTGACTGGATCAGCCTGGAAGGTGGAGACAGCAGCATGGATAGTGGGGTGTGCTCAGCTTCTTTCCAAGGGCCATCCAGCAGCGATCAGAACAGAAAACATGATACATGGAGAATGAGATTAAGAGAACATTCATTATTCAGGCGGACCAAAGCAAAAGGATAAGCACATGTTAATTCAAAAAAACACAGGGGCCGGGCTTGGTGGCGCACGCCTTTAATCGCAGCACTCCGGAGGCAGAGGTAGGAGGATTACTGTGAGTTCAAGGCCACCCTGAGACTACAGAGTGAATTCCAGGTCAGCCTGAGCTAAAGTGAGACCCTACCTTGGAAAACCAAAAAAAAAAAAAAAAAAAACAGGGGGCTGGAGAGATGGCTTAGTGGTTAAGGCACTCGCCTGCAAAGCCAAAGGACCCTGGGTTGATTGCCCAGGATCCACGTAAGCCAAGTGCACAGACATGGTGCATGTGCATGTGTCTGAGGTTCATATGCAGTGGCTAGAGGCCCTGGTGCACCCTTTCTCTCTCTCTTTCTCTCTCTGTCTCTCTCTCCCCCTCTGTCTCTGCCTCAAATAAATACATAAAATATTTTTTAAAAGAAGACAGGATAAATAAAATATTTGTTTAAATGGAGGGGGCTGGAGATATGACTCGGCAGTTAAAGGCTCTTGCCTGCAAAGCCTAACAACTTGAGTTTAATTCCCCAGTATCCACATAACACCACATGTACAAGATGGCACATGTGTCTGGAGTTTGTTTGCAGTGGCTAGAGGCCCTGGCATGCTCTCTCTCTCTCTCTCTCTCTCTCTCTCGCTCTCTCTCTCTGCTTGAAAATAAATAAATAATTAAAATATTTTAAAAAGAAGACAGGGCTAAAGAGATGGATTAGCAGTTAAGCCAAAGGACCCCAAGTTCAATTCCCCAGGACCCAAATAAGCCAGATACGCAAAGTGGCGCATATGTCTGGAGTTCGTTTGCAGCAGCTGGGGTCTCTGATGTACCCATTCTCTCTCTCTCTCTCTCTCTCTCAAATAAATAAAAACAAAATAGAAAAGAAGACAAAAGAGGGGCCATAGAGACAGCTCATAGGTTAAAGGCACTTGATTGCAAAACCTGACAGGCTGGGTTCAATTCCCCAGTACCCATGTAAAGCCAGATGCACAAAGTGGGGCATACATCTGAAGTTCATCTGTACTCACTAAAGGCTCTGGTGCACCTATTTCCCCCGTGTGTGTGTGTGTGTGTGTGTGTGCAAATAGTTAAATTAAAAGAAAAGACTGAAACATGAAAGCAAATGAAAGGAGTTGGCCAAGTTATAACCTCACTAGAAAAAGGCAGAACTCTCTACCCAAGGGTGAGATGTGGTTCTGTGGTTGGGAGATGGCAATACCAGCAGGAACGGGGACCAGCCCAGAGCAAAGAAGGCATCTGCCCTAGAAGGCAATGTTGTTAGGAATGAGAACACAACCAGGACGTGGAGAGCAGCAGTGCTCTGAAGGAGAGGACACTGGTGGGAGAAGCTGGGAATCGCGGCACACACCTATGATCTTAGCACTTAGGAGGGTTGCAAGTTTGAGGCTGGCACTACATAATGAGGCCAAGGACAGGATAGGCCTATTAGAGCGCTCATCTTAAAACATAAATCAAATAACAGCACGGTCCTGGTGAATATCATAGGCATGTGAAACCCCCAGATTTACATTTTATCAGCAAAACATTTATAGCTTGATATCTGAGTCCGTGTTTGTCGTTAGTGGATAGTTGTTAATCCAGGTCAGTATGTCTAAAAGGACAGAATCTTGGGATCCCTGATTTCAGATCACCCCTCTAATGGGGAGTCTGTTTCTCTCTGCCGGGCGTGGTGGTGCACGCCTTTAATCCCAGCACTCGGGAGGCAGAGGTAGGAGGATCACTGTGAGTTCGAGGCCACCCTGAGAGTACATAGTGAATTCCAGGTCAGCCTGAGCTAGAGTGAGACCCTACCTCGAAAAAAAAAAAAAAAAAAAGAAAGAAAGAAAGAGAGAGAGAGAAAGAAAAGAAAGAAAAGAAAAGAAAAGAAAAGAAAAGAAAAGAAAAGAAAAGAAAAGAAAGTCAGAACCTATCAATTTTATTACTCTTGAGTAGGGGAATTCCTGAATGATTTTTCCTATGGAGACAGTAGACCTGTTGTCAGCGGAGATGGTGCCATCATGGCTAACAGTGTCAGCTCAGACGGCAGTGAGCAATGAGAGGGCAGGGATCACAGTGTCAGCGCAGACTGCGGTGAGCAATGAGAAGACAGGGATCACAGTGGCTGTTAGATCAAGAGTGCCAGCCTCATAAATCAGGCCACGCCCCTGCAGCCTTTCCCTCTCCAGAGCACTGACAGGTCCCCTGTGTCATGATCAGAGAACACAAACCCAAGGCCAGGTGAGCAAGCCCAAGCAGCATGCTGCCTGAGCTGAACAGAGGCAACCTTGAACTATAAAGGTATGGCCCTGTGGCAGGGTCGAACAGCCCCTCCCCTTTAGAAACCTTAAAGGGCCACAGGCCTTTATCCCCCACTCTGTCTACCACAGCACTGCCTCCATGACTTCTCTCATGGAGTCTGTGTCCAGACAGACCACTCCCCCACCAAAGACTCATAAAGAGGGACGCCTTACTTTGTTCCTCAAGTTTCCAGTCTCCTTTGCTCTTGCTTTGGAACCCATTATGCCATCTACAGCATGTTGCTGTCACTTTCCTTGTACCATTCCAAATCCAAAGGGGCATTTTGTCTCAGTGCCTCTCACGAAACCAGCCTGCTCATTCTCCCTCTTTAATACTTATCAGTGTGGAGCGTGGAAATTATGGGATTGGGGGCTGGAGAGATGGCTTAGCGGTTAAGGCATATGCCTGTGATGCCTGAGGACCCCGGTTCGATTCTCCAGGTCCCACGTAAGCCAGATGCACATGGTGGCGCATGCGTCTGGAGTTCGTTTGCACTGGCTGGAGGCCCTGGTGCGCCCATTCTCACTCTCTCCATCTCTCCGAATCTAAGAACTAAGTAAATAAATAAAATAAAATAAAATATGGCATTGGTAGAGTGAATGAGAGAGGTGGCCTTTGCAAAGCTACATCACCACTCTTGAAGCAACACTATATGTCGGGGGGAGGAGGGGGAGACTGGCAAACAGAGACAGAAAGAAAGGTTAACACAAATACCATTTGCCTCTAAGAGACATCTCAGATGGTCTAAACCAACTGCCACTCCTTCACCAGAAAAATGCCTAAAAATGCCAAAAAATTATGTCTGGATAGTGACAGATTCGTGAACAAATAATTCCTTTCTCTGTGGAACTGTTTGATAGCTTTTATTATACAAAACAACACATCGGCTAGGAATTCCCTAGGGAGGTTTTAAATAAGATACATGCTGTTCTGACTGAAAATTACTTCTCAGGTCCATATCACAAGGCCCCTAGTGATGACTTCATTTTCACAGCACTGGTCCCAGAACCTCATTCCATACTGTGGGAGTTTGAATATAAAGTGTACCCTGGAGCTCTGTTTGTGATTAAGCCACATGCTCAATGGTCAGCTGGTAGAGCTTTTGGGAGGGGAGCCTGGCTGGAAGAGTGTGTTGCTTGGCGCGTTATAGCCCAGCTCCCTTTTGCCAAAGCTAACTTACTCTCCGGCTGCCTCCTGCCAGGGTCTTCCCACCAAGATGAAGCTTCCTCTCAAGACCATAAGCCCGAAATCAGTCCTTCCCTCCCTCCCATATGCTGCTCTGGGTTGGGTGTTTGTTCCAGCCAAGAGAAGGTGACTACCACCCAACTGAATGGAAACCTCAAGGCGGGACCCAGATTTGGAAAACACTTTCCACGCAACTTCGACTCACAGGACAAAGAGCAGAGACAAGTGGAAGGGACCGTCACAATCAAAATAGCTATGCCCGCAGCGAGGCTGGTGCTATTTTCCCTGTACATTGCTCTGTGAGCCCAGAGCGAAGTTCACTCTCGTGAAATGTCTGGTGGTCTGCTGGAGCTCCGAGAAGAACAGGAAGGGACGTGTAACAGAACAAAGAGGAAGCCGGAGCAGAGAGATGTTTGGCTTCTCAAGACGCCCAGGCCAGGTGGAACTCTGACAGAAACAGAAAGACGCTTCCTTGTCCCACCCATCCCATGACCACATACTTGAGGTCTCCAGAGAGACAAGCCTGATTTCAGCTCCTCAAAAAGCCACATCCACCTGGCCCTGCTCCCAAATCATCCACATGCATCTCGCCCTTGGGAAGCCAGAACCCAGGAGAAACATGTTCATACTTTCTTGGTGGGAACTTTAATCTTCAAGAATTCAGCTTCTCTGGCCAGCACCTGCCATGGGGCGTGTATCCGGACAAAGACGGATCCTTGGCTTTTACTCTGCAAAGCACAAAGAAAGAAGAAACATAAACACTTCTAAGAACCCAACTCTAGAAGTTCAGACTTCTTGTCCTTCATTTCGGGGCGTTTTGTCCCTTAGAACCAGTCCCACTCCACACCCACACCCACACCCAATTCAACCACTCTGGTCTAGAAATGCTCTCATCCAAAACTGGAGAGCCGCGTTCTCTTAAGGTTGAGGGACCTCAGAGAAGACAAAGGGAGTTCAAACAGTTATGTTAGTAGATTTGACACATGAGCAATGAGGATTTTCATCCGAATCCCATTAATGCAGTAACAGTTGGCTGGCCAGCCCCTGCATTCAGCCTACAATTTGTTTCCATTTACAGCTCTGAGTATTCATGGACCCAATTTGTGTTTCCGTCCTGCTGTTGCAGTGTGGTCATGCCGAATCGTGCAAGCGTCCCCACCTGAGCCGATAAATAGTGATATAAACAATAATGCAAACGGTCCAACTTGGAATCTCAAAAACAGAAATCCGGAGCAGCGCTCCACTGCGACCCTAGAGCATGAACGTGCACCCTCGGATGAGTGATGTCATAGTGTGGATATTATTCAAAAGCAAAGCAGGAAGGAAACACAGTAATTAGCGATGGAAAGATAGATCTGACTAAGTCCACAATCCATTTGGCCTTGGTCACCAGATCTAATATAAATACTCGTCAAATGACAAAAGAGATTGACCATCCTCTTCAAATTAAACCTGTTTCCTGAACAAATGCACACAAATCTTTGGGATATTAATTAATTTTGACACTACAGAATAATAATAAAAAAAAAAGACCCAAGCTGAGTTTAAAAAAAAAAAAAGTTAACTGAAGGTATTCATGGGATGCTTTTAAAACTATTTGAAAAAGCACTAACAGATATTGTATTTAGAAAAAGGAACCTTCTGATGTGCCCTTTGCTCCTCAGATGCCTGGTGGAAATTATACAAGATCTTTGCACCACAGTGGGAAGATATTCGAGTAGGTGTCATTTGCATTAAGGTAAAGCCACTGAGGAACAAACAGGATTCATGTTCCGGCAAGAGTAAAATACAGAGAGAAGTGCTGGGCAGCATCTGCTTCCACACACCCCTGAACACTATCCACCGGAAGAAAGGAGGTTTATTGACTGAACATGTGCTTTGTGGAGCATGGTGCATGAAGGTCACACTGTGAAGATAAGGGCTCTGTGTGCCATCTCTATGCCAAGGACTCCTTTGGAAAATCATCCCCTGGTTTGCTTACAGAGGCCAGCTGTGGTTCAGTGATGATGCCCTGTGATCCTGGATCAGAGTGGAAGTCATTAACCCGTCACATCTGACTCTGCCTTTCCAGTGTGCCAGGCGGGGAAACAAGGCATATGGAAAACTGTTTCCCCAGTGACTATAAAACTGATGTTGGGCTGGAGAGATGGCTTAGCTGTTAAGATGTTTGCCTTCAAAGCCAAAGAACCATGGCTCGATTCCCCAGGATCCACAGAAGCCAGGTGCACAATGTGGTACATGCATCTGGAGTTTGTCTGCAGAAGCTGGAGGCCCTGACATGCCCGTTCTCTCATTCTCTCTCTCCCTTTCTCTCTCAAATAAATAAATAAATAAATATAAATATAAACAAAAGTGATGTTTTATGAAATGATGAAGATAAAAAGAAATTTTATGGTACTCATGATGCAAAAAGAGACTATTTCTAGGGCTGGAGAGATGGCTTAGCGGTTAAGGCACCTGCCTGCTAAGCCTAAGAACCCGTTCCAATCTCCAGCAGTTCCAATCTTCAGGTCCCACATTTAGCCAGATGCAAAGGGACACAAGGGTGCAATGCCACACTTGACCACAAGGGGGCGCACACATCTGGAGTTCATTCACAGCAGCTGAGAGGCTGCTGACACGCCCATTCTCTGCCTTCCTTTCCCCCTCTCTCTGTCTCTCTCTCCAAAAAACAAGAAAGAAAAGAAAAGGAAAGGAAAAAGAAAAGAAAAAACTATTTCTAATAGTAAATGGTAACTCCAAAACATATTTATCTTCATTAATTCAGACAGTCAAAAGTGAACCCTTTTGGGGTAAAAGATCATGACTCACTAGATAAAAGTCTGAGGGAAAGAATGGAAAAGGGGGCTGGAGAGATGGCTTCATGGTTAAGGTGCTTGCTTGTGAAGCCCAAGGAACCAGGTTCGATTCTCCAGGTCCCACATAAGCCAGATGTGTGGCACATGTGTCTAGAGTTTGTACGCAGTGGCTGGAGGCCTTGGCACACCCATCCTTTCTCTCTCTCTCTCTCTGTCCCTCTCTCTGTCATAAATAAATAAATATAAATCAAAAATGAATAAAAAAGGATGAGGGGCTACCAGACTGGTGCCATCCTTGTCTCAAGTTGACAGATGAGGAGATCAAAGCAAGGAAGATTTCAGTGTTTTTCTCAGAGTTACGAAGATAAAAATGAAAATTAAAAAAAAAAAGTAAGACAAGGAAATTTCTGCTGTCCTTGACAGTTTTCTCCTTTCCTGGGAGTGAGGCATTTTCAGGTGACACTGAAACCAAAGGGGAGATAAGGAACCTACATGGCAGCCGTCTGATTAAACACCCAGCCCTCCAGCGCCCACGTATGGCACAGTTCTGACGGGATACTGGAAGTGTCCCCAGACAATAAATCTACCCGGTCCCCATGTCCATCTTTGTCTGGAAAATCCAGGACGAGTAGCATCATTAATCACTGGCTGCCATTTCTAACTGTGACTTCAATGTTTTGTTTTGTTTTGTTTTGTTTTTGTTTTTGTTTTTTGTATTTTCATTTTTCGGTTTTTCATGGTAGGGTCTCACTCTAGCCAAGGCTGACCTGGAACTCACTATGTAATCTCAGGGTGGCCTTGAACTCATGGAGATCCTCCTACCTCTGCCTCCCGAGTGCTGGGATTAAAGGTGTGCACCACCACACCTGGCGACTTCAATGTTTTGATCAGTGAAAATAAATGGTAAGAATAGCACCCATGTTCACGGCAGTCCTGCCACCCCCAGCTCTCTAGTGTTGCCCCGTCATGGCTGTTTTGGGTGACAGATAGCAAACTACGCCATTCCTCTCACTTCGATGAAATCAAGACATCATTGACTTCAGCGTCCTACGTTTTTGTCGTTATGTACCAATTGAGATGAATGTCTTTTTAATTTCATCTAGACATCGTGTCTTGGGCTTGTGCCGACCGTCCACTAAGTGGGTACAGATGTTCGAAGTTTGAGGAAGGACTGGGAAGGGCAAGGGCTAAATTCCATGGCTGAGGTGGTAGACTGCTAGCTGTCCCCTGACAGCCATTCCTGTTCGCTTCATTTTTCACGGAGCAGATGGTCTCGTAGCATCATGACCACGTGTCCTTCTGCAGCAAGCATTTCCAGAATTTTAATTTCCAGCCACTGTGATTGATGTGTCACCAAGCAGCTTCCAACAACCTCTTCAAAGAGAGCAAATAGGTGCCTTTGACTCTTCTTCTTCTTTCCTCACTATAACCTGCTGTCTGGAACAAATGCAAGCATCTTAGACCTCAAGGTCACAGCCTTGGCCAGCAACAGCAAAATATCCAAAGAGAATCTGAGTCCTGCACTATGGATAGTACATAGCTGCTTGGGGACCAAATCCTGGGATTTTATTATTATCATTAAGTAGAAACTTTGCATGGACACATCACACTGGTACCACTTCTCTCTTCCCTGCCCCCATTCCTTCAGTAGGCTTGCTGGTATTCACCACAGGGCTGTAGGGTTATGAGCTGTGAGAGCAGCAGTCAGCCTGTGCAGCCATTGTGATTTTAGAAGCTCTGCCAGTACAGCCCAAACTTATACTCATGCAAAATAGATTCCCAATGGGGACGATATTTTTCTCCAGTAAAGACGCTGCTGTTTCTTCATTTTCCCCAAATAGAACTTTGTTTGTAACGAAAATGAAAGCTAGAAGGTGGTTCTGTTTTGTTTTGGTTTTTTGTGTTTTCATTTTTCGGTTTTTCAAGGTAGGGTCTCACTCTGGCCCAGGCTGACCTGGAACTCACTATGTAGTCTCAGGGTGGCCTTGAACTCATGGTGATCCTCCTACCTCTGCCTCCCGAATGCTGGGATTAAAAGTGCTAACATCTTGTGATCATGTTCCTTTCATGTCCTACACTATTGTTACCGTCTCATAAAAAAGAAAGAGTAGGAGCTGATAAGAAATATTACCTGGTGTGTCTGGCTCTGTCTCCTGAAGAAAAACAAATGCAAGGCTGGGAGCTAGCTCAGTTAGTAAAGGACTTGCCTAGCTAGGATAAGGACCCGAGTTTAATCCCCAGAACCCAGATTAATTTAAAAAAAAAAAAAGCCATGGTGGCATATGATTTTAATCCCAGCACAGGGGAGAAAAAATCGGGCAGATCTCTGAGGCTCACGTGTTTGTTAGGCAGTCTAGCCTATATGGTAAGTTCTGAGCCAGGAAGAGACCCTATCTCAGAAAAGGTAGACAGTGGGAGGGCTGGAGAGATGGCTTAGCAGTTAAGGCACTTGCCTGCAAAGCCTAAGGACTCAGGTTCGAGTCCCCCGTACCCATGTAAGCCAGATACACAAGGTGGAACATGCATCTGGAGTTCTTTTGGTGTGCCCAATCTCTCTCTCACTCTCTCAAAAAAAAATTTTTTTTTAGGGCTGGAGAGATGGCTTAGCGGTTAAGGCGCCTGCCTCCTAAGCCTAAGAACGCTGGTTCCAACCTCCAGCAGTTCCAATCTCCAGGTCCCACATTTAGCCAGATGCAAAGTGACGCAAGGGCGCAATGCCGCACTTGACCACAAGGGGGCGCACGCATCTGGAGTTCATTCTCAGCAGCTGAGAGACTGCTGGCGTGCCCATCTCTGTCTTCCTTTCCCTCCCTTTTCTTCTCTCTCTGTCTCTCTCCAAAAAAAAAAATTTTTTTAATTTTTTTAAGGCAGATAGTGCCTGAGGATCAGTTTGCTTCCGTCCTCGCATGCGCATACACGAGCACACACAAGAGAGCCAAATGCAGAAAACCCCAGCGTAGAACAATCGCCAAGGGCAGACGCTTTCTTTTGTTAACCCAGAGATCAAAATTGGATGTTCCCGCCCATTTTTGTTTCACAAAAACAAAATGTTTTATTTTCTGTAGGTCCGATTGCTGCCTGGTCTGCCCCATTTTAAGACTTGGGTGCTTTCAGGAGTTCTAGTGAACAGCAAGAGCTTGGAGCTTCCTGGGAAAATGGATCAAGGTGTGAAGGCTGAATCGTACAGCTATGAACACCCGGGCAAGTCGCTTAAACCAAGTGAGCCTGTTTCTTTATCAGGACGAGGAGCATGAAAAACACTGTGGAGGGCTGGAGAGATGGCTTAGCGGTTAAGGCGCCTGCCTGCTAAGCCTAAGAACACCAGTTCTATTCTCCAGGTCCCACATTTAGCCAGACATTAAAGTGATTCAAGGGCGCAATGCTGCACTTGCCCACAAGGGGGCGCATGAGTCTAGAGTTCGTTCATAGTGGCTAAGAGGCCACTGGTGCACCCATTCTCTCTCTCTCTCTCCAAAAAAAAAAAAAAAAAAAAACACTGTGGAGCTGTTTGTGAGGATGGGAGGTTAGATAGATAAAGTCCCTGAAGGTGTGCCAGGTTGAAGAATATTCAATAGATATTAGCTTTTCCAAAGGAGATCAACTCCACCCAGATATTAAGATGCTTCTTAGAGTACAGGGGCTGTATCCAGTTCTTATTCAATATTCTGCAAGCACCTCACACAGCAATGCACACACGTGGAGTCCTCACTGGGGAAAAATCAGTTCCTGTTACATTAAAATTGTGAATAAGCAGTCTCATTTCCTTTATAGCCTTGTATTTCTATAATTATCTGAAGAATTTTTAAACAGCCCTCGTGCCATCAAGGAATGCCCAAGTTCAAAATACAATGTACCTCCAGAACCTGAGGCCCAAGTCCCAGCGCATCACTGTCAGAACACACGAACTATAATATCAAGCTGACACATGAGTCATCTGACCTCTCCCTAAACGAGGTTTTACAAATGAGCTTTCAAGATGACTGGAGTGGCTTTCAAACCTCATGAGACAAGCAACATGAAGGTTCTTATACAATGAGCTGTAACCTGTAATTTGGTTCTGGTGCGTAGAGAAAAGGCGAACTGGTGCACACATATTTCTGCAGAAAGACCCCAAGGATGCAGCCATTCCAGAGCAAGAAAGGAGACTTCTCATGCTGAAACAGAGCAGGAAGTCTCTCCAGCTCATTTTGAAATGCTCCTCAAAACTGTGTAATGCCTTTCACCGTATTCCACTGTTACAAAGCTCTACGAATTCCGTTTCTCCAGGTGTAGCTATCAGGGGACGTGAGTACTTGTGACAAAGAGGATCTCCTCAATTTTTATCAGTCTCTTTGATCTTGTACCATCAATCGGTTCTCCAAACCTGTGCACCAGTAAGTACACCAATAGAACAGTAAGGCTCAAAAAAGAGGCAGAAGTGGGCTGGAGAGATGTCTCAGCAATTAGAGGAGCTCGCTTACACAAAGAGACAAAAATCAGTTCCCCACGACAAGTAAGGCACAGCTTCCTAAACCGTGGGTCACAACTCCATACGGGGTGACTTATCTGGATATGGAAGCTGTCAAATATTTGGCAACAGTAAAAAGTTTCTGTATGTGCAATGTTTGATTAACTCAAAATCAAATGGACAATGAATCTAACGTGTTGCTGGCAGCACTTGCCCCAAGCTGCATCATGTGACTTCACTGCATCCTTGGTATCAAACATACAGTGTGTGCACTTTGCATGGCACATGCTATCACAGCACACAAGGCTAAAGAATGATACATGAGACCCTTTGCTCAGATTGGAGACTACTGTATGTTACTAACCGCACTGTATTTTGACTGTATTCCCAAAGTTTTCTGCCTTAACAGAAACATAATGATTTTATTATGGCAAACAAAACTTTTAATATTTTCTTCAATATGTAAATTTCTTTGGATGTATTATGCTTGAATGTTTGATTTTAAAAATTGTTGCTTGAGCTGCTTTGACTTTCATTTCAAAAAAAATTGTTAAATGGATTTTAGCTTGGGATTAGGACAGAATTTCCAACAATTTCTGAAATGGACCTAAATACACGTCTATCATTTTGTATTATGTATTTTCATGAAGTGGAGCTATTATCCCTCGTACCAGCAAGGAATTCACACATTCAAAATACTATATACCTTCTTAAACCAAAATACCAACCAATTATGGGAATGGAGAGATGGCTTAGTGGTTAAGGTGCTTGCCCGCGAAGTCTAAGAACTTATGTTCAAATCTCCAGGTCCCAAATAGCCAGACATACAGTGACACAAGCACACAATGTTGCACATGCACCACAAGGGAGTGCACACATCTGGAGTTCTTTTGCAGCAGGTTGAAGGTCCTGGTGCACCCATTCTCTCTCTCTCTCCTCAAAAATAAAAGCAGTAAAAAAACAACCAATTCTGAAAAATGTTGAAGATGTTATGCCCCACAGTATCAAATATTCAGCCAAGGTTTCTTCATGTTAAAAACAAATAGGGGGCTGGAGAGATGGCTTAGCGGTTAAGGCGCCTGCCTGCTAAGCCTAAGAACCCGGTTCCAATCTCCAGGTTTAGCCAGATGCAAAGTGACGCAAGGGCACAATGCCACCCTTGACCACAAGGGGGCGCATGCATCTGGATTTCGTTCACAGCAGCTGAGAGGCTGCTGGCGCACCCATTCTCTGTCTCCTTCTCCCTCTCTCTCTGTCTGTCTCTCTCTGTGACTCTCTCCAAAAAGAAAAGAAAATAAACAAGTAGGCACATCCATCTCGTTGGTGTGTAAATTTGCTTTTGTCTTTAATAAATGGTAATACTATATATAATTTATGTACATATATAGATCAAAAGTCAAAGACTTGTTTTAGAATAAATTTCTTGTTTACTATGTGTATGTGCATCTCTGTGTATGTGTGGATATATACGACGTGCCATGGCCACATATGGAGATCTGAGGATAATCTTGAGGCGTGTCCTGTCTCTCCACCCTGCTTCAGACAGAGTATCCTCTGCTTCTGCCCTGCCACTTCACTTCATTGACATCAGTCTAGCTGGCATGTGAGCGTCCACATTCTCCTTGGTCCACCTCTCACCGTCATAGGCACACTGGGATCCCAGAAGCATGGGCCACTTTGCATCTAGTTTTACGTAAGTACTGGGGAGTTGAGCTTGGGCCAGTAGACTTGCAAGCGAGCACCTTTAACCAGTGAACTACCTCCACAGCCCTGGAATAAATTTATTTATGATATTTACGATAATTATCTGATCTGTGGGAGGAAATTTGAAGGCAGAAAGCTATCAAAACAAACGTCACTTAGTTTAGATAAGCACCTGTCAATATTCTAAATGTGATTCAGGTAACATTACACTTTGTCAAAATGAAAAATTGTCCTTTAAAAATCAGTATCAGCCCGGCGTGGTGGCGCACGCCTTTAATCCCAGCACTTGGGTGGCAGAGGTAGGAGGATCGCTGTGAGTTTGAGGCCACCCTGAGACTACAGAGTGAATTCCAGGTCAGCCTGAGCTAGAGTGAAACCCTACCTCGAAAAACTAAAAAAAAAAAAAAAAAAAAAAAAAAAAAAAAAAAAATCAGTCTCTTACAACATAAAGGAATAAAGGAACCACTAGCTTAGAATTCCTGACCAGGAGTTTTAACAGGACAGATTTTTACTTGAGCACTTTGGAAATGTCCACTTCCCTTAAATAAAAGTTATTTTTTATCTATGCATAAGTCCAAGCCCTGGTATTTGGCAAGAATGCTAATAATAGCTTTGCCAAATAACTGTATAAACTTGAAAGCAATAAAAAGCTTTATAAAAAAAATATTCGGTTGGGCTGGAGAGATGGCTTAGAGGTGAAGGTGCCTGCCTGCCAAGCCTAAGAACGCCCATTGGATCCCACGTTTAGCCAGATGCAAAGTGATGCAAGGTCACAATGCTGCATTTGACCACAAGGGGGCGCACATGTCTGGAATGCATTCACAACTGCTGAGAGACCACTAGCGTGCCCATTCTCTATCTCTCTCTCTCTAAAATATATATATATATATATATATTTTTTGTTGTTGTTGTTGTTGTTGTTGTTGGTTTATATACCTACTTTGTATACCTACATACCTGGGGCCATGAATGGAAAACGTTTAAGAAGCCCGACCTAAGGTACCAGCACCTCCCCTCTAGCCACACATCCTTCTCCATTGGTGAACAAACTGCTATAGCCAGCTTCCCACATGGGAGCTGCACTGCATTTGAAGACTTCAGTTCCCTTTCCCAGAGGCACCAGCACACCCCATGGTGCTCATGCAACCCAACCTGCACTGAACTGAGACTGGATGTTGCTGGGACCTCCCTGCTGCATAAGCTAATGAGTGCATTACAGTATGCGGGAGATGGATCAGGGAGAATAAGGAAATTAAAGACCCTTACAAAGTCAAGGTTTTAGTTTGTATCTTCAAGCTTCAGTGAACCATGGTGCCACTCAGCAGATCCACGCAAACAGCTCTGTGCCAAGCCGGCTCTGGGCACGGGTACATTTCAGAGGCGTAAAGCCACATGGCTACACGACCCTGGAGTTGAAGGAACCTTTAAAGCCCCCTCACGTTCCCTCCAGGAACAAAAGAAGGCATGGCGCCCCACGGGCTGAGTCGTCCGACATGGACATATAACTAACTAGTAGCCCCACCAGAAGAGAAATTCCATTTTCCTGGTACTAGGGCTCCCTGTAGATTATCCCTGAAGCTCAAGAAGTCCTGCAAGACATTACAGGTGCTAAGAGGGAGGAACAGGGACAGGACAAACTTGCACACACGGCCCCTGCCCTCACCTCCGCTCGCCACCTCCCTTCAGCTCTCTGGCCTCTGCTTCAGGCTCCTGGTGATATTATACCGATTGTTTATGTCTTCTTGTTGTTATGCAAAGACCGTATGTGGCTTCACAAGCCCACGTCCCTCCTCTAGAGAGACAAGAGCGCATGGGATGCAGCCGCAGCCAAACACTGGAAACTGATACTTCGCGACCTCCTTCCCTCCAGCCCTGCCAAGCCACCTCCATGCTGACCCCAGAGACCTCAGTGTACTCTGGTCCAGGGCCCTGCTGTGAGCCGAGAACATCAGCTGCATGCAGCACACGGTGGCCCGGGAGTGGGGCTGCCAGAGGAAGGGTGGGCTGATGAAGACAGCGGAGAGAGGCAGAGGAACGACAGCTTCCTTAGACTCCACTAAGGTATCACCAACCCAGGTACCCCAGAACCAGCAGAAACCAAAGGCACAAAGGTCCATATTGAAGGTGAGAGTGTTCCCCCGGACCTCCCCCACAACCTCAGATCACCCTAGTTTATGCCCCGACAGCCGGGGGAACGTCTACAAAGTGGTGATGACACTGTGGCTCTGCAGCCATCATCAGGGACTCGGGAGCTGCGTAGGGATGGCCTTCGGACACATGACTTCCAACATGAGAGCAAGGGTATGTTTGAGACAGACACAGACCCACAAGGGCTGTAAGGATCGCCGCCATCTACAAACATTATTGCTGTAACTGCCTAGAAGCAGGAACTCCGAGACACGGTGATGCAGCATTAAGCCCAGGAAAGCGCGCCGTGATGGAGGGGAGAGGAGAGATGGCTCTCCTGAGAGCTGCTGGGTGAAAGGCAGGAACGGGGACATGGCTCTAGTACTCTGACCTCTGCAGGCAAAGATGAGTGTGCCAGTGGTCATCACAGGCGGGAGGTGGGTCCAAAGGCCCCCTGATTCCTGTCTCAGACTCATAAAAGGCCAGTATCATGACCCTTCTGTTGTGTGTAAGTGTGTGTGTGTGTGTGTGTGTGTGTGTGTGTGTGTGTGTTCAGATGCATACATGTGCACAGATCAGAGAACAAAAGGTGTGCTTTGCTATTGCCCTATCTTTTTTAAATCTCATTTTATTTGAGAGACACAGAGAGAGAGAGACAGTGAGAGAGAGGAAGGGAGGGAGAGAGAGAGATGGAGAGAAGGGGCACGCCAAGACCTCCAGCCACTGCAAACAAACTCCAGACGCATGTGCCACCTTGTGCATCTGGCTTACATGGGTCCTGGGGACTCAAACCTTGATCCTTTAGTTTTGCAGGCAAACACCTTAACCGCTAAACCATCCCTCCAGCCCTGTCCTTCTATCTTATCTCCTTAAGACAGTCTCTCACTAAACCTAGAGCTTCATAATTTCTCAGCTAGACTAGCTGATTAGTGAGCCCGAACGATCCCATTTCCACCCCTCTCACTGTTGGGGTTACAGGCATGCACAGCCCCACCTGGCTTTTTTCATAGATGCTGTGGATACAACTTGGGTCTGCAGGCTTGCACAGCAAGCTCTCCTGAGATCTCCCCACTTCCCATGAGCCTTCTTATGAAAAAGTTTTCACCTACTGCCTAACCGTGTCCTAAGGAAATGAAAGCTCAGGCAGTCTTGTCACATTCCTGACATGGGCAAGCACTCAGAAGTGACCGCCGGACCTGTACCACAGTCTCTACTCTCTAGGAGCTCTCACTGCATTCCAGAGAGACCATCAAGAAGCATTGTTCAAAGCCAAGCTAAGGGGCTGGACAGATGGCTTAGCGGTTGAGGCACTTCCCTGCAAAGCTAAAAGACCCAGGTTCGATTCCCCAGGACACACGTAAGCCAGATGCACAAGGTGGCACATGAGTCTGGAGTTTGTTTGCAACAGCTGAAGGCCCTGAAGCACTTTTTTTTTCTGTCTCTCTCCCCCTCTCTCCCTTGCTCTCCTTTCTCTCTCAAATAAATAAATATTTAAAAAAAAAAAAAAAAAAGCCAGCCGGGCGTGGTGGCGCACACCTTTAATCCCAGCACTCGGGAGGCAGAGTTAGGAGGATCGCCCTGAGTTCGAGGCCACCCTGAGAATATAGAGTGAATTCCAGGTCAGCCTGGGACAGAGTGAGAACCTACCTTGAAAATCCAAAAAAAAAAAAAAGCCAAGCTGAGGACAAAACATGGGCTAGAATCTTAGAAAACAGAAGTCAAACATTTCACCACACCAACAGCCACATCCCTGAGTTACAGAATCCTTCCCTTCTGCCCAGAGGCAGCACAGGGAGCCATTTGGTCAGTCAGCAATAAAATGTGGAGCATCTCTGGGTCAGAATCCCACCACTGGAGGACATGAGGAATAACCACCCCCACTGTATGGCACAATGCAGGTCGGGCCCTAGCCAGACCACATGCCAGAAGAAACCAGGAAGTGGCTTCTGTGGACATGGCATTCTGCACAAGCCTGGCGTGACAACAGCTACAGTCCCATGCTCTCGAGAAACCTGCTGCGAGATGATCTGTCCAGAGACAGGCTGTCATTGGTCACAAGAAGGAGACCACCCGATACAATGATTGGCCAGCCAAGCCCCTTAAAACCCCCTACACTTCCTTGAATAAACAAGTTTGCGGCAGCTCGCCCTCTGCCTGCTTCCTCCCAGCTCCCGGAGTCTGTGTCGTGACTCCGTGTCTCTCACCCCCTACTCGGCAGAGACCCTGCTGTCCCTCCTGGGCTGGCCCTAGGGGGGACCCCAACACCCCATGAAGGGGAACTCATGGGAATGTCAGAAGAACTAGGGCTTCACACCCACCCTTGAGACCCTTCTCTGTCACTGATCAACTGCATCATCATCGTTGGCAAGCTGCCAGAGTTCTCGGAAACTAAGAAGCAACCTTCAAATATAGCAGTTCTGCTGGAAGAGGAAAAAAGACCATAAGAAGGAAAATACAGAAACACTGGGGTGGAGGAGGAGGAGAGGGAGGAGGAAGAGAAGAAGAAGTAGAAAATCTATAAACCCTGAAGATACCAGCAAAAAGGAACAGAGTCACTTCCAAACTAAGAAAGGCCAGTAGGCTGAGGACTGGGCTCCAGGCTCACAGGACCAGACCCAAGCACAAGGAGGAGAGGTCATAGGTAAAACCAGAGGCGCATGCTTCCTTTCCCAAACAGGCATGGCAAACCCATTTTAGATAGTCCAGATCCAGCAAGTGGGATCAGATGTCACAGACGCCAAAGGATCAGCAAAGGACACTGGGAGCATCTCCCCTCGCCAAGGCATGGAAGGCAGTGGAGAATGAAAGGCAAACAGTCTCATAATGTTGAGTGATATTCACATGACAAATGACCAGTAGATCCTGGCTGGCCCAGGACAGTCCCAATCTGTTTCTCCTGCCTCTCTGTCCCTTGTAGTTTCACACTGAGCATTCTCAAAACTGTCCCGCATTGGGCACTAAATCACAGTGTCCATCTGTGAGTCATCAATTAGCACTACTAATTTCACAGCCGCCAAACCTCTGGGCATTAGTGTAGTGGTCACTTTTGGGTCGCTGACTAAAATACCTGACAGAGGACTGGAGAGATAGCTTAGTAGTTAAGGTGCTTGCCTGTGAAGCATAAGAATGCATGTTTGGGGGCTGGAGAGATGGCTTCAAGGTTAAGGCGTTTGCCTGCAAAGCCGAAGGATCCCAGGTCGATTCTCCAGGACCCACGTAAGCCAGATGCGCAAGAGGGTGCATGCATCTGGAATTTGTTTGCAGTGGCTGGAGGGCCTGGCACGCCCATTCTCTCCCTCCCTCTCTCTCTCTCTTTCTTAAATAAATAAAATATATATTTTAAAAAAGAATGCATGTTCCTATCTCCAGGTCCCACATAAGCCAGATGCACAGTGATGCAAGCCTGCAATGTCACACATGTGTACAAGGGATCACATGTGACTGGAGTTCATTTATAGCAGAGGAAGGCCCTGGCATTCCCATTCTATCTATCTATCTATCTATCTATCTATCTATCTATCTATCTCTATCTCTATCTCTCTCCCTCATCCCCCCCTCTCTAATAAGAAAAATAAAATTTTAAAAAACCTGACAGAAATAACAAGGAGACAAATTAAAGTTTACTTTGGCTCAAGTTTCAGAAGGTTTCAGCCCATCATGGGGGCCAAGCATGGAAGAGCAACTCAGTTCACTAAGGCAGGCGCTTGTGGCAGTGGCTGCTCATGTCATTACGGACCCAGAAGCGGACAGTGTAAGGAGGGAGGTGGGCAGGTATGACAGTCCAAGGCCCAATACCAGTGACTTTCTCCTACCTGCTGGACCCCACCTCCTAAAGGGTTCCACAGCATCCCAAAACATCACCACCAGGTGAGACCAAGCACTCCAAACACGAGATTCAAACAGCAAGACTTAACAGCAAGACTGAATGCTCAGTATCTCCTTCCTGGCATTCACTTCTTTGACAAATAGGAAAAACGTTGCACTCATAGAAAGCTGCATGTCAAGGCATTGAAAAGCCAGTCGTATGACCACTGGATCTCTTATTCCGTGTATCCCGGTTCAAAACGTGAATGATTTTTTTGTGTGTGCTACTTTTTCCCCTTCTCAAGATACTTCTATATAAAATTTTTACGCTGCTATCTGTAGTTGACCTCCTTAAAGGCGTGCCTGAGCCTTCTCGTAGCTGTGACTCACTTTTCCCCAGGAAATATATCTTCACTGTTTTCCTATGAGTCAATCATCCCGATGTATCACGATGCAACAAGGATTTATGGAGTGCTCAGAAATATGTTAAGAGTTAAGGGAATAGAAAAGAAACATAAAAAGGGGGCTGAGGAGAGAGCTCACTGGGGAAAGAGCTTGCTGCTCAAGCTCAAGTTTGATCCCTCCTACATCGAAAAAGGGCCTGGAGTTTGATCCCTCCTCCTACATGGTTCCAATCTCCAGCGGTTCCAAAAAGCCATGTTTATCCAGATGCAGTCCAAACCAGCACTGAGGAGGTGGTGACAGGACGAAAATAAAAATAAAAGCCACACAGGGCAGTCCAAACCAGCACTGAGGAGGTGGTGACAGGACGATCCTTGGAGCTCTCTTGCTTATCTAGTCTAGTCAAATTAGTGAACTACAGATAATGAGAAAAGGGCTGGAGAGATAGCTCAGCAGTCAAGATGCTTGCCTGCAAAGCCTAACGACCCTGGTTCAATTCGCCAGTACCCACTTAAAGTCACATGCAAAAAGTAGCACATGCATGTGAAGTTTGTTTGCAGTGCCTGGAGGCCCTGATGGGCTCAATGTCTCTGTCTTCTCTCTATCTCTCTCTGCTTGCAAAGAAAAGAAGGAAGGAAAAGAGGGAGGGTAGGCGGGAGGAAGAGAAGAGAAGGGAAAGGGAGGGAAGGGAAAGGGAGGGGAGGGAAGGGGAGGGAAGGGGAAGAAAGGAAAGGGAGGGGAGGGGAAGGGAGGGGAAGGGGAGGGCAGGAGAATGAAGGGAAGGGAAGGGGAAGAAAGGAAAGGGAGGGGAGGGGAAGGGAAAGAAGGGGAGGGGGGCTAGGGGAGGGGAGGGAGGAGAGGGAGGGGGGGAGGGGAGGGGAGGGAGGGGAGGGGGAGAGGTAGAAGTTTTTCCTACAGATGACACCCAAGGAGGTTGTCTTCTGGCCTCCACATGCACGAGCATCCATGTGCCACACACATACACACACACATAGAAACAAACAAACAGATAAACAGACATTCGCTGCTATGTCATCACACAACCTTCATCTCTTTGGAAGTCATATAAATAGTATCAAACACATGAGGCAGGTGAGTAACTCTTGGGCTGGGCGCTTAACATCCGAAAGTACAGGACATGCGTGTCTGTTATCTCCCCACTCCTTCATGGATAGTGGCCAGATTCCCCTCTAAGAGGAGCATCCTCCGGGATTTCAACCATACCTTCTGTTTTGTTTTGTTTTGTTCTTAATGCATGAGGGTATTTGGTTGGTTGGGTTGACTGGTTGCCTGATTTTCTTTGATCGGCCACATTTTCAGTAGAATTAAACCAACTCCAGAGATAGGATCGATCAGTGTGGAAAAATGAGCATATCACACCCCTCTCCACTCAATCTAAGACCATCCCATGGGAAAGAATTGATCCCCAGTCCTGAAAGCCTACTCCAAAACCTACGTCCTGGGAAGATGATAGACCCAAGGAGGGAAGCCACTTCTGTTTGTTGACTAAAAGGATAGCTTGTGCCTACCAAATTGACCTCGGAGGTTTATACCATGTCTGTGCCCACAGGTTCGAGCTGCTCTTGCACATCACCTTTGATCAGAGAAGCTTCTTTCTGCAAAAGACGATGATGGTGACCAGGGAGGACTCACGACTCATCCAAGTGCTGAGAACCATATGCGATGGTTTGCGCGCTCGGTGCTAAATGCGAGATCAGTATTATTCCTTCCAAAGCATAGCAGAGGCTCCCAGCTTGACGCTTGGCAGGATACAACCCTGCCTGCTAGGCTGGTCCTGGACCCTGAGACGGCCTCTGTATTTGTTTCATCCCAGCTCAAGTGTTGCACTATCCCCCCCCCCTTAGAAATGGACCGGCTTTTGATTGTCACAATGACAGAGGAAACAGCGCTCACATGTAGACAATGGAGAGAGAGCCACCCGTCAAACATGCTTTGGTGTCGGTGGGAAGCCACACACGCAACATGGAGAAAAAAACACCACCTTCCCTAAAATATGTGGTGCTCCACTGACACGCCATGCCCCGGGGCTCGGGAAGCTAAAATTGAAACCTACTCCACGGATCAAACCTTGCAAATGTGTCAGGCCTCACATACATGCTGAGATTCACAGCTGTCACATCTGTGTCCTGCCCATGCCCCCATCAGACTCAGCTATGAAAGCGACTGGGGTTATAGATCTTGAGAAACTGGTTTGTGGATAAAAGCAAATAAAATAGCTAAAGTCTAGGATCTGACATTGTCAGATGAGGACAAAGACACGGTGAAATCCACCGGCAGTTGATGATGCGCTCCTGCCCATAGCGTCCGCGATCAGAAGGCCAGTGCGGGCAGATCACCATCGGTTCAAAGCCAGCCTCATCTACATACCAAGATCAGAACAGCCCGGGCAAAAGAATAAGACCTCATTTAAAAAAAAAAAAAAAGTGGAATCATTTTTTTTTGGGGGCTTTCGTGAAACATCTAGATCAACCCACATGCCTGTGGCGCTACAAAGTGTTCTAAGTGCCAGGGGACAAACAGGGTACATTAAAGAGGACCTTAGGAAGGACCTGCTGGAAACTCCAGTCTCCCTCCTCCTCCCCCTGTGAGTATGGACGAACAAAGCGATCTTTCTATAGCTCAGCTCCGTTTTGGGTAAAGCAGAATAATAGGAACCTAGAAGTTGGGACTTCACAGAGCCCTTGTAGAGACCCATAAGGACACATGAAAGATGCAGACCACAATGCCTGCCACCTAACCGTGCCCAACACTAAGAATAACTGTCCCAAGGGTTGTCCTTGGGCCAGAGGAATCTAAATGCAAGGGTTTGTACAATCCAATTTCCAGCATCCTCCCTTTTTTTCCCAGAAAAAAAAAAAAAAAAAAAAAAACCCTGGCTCCTCGAGCGTTTTCCCCTGATGTGAGCTGAGAGTCAAGTTTTGGAACATGTATCCCGGACACGGCCAAGCGGGCTTTTCCATAGCAGCGACCCTGCGTGCACGCTGCTGTGGAGCTGGTCTGGCCTGGCCTGGACCCGCCCAGGCTCCCCTTAGCCTCCAGTCTGGAAAGGAAGGGTCATCAACCAGGCTAATTAAATCTGCAGATGATAACAAACTGGGCGGTGTTGCAAACAGCACCAGAGAGGACAAGGAAATAAATGAGAAGGGACCTGGGGAGTTTGGAAAATATGGGACAGGAAATAACAAAATGAGACTCAATGCAGAAGAATGCAAGTAACTCCGGGGGGGGGGGAGGGGATAAGCAAGAAGCCTGGACAGAAGATGGAAAGGGAGATGAGGAAAGGCTGAGGAAAACAGGTGGCAAATGATTGGGAATATGGACCTAAAACTAGAATGAAAGCAGAAGAAAAAACGAAACAGTGGGGGGCCTGGAGAGATGGCTTAGCGGTTAAGGCGCTTGCATGCAAAGCCAAAGGACCCCAGTTTGATTCCCCAGGACCCATGTAAGCCAGATGCACAAGGGGGCGTGTGCGTCTGGAGTTCGTTTGCAGTGGCTGGAGGCCCTGGTGTGCCCATTCTCTCTCTATATATATATCTGTCACTTTCTCTCTCACTCTCTCAAATAAATAAACAAAAATTTATATATATATATATGTATATATATATTATATATATATAAAACAGGGAGGGAGGAAAGGAGAAAATACTCCACATGCTAGGTGAGCGACAGAACAGGGAGGTGGGAGGGTATTGGAGGGGTCAGGAGGGTGTGAGAATTACACATAACTGAAGACAACACGAGCCAGTTTATAGAAGGCGACTTCTGCATACCATGCAACAAGATTCAACCGCTAATACCGTGGAAGAGATGTTGAGTCCAGACAGAAGTGTCCAGTAGAAGGTGGAAAAACTTAGCCTTAAAATCAAAAGTCTATGGCAGGGGAGGTCATGAGCCTTAGGGGTATAAAGCCTGCTCTTGTCTGGCTAAATGCATATATTATTCCTACCAAACTGCCCTGAAAGCACTACACTTAACGTTCATATTCATATTCTAATGCTACTCTCACTTCTGGTTAGAGAAGCTTCTCTTTTCAGATGGCGATGACCACTGGGATGACCCAAAAGTCACCACAGTGCTGAGCAGAAGGGATGGAGGAGTGTCCAGCACTGAAACATCTCTGTCACACCCTCCAAGGCTCAGGGTCCATTGCAGAAGAGGTGGCGGAAAGAATGGAAGAGCCAAAGGAAGGGTACGACTCCTTATACTGCAACTGTCCAGACAGAAATTGGCCTTGATATCCATGACCTTGCAGTGCCTAGCAATACCTTCACAAGACGCTCATAATAGGAGAAAAAGATGATGACATCAAATTAAGAGAGACTAATGGAGAGAGGGAGGGCATATGATGGAGAGTGAAGTTGTGAAAGGGCAGTGGGGGGGGAGGGAAATATCATGGTTTATTGTCTATAAGTATAAAAGTTGTCAATAAAAAAATTTTTTTAAGGAAAAAAAAGTAATGGAATAAATAATGTGTTTGAAGGAGGAGGAGATTTCCAGGCAGGAAAGTTTAAAAAAAAAAAAAAAAACATGGGCTCAAGCTGGGGAATTCCAGGCCCAGAATTGAATTAACGCTCACAGTGGGCTGTCAGCCAGGGAGGCCCAAACAATACCGCAACACTTGATTACCTGCCCAGCTGAAAGGTAACACCTACTGCTGGAGACTGTGCTGGGGTCACTGTTCACTCCTAGCTACCCCCCATAGTGTTGCCAAACACTAGGGAGCTGCTGGGGGACAATGTCACTAGCAGGGTGAATTAGCAGGGGATCCTGCTCGTTATGAAACCAACCAGCCAGGTAAGAAGTACACACGTGTGCAACAGTGGCACACCATCTTTGCGGGTTTTCCGATTGGACCTGAGACCTGCTCAGTGGGGGTTGGGGGGGGCTGGTATCTAGTACTGGAAACCCGGTCAGAATTCCATGGTCAGGAAAGTCATAAACTCCAGGGAAAAAGCCTCCAGTGCTCTCCGAGTAAGAAGAGTGGACGGATGCACCAGAAACACTCAAAATAACTATGCCCGTCCTCTCATTCAAGCCGCTCTCACTCTCCATTGGAGAATCGGTTTCATTTTACAGATGGCAGAGAAAACTCAAAGGATTTGAGATCCATCAACACAACAAGAAAAGATATCTGACCGCCTGCCATAAGATGCGCCACCTCGACCACAGCTTCCAGGGGCTCAAAAGAAATTGCAGAGGAAGTGGGTACACAAGCATTTCTCTCCGTTTGAGCCTGAAAACCAGCTCCAGGGAACGGCACAGCAACAGACACTGCGGGTGATCAAAACACACTGAAGAATAAACCCAGAAGCTACAGAGAACTCAACACTGAACCAGATGGTGAACAGACCTGCCAAGGCTCAGGGACCATTGTGGAAGAGGGGATGAAAGATTGTAAGAGCTACAGGGTGGGTAGGAATATCCTGAGGCCCAGCCCTCTCCCCGCAACTGACTTATTTACCCACTAGTGAACACCCATAACTCTACTGAGGAAAGCCCTCAGAGAAAGTGGGACCAGGAAAGAGGGGAGATCAGACTACAAATCTTATAAAAAAAAAAAAAAACTGAAAGTAAATAAATTTAAAAGAAAAAGATCAAGAAGATATGGCAAACAAGAAAAGCAAAATAACCAAGAAACAGAGATGAGCAAGAAGTGGGGCTTAGCAGCAATAAAGAGCTGGGGCCACATGCAGCATGCACTAACTGTGGCTGCGTGCTCTCCAAGGTCCAGGAGGTCCAGTTGGCATTTTTTTTTTTTTTGAGAAAGAGAGAGAGAGAATGGCCGTGCCAGCAGCCTCTCAGCCACTGTGAACAAACTCCAGACGCATGCTCCCCCTTGTGGGCAAGCACGGCATTGCGCCCTTGTGTCCCTTTACGTCTGGCTAAACGTGGGACCTGGAGAGTAAAACGGGCGTTCTTAGGCTTGGCAGGCAGGTGGGCGTCTTCACTGCTAAGCCGTCTCTCCAGCCCCAGTCGGCATTCTTGAAAGGCTTGCTTCCAGAGGCCATCATCTCTCTGGCCTGGCTCCACGTTCACCACTGCCAGGGCTGTTTCTGACCTCCTGGAGCCGGCTCTGCCAGTATATTACTTTGTCACTGTGACAAAATACCTGACAAAAGCACCCTAAAGAAGAAAGGGCTTTGTTGTTATGTGTCATGGTTTCAAGAGTTATCATAGCAACGTGGTCATGGCAGCAGGCGAGTGAGGAGAACAGTCACCCTGCATCTGTAATCAGGAAGCAGAGACAGATAAATGCCCATGGCCTCCTTCTTATTTAATCCAAGATCCCATTCCATGGGATGTGCCACCCACATGCAGAGTGGGGTCTGCCCACCTCAATTGACTGAATTTAGATATGTCAAGAGATTTGTCTCCTGGGTGATTCTGTAGCCAATCAAGTCAGCAAGGGAGATTAAACATCATCCTTAGCCGGTTCACTCGTCACTCGCTGTTCGTCCACAATGAGGGACATCTTCTCATGTCTGATTCTCTTCCCTCCTGACACAAGGGACAAACACTCAGCTCCATAACTCTGGAACTGTTCCCCCTTGCATCCAACCCAGCCCTAAGTCCAACGTAGGTTTTTCAGTAAAAATAAAAGTTGTTGGGCTGGAGAGATGGCTTAGCAGTTAAGGCACCTGCCTACCAAGCCTAAGAATGCTCGTTCAGTTCTCCAGGTCCCACGTTTAGCCAGACGCAAAAAGTGATGCAAGGGTGCAATGTCATGCTTGCCCACAAGGGGGTGCACGCGTTTGGAGTTTGTTTACAACAGCTGAGAGTCTGCTGGCACGCCCATTCTCTCTCTCTCTCTCTCTCTCTCTCTCTCTCTCTCTGTCTCTTCCTCTCTGTCTCTGTCTCTCTGTCTCTCTCTCTCAAATAATAAAAAAAAAGGTCAAGAGAAGAAGGTCACTTCAGGGAATGTGAATAAGGCTCACTGGTCCTGAGGGGAAATCTAACTACCATCTTGGGTAACTAACGATGCAGCATAAGTACTAGAATGCTATGGTTCTCAAAGAATTGTTAGAGTTTTCACTGTCTTCTTAGAGCTGAATAACTCAAATACTGAGAACTTGCTTTACAGCTGAGTCCACTTTGGTAACAGTAATGTGAGGGGAAAGCAAAAGTTACCAGGGCTGAGCCAGGGATGGGGGCAATGCCTCTAGAGGAGGCTGTCTGCAGAGCAGTTTCACAGTGCTCCAAGCCTAAAGGGACATTCCAGCAATCCAAGGGCCCCCTGGAAAAAGCTAGCCCACAGTCTCTGCACACCTCTCGGGTCACACGGTTCCAGCGTACTCATCTCTGTAGGCCAGGGGGAGACCAGTTGTGACACAGATCATGTCCTGATGACAGCTCTGTCTCTTTTCATCTGTGCTAGCTGAGGAGCAATGTGCCTCTGCCTCCTTTGGGCTCTGCTCTCTGCTTAGCTACAAAACAACAGGGCTGAAGGTCCCTCATTCCCAGAGACCCTTGGACTTCAGCAACAATAGCAGAAGCTCTCAGCACCCCAGCCTGCACTAGCCTTGCAACCATCCTGCTGAAAGCAACATCAGGCGTGAGGCAGTGCACACATCACAGAAGCTTTTAGGCATGGCTCGAAATGCATTTGTTCTTGTCTTCTTTTTGTGTATTCATCAGAATAGGAAGGATATTCTAAAACTTGAAAGGCTCAAAGATCCTGCTTTAAGCTAAGGCACCTCTCTCTGCTAACAGAGAAAGGCAAGAGCTACCAGCTGCCGCACCAGTATGTATTGGTTATTGAAATCAAAATGGCTACATATATTTAGTTGTACAGGTCATATACTGCAAAAAAAAAAAAAAAAAAAAAAAGGGTGGGTGCCAGCCGGGCATGGTGGTGCATGCCTTTAATCCCAGCACTCAGGAGGCAAAGATAGGAGGATTACCATGAGTTCGAGGCCACCCTGAGACTACATAGTGAATTCCAGGTCAGCCTGAGCTAGAGTGAGACCCTACCTCGAAAAACCAAAAAATAAAAAATAAAAATGGGTTGGGTGTACCAAAGATAAGACATCTTTTGTTTAATATTCCTATTATGATGGTATTTTGGCAGGTGACAATAGCCATTCTCCTCCTACACTGACATGCAACACATAAATAAATGAGACCAGAGAAAGGGGACACTGGGTCATCTTCTAAGTCTTGGTTCAACAGAGTAAGTACATTAAAACAATTGTCAGGGCCGGAAAAGAAATGCCTCAGGAGATAAGAGCACTTGTCACACAAACACAGGACCTGGAAGGGGACGGAGACTGCATGAGTTCAAGTCTCAGTGCCACATCAAATCTTGTGTGTGGCCATGAAATCTCGTGAGCCCAGGCCCATGAGGAGCAGAGACTGGAGAATTGCAGGGGCTCACTGTTCAGGCAGTCTCACCAAAAAACACATCAGCTCTAGATTCAGCAAGAGATGCCAACTCCAGGAATCCAGAAGAACCACAGCAAAGGACACTGGGCGTTCTCTGTTGACAATGACATGTGACACGTGCATAAATGAGACCAGAGAAAGAGACATGGGGTCATCTTCTAAGCTCATGGTGTTGGACCTGCAATCCACAGAGTCAAAGAAACCCATCCAGAAACTCATCCAGGAATGTCAGCCAGCTTCACCAAACCCAAACAAATGAGACCGGCAGACATTATATTTCCTCTTCTGTTGTTCCTTCTCGTGCTTCCCAGCTATTCCCAGAGCTCTACTGTAGGGCATCTACCAGCCTAGGGCTTCACTCTGTGCTCTGCACATGACCTTATCCAGACCCTGATGGCTTCAGAGCCCACAGTTTCATGTAGGGCCCCTCATTTGGAAGCCATCATGTCACGGTTGACTATTTCTCAATCTAGGATGAGGTCACCTTTTTTTAAAAAAAAAAAGTATTTATTTATTTATTTATTTATTTATTTAACAGAGAAAGAGGAGAGAGAGAGAATGGGCATGCCAGGGCTTCCCGCCACTGCAAACGAACTCCAGATGCATGCGCCCCCTTGTGCATCTGGCTAATGTGGGTCCTGGAGAATTGAAGTTGGGTCCTTTGGCTTTGCAGGCAAGCACTCTAACCGCTAAGCCATCTCTCCAGTCCGAGGTCACCTTTTTGAGTCCTTAGGGGCTTCAGAAGACATGACTCTAGTCTGTGCCATCCTGTGACAGGGGCTTCAAAAACTTCACCCCAGCTCAACGGCTAATGGCAAACATTGAGGTCCCTGAGGGGGGTGGTAAGAGGCAGGGTGAAGGTCCAGGGGCCTTTAACAAGTTTATGAACCCACTGAAAATCACCGTATTGCACACCTAAAGGAAGAGACTTATGACATTAGATACCCTAAGATGACCATTGCATACTGTATAGAAATACCAAAACCCCATACGGTACCCTATAATGATGTATAATGATGTATAACTTTTTAAAAATTATGCCATGTAGACCTCTACTTTTGCCCACAAAGCCAGCCTTGTTAGGAACAGTTCATTTCCCAGAAATAGAATGTTCCCACATTCCTGGGAGAAGGCCTGGCATGGTACAACAACTAAACAAAACCACAGGGGCTGGAGAGATGACTTAGTGGTTATATGAAGCCTAAGGGCCCCCGTTCTATTCTGCAGGTCCCACATAAGCCAGATACACATGGTGGATCATGCGTTTGGAGTTTGTTTGCAGTGGCTGGAGGCCCTGGCATGCCCATTCTCTCTCTCTCCCCCTCTCTTTGTCTCTAATAACTAAATAAATAAAAATAAAATCTTTTTAAAAAACACACACACAAGAAGCTGGCAGCCCTATAGTTTCCTTACTGTGTGACCTGGGATATTGATGGGGAAAATATGTCTTTCTTGGGACGACTGTGAAGATTCAATGTCTAGAGGGGAGGCAAACACCACTACTGCACAGGTGTGTGCATAGCAGGCTCATACAGGTTAGCTTCCTGCAGTGATAGCTTACTGTTTTCATTTTTATTTTTTCAACATTTGGTACGTAGGCAGAGTAGCACTTCCTGCCTCACAAAACTCCTATAAATGGCTGGATTCTATACTGCTGCCAATATAGCCAAAGGAGATGCAGAGAAAGGGTGAAGGCCCACGTGATCATAGGCACCACTAGGGTCAAAAGTGGGTTATTCTTGCCTGAAAGTACTGAAGAAAGTTTCGCTCTTTCCCTCCCTTCCTCCCTCCCTCTCTCTCCCTCCCTCTTCTCTTTCTCTCCCTCTCCCTCCTCTCCTTCCACCTGGTGTCCCCGAGGCAGCTCTGGAAGTTTGGCTTCACAATGCTGCCTGAGCCAACGAAGCCACTGGCTCAGGCTTCAGGGCAACATTAGGGCTGCTGTACAGACAGCAAATGAAATGGAACTCTGGGCAAATAATGTCCAACTCACTTTGCATCACGTGCCCCACCACCCCCACCCCACCCCCACTACTTTTACAACCCTGCCTTGCTGAGGAATTTGGGCTGAAGTCCATCTAGCACACTGGAGAAGCCAAGGAGAGGCTATCCAAAGCCTCAAGAGCCCAGGAGAAGCGTGACCTGCCGATTAGGGATGGGCTGAGTGGGAGATTCACCCCTGGCTGCTCTTCTAGCCTTTTCCATCAACACATCAGGACAAATGAGGTGTTTCTGTCAATCACCAAAGATGCATGGCACCCCAGCGGAATCCTCCCTGACCTAACGGGGCTGCTTGGAAAACATTCGGCCCATAAGGAAGTTCTTTATTCAGGGTCAGCAGGGCATTTGGGAGGAAGGTTCTGCAGGTAGAGATGAGCCTGTGACAAACATGATCTAGAACTCAGCTGGCAGTCCATGGCTCTCTAGAAGGACCTTCCAGACCTAGTGCCCCAGCCGGAATTGTGAAATAATAGCGTCACCGTAACCCCCTCGCAACCAAGACAGGCCCATGGGAGACTAGCTATCTGGATCTGGGAAGATCCAGGTAGAGGCCTGAAAGCTCAGTGCGTTTACACATTGTATAGAGTCTCCTGCACAAATGAAGAGGAACGCACAGAGGGGACCCCAAGCCGAAACCTGCCCTCAGGTAGCTGACAGATGGAGCAACCATCATCATCGTCTAAGCAAGGAGAAAAGACCGGGAACCTGATGTTGGGGTCTCCCCTAGGGCCAGCCCAGGAGGGATGGCAGAGTCTCTGCCGAGTTGGGGGTAAGAGGCGGGGAGTCACGACACAGACTCCGGGAGTTGGGTGGAAGCAGGCAGAGGGCGAGCTGCTGCAAACTCATTTATTCAAGGAAGTGCAGGTGGTTTTAGGGGTTTGGCTGGCCAATCATTGTATGGGGTGGTCCCCTTTTTGTGACTAATGACAGCCTGTCTCCAGACAGATCATCTCATAGCAGGTTTCTCCCGAACATGGGACTGTAGCTGTTGTCATGCCAGGCCTGTGCAGGACGCCATGTTCACAGAAGCCACTTCCTGGTTTCTTCTGCCATGTGGTCTGGCTAGGGCCAGGCCTGCATTGTGCCATACATATCCTCCTTTTTGTATTTATTATTGGCAACCCTGGGAGGCATGGTTTTTTGCCAAGCCATTGTTGAAGCCAGGCCCCAAGGGATCATCACATGCGACGGTGCCTGTCTTAGGTTGCCCCATCTCATGGGGTCTTACCCATCATTGACTACCCGCCATCCTAGTGAGAAAACCCGAGGGGTGTGGCATGGTTTCTTTTAGCATGTGGTCTGGCTAGGACCAGACCTGCATTGTGCCATACACCTGAAGGCTGAAGACAAACCAGAGACGGGTGATGATCGGGGCTTGAGCTTCAACTCTTTCGTACAGAGCCAGGCCATAAGGTCAGTGCACAAGAACCCAAACATAAGTCATAACTGGAAAAGGATACACTTACGTGAGGACAGGACTTAGCTTTTATTTGTACAATTCACTTGCTGGGTGACCTTAGAGAACTTTATTTTTCTTCACTTATGCAATGAAGGGGTTGCGTGTGCTGCTGATCTTGGAGGGTCTTTGAAACTCCAAACTTGTATGTTTCTTTGATGCATTAAATAAACCATCTTTGTTACCATAGCATGGTTATAAATCCATACTGAAAGGACCAAACTGACGCCATGACTAGGCCAAAGTTTCAGTTTCCAGGATGGGCGAGCTCTGGGGCTGAGTATGAACAAACACAACTGCTGCTTGCTTAGCCAATCACGTTAGGAGGTTATCTCCTCTGCCAGAAATTCCCCTAGACCTGGCCGCCAATTAAGACCAATCAAAAAGCACAAGTACAGTTACTGTTCAAATTAGCCAATCATGTTAAAAGACTAAAAGCCCACCAAAATTCCTTTAGCTGTGCTTCAAAGGGAGCCTGTGAGCTCCTCGGGTCCCCATTTTGTACGAGTGGTTGACCCAGCATGCTGGCTGGTTCTGCAGAATAAACGCTCTATGCTTTTACACACTATTTAACTGTGGGGTCTTTCTTCAGTGATATTCAGACCATTACACATACAGTCCCCCCTTATCCTAGCCTCTCATCACGTGCTTGGCCTCTGGCCTTGAGCTTACCACCCCCAGCATTCTGTCATGCCCATGAAAACTCTCAACTTCCCGGGTCCCTCGTGCTGTCCGTGAAGTTCAAGCCCCCACCTCATCATCACGTCTCTTGTTCATGTTAACAATGTGGCAGTGTTTGGAATCATTTAGGATCACCATGAAAACACATTTCTGTGTTCATGTATGAGGGGGTTTCCAGAAAGGTTACACTGAAGAAGGAAACTTCATCCTGCATGTAGTGGCACCATCCCACGGGCTGGGGATTCTCCACTGGATAAAAGGAGAGAGCCAGGGACACACCAACATCCATCTCTCTGCTTTCTGTCTGCTGACATAATGTGACCAGCAGCCCCACACTCCTTCTGCCATGCCTTCGCCTCTACGATGGACTGTATCCTCCAACCCTAAGCCCTAATAAACCCTTTTTTTTTCCTGAAGCTACTTTTATCAAGTATTTTACCACAAGGGAAAAAAATCCTTTTTGAAATACTACTCCCAAGTCAGAAACCTCACACATCTCCAGAGCCCCAGAGCACATGTCTCCCCGACCCAGCTCCTCTGAATTCTGAAGTTCACAAAGCTCCTGAGGATCTCCCTTTCTCATTAGGCGTTCTTGCCCGCTGGGCTACTATCTAGGACAGAGGTCAGCAACTTTCCTGTAAAAGCATGGATAGTAAATATTTTTAGGCTTCGGCGGGCCACTTGGCTTCTTTATAAACTACTCGGCTCTGAAACTG
This sequence comes from Orientallactaga sibirica, assembly GCA_036365145.1. Lineage (NCBI taxonomy): Eukaryota > Metazoa > Chordata > Mammalia > Rodentia > Dipodidae > Orientallactaga > Orientallactaga sibirica. The sequence continues at coordinate 2,173,742 of JAEOAD010002324.1, read as the reverse complement.
TATCACAAAGGCATTCACAAACAATGCGCAAGTAAATGAATGTGGCTGAATCCCCATAAAAGATAACCAATAAATGTCTGTCGTGTTAATGACCTGGACTTACAGTGCGTAAGGAGATCACCTGTCACTGGAGCAGACAGGGAGGCATCAAGAGACAGACCAGCACTGACGAAGGACAGGCCAGGGATGAAATTCAACCACACCCAGGCGGCTCTACCTGCCAGAGCTTGCAGGGAAGGCAAACTGGGCTGCTGGCCTCGGTGTGGCTCTTGGAGAGAACTCTGTCTGCTACATCAAAGGGCACATCTCCTGATCAAAAGTTGGGACCAGACATCCCACCTCCTGGACCCATGCCTCCCTCTCCTCCCACACTAACCATCCAAACTAAGAGCCCTCCAGAGACTGGGATCAACCTGAGAGGCAGACATCTGTGCGCGCTTTCATCTGAGCCCATAGCAGACGCCTAATACCCACCACTACCACATTCAATCGGCCGTGCTGGCCACGAAGAACAGCAAGCGTCAGGTCCCTCGGCTCCCCTAATGTTCTTGAGAGTAAGTATAATGAGAGGCAGTGGTTAGCTGAGAATCTCTGCACTGAACAGCCTTTCAGGCCCCCATTAAAAAAAAAAAAAAAAAAAAAGCTGACACGACCTAAGCTTTATCTAGAACAACAGAGATGAACCCGCTCCCAGGCTAGTCCATTCATCTAGAATGGCAGAAGTGAACCCACTCCCAGGCTAGTCCATTCATCTAGAACGGCAGAGATTAACCCACTCCCAGGCTAGTCCATTCATCTAGAACGGCAGAGGTGAACCCGCTCCCACGCTAATTCATTTCAATGGGTCAAGCAAAGGAGTACCCATTTAGGAGAAACAGATGAGGAAGTAACAAAACTCAAGGCCATGTGTGATGGGAAATTCGATGAAGGAACCTAGGGCAGGTGCAGGGCCAGCTGAGCAAGAAGCCAGTGTCCCCCACGGCCTACTCTCCCGGCCTTGGCCCAAATGCCAGTCAAAGTAATGCCAGAAGATATGACTCTTTTTTTTAATATAAGTTTTTTTTTTTTAATTTTTGTTTATTTATTTGAGAGTAGCAGACATAGAAAGAGAAAGAATGGGTGCACCAGGACCTCCAGCCATTGCAAATGAACTCCAGATGCATGTGCCACCTTGTGCATCTGGCTTACATGGGTTCTGGGGAATCGAGCCTCAAACTGGGGTCCTTAGGCTTCACAGATGAGTGCTTAACCTCTAAGCCATCTCTCCAGCCCATGAGTAGAGTCTTAATATATTATTTTGTTTTCTATACCCTGCTTATTTAAAATAAATCCTTTTATCAATTCTCATCTTCAAATAAAAAATAAATGGTTATTGTATACTGATATGCCCCTCTCCAAAAAAAAAATCCATATTCACTCAGAACCTCAGGATATGAATGTACTGGGAGGCATCTTTGCAAGTGTGACCAGTTGATATGAGAGCAGTCTTAGGGTGGCCCTAAATCTGAGGACTCGCCTTTTATCCATGGAGGAGATTCCACACAGAGATACACAGAGAAGACGGCAATGGGAAATGAGGCCGAGACAGAGTAGCACAGTCACAAGCCAAGAAGTGGCAGGTTGTCGTCAACCCGTGGAAGCCAAGGCAAAGTCGTTCTCCCTGCTGGCGTCTTGCTCTGCACTCCTGGCCACCAGAACTATGACAAAATAAACTTCAGTTGTTTTAAGGCAACAGATTAGAGATGATTCTATGGAAAATCAGGAAGCTAAGACAGTTGGTAAGTTGAAAATATTAGACTGAGCATCTTGGCAGACAAGATAAAATGGTGGTAAAAGGGTTGTCATAGAAAGATGACTGCCTTTGGAGCTAGAGAGACAGCTTAGCGGTTAAGGCACTTTCCTGCAAAGCCAAAGGACCTTAGTTCCATTCGCCAGGACCCACATAAGACAGATGCACAAGGTGGCACGCTGTCTAGAGTTCATTTGCAGCAGCTGGAGGCCCTAGCATGCCCATTTTCTCCTCTCTCTCTCTCTCTCTCTCTCTCTCTCAAATAAATAAATAATAATAAAATATTTTTAAAATAAAAAAGAAAGAAAGATGAGTGCCTATTGTCAGCCACTGTTAGTAACCTTGGGCAAATTATTTACTTTTCCTCTGCCTCATTTCCCTTTCTACAAAACAATGAATGTAACTGCCTAATCAGATCATTGTCCAAAGTGTTATTACACACGAAGCATTAAGACTAATGCCCGTCTCGGGAAATGCACCGCAGTGAATTCTGACTGTTACTTTCGGGTGGCGCAGACCAAAGGATCTGGTTTTACGTGTGACTCCAGTCACTACTGTGATGATTACGTTAACTGTAACTCTGTCTATTAAGGGGGGGGGTCAGTGAACCAGCCATTATATTCGATGCCTTTTCTAACTCAGTATTACTGTACTAACACCACTAGAGAAATAGATAATGCTCATTTGTAAAGCAAGAAACTGAACTCAGAAACATTGAGTGACTTGTCCCAGATCACACACTACAGATTTGTGCTCAGATTTTTGAGTGCATAACACTCTCCTGCAATAGCACACTGCATAACGCTCTGCTGTAATGCCACAGTGCTCATTAGGAAGGTACTAAGTTTATTTCCTGCTGTATTTTCCAACCTTGGACATAGAAATGTGCCCCCAAACACTTGATGAGCTAACTGATTCACTGGTCTTTATCTGAATGGCCCTAATGATACCATTATTGACTTTCTTTTGTGATGGATCCAGACAGTACAGAAATGAGGGCCCAACACCGACTATCATCTATACACCATCAGTGTCTTTGTGAGCAAACAGATGAGTGGGAATGCCACAGTCCCACGCTGTTTTGCATGGTGGGTAAGCTTACTTACTTACTCAGAGGCGTAAATTAGGACTCAGATTTGGCCTGCCCCTCAAAGATCTCACTGGCTCACTATGAGTTCCACTTTCTGCAGGCAATGAAGCAGGGAGCAAAGACATTCCTTCCAAACTTTTATTGTGAAGCAGATGCTCATCTCTTGTTCTACTCAAGCTTCCCATTTAAATGGGATTGACCATCAGCAACATGACAAGCGCGGCAGGTGGGGCAGGGTCGAGTAGTAAAGGTGCACAGGAGCTGCATGGTGTTTCCTCACCCGTCCCCACACACAGCATGGCTTGACACGGAGGCTGTTTGCATTTCCCATGCCACGGGAAAGCCAGAGAGGGAACCATCCACAGGGTCAGGACCAAGGTGCCAAGCAGAGCTGAGTCCAAAGTACCAAATTATTCTTCAAATGTCCAGAATGACACATGACATTGTAGGCAGGTAAGTGCCAAACACAGTAACAAAGAGAGTGTCAAAGTCCTCCTTCTACCTGGTGGATTTCTACTGAATTAAAATTAAAATGAGCTGGAGAGATAGCTTAGCGGTTAAGGCACCTACCTGCGAAGCCTAAGAATGCCCGTGCGATCTTTAGCCAGATGCAAAACAAAAAAAAAGTGACACAAGGTCGCAATGCCATGCTTGCCCGCAAGGAGACTGGGAAAAGTTTGTCATCAGCATAACTGGCTTCCCCCCAGCCAACAGCACAGCCCCAGGCCAAGCCTCTGTGAAATGCGTCAGATGAAACTCGGGGATCAAATTAAGATCAACAGCTTCCTCAAAGCCAAAGGGGTTGAAATTCAGAAAGGGCTCTCCTGTAATTTCTCCCAGGGCTATAAGCACAGTCATTTCAGTGAGATTTACAGCCTTAATCATTTTTTAAGGTTTTATTTATTTATTTGTAAGCATGGAGACACAGAGAAAAAAAGAGATTGAGAGAGGAAGAGAGAATAGGGGCATGCCAGGGCCTCTAGCCTCAATGAACTGCATCCAGATACATGGGCCACTTTGTGCATTTGGCTTTATATGGGTACTGGGGAATTGAACCCAGGTCGTTAGGCATTGCAGGCATGTGCCTTAACTGCTGAGCCCCCTTAGCCATTTTTCTAGACGTAGGCACAACGTCATAGAAGTGAAACCGTTTGGCTAGAGATAAGATCAAGGTCAGGAGAATGTCAATAACAAATAAAGGGGCTTTTGGACTCCTAAGCCCTTCCCTCCTTCTGTATCTAATAGCAAACATTCCAGGCTCCCTATAAGGGTTAACCAATCAAAGCTGAAAATCCACCAGCCGTACCCTTCAGCTTGAAGAATGTTCCTTTGTTAAGCAAACAAACAATGTGTCTGGCACACTTTGGGTCTCATGGGCCCACTCCGGGCCGGAGACTGGAGCCGTAGAAATAAATCAGCAATTTCAATAATGCTCATCTTGGACTGACCCTACTGGCAGATACAAACTTCCTGCTCTGACCAGAACTGAATTAACTCTTCAGGCAATGGGTGGAGAGGAGAGGAGAGGAAGAGGGTTGGGCCAGGCAAAGGGAAAGAATGCAAAATGCAAATAACGGGGCTGGAGAGATGGCTTAGCGGTTAAGGCATTTGCCTGCAAAGCCAAAGGATCCCGGTTCAACTCTCCAGGCCCCACATAAGACAGATGCATAAGGGGGTGCATGCATCTGGAGTTCATTTGCAGTGGCTGGAGACCCTGGTGTGTCCATTCTCTCTCTCTCTCTCTCTCTCTCTCTCTCTGTGTGTGTGTGTGTGTGTGTGTGTGTCTACCTCTGTCTCTCTACCTCTGTCTCTCTCTCAAATAAGTAAATAAATAAAATATATTTTTAAAAAAGAAACTACAAATATCTACTGAAAGAGAAGGAGAAGGTTGGACAGCACTTAGGGAAAGTAAGTGTCTTGGAGGATCTTTAAGACCGAGAAGGAAAGGAGTAAGCAAACAGAAAGGCTTATGCTGGAACTTTTCTGACCTGCATCGTGACCTCCCCTAGGATCTGAAAAAGCAAGCGCTTCTCTTTCTAGCACAAGCCCATCTGGGCCCCAGGGTCTCCTGGAGGGGGTGGAGGCAGATCATCATGCTTGTGCTTCTGCGTTACAGATGGATGGGAAGACCAAGAGTGGAGTGATTGCCCGGGAGGGAGGAGACTCTTTCCCCTGCACTTGAGCAGCTTCCACTGGGAGGGAATGGCTGGGACCTGCACTTCTCAGAGACACAGAGTAGGGACAGCGCCAGCTTGAGGTCCTGACCTGTTGGCTGGACAGAGGACAGTCACAGCTTGGTCAGACATCACACAGACTGGTGACCACAGGACTAGAATCAGGTGACGGGGTTCTTTTCCAAAGTTTGGAAGAAAACATCAAAGATGAAAGAGACTGGGTGGTCTGGGACAGCAATTAAGGAGGACACAGAGAAGGACACAGCCGCGTCGCCCACACCCCCCAAACAAGGCTGGCTTTGTTTTCTGGTTCAAAGTCCACAGCAGCAGACTGAGGCCCCTAGAGAAAAGCCAGAGGCCTTAATCCAACTGGATTGGGGAGGCCTTGCCTAGGCCTCCAGAGTCCAGAAAGCCACACGTGGCAGCTCAGGGGAGAGATGCTAGACAGGAGAAGACAGAAGGGAGTGAGATTAAGAACTGGATAGGCAGACGGGAAAGCTGAGAAGATTGACATGGACACAGAGAGGGCTGCCTATGACATTTCTGATGGGTTCCCTTATGAGCCTGGGGAATGTTAACTACCCACCAAGTACCCTATTGGAAACCCCCAATACCACGAACACACGGTTTGTGTCAGCATGAAAGCTCGTTAGTGCTCTGGTTTCCCTCTCTCAGCCTCTAGTCAGTCTCTCCTAGGCTGCGGAAGAAGGTCAAGTAAACATGGAAAGCTGGGATACAAAGCTTATACCTGACCCTTAAAGCCGAGGTCCCTCCAGGTAGAAGATGGCACACGTCTGCTTCTGCAAAACTACACCCCAAGATGCTCTGACCGCTGCGTTTATTGGTAAATTTAAACTCATTCTGGGGCTGGAGAGATGGCTTAGCGGTTAAGGCACCTGTCTCCTAAGCCTAAGAACCCGGTTCCAATCTCCAGCGGTTCCAATCTCCAGGTCCCACGTTTAGCCAGATGCAAAGTGACACAAGGGCGCAATGCCGCACTTGACCACAAGGGGGCGCACACATCTGGATTTCGTTTGCAGCAGCTGAGACACTGCTGGCGTGTCCATTTCTGTCTCCCTCTCCCTCTCTGTCTATCTCTCTCTGTGTCTCTCTCCAAAAATAAATAATAATAATAATAATAAAAAAATTTTAAGCCCATTCTGCAGAAACACCCATGGAAACGACCCTTTGGTTGCTGTCGAGTATGCATCTGAGTAATCGTCTCTTGCTCTGTCACTAACAGGGTCAGTTGGAAATAGAACAAACACTTGTGTGGATTTATGCACGTGGGTGGGTGTCCGAGATGTTGCTCAGCTGTGTGGGCTTCTAGAGGTTCTGTACGATGCGTTCCAAGCTGACAGAGAGGACCTCGTGGTAAAGAATGCGTGGAAGGAGATAGAGCCTTGAAACCCAGGCAGCATTCAAGTCCCTGCCCTTCCAGCTACTCGGAACCAGCACTTGGCAAATGCTATGACATGTTTTGGATTAATGTCCCTTAAAAGACCATTGTTGGGCTGGAGAGATGGCTTAGCAGTTAAGGCACCTGTCTGTGAAGCCTAAGAACGTCCATTCGAAACTTCAGGTCCCACGTTTAGCCAGATGCAAAAGTGACACGAGGGTGCAATGCCGCACTTGCCCACAAGGGGGCGCACGTGTCTGGAGTTAGTTCACAGGGGCTGAGAAGCTGCTGGCGCACCCATTCTCTCTCTCTCTGCCTCTTCCTCTCTCTTTCTCTTTCTCTCTTTCTCTCTGTCCATCTCTCTCTCTCAAAAAAAGACCTTTGTTAAAGGGTTGCACCCTGGAGTGATACGTTTGAAAGGTACTGTGACCCTTTAGGAAGCGGGGCTTTGTAGATGACCCCTGAGTCATTGGGTATACGCCTTCAAAGGGGACCATAGGACCTTGAACCCATTCTCTATTTCCTGGCTTTGTGAGGTGAGAGGTTGTGCTCGGTTTAGACTCCCACCACAATGTGTTACTTGCCACGGGCCCAAAACAAAAGGGGCTGAAACTTCCAAACCCTATGCCATTATAAATTATAATTATAAATTATTACCTTTGATATTCCATCATAGTAATGGACCACAGACACATTGCCTTCCTAGGCATTGGTGTCTCTGCTCATAGGAAGAGGAGCTTGAATTTAACTTTAGTGGCTCATGCCTATAATCCTTGTACTAGAGAGGCTGAGGTAGGAGACCTACCTTGAGGTCAAGTTCAGCCCGGACTACATAGTAAGTTCTAGGCCAGTCAGGACTGCATGGCAAGACTCTATTGAAAGAAAGAAAGAAAGAAAGAAAGAAAGAAAGAAAGAAAGAAAGAAAGAAAGAAAGAAAGAAAGAGAGGAAGGAAGGAAGGAGGGAGGGAGGGAAGGAAGGAAGAAAGAAAGGGAGGGAGGGGAAAGAGAGAGAGAGAGAGAGAGAAAGAAAGAAAGAAAGAAAGAAAGAAAGAAAGAAAGAAAGAAAGAAAGAAAGAGAGAGAGAAAGAAAGAAAGAAAGAGAGGAAGGGAGGAAGGGAAAGAAAGAGAGAGGGAGGGAAGGAGGGAGGGAGGAAGGAAGGAAGGGAAAGAAAGAAAGAAAGAAAGAAAGAAAGAAAGAAAGAAAGAAAGAAAAAGAAAGAAAGAAAGAAAGAAAGCAAGAAAGAAAGCAAGCAAGCAAGAAAGAAAGAGAGAGGGAGGGAGGAAGGAAGGAAGGGAGAGAGAGAGAAAGAAAGAAAGAAAGAAAGAAAGAAAGAGAGGAAGGGAGGAAGAGAAAGAAAGAGAGAGGGAGGGAGGAAGGAAGGGAAAGAAAGAAAGAAAGAAAGAAAGAAAGAAAGAAAGAAGAAGAGAGAAAGAAAGAAAGCAAGAAAGCAAGCAAGCAGGAAAGAAAGAGAGAGAGAGAGGGAGGGAGGGAGGGAGGGAGGAAGGGAGAGAGGAAGGAAGGGAGAGAGAGAAAGAAAGAAAGAAAGAAAGAAAGAAAGAAAGAAAGAAAGAGAAAGAAAGAAAGAGAGGGAGGAGGAAGGAAGGAAGGGAGAAAAGAAAGAAAGAAAGAAAGAAAGAAAGAAAGAAAGAAAGAGAGAGAAAGAAAGAAAGAAAGAAAGAAAGGAAGGAAGAGAGAGAGAGAGAGGGAGGGAGGGAGGGAGAGAGGAAGGAAGGGAGAGAGAGAGAGAGAGAAAGAAAGAAAGAAAGAAAGAAAGAAAGAAAGAGAGAGAGAGAGAGAGAGAGAGAGAGGGAGGGAGGAAGGAAGGAAGGGAGAGAAAGAAGAAAGAAAGAAAGAAAGAAAGAAAGAAAGAAAGAAAGAAAGAAAAAAGAAAGAAGCAAAGAAAAGGAAAGAAAGATGGCATAACCAATCTCACAGGTTGTCTCTCTGATATATTCTGGGTGCCTTCACCGTACTTTAAACCATGCTTATATTTGTAATTATTCACTGGACTAGCTAACATTGGCTGATTAAACACTGTGGCAGACTCTTCTCTGAGTCCTTCCCATGTATCGCACAACTTGATCTCGATACCTCCTCGACATATTGAAATTCCCATTGTTTTAGATTGAAGAGACCAAGATACAAGGTACAGGCAGTGGCAGAGCACTTGGCTAGCATGTGGGAGGCACTGGGATCCATCCCCAGCACCACAAGAGATCACACACACACACAGAGTGAGAGAGAAATAATAAAGGAAGGAAAGCAGGGAGCGGAGGAAGAGAGAAAGTAATAAAAGGAGAGAGGGAGGAAGAGAGGGAGGGAGGGAGGGAAAGGGAAAAAGGAGAGAGAGGGAGAAAAAAAGAGGAGAATGAAAGAAACCAGGGCACAGGAAAATTAAAATGTGTCCTGCGATGGCAGGAAGCAGACAGTAAACAGGAAGCGCAGACAGTCCACCTGCAGACCTTACAGCCTTCCTACAGCACTGCATAGCCCCTTAACATTAAGTAAAGGGCAGGGCATTTGGAATCGGGCCCCTCAACAGCGAAGGGGCCAGGCAATACAAATTAACAGCCAACCGGGGAGTGGGTCTAGTTTGTTGCCACAAGGACAATGCAGAATTCATGAGAGACGAGGATGAAATTACTATAAGCCTCTGTCCAGAGCGCAAGGCAGCTCGGTTTCAGAGGCGTGATCCTCGCTCGTCCACCCGATCGGTCTCACATGCAGGCTCATGTGAAGGCCAAGGGCAGGTCTGAACTCCTGTCTTTTGACTGCCTCCTCCCCTCCAGACCTTCCTGCTACCACGGTTGCAAACAGCTCCCTGCGAAGAGCAATGGCTTGGTCCCAGGGCAGCCCAAGGACACATACCGACTAGCTGGGCCCAGTGGCCAGGAGAGCCACACCTGCTGAACTGTCCAGAGGTGATCAGCCTGGACCAGGACCCACAGTGTTCAGGAGAAGGTGTCTAACCTACTTTGGCTTTACAACGTGCACTGGAAGGAAACGATGGCCACGAGGTTCTTTTCCCCCCACGCATGCTCCAAGGGAACATGCTGGGCCTGCAGAGTATTCCAGATCATCTGAAGAGAACATGAACCAGGCCAAGAGTGATAGGAAGCCAGTGGGCAGATCCACAAACCACCCTTCCCATAGCACAATGAGGAGGGATGAACTTCACCCCAAAAACCTGCTAATGAGGGTGACAGGAGACCCCCTAAACACAAATGTCACTTCCCATCTGCCACCAGCTGAGCTGTGTTCAGCAACCTGCTTCTGAGTTGCTGTAGCCATCCATGGGCTTAGCCTACCAGGAAGCACTGAATTCTTGCTGAACTAGTTCATGTCCCTCTGGTCCCGCCTCCTCTGGCCTCCTGTCAGATTAATATTCCTATTCCTTGGAAGCCTGGATGAAATTTCCTTTCGTGGGGTTGAACTCGCCAGTTTGGCCCCCAGGCTGCCTGGAAGCTTACAAAGCCAGCAGCAGCCACCACCCCTTCCCCACCCTGGGGTCCGGAAGTATAAACACCCCGGGTGGCCTGACTCGTATCAAAAGACATTAGGAAGGAGCTTTTTACAAGGTGTCAGAGCTTTCGCCAGCGTTCAGGGTCGGAGCTGATTCTCCAGGCTTTACAGAGAGAGTACCCGAAGGGAAAACGCACCAAACACACAGGCCCGGATTGTGTCTGATGCTCAGGCCTCCTGACTGATAACTCACGCTGGGAAAAGAGAGCTGGACTATAAGCATACAAGCTGGGGCTGGAGAGATAGCTTAGTGGTTAAGGCGCTTGCCTGCAAAGCCAAAAGACCCAGGTTTGATTCCCTAGGACCCATGTAAGACAGATGCACAAAGTGGCACATGCATCTGGAGTTTGTTTTGGAGGCTAAAGGCCCTGGTATGCCCATTCTTTCTATCTATCTATCTATCTATCTATCTATCTATCTATCTATCTATTTTTAAAAAAATTGTTGTTTATTTTAATTTATTTATTCGAGAGTGACAGACAGAGAGAGAGAAAGAGGCAGAAAGAGAGAAAGAGGCAGAAAGAGAGAGAGAGAGAGAGAGGGAGAGAGAGAGAGAGAGAGAGGGAAAGAATGGGCACACCAGGGCCTCCAGCCACTGCAAATGAACTCCAGATGCATGCGCCACCTTGTCCTTCTGGTTTATGTGAGTACAGGGGAATCAAGCCTCGAACTGGGGTGCTTAGGCTTCACAGGCAAGAGCTTAACCACTAAGCCACCTCTCCAGCCCCTCTATCTATCTATCCATCTATCTATCTATCTATCTATCCATCTATCTATCTACCTATCATCTATCTATCACCTCTTTCTCTCTCTCAAATAGATAAAAACGAAATAAAGAAGTTTTGAAAAAGCATACAAGCTGCTGAGAATAACAGCTAATATTTAGTGAGCATTTCATTGTACAGGACTTTTAAAGGCATCATCTCTTCAATGCATTTAATTCCTCAATGCGCTCAACAAGGAGATGCTATTCTTTTTCCCATTTTCAGATGAAAACAAGTGAACCTAGAAAGGGCTAAGCGACTTGTTCAGAGTGTCAATCACTAAATGGCAAAGCCATGGCTCGAACTCGGGAAGTCTGAACCCGGAGTCTAAGCCATTAAACCCTGAGCCACCCTCCCCACTGTGCCTTGCATTCTGTCAAAAGCCCCTCAGCACCATGCCATCTTTCTGGGCCACAGTGGGGTGGTTTTGAATTCTGTCCAGGGCTAATTAGGACCTTGGACATAGTCTGTTCATCCCTCCATTTAGTCCATAGCACCTGACCACAAATCTTCATCCACTCCACAGATAAAACACTGGTCCATCAAGGCTAACCCCACCCAAAGCCAACGCAAGCTTCCTCTTGTGTCTCATTCTGGAGCTCGTGCCACTGCCTTGCACTAGAAAAACGGGTAACTAGAGCTGGAGAGGTGGCTTTGTGGTTAAGGTGCCTGCCTGCTAAGCCTAAGAATGCCTGATCAATTCTCCAGGTCCCACATTTATCCAGATGCAAAAAGTGACGCAAGGGTGCAAAATGCCGCACTTGCCCACAAGGGGGCGCATACATCTGGAGTTTGTTCACATCAGCTGAGAAGCCCTGGTGCACCCATTCTCTCTCTCTCTCTCTCTCTGACTCTCGAAAGAAAGAAAGAAAGAAAGAAAGAAAGAAAGAAAGAAAGAAAGAGAGAGAGAGAAAGGGGTAACCAGAACAAACTGCAAACCCCACTAGGTAGGAACTGGGATTTAGCCAAGATGAATCCAGTCTTCAGTATCTGCATTATTGGAAGAGAGAGCCCAGATAGCCTCTGTCAGGTCCTGTTCAATCTGCATATCTAAGCTGCCCTGACCCTCCCAATAACGTTTACACAGATATTTTGTAAACCTACATTCACAAAAGCATTATTCACAATGGCCAAAATGTGGACATGAAGCATGTCCACAGGTGGATGAAGAATAAACGAAATATGGTACAGGCATAATGGGATTTTATTCAGCCTTAGGGAGGAAGGAAATCCTGTCACGGGCAACATCCGTCCACCTGGAGGCCATTGTGCTAAGTGAAACAACCCAGGCAGGGAAGGGTAAATACTGCCTGATTTTCTTACTGAGGTAACAACAATAGTGAAATCAGGGCTGGAGAGATGGCTTAGCAGTTAAGGCACTTGCCTGCAAAGCCAAATGATCCCGGTTTAAGCCAGATGATCCCGGTTCGATTCTCCAGGACCCACATCAGCCAGATGCACAAGAGGGCGCATGCATTTGGAGTTCGTTTGCAGTGGCTGGAGGCCCTGGTGCACCCATTCTCTCCCTCTCTTTCTCTCTAATAAATAAATAAAATATATATTTAAAAAAATAGTGAGGGCTGGAGGGATGGCTTAGCGGTTAGGGAAGCAGGGGCTGAGGTTTGCCAGGGGCTGAGGGATGGGGGAAAGGAAGTTGTTCTCTGGGCATAGTTGGATGAGTAAGCTTTGGTGATCTGTACAATTCGGTGCCCATGGTCAGCATCATGGTATAATGCATTTCAAAACTGGTGAAGAGAGTAGAATATTGGGCATGTTTATTCCACTAATTGTTCGGTTGGTATCGTAGATGTATCAGAAATTATTAAAATCCATAGCTGGAAAGCAGCTACATTCACGGCCTGAAACCCCAAAGACAGATTTGCTGAAATGCACTAGAGTGAAAATGAAATCTTCCTGCATTGAATTATTTAAGGGAGCAACCTTACCCGACCTGGCAATGCCTTCAGTAAAAATGCATGGTTTGAGGTCACTCACAAAGGGAGCCTGAGACCAAGCTAAGCAGCCACTGCTTCCACCATAGGGATTCGGTCCCCAGGGCTGCCCCAACTCTTGGCCCCCCAGGAGAACAGAACCAACAATGAAAGACACGACAGGACACCAAGAACAAATGCCCCGCGATTCCTTTCACATGAAGTTCCTAGAGAAGTCAAAGTCACAGAAATAGAACACAGACAAAGCCTCGGAGGACCAGAACTCCACCCGCCAAGTCATGTTAACGTCGCCATTCTCTGAGATATATCATATGAAAAGCCATGGAGTGTGAGCCCCTGAAGTTTGAGAATGCATGCTCAGGCCACCTCACCCCTTCTTATTCTAATTGCTTTCCCCCACCCCTCAGCCCACCTGACTGTTTATTCCATAAACATGCCTAATCTCATTCCTTAGGGAGACAGACTTGAGAGAATGCTCTCCGGGTCTCCACACTTGTGAATAAACTCTTTTGAAACACTCGCCATTTCTTAATGGCAAAATGAGCCTGGCTCGGTGACATAAGCAACTTCATTACAGAAAGACGCTTTATGAGATATGGCCAGCGTCAGGAGTTCAGACAGAGGAGTCAAGATGGCTCAGCAAGGCTGGAACACGAACTATTAAGAGGACAGTTAGCACAGAAATGGCAGTTTGCCTCCTAGATAGTGAAAAAGGAACGCATGGCTTGCGATCACTCACTTAAGGCTGTTTCAGTGCTCCACTGAGAAGCAAACACTATCTTAGAGGAAGTAGTAAACTTTCTTACTCCTTGTACAATTTTTAAGCTTATTTTTGCCATGTGTTTGGGGGGAGGGGGTGCCCCATAAACTGGCCTGCACTGGGGTAGGACATCGAGTGTGCAGATAACTCTTCGTCCTGTCTTTGTGTTATCTTTGTAATTTTTTAAAATATTTTTTTATTTTTTTTTATTTTTTTTGGAGAGAGACAGAGAGAGAGAGAGAGGGAGAGGAAGAGGGAGAGGAAGACAGAGATGGGCCAGCAGTGTCTCAGCTGCTGAGAACGAAATCCAGATGCGTGCGCCCCCTTGTGGGCAAGTGCAGCATTGCGCCCTTGCGTCACTTTGCATCTGGCTAAACGTGGGACCTGGAGATTGGAACCGGGTTCTTAGGATTAGCAGGCAGGCACCTTAACTGGTAAGCCATCTCTCCAGCCCAGTACTTTTTTTTTTATAAGGGAGGGGGAGAGAATTGACACTCAAGGGTCTCCAGCCACTGCATTCCAACTCCAGACACCCGTGTCACCTTGTGCACATGTGTGACATTGTGCGCTTATGTCACCTCGTGGAGTCGAACATGGGTCCCTGGGCTTCATAGGCAAGCACCTTAACCGCTAAGCCATCTCTCTCCAACCCCTATCTTTGTTCTGAGCTGGGGTCGCATTACTGGTTTCAGACCTTAGACGGCTCACTCCCCTTCAGGACTGGGGTTACAGGCACATGTGGCCATAATCAGCTGGAATCTGGAGGTTCAACTCTGGCTGCCTCAAGCCCTCTCAGGCCCTCATGCATGTGCAAGAAGTGCATCTAACCACTTTGCCATAAATCCAGCCCTCCTTGTACAATGTCTCAGTGCTCTTTATCGCCCTCTGGTGGCTGGAGGACTCATGGTGGCTGTGTAAATAGTGTACCCTTAAGGCTGAGTTTGGAAAAGAGGCGCTCAGAGGCAATGCGTCTGTGGACAAGCAGACACAGGTACACGTATGGAAAACAGATTCCTCAGGTCTCCTCTGATTTGTGACTCTTGGGATTTAAAATTCCACTTTTTTTTTTTTTTTCTGCTCTGGGAATACCAGTTATGCAGAGAAGTGATAACTCTCACCAGCATGGAAAATTCCCCCAGGGGCCTGTGGAAGGCAGTAGCAAAGCCTCCTGGGAGCACAGAGCTCATTCCTCTCCTATGACTGCCACTGTGGGGTGCTGAGAGTCACAGGCTGTGGCAGTTTGAATCGATGCCCCCAATGTATTCAGTGTTTTATTAGTTTGTAGTTTGCATCTGCAGCACCTGGCTGGAGGCAGTGTCTCTGGGCGGATCTTAGGTGAGGTGGTGGGTTTGAGATTAAAATCTAAAGATATGCAAAGTGTGCCTAGCTGCAGTTCCTGAGGTGTGCTCTGCTGTGTGGCTTTTGGCTTGTGGCTTTTCTCTCTGTGTTTGGTTCTGTGAAGACAGACCAGCTTCTTCTGCCATTATGGAACTTCCCCTGGATCTGTAAGCTTCAATAAATATCCCTTCCTCCATAACTGTGCCTGGTCTGGAAGTTCATCTCAGTGAACCTGAAACTGTCTGCTACACATGCCAATCCACAGGCCAAAGCAGAGTGCACCTCCCAGCTGTACAGCACTGACTATGAAACAGCCCTATCTGAAGGCTTTTATTTTTTTATGTATTTTATCTTTATTTATTTATTTGACAGAGAAAGAGACAGAGAGAGAGAGAGAGAAATGGGTGCACCAGGGTCTCCAGCCACTGCAAACAAACTCCAGATGCATCCACCCCCTTGTGCATCTGGCTTACATGGGTCCTCTGGAATCGAACCTGGGTCCTCTGGCTTTGCAGGCAAATGCCTTAACCGCTAAGCCATCCCTCCAGCCCTATCTGAAGGCTTTTAAAACCCCATCAGAAAGGGCTTTCCCACCTCGGCTCAGGACACAGTTTGCAGGTGTGGGATGGGTGAGTAGAGTTAGGGTAACTGGACCCCTAAAGGTGAAAAGGGAAGGAAGGTCTGCACTTGCTAGAAATCAAAGATGATCTGACTTCTTACCTCTTGCCTAGAGCCCCAAACCTATTTTTTTTTCCCCAGGTCAAGTTCAGCCCCTGGAACTTGGTGCCAGAGCTAATCTCTTCCTGAGATAGCTACCACCCTAAGGTTATGAATACTTTTGCAAGGGGAGGGCAAGGTCTGTCTCTCTGATTGCTTGGGAACTTCCAAAATGAAATAAAGGGTTAGAAAGATGGCTTAGCAATTAAGGCGCTTGCCTGAAAAGCCTAAGGACCCAGGTTTGATTCCCCAGTAGCCATGTGAGCCTGATGCACAAGGTGGCGCAAGTGTCTGGAGTTCATTTGCAGTGGCTAAAGGCTCTGGCATGCCCATTCTCTCTCTCTCTCTCTCTCTCTCTCTCTCTCTCTCTCTCTATATCTCTCTCTCTCTCTCTATATATATATATATACACATATATAATATGTATGTATGTATATCTGCCTCTATCTCTCTCAAATAAATAAACAAAATATTGAAAAAAATTTTAATTTATAAAAAGTGAAGCTATGGGCTGGAGAGATGGCTTAGCAGTTAAGGCACATGCCTGTGAAGCCTAAGGACCCTGGTTCAATTCTCCAGGACACACATAAGCCAGATGCACAAGGGGGTGCATGAGTCTGGAGTTCATCTGCAGTGGCTGGAGACCCTGGTGTGCCCAGTCTCTCTCTTTCTCTCTCTCTCTCTCTAATGAATAAATAAAAAATATATTTAAAAAAATTCTGGCAACAACAAAAAAATAGACTGGATTCCACAGAAAGAAAGATTAGAAGCACATCATAAATCCGGGGGCAGGGAAGGAGTTAGGACAGCTGAAAAGTGTGGAGAAACAATGAGAATCGAACACAAGAGAGTGAGCATTGGTAAAATGTGATTCCTCCCGTGTGAAGAATCAGCTGTAGGTACCGTCACACGCCAAGTTCCGAGGGCCATGGCCAGGCACCATCTTGAGAGGAAACCTCTTGATTAAGACTGAGCTAAACTAGAGGCCTGATCACAAGGGAACATTCCAAAGTCAGGCTGCGGAAGAGCGGCAGGAGGCCGTTGTAGAGCGGGAGAGGGCCAGACACAAAGTACCAAGACCTGGTTACAACTTAGTTCTTTGAAGCCATTGGAACCCTGATACCAAAACCAGATAAAGATACAATAGAAAGAAAGAAAGAAAGAAAGAAAGAAAGAAAGAAAGAAAGAAAGAAAGAAAGAGAGAGAAAGAGAGAGAGAGAGAGAGAGAGAGAGAGAGAAAGAAAGAAAGAAAGAAAGAAAGAGAAAAAGAAAGAAAGAAAGAAAGAAAGAAAGAAAGAAAGGGAAAGAGAGAGAGGGAGAAAGAGAAAGAAAGAAAGAAAGAAAGAGAAAGAAAGAGAGAGAAAGAGGGAAAGAAAGAAAGAAAGAAAGAAAGAAAGAAAGAAAGGGAAAGAGAGAGGGAGAAAGAGAAAGAAAGAAAGAAAGAGAAAGAAAGAGAGAGAAAGAGGGAAAGAAAGAAAGAAAGAAAGAAAGGGAAAGAGAGAAAGAAAGAAAGAAAGAAAGAAAGAAAGAAAGAGAAAGAAAGAGAAGAAAGAAAGAAAGAAAAAAAGAAAGAAAGAAAGAAAGAAAGAAAGAAAGGGAAAAGAAAAGAAAGAACAAAAGAAAGAAAGAAAGAGGGAGAAAGAAAGAAAGAAAAAGGCTTAGTGGTGAAAGTTGAAAGAAAGAAAGAAAGAAAGCCAAAACAAAGAAAGAAAGAAAGAAACCAAAGAAAGAAAGAAAGAAAGAAAGAATACTGGTTGGCTTAGTGGTGAAGCAGTTGCCTGAGCCACCACAGCAAAAAGTCAGAATCAAGGAGAGCTGGGAAGAGGGTTTGTAGTGGGTTTTCAAGTCATGCTTTGCCACCATAGCAAAAACAGCATGGGAGCTGGGAAGATGGTTTAGTGGTTAAGGCGTTTGCCTGCGAAGCCTAAGGACCCTGCTTTGATTCTCCAGGACCCATGTAAGCCAGATGCACAAGGGGCACATGCATCTGGAGTTCATTTGCAGTGGCTGGAGGCCCTGGCGTGCCTATTCTCTCTGTGTCTGCCTCTCTCTCTCTCTCTCTCTTGCAAATAAATAAAATAAAATAATAAAATAAAATAACAGCATGGTACTGGCCCCCAAACAAACAAGCAGACCAACAGAGTTGAACAGAAGCCCCAGAAGTAAATCCATGCCGCTCTAGTCACCTGACTGTTGCAAAGATAACGAAAACAGTCACTCCATTGACTACATGCTTCTCTTCAGGGTCCACAGAGGCCAGAAGGTGGCAGGACATGATTTTGCAAATGATTAAAAGAAAAAGAAAGAAAAAAAAACACCTCTCAACTCTAGAATCTATATCCTATAAAAATATCACATGGAAATGAAGGCAAAATGAAGACTTCTCAGGCTGACCCTGAAATGATTCCACAGCCCAGGCAGGTGTGGAATGTGCAATCTTCCTAGATGAGTCTTCTGAGCTGCTGAGAGTACAGGCCTGCGCCACCCACCAGGCTTTGCGCTGAACTGCTTTTTTTTTTTTAATCCATAAATTTTAAACCTTCCTTTCTTTTCTGTACAAACCCAGATCCCAGCCAGTTGGAACTTCAGACAACACCTGTTCTTACTTTGAAATTCAGTTACCAATAGTTATTAACAAGAGAGCATTATTGCTTCCATTCACAAAGAAATTGAAATGTCCAGATCAGCCTGGTCAACTTAGCAAGACACTGTCTCCGAATGAAATAAAGGGTTGGAAAGATGGCTTAGCAATTAAGGCGCTTGCCTGCGAAGCCTAAGGACCCAGGTTCGATTCCCCAGTAGCCATGTGAGCCTGATGCACAAGGTGGCACATTTGTCTGGAGTTCGTTTGTAATGGCTAGAGTCTCTGGCATGCCCATTCTCTCTCTAACTCACTCTCTCTCTCTCTCTCTCTACATATATATAGGTGCGTGTGTGTGTGTGTATTATATATGTATGTATGTATATCTGCCTCTCTCTCTCTCAAATAAATAAATAAATAAAATATTGAAAAAAATTTCAATTAAAAAAAATGAGGTTGTGGGCTGAAGAGATGGCTTAGCTGTTAAGGCACATGCCTGCCAAGCCTAAGGACCCTGGTTCAATTCTCCAGGACCCATGTAAGCCAGATGCACATGGTGGCGCATGCATCTGGAGTTCGTTTGCAGTGGCTAGAGACCCTGGCACACCCATTCTCACTCTTTCTCTCTCCCTCTCTCTCTCTCCCTCTCTCTCTGACTCTAATAAAAAAATAAATTAATTAATTAATTAAATTTTTTTTTTAATTTTAAATGAGGCTGGGAATAAGGCTCAGTAACAGAGAACTTCCCTAGCATGCACAAGGCCCTGATTCAGTTCCTAGAAACACTCACTCACAGCACAGTTCATTGAGATAAGTTCAGACTGAGACAATGCATGGTTTAGAGCTCTTGGGAAATTTTACACTGGCAATAAAAATTTGAGAAATAACTTACCCTAGAAGGGGCAACAGAAATGTCATAAATAAACCTAGACTGTGACCGCAAAGTCACCTTGACTGTGACCACGAAATAAGGCTATAAGGGAGGGAGGAGAAGGAAGCCTGCTCTTGTCTGGCTAAATGTATATATTATACTCACCAAACTGCCCTGAAAGCACTACACTTAATGTTCATATTCACATATTAACGCTACTCTCACTTTTTGTCAGAGAAGCTTCTCTTTTCAGATGGCGATGACCACTGGGATGACCCAAAAGGCAACATAGTGCTGAGAAGAAGGGACGGAGGAGTGTCCAGCACTGAAACATCTCTATCACACCCTCGAAGGCTCAGGGTCCATTGCAGAAGAGGGGGCGGAAAGAATGTAAGAGCCAAAGGAAGGGTACAACTCCTTACAATGCAACTGTCCAGACAGAAATTGTCCTCAATATCCATGACCTCATAGTGCCTAGAAATACCTTCACAAGATGCTCATAAAAGAAGAAAAAGATGATGACATCAAAATAAATGAGAGACTAATTGAGAGGGGGAGGGGATATGATGGAGAGTGCAGTTGTGAAGGGGAAAGTGGGAGAGGGGAGGGAAATATCATGGTTTATTGTCTGTAAGTATAGAAGTTGTCAATAAAAAATTTAAGAAAAAGAAGATGGGTGTGGTGGCGCATGCCTTTAATCCCAGCACTCAGGAGGCAGAGGTAGGAGGAATGCCATGAGTTCAAGGCCACCCTGAGAATACCAAGTGAATTCCAGGTCAGTCTGGGCTAGAGTGAGATGCTAGCTTGAAAAACCAATAATAATAATAATAAGAAGAAGAATAAGAAGAAAATAAGAGCACTTAGCAATGAGTTCTTAAGATACTCAACATTTAGCAATCAGGCAGAACAGAACAACCCAGCTAAGAACAGAGAACTCCTCCAGAGAAGCAGGAGGGAGGTCAGGGTTCAAAGTAGAAGGAATGGCCTCTGTGTTGACAATGCAAAAGCTTAGGAAACTGAGAACTAAAAAGCATCTGTGTGGCTTAGCCGGTACTGAAGGACCATGGTTGTCTGCACAAAACCACTCGGTCAGAGTGGTGGAAGAAAAACACGGGGCAGGTAGGAACAGGCCACATGAGGGGTAAATAAATGAGAACCATTAGCAGCAGTAACTTGAAATGGTCTGTGACGTAGGAATATGTTACATATTTTGTATGGTTTTATATATATATATAAAACTTCAGAATGGCCTGATTCATCTTCATTATCATCTTGACTGGATTTGAAATTGCTGAGGACACACAGACCTTTCCAGAGAGGGTTAAGTGAGGCACGAAGACCCACCCTGAAGGTGGGCAGCACCATTCATGGGCCAAGATCGCTGGCCGAGTAGAAAGGGAAATGGGAGAAAGAAAGAGAGCTATGCACTGGCATCTTCCTTCTCTGCTTCTGACTGTGAACACATGGCCAGTCGCTTCCCACTCCTGCCACCACGATGAACTGAACACCCACCCCAAACCATGACCTGCTTCCTTAAATGTTTTTCTCAGGTGTGTAGTCACAGCACTAAGGAAAGGAACTCATGTACAAGCAAGGACAGTCGGGTGGACATGGACAGAACAGATTCCTAATTCATGTACAAGGACAGTCGGGTGGACATGGACACGACAGATTCCTAATTCATACACAAGGACAGTCGGGTGGACATGGACACCACAGATTCCTAATTCATACACAAGGACAGTCGGGTGGACATGGACACAACAGATTCCTAATTCATACACAAGGACAGTCGGGTGGACATGGACACCACAGATTCCTAATTCATAAACAAGGACAGTCGGGTGGACATGGACACCACAGATTCCTAATTCATACACAAGGACAGTCGGGTGGACATGGACACAACAGATTCCTAATTCATACACAAGGACAGTCGGGTGGACATGGACACCACAGATTCCTAATTCATACACAAGGACAGTCGGGTGGACATGGACACCACAGATTCCTAATTCATGTACAAGGACAGTCGGGTGGACATGGACACGACAGATTCCTAATTCATACACAAGGACAGTCGGGTGGACATGGACACGACAGATTCCTAATTCATACACAAGGACAGTCGGGTGGACATGGACACCACAGATTCCTAATTCATACACAAGGACAGTCGGGTGGACATGGACACAATTCATACACAAGGACGATCGGGTGGACATGGACAGATTCCTAATTCATGCACAAGGACAGTCGGGTGGACATGGACACGACAGATTCCTAATTCATACACAAGGACAGTCGGGTGGACATGGACACAACAGATTCCTAATTCATACACAAGGACAGTCGGGTGGACATGGACACCACAGATTCCTAATTCATACACAAGGACAGTCGGGTGGACATGGACACCACAGATTCCTAATTCATACACAAGGACAGTCGGGTGGACATGGACACCACAGATTCCTAATTCATACACAAGGACAGTCGGGTGGACATGGACACCACAGATTCCTAATTCATACACAAGGACAGTCGGGTGGACATGGACACCACAGATTCCTAATTCATGTACAAGGACAGTCGGGTGGACATGGACACGACAGATTCCTAATTCATACACAAGGACAGTCGGGTGGACATGGACACCACAGATTCCTAATTCATGTACAAGGACAGTCGGGTGGACATGGACACGACAGATTCCTAATTCATACACAAGGACAGTCGGGTGGACATGGACACCACAGATTCCTAATTCATGTACAAGGACAGTCGGGTGGACATGGACACCACAGATTCCTAATTCATACACAAGGACAGTCGGGTGGACATGGACACGACAGATTCCTAATTCATGTACAAGGACAGTCGGGTGGACATGGACACCACAGATTCCTAATTCATACACAAGGACAGTCGGGTGGACATGGACACGACAGATTCCTAATTCATGTACAAGGACAGTCGGGTGGACATGGACACGACAGATTCCTAATTCATACACAAGGACAGTCGGGTGGACATGGACACCACAGATTCCTAATTCATACACAAGGACAGTCGGGTGGACATGGACACGACAGATTCCTAATTCATACACAAGGACAGTCGGGTGGACATGGACACCACAGATTCCTAATTCATGCACAAGGACAGTCGGGTGGACATGGACACGACAGATTCCTAATTCATACACAAGGACACGGGTGGACATGTCGGGTGGACATGGACACGACAGATTCCTAATTCATACACAAGGGACAGATTCCTAATTCATGGGACAGTGGGTGGACATGGACACGACAGATTCCTAATTCATACACAAGGACAGTCGGGTGGACATGGACACGACAGATTCCTAATTCATACACAAGGACAGTCGGGTGGACATGGACACGACAGATTCCTAATTCATACACAAGGACAGTCGGGTGGACATGGACACGACAGATTCCTAATTCATACACAAGGACAGTCGGGTGGACATGGACACACAGATTCCTAATTCATACACAAGGACAGTCGGGTGGACATGGACACCACAGATTCCTAATTCATACACAAGGACAGTCGGGTGGACATGGACACGACAGATTCCTAATTCATACACAAGGACAGTCGGGTGGACATGGACACGACAGATTCCTAATTCATACACAAGGACAGTCGGGTGGACATGGACACCACAGATTCCTAATTCATACACAAGGACAGTCGGGTGGACATGGACACCACAGATTCCTAATTCATACACAAGGACAGTCGGGTGGACATGGACACCACAGATTCCTAATTCATACACAAGGACAGTGGGTGGACATGGACACCACAGATTCCTAATTCATACACAAGGACAGTCGGGTGGACATGGACACCACAGATTCCTAATTCATACACAAGGACAGTCGGGTGGGACATGGACAAGGACACCACAGATTCCTAATTCATACACAAGGACAGTCGGGTGGACATGGACACGACAGATTCCTAATTCATACACAAGGACAGTCGGGTGGACATGGACACAACAGATTCCTAATTCATACACAAGGACAGTCGGGTGGACATGGACACGACAGATTCCTAATTCATACACAAGGACAGTCGGGTGGACATGGACACGACAGATTCCTAATTCATACACAAGGACAGTCGGGTGGACATGGACACAACAGATTCCATACACAATTCATGGACACAAGGACAGTCGGGTGGACATGGACACACACAGATTCCTAATTCATACACAAGGACAGTCGGGTGGACATGGACACAACAGATTCCTAATTCATACACAAGGACAGTCGGGTGGACATGGACACGACAGATTCCTAATTCATGCACAAGGACAGTCGGGTGGACATGGACACCACAGATTCCTAATTCATACACAAGGACAGTCGGGTGGACATGGACACGACAGATTCCTAATTCATACACAAGGACAGTCGGGTGGACATGGACACCACAGATTCCTAATTCATACACAAGGACAGTCGGGTGGACATGGACACGACAGATTCCTAATTCATACACAAGGACAGTCGGGTGGACATGGACACGACAGATTCCTAATTCATACACAAGGACAGTCGGGTGGACATGGACAACACAGATTCCTAATTCATACACAAGGACAGTCGGGTGGACATGGACACAACAGATTCCTAATTCATACACAAGGACAGTCGGGTGGACATGGACACAACAGATTCCTAATTCATACACAAGGACAGTCGGGTGGACATGGACACCACAGATTCCTAATTCATGTACAAGGACAGTCGGGTGGACATGGACACAACAGATTCCTAATTCATACACAAGGACAGTCGGGTGGACATGGACACGACAGATTCCTAATTCATACACAAGGACAGTCGGGTGGACATGGACACGACAGATTCCTAATTCATACACAAGGACAGTCGGGTGGACATGGACACCACAGATTCCTAATTCATACACAAGGACAGTCGGGTGGACATGGACACGACAGATTCCTAATTCATACACAAGGACAGTCGGGTGGACATGGACACCACAGATTCCTAATTCATACACAAGGACAGTCGGGTGGACATGGACACCACAGATTCCTAATTCATACACAAGGACAGTCGGGTGGACATGGACACCACAGATTCCTAATTCATACACAAGGACAGTCGGGTGGACATGGACACCACAGATTCCTAATTCATACACAAGGACAGTCGGGTGGACATGGACACCACAGATTCCTAATTCATACACAAGGACAGTCGGGTGGACATGGACACCACAGATTCCTAATTCATACACAAGGACAGTCGGGTGGACATGGACACCACAGATTCCTAATTCATACACAAGGACAGTCGGGTGGACATGGACACCACAGATTCCTAATTCATACACAAGGACAGTCGGGTGGACATGGACACACAGATTCCTAATTCATACACAAGGACAGTCGGGTGGACATGGACACCCTAATTCACAGATTCCTAATTCATACACAAGGACAGTCGGGTGGACATGGACACCACAGATTCCTAATTCATACACAAGGACAGTCGGGTGGACATGGACACCACAGATTCCTAATTCATACACAAGGACAGTCGGGTGGACATGGACACCACAGATTCCTAATTCATACACAAGGACAGTCGGGTGGACATGGACACCACAGATTCCTAATTCATACACAAGGACAGTCGGGTGGACATGGACACCACAGATTCCTAATTCATACACAAGGACAGTCGGGTGGACATGGACACCACAGATTCCTAATTCATACACAAGGACAGTCGGGTGGACATGGACACGACAGATTCCTAATTCATACACAAGGACAGTCGGGTGGACATGGACACCACAGATTCCTAATTCATACACAAGGACAGTCGGGTGGACATGGACACGACAGATTCCTAATTCATACACAAGGACAGTCGGGTGGACACACCACAGATTCCTAATTCATACACAAGGACAGTCGGGTGGACATGGACACGACAGATTCCTAATTCATACACAAGGACAGTCGGGTGGACATGGACACCACAGATTCCTAATTCATACACAAGGACAGTCGGGTGGACATGGACACGACAGATTCCTAATTCATACACAAGGACAGTCGGGTGGACATGGACACGACAGATTCCTAATTCATACACAAGGACAGTCGGGTGGACATGGACACCACAGATTCCTAATTCATACACAAGGACAGTCAGGTGGACATGGACAGAACAGATTCCTAATTCATACACAAGGACAGTCGGGTGGACATGGACACCACAGATTCCTAATTCATACACAAGGACAGTCAGGTGGACATGGACACCACAGATTCCTAATTCATACACAAGGACAGTCGGGTGGACATGGACACGACAGATTCCTAATTCATACACAAGGACAGTCGGGTGGACATGGACACCACAGATTCCTAATTCATACACAAGGACAGTCGGGTGGACATGGACACGACAGATTCCTAATTCATACACAAGGACAGTCGGGTGGACATGGACACCACAGATTCCTAATTCATACACAAGGACAGTCGGGTGGACATGGACACCACAGATTCCTAATTCATACACAAGGACAGTCGGGTGGACATGGACACAACAGATTCCTAATTCATACACAAGGACAGTCGGGTGGACATGGACACGACAGATTCCTAATTCATACACAAGGACAGTCGGGTGGACATGGACACCACAGATTCCTAATTCATACACAAGGACAGTCGGGTGGACATGGACACCACAGATTCCTAATTCATACACAAGGACAGTCGGGTGGACATGGACACCACAGATTCCTAATTCATACACAAGGACAGTCGGGTGGACATGGACACGACAGATTCCTAATTCATACACAAGGACAGTCGGGTGGGTGGACATGGACACCACAGATTCCTAATTCATACACAAGGACAGTCGGGTGGACATGGACACGACAGATTCCTAATTCATACACAAGGACAGTCGGGTGGACATGGACACGACAGATTCCTAATTCATACACAAGGACAGTCGGGTGGACATGGACACCACAGATTCCTAATTCATACACAAGGACAGTCGGGTGGACATGGACACCGACAGATTCCTAATTCATACACAAGGACAGTCGGGTGGACATGGACACCACAGATTCCTAATTCATACACAAGGACAGTCGGGTGGACATGGACACGACAGATTCCTAATTCATACACAAGGACAGTCGGGTGGACATGGACACCACAGATTCCTAATTCATACACAAGGACAGTCGGGTGGACATGGACACCACAGATTCCTAATTCATACACAAGGACAGTCGGGTGGACATGGACACCACAGATTCCTAATTCATACACAAGGACAGTCGGGTGGACATGGACACCACAGATTCCTAATTCATACACAAGGACAGTCGGGTGGACATGGACACCACAGATTCCTAATTCATACACAAGGACAGTCGGGTGGACATGGACACCACAGATTCCTAATTCATACACAAGGACAGTCGGGTGGACATGGACACCACAGATTCCTAATTCATACACAAGGACAGTCGGGTGGACATGGACACCACAGATTCCTAATTCATACACAAGGACAGTCGGGTGGACATGGACACGACAGATTCCTAATTCATACACAAGGACAGTCGGGTGGACATGGACACCACAGATTCCTAATTCATGCACAAGGACAGTCGGGTGGACATGGACACCACAGATTCCTAATTCATACACAAGGACAGTCGGGTACACAATTCATACACAAGGACAGTCGGGGACATGGACACAGGATTCCTAATTCATACACAAGGACAGTCGGGTGGACATGGACACCACAGATTCCTAATTCATACACAAGGACAGTCGGGTGGACATGGACACCACAGATTCATACACAAGGAATGGACACCACAGATTCCTAATTCATACACAAGGACAGTCGGGTGGACATGGACACCACAGATTCCTAATTCATACACAAGGACAGTCGGGTGGACATGGACACCACAGATTCCTAATTCATACACAAGGACAGTCGGGTGGACATGGACACCACAGATTCCTAATTCATACACAAGGACAGTCGGGTGGACATGGACACCACAGATTCCTAATTCATACACAAGGACAGTCGGGTGGACATGGACACAGACAGATTCCTAATTCATACACAAGGACAGTCGGGTGGACATGGACACCACAGATTCCTAATTCATACACAAGGACAGTCGGGTGGACATGGACACCACAGATTCCTAATTCATGTACAAGGACAGTCGGGTGGACATGGACACGACAGATTCCTAATTCATACACAAGGACAGTCGGGTGGACATGGACACCACAGATTCCTAATTCATACACACAAGGACAGTCGGGTGGACATGGACACCACAGATTCCTAATTCATACACAAGGACAGTCGGGTGGACATGGACACAACAGATTCCTAATTCATACACAAGGACAGTCGGGTGGACATGGACACCACAGATTCCTAATTCATACACAAGGACAGTCGGGTGGACATGGACACCACAGATTCCTAATTCATACACAAGGACAGTCGGGTGGACATGGACACCACAGATTCCTAATTCATACACAAGGACAGTCGGGTGGACATGGACACCACAGATTCCTAATTCATACACAAGGACAGTCGGGTGGACATGGACACCACAGATTCCTAATTCATACACAAGGACAGTCGGGTGGACATGGACACCACAGATTCCTAATTCATACACAAGGACAGTCGGGTGGACATGGACACCACAGATTCCTAATTCATACACAAGGACAGTCGGGTGGACATGGACACCACAGATTCCTAATTCATACACAAGGACAGTCGGGTGGACATGGACACCACAGATTCCTAATTCATACACAAGGACAGTCGGGTGGACATGGACACCACAGATTCCTAATTCATACACAAGGACAGTCGGGTGGACATGGACACCACAGATTCTAATTCATTCACACAAGGACAGTCGGGTGGACATGGACACCACAGATTCCTAATTCATACACAAGGACAGTCGGGTGGACATGGACACCACAGATTCCTAATTCATACACAAGGACAGTCGGGTGGACATGGACACCACAGATTCCTAATTCATACACAAGGACAGTCGGGTGGACATGGACACCACAGATTCCTAATTCATACACAAGGACAGTCGGGTGGACATGGACACCACAGATTCCTAATTCATACACAAGGACAGTCGGGTGGACATGGACACGACAGATTCCTAATTCATACACAAGGACAGTCGGGTGGACATGGACACCACAGATTCCTAATTCATACACAAGGACAGTCGGGTGGACATGGACACAAGACAGATTCCTAATTCATACACAAGGACAGTCGGGTGGACATGGACACCACAGATTCCTAATTCATACACAAGGACAGTCGGGTGGACATGGACACACACAGATTCCTAATTCATACACAAGGACAGTCGGGTGGACATGGACACGACAGATTCCTAATTCATACACAAGGACAGTCGGGTGGACATGGACACCACAGATTCCTAATTCATACACAAGGACAGTCGGGACAGTCAGATTCCTAATTCATACACAAGGACAGTCGGGTGGACATGGACACCACAGATTCCTAATTCATACACAAGGACAGTCGGGTGGACATGGACACAACAGATTCCTAATTCATACACAAGGACAGTCGGGTGGACATGGACACCACAGATTCCTAATTCATACACAAGGACAGTCAGGGGGACATGGACACGACAGATTCCTAATTCATACACAGGACAGTCGGGTGGACATGGACACCACAGATTCCTAATTCATACACAAGGACAGTCGGGTGGACATGGACACCACAGATTCCTAATTCATACACAAGGACAGTCGGGTGGACATGGACACCACAGATTCCTAATTCATACACAAGGACAGTCGGGTGGACATGGACACGACAGATTCCTAATTCATACACAAGGACAGTCGGGTGGACATGGACACCACAGATTCCTAATTCATACACAAGGACAGTCGGGTGGACATGGACACCACAGATTCCTAATTCATACACAAGGACAGTCGGGTGGACATGGACACGACAGATTCCTAATTCATACACAAGGACAGTCGGGTGGACATGGACACGACAGATTCCTAATTCATACACAAGGACAGTCGGGTGGACATGGACACGACAGATTCCTAATTCATACACAAGGACAGTCGGGTGGACATGGACACCACAGATTCCTAATTCATACACAAGGACAGTCGGGTGGACATGGACACCACAGATTCCTAATTCATACACAAGGACAGTCGGGTGGACATGGACACCACAGATTCCTAATTCATACACAAGGACAGTCGGGTGGACATGGACACCACAGATTCCTAATTCATACACAAGGACAGTCGGGTGGACATGGACACCACAGATTCCTAATTCATACACAAGGACAGTCGGGTGGACATGGACACCACAGATTCCTAATTCATACACAAGGACAGTCGGGTGGACATGGACACCACAGATTCCTAATTCAACAAGGACAGTCGGGTGGACATGGACAAGGACAGATTCCTAATTGGACACAGTCAGATTCCTAATTCATGGACAGTCAAGGGTGGACATGGACACCACAGATTCCTAATTCATACACAAGGACAGTCGGGTGGACATGGACACCACAGATTCCTAATTCATACACAAGGACAGTCGGGTGGACATGGACACCACAGATTCCTAATTCATACACAAGGACAGTCGGGTGGACATGGACACACAGATTCCTAATTCATACACAAGGACAGTCGGGTGGACATGGACACCACAGATTCCTAATTCATACACAAGGACAGTCGGGTGGACATGGACACCACAGATTCCTAATTCATACACAAGGACAGTCGGGTGGACATGGACACCACAGATTCCTAATTCATACACAAGGACAGTCGGGTGGACATGGACACCACAGATTCCTAATTCATACACAAGGACAGTCGGGTGGACATGGACACCACAGATTCCTAATTCATACACAAGGACAGTCGGGTGGACATGGACACCACAGATTCCTAATTCATACACAAGGACAGTCGGGTGGACATGGACACCACAGATTCCTAATTCATACACAAGGACAGTCGGGTGGACATGGACACCACAGATTCCTAATTCATACACAAGGACAGTGGACATGGACACCAGATTCAGATTCCTAATTCATACACAAGGACAGTCGGGTGGACATGGACACCACAGATTCCTAATTCATACACAAGGACAGTCGGGTGGACATGGACACCACAGATTCCTAATTCATACACAAGGACAGTCGGGTGGACATGGACACAACAGATTCCTAATTCATACACAAGGACAGTCGGGTGGACATGGACACGACAGATTCCTAATTCATACACAAGGACAGTCGGGTGGACATGGACACCACAGATTCCTAATTCATACACAAGGACAGTCGGGTGGACATGGACACCACAGATTCCTAATTCATACACAAGGACAGTCGGGTGGACATGGACACCACAGATTCCTAATTCATACACAAGGACAGTCGGGTGGACATGGACACCACAGATTCCTAATTCATACACAAGGACAGTCGGGTGGACATGGACACCACAGATTCCTAATTCATACACAAGGACAGTCGGGTGGACATGGACACCACAGATTCCTAATTCATACACAAGGACAGTCGGGTGGACATGGACACCACAGATTCCTAATTCATACACAAGGACAGTGGACATGGACACCACAGATTCCTAATTCATACACAAGGACAGTCGGGTGGACATGGATGGACCCACAGATTCCTAATTCATACACAAGGACAGTCGGGTGGACATGGACACCACAGATTCCTAATTCATACACAAGGACAGTCGGGTGGACATGGACACCACAGATTCCTAATTCATACACAAGGACAGTCGGGTGGACATGGACACCACAGATTCCTAATTCATACACAAGGACAGTCGGGTGGACATGGACACACCAGATTCCTAATTCATACACAAGGACAGTCGGGTGGACATGGACACAGACAATTCATTCAGTAATTCATACACAAGGACAGTCGGGTGGACATGGACACCACAGATTCCTAATTCATACACAAGGACAGTCGGGTGGACATGGACACCACAGATTCCTAATTCATACACAAGGACAGTCGGGTGGACATGGACACCACAGATTCCTAATTCATACACAAGGACAGTCGGGTGGACATGGACACCACAGATTCCTAATTCATACACAAGGACAGTCGGGTGGACATGGACACCACAGATTCCTAATTCATACACAAGGACAGTCGGGTGGACATGGACACCACAGATTCCTAATTCATACACAAGGACAGTCGGGTGGACATGGACACCACAGATTCCTAATTCATACACAAGGACAGTCGGGTGGACATGGACACCACAGATTCCTAATTCATACACAAGGACAGTCGGGTGGACATGGACACGACAGATTCCTAATTCATACACAAGGACAGTCGGGTGGACATGGACACCACAGATTCCTAATTCATACACAAGGACAGTCGGGTGGACATGGACACCACAGATTCCTAATTCATACACAAGGACAGTCGGGTGGACATGGACACCACAGATTCCTAATTCATACACAAGGACAGTCGGGTGGACATGGACACCACAGATTCCTAATTCATACACAAGGACAGTCGGGTGGACATGGACACCACAGATTCCTAATTCATACACAAGGACAGTCGGGTGGACATGGACACCACAGATTCCTAATTCATACACAAGGACAGTCGGGTGGACATGGACACGACAGATTCCTAATTCATACACAAGGACAGTCGGGTGGACATGGACACGACAGATTCCTAATTCATACACAAGGACAGTCGGGTGGACATGGACACCACAGATTCCTAATTCATACACAAGGACAGTCGGGTGGACATGGACACCACAGATTCCTAATTCATACACAAGGACAGTCGGGTGGACATGGACACCACAGATTCCTAATTCATACACAAGGACAGTCGGGTGGACATGGACACGACAGATTCCTAATTCATACACAAGGACAGTCGGGTGGACATGGACACCACAGATTCCTAATTCATACACAAGGACAGTCGGGTGGACATGGACACCACAGATTCCTAATTCATACACAAGGACAGTCGGGTGGACATGGACACCACAGATTCCTAATTCATACACAAGGACAGTCGGGTGGACATGGACACCACAGATTCCTAATTCATACACAAGGACAGTCGGGTGGACATGGACACCACAGATTCCTAATTCATACACAAGGACAGTCGGGTGGACATGGACACGACAGATTCCTAATTCATACACAAGGACAGTCGGGTGGACATGGACACCACAGATTCCTAATTCATACACAAGGACAGTCGGGTGGACATGGACACCACAGATTCCTAATTCATACACAAGGACAGTCGGGTGGACATGGACACCACAGATTCCTAATTCATACACAAGGACAGTCGGGTGGACATGGACACCACAGATTCCTAATTCATACACAAGGACAGTCGGGTGGACATGGACACCACAGATTCCTAATTCATACACAAGGACAGTCGGGTGGACATGGACACCACAGATTCCTAATTCATACACAAGGACAGTCGGGTGGACATGGACACCACAGATTCCTAATTCATACACAAGGACAGTCGGGTGGACATGGACACCACAGATTCCTAATTCATACACAAGGACAGTCGGGTGGACATGGACACCACAGATTCCTAATTCATACACAAGGACAGTCGGGTGGACATGGACACCACAGATTCCTAATTCATACACAAGGACAGTCGGGTGGACATGGACACGACAGATTCCTAATTCATACACAAGGACAGTCGGGTGGACATGGACACCACAGATTCCTAATTCATACACAAGGACAGTCGGGTGGACATGGACACGACAGATTCCTAATTCATACACAAGGACAGTCGGGTGGACATGGACACGACACAGATTCCTAATTCATACACAAGGACAGTCGGTGGACATGGACACCACAGATTCCTAATTCATACACAAGGACAGTCGGGTGGACATGGACACCACAGATTCCTAATTCATACACAAGGACAGTCGGGTGGACATGGACACCACAGATTCCTAATTCATACACAAGGACAGTCGGGTGGACATGGACACGACAGATTCCTAATTCATACACAAGGACAGTCGGGTGGACATGGACACGACAGATTCCTAACAAGGACAGTCATACACAAGGACAGTCGGTCGGTGGACATGGACACGACAGATTCCTAATTCATACACAAGGACAGTCGGGTGGACATGGACACGACAGATTCCTAATTCATACACAAGGACAGTCGGGTGGACATGGACACCACAGATTCCTAATTCATACACAAGGACAGTCGGGTGGACATGGACACGACAGATTCCTAATTCATACACAAGGACAGTCGGGTGGACATGGACACCACAGATTCCTAATTCATACACAAGGACAGTCGGGTGGACATGGACACCACAGATTCCTAATTCATACACAAGGACAGTCGGGTGGACATGGACACCACAGATTCCTAATTCATACACAAGGACAGTCGGGTGGACATGGACACCACAGATTCCTAATTCATACACAAGGACAGTCGGGTGGACATGGACACGACAGATTCCTAATTCATACACAAGGACAGTCGGGTGGACATGGACACGACAGATTCCTAATTCATACACAAGGACAGTCGGGTGGACATGGACACCACAGATTCCTAATTCATACACAAGGACAGTCGGGTGGACATGGACACCACAGATTCCTAATTCATACACAAGGACAGTCGGGTGGACATGGACACCACAGATTCCTAATTCATACACAAGGACAGTCGGGTGGACATGGACACCACAGATTCCTAATTCATACACAAGGACAGTCGGGTGGACATGGACACCACAGATTCCTAATTCATACACAAGGACAGTCGGGTGGACATGGACACCACAGATTCCTAATTCATACACAAGGACAGTCGGGTGGACATGGACACCACAGATTCCTAATTCATACACAAGGACAGTCGGGTGGACATGGACACCACAGATTCCTAATTCATACACAAGGACAGTCGGGTGGACATGGACACCACAGATTCCTAATTCATACACAAGGACAGTCGGGTGGACATGGACACCACAGATTCCTAATTCATACACAAGGACAGTCGGGTGGACATGGACACCACAGATTCCTAATTCATACACAAGGACAGTCGGGTGGACATGGACACCACAGATTCCTAATTCATACACAAGGACAGTCGGGTGGACATGGACACCACAGATTCCTAATTCATACACAAGGACAGTCGGGTGGACATGGACACGACAGATTCCTAATTCATACACAAGGACAGTCGGGTGGACATGGACACCACAGATTCCTAATTCATACACAAGGACAGTCGGGTGGACATGGACACGACAGATTCCTAATTCATACACAAGGACAGTCGGGTGGACATGGACACGACAGATTCCTAATTCATACACAAGGACAGTCGGGTGGACATGGACACCACAGATTCCTAATTCATACACAAGGACAGTCGGGTGGACATGGACACGACAGATTCCTAATTCATACACAAGGACAGTCGGGTGGACATGGACACGACAGATTCCTAATTCATACACAAGGACAGTCGGGTGGACATGGACACCACAGATTCCTAATTCATACACAAGGACAGTCGGGTGGACATGGACACGACAGATTCCTAATTCATACACAAGGACAGTCGGGTGGACATGGACACCACAGATTCCTAATTCATACACAAGGACAGTCGGGTGGACATGGACACGACAGATTCCTAATTCATACACAAGGACAGTCGGGTGGACATGGACACCACAGATTCCTAATTCATACACAAGGACAGTCGGGTGGACATGGACACCACAGATTCCTAATTCATACACAAGGACAGTCGGGTGGACATGGACACCACAGATTCCTAATTCATACACAAGGACAGTCGGGTGGACATGGACACCACAGATTCCTAATTCATACACAAGGACAGTCGGGTGGACATGGACACCACAGATTCCTAATTCATACACAAGGACAGTCGGGTGGACATGGACACCACAGATTCCTAATTCATACACAAGGACAGTCGGGTGGACATGGACACGACAGATTCCTAATTCATACACAAGGACAGTCGGGTGGACATGGACACCACAGATTCCTAATTCATACACAAGGACAGTCGGGTGGACATGGACACCACAGATTCCTAATTCATACACAAGGACAGTCGGGTGGACATGGACACCACAGATTCCTAATTCATACACAAGGACAGTCGGGTGGACATGGACACCACAGATTCC
This sequence comes from Orientallactaga sibirica, assembly GCA_036365145.1. Classification (NCBI taxonomy): domain Eukaryota; kingdom Metazoa; phylum Chordata; class Mammalia; order Rodentia; family Dipodidae; genus Orientallactaga; species Orientallactaga sibirica. Next base: position 2,138,259 of record JAEOAD010002324.1, on the reverse strand, counting down.
TAATTCATACACAAGGACAGTCGGGTGGACATGGACACCACAGATTCCTAATTCATACACAAGGACAGTCGGGTGGACATGGACACCACAGATTCCTAATTCATACACAAGGACAGTCGGGTGGACATGGACACGACAGATTCCTAATTCATACACAAGGACAGTCGGGTGGACATGGACACCACAGATTCCTAATTCATACACAAGGACAGTCGGGTGGACATGGACACCACAGATTCCTAATTCATACACAAGGACAGTCGGGTGGACATGGACACCACAGATTCCTAATTCATACACAAGGACAGTCGGGTGGACATGGACACCACAGATTCCTAATTCATACACAAGGACAGTCGGGTGGACATGGACACGACAGATTCCTAATTCATACACAAGGACAGTCGGGTGGACATGGACACCACAGATTCCTAATTCATACACAAGGACAGTCGGGTGGACATGGACACCACAGATTCCTAATTCATACACAAGGACAGTCGGGTGGACATGGACACCACAGATTCCTAATTCATACACAAGGACAGTCGGGTGGACATGGACACCACAGATTCCTAATTCATACACAAGGACAGTCGGGTGGACATGGACACCACAGATTCCTAATTCATACACAAGGACAGTCGGGTGGACATGGACACCACAGATTCCTAATTCATACACAAGGACAGTCGGGTGGACATGGACACCACAGATTCCTAATTCATACACAAGGACAGTCGGGTGGACATGGACACGACAGATTCCTAATTCATACACAAGGACAGTCGGGTGGACATGGACACGACAGATTCCTAATTCATACACAAGGACAGTCGGGTGGACATGGACACCACAGATTCCTAATTCATACACAAGGACAGTCGGGTGGACATGGACACCACAGATTCCTAATTCATACACAAGGACAGTCGGGTGGACATGGACACCACAGATTCCTAATTCATACACAAGGACAGTCGGGTGGACATGGACACCACAGATTCCTAATTCATACACAAGGACAGTCGGGTGGACATGGACACCAGACAGATTCATCCTAATTCATACACAAGGAATTCAGTCAAGGACAGGGTGGACATGGACACCACAGATTCCTAATTCATACACAAGGACAGTCGGGTGGACATGGACACCACAGATTCCTAATTCATACACAAGGACAGTCGGGTGGACATGGACACGACAGATTCCTAATTCATACACAAGGACAGTCGGGTGGACATGGACACAACAGATTCCTAATTCATACACAAGGACAGTCGGGTGGACATGGACACCACAGATTCCTAATTCATACACAAGGACAGTCGGGTGGACATGGACACGACAGATTCCTAATTCATACACAAGGACAGTCGGGTGGACATGGACACCACAGATTCCTAATTCATACACAAGGACAGTCGGGTGGACATGGACACCACAGATTCCTAATTCATACACAAGGACAGTCGGGTGGACATGGACACCACAGATTCCTAATTCATACACAAGGACAGTCGGGTGGACATGGACACGACAGATTCCTAATTCATACACAAGGACAGTCGGGTGGACATGGACACCACAGATTCCTAATTCATACACAAGGACAGTCGGGTGGACATGGACACCACAGATTCCTAATTCATACACAAGGACAGTCGGGTGGACATGGACACCACAGATTCCTAATTCATACACAAGGACAGTCGGGTGGACATGGACACCACAGATTCCTAATTCATACACAAGGACAGTCGGGTGGACATGGACACCACAGATTCCTAATTCATACACAAGGACAGTCGGGTGGACATGGACACCACAGATTCCTAATTCATACACAAGGACAGTCGGGTGGACATGGACACCACAGATTCCTAATTCATACACAAGGACAGTCGGGTGGACATGGACACCACAGATTCCTAATTCATACACAAGGACAGTCGGGTGGACATGGACACCACAGATTCCTAATTCATACACAAGGACAGTCGGGTGGACATGGACACCACAGATTCCTAATTCATACACAAGGACAGTCGGGTGGACATGGACACCACAGATTCCTAATTCATACACAAGGACAGTCGGGTGGACATGGACACCACAGATTCCTAATTCATACACAAGGACAGTCGGGTGGACATGGACACCACAGATTCCTAATTCATACACAAGGACAGTCGGGTGGACATGGACACCACAGATTCCTAATTCATACACAAGGACAGTCGGGTGGACATGGACACCACAGATTCCTAATTCATACACAAGGACAGTCGGGTGGACATGGACACCACAGATTCCTAATTCATACACAAGGACAGTCGGGTGGACATGGACACCACAGATTCCTAATTCATACACAAGGACAGTCGGGTGGACATGGACACCACAGATTCCTAATTCATACACAAGGACAGTCGGGTGGACATGGACACCACAGATTCCTAATTCATACACAAGGACAGTCGGGTGGACATGGACACCACAGATTCCTAATTCATACACAAGGACAGTCGGGTGGACATGGACACCACAGATTCCTAATTCATACACAAGGACAGTCGGGTGGACATGGACACCACAGATTCCTAATTCATACACAAGGACAGTCGGGTGGACATGGACACCACAGATTCCTAATTCATACACAAGGACAGTCGGGTGGACATGGACACCACAGATTCCTAATTCATACACAAGGACAGTCGGGTGGACATGGACACCACAGATTCCTAATTCATACACAAGGACAGTCGGGTGGACATGGACACCACAGATTCCTAATTCATACACAAGGACAGTCGGGTGGACATGGACACCACAGATTCCTAATTCATACACAAGGACAGTCGGTGGACATGGACACCACAGATTCCTAATTCATACACAAGGACAGTCGGGTGGACATGGACACCACAGATTCCTAATTCATACACAAGGACAGTCGGGTGGACATGGACACCACAGATTCCTAATTCATACACAAGGACAGTCGGGTGGACATGGACACCACAGATTCCTAATTCATACACAAGGACAGTCGGGTGGACATGGACACCACAGATTCCTAATTCATACACAAGGACAGTCGGGTGGACATGGACACCACAGATTCCTAATTCATACACAAGGACAGTCGGGTGGACATGGACACCACAGATTCCTAATTCATACACAAGGACAGTCGGGTGGACATGGACACGACAGATTCCTAATTCATACACAAGGACAGTCGGGTGGACATGGACACCACAGATTCCTAATTCATACACAAGGACAGTCGGGTGGACATGGACACCACAGATTCCTAATTCATACACAAGGACAGTCGGGTGGACATGGACACCACAGATTCCTAATTCATACACAAGGACAGTCGGGTGGACATGGACACCACAGATTCCTAATTCATACACAAGGACAGTCGGGTGGACATGGACACCACAGATTCCTAATTCATACACAAGGACAGTCGGGTGGACATGGACACCACAGATTCCTAATTCATACACAAGGACAGTCGGGTGGACATGGACACCACAGATTCCTAATTCATACACAAGGACAGTCGGGTGGACATGGACACCACAGATTCCTAATTCATACACAAGGACAGTCGGGTGGACATGGACACCACAGATTCCTAATTCATACACAAGGACAGTCGGGTGGACATGGACACGACAGATTCCTAATTCATACACAAGGACAGTCGGGTGGACATGGACACAACAGATTCCTAATTCATACACAAGGACAGTCGGGTGGACATGGACACCACAGATTCCTAATTCATACACAAGGACAGTCGGGTGGACATGGACACCACAGACAGATTCCTAATTCATACACAAGGACAGTCGGGTGGACATGGACACCACAGATTCCTAATTCATACACAAGGACAGTCGGGTGGACATGGACACAAGATTCCTAATTCATACACAAGGACAGTCGGGTGGACATGGACACCACAGATTCCTAATTCATACACAAGGACAGTCGGGTGGACATGGACACCACAGATTCCTAATTCATACACAAGGACAGTCGGGTGGACATGGACACGACAGATTCAATTCATACACAAGGACAGTCGGGTGGACATGGACACCACAGATTCCTAATTCATACACAAGGACAGTCGGGTGGACATGGACACCACAGATTCCTAATTCATACACAAGGACAGTCGGGTGGACATGGACACCACAGATTCCTAATTCATACACAAGGACAGTCGGGTGGACATGGACACCACAGATTCCTAATTCATACACAAGGACAGTCGGGTGGACATGGACACCACAGATTCCTAATTCATACACAAGGACAGTCGGGTGGACATGGACACCACAGATTCCTAATTCATACACAAGGACAGTCGGGTGGACATGGACACCACAGATTCCTAATTCATACACAAGGACAGTCGGGTGGACATGGACACCACAGATTCCTAATTCATACACAAGGACAGTCGGGTGGACATGGACACCACAGATTCCTAATTCATACACAAGGACAGTCGGGTGGACATGGACACCACAGATTCCTAATTCATACACAAGGACAGTCGGGTGGACATGGACACCACAGATTCCTAATTCATACACAAGGACAGTCGGGTGGACATGGACACCACAGATTCCTAATTCATACACAAGGACAGTCGGGTGGACATGGACACGACAGATTCCTAATTCATACACAAGGACAGTCGGGTGGACATGGACACGACAGATTCCTAATTCATACACAAGGACAGTCGGGTGGACATGGACACCACAGATTCCTAATTCATACACAAGGACAGTCGGGTGGACATGGACACCACAGATTCCTAATTCATACACAAGGACAGTCGGGTGGACATGGACACCACAGATTCCTAATTCATACACAAGGACAGTCGGGTGGACATGGACACCACAGATTCCTAATTCATACACAAGGACAGTCGGGTGGACATGGACACCACAGATTCCTAATTCATACACAAGGACAGTCGGGTGGACATGGACAATTCATACACAAGGACAGTCGGGTGGACACAGATTCCTAATTCATACACAAGGACAGTCGGGTGGACATGGACACGACAGATTCCTAATTCATACACAAGGACAGTCGGGTGGACATGGACACCACAGATTCCTAATTCATACACAAGGACAGTCGGGTGGACATGGACACCACAGATTCCTAATTCATACACAAGGACAGTCGGGTGGACATGGACACCACAGATTCCTAATTCATACACAAGGACAGTCGGGTGGACATGGACACCACAGATTCCTAATTCATACACAAGGACAGTCGGGTGGACATGGACACCACAGATTCCTAATTCATACACAAGGACAGTCGGGTGGACATGGACACCACAGATTCCTAATTCATACACAAGGACAGTCGGGTGGACATGGACACCACAGATTCCTAATTCATACACAAGGACAGTCGGGTGGACATGGACACCACAGATTCCTAATTCATACACAAGGACAGTCGGGTGGACATGGACACCACAGATTCCTAATTCATACACAAGGACAGTCGGGTGGACATGGACACGACAGATTCCTAATTCATACACAAGGACAGTCGGGTGGACATGGACACCACAGATTCCTAATTCATACACAAGGACAGTCGGGTGGACATGGACACCACAGATTCCTAATTCATACACAAGGACAGTCGGGTGGACATGGACACAGACAGATTCCTAATTCATACACAAGGACAGTCGGGTGGACATGGACACCAACAGATTCCTAATTCATACACAAGGACAGTCGGGTGGACATGGACACCACAGATTCCTAATTCATACACAAGGACAGTCGGGTGGACATGGACACCACAGATTCCTAATTCATACACAAGGACAGTCGGGTGGACATGGACACCACAGATTCCTAATTCATACACAAGGACAGTCGGGTGGACATGGACACCACAGATTCCTAATTCATACACAAGGACAGTCGGGTGGACATGGACACGACAGATTCCTAATTCATACACAAGGACAGTCGGGTGGACATGGACACCACAGATTCCTAATTCATACACAAGGACAGTCGGGTGGACATGGACACCACAGATTCCTAATTCATACACAAGGACAGTCGGGTGGACATGGACACCACAGATTCCTAATTCATACACAAGGACAGTCGGGTGGACATGGACACCACAGATTCCTAATTCATACACAAGGACAGTCGGGTGGACATGGACACCACAGATTCCTAATTCATACACAAGGACAGTCGGGTGGACATGGACACCACAGATTCCTAATTCATACACAAGGACAGTCGGGTGGACATGGACACGACAGATTCCTAATTCATACACAAGGACAGTCGGGTGGACATGGACACCACAGATTCCTAATTCATACACAAGGACAGTCGGGTGGACATGGACACCACAGATTCCTAATTCATACACAAGGACAGTCGGGTGGACATGGACACGACAGATTCCTAATTCATACACAAGGACAGTCGGGTGGACATGGACACGACAGATTCCTAATTCATACACAAGGACAGTCGGGTGGACATGGACACCACAGATTCCTAATTCATGTACAAGGACAGTCGGGTGGACATGGACACGACAGATTCCTAATTCATACACAAGGACAGTCGGGTGGACATGGACACGACAGATTCCTAATTCATACACAAGGACAGTCGGGTGGACATGGACACGACAGATTCCTAATTCATACACAAGGACAGTCGGGTGGACATGGACACGACAGATTCCTAATTCATACACAAGGACAGTCGGGTGGACATGGACACGACAGATTCCTAATTCATACACAAGGACAGTCGGGTGGACATGGACACGACAGATTCCTTCAATTCATACACAAGGACAGTCGGGTGGACATGGACACGACAGATTCCTAATTCATACACAAGGACAGTCGGGTGGACATGGACACCACAGATTCCTAATTCATACACAAGGACAGTCGGGTGGACATGGACACCACAGATTCCTAATTCATACACAAGGACAGTCGGGTGGACATGGACACCACAGATTCCTAATTCATACACAAGGACAGTCGGGTGGACATGGACACCACAGATTCCTAATTCATACACAAGGACAGTCGGGTGGACATGGACACCACAGATTCCTAATTCATACACAAGGACAGTCGGGTGGACATGGACACCACAGATTCCTAATTCATACACAAGGACAGTCGGGTGGACATGGACACGACAGATTCCTAATTCATACACAAGGACAGTCGGGTGGACATGGACACGACAGATTCCTAATTCATACACAAGGACAGTCGGGTGGACATGGACACCACAGATTCCTAATTCATACACAAGGACAGTCAGGTGGACATGGACACCACAGATTCCTAATTCATACACAAGGACAGTCGGGTGGACATGGACACCACAGATTCCTAATTCATACACAAGGACAGTCGGGTGGACATGGACACCACAGATTCCTAATTCATGTACAAGGACAGTCGGGTGGACATGGACACCACAGATTCCTAATTCATACACAAGGACAGTCGGGTGGACATGGACACCACAGATTCCTAATTCATACACAAGGACAGTCGGGACATGGACATGGACACAACAGATTCCTAATTCATACACAAGGACAGTCGGGTGGACATGGACACCACAGATTCCTAATTCATACACAAGGACAGTCGGGTGGACATGGACACCACAGATTCCTAATTCATGTACAAGGACAGTCGGGTGGACATGGACACCACAGATTCCTAATTCATACACAAGGACAGTCGGGTGGACATGGACACCACAGATTCCTAATTCATACACAAGGACAGTCGGGTGGACATGGACACCACAGATTCCTAATTCATACACAAGGACAGTCGGGTGGACATGGACACCACAGATTCCTAATTCATACACAAGGACAGTCGGGTGGACATGGACACCACAGATTCCTAATTCATACACAAGGACAGTCGGGTGGACATGGACACCACAGATTCCTAATTCATACACAAGGACAGTCGGGTGGACATGGACACAACAGATTCCTAATTCATACACAAGGACAGTCGGGTGGACATGGACACCACAGATTCCTAATTCATACACAAGGACAGTCGGGTGGACATGGACACCACAGATTCCTAATTCATACACAAGGACAGTCGGGTGGACATGGACACCACAGATTCCTAATTCATACACAAGGACAGTCGGGTGGACATGGACACCACAGATTCCAAATTCATACACAAGGACAGTCGGGTGGACATGGACACGACAGATTCCTAATTCATACACAAGGACAGTCGGGTGGACATGGACACCACAGATTCCTAATTCATGTACAAGGACAGTCGGGTGGACATGGACACCACAGATTCCTAATTCATACACAAGGACAGTCGGGTGGACATGGACACCACAGATTCCTAATTCATACACAAGGACAGTCGGGTGGACATGGACACCACAGATTCCTAATTCATGCACAAGGACAGTCGGGTGGACATGGACACGACAGATTCCTAATTCATACACAAGGACAGTCGGGTGGACATGGACACGACAGATTCCTAATTCATGTACAAGGACAGTCGGGTGGACATGGACACAACAGATTCCTAATTCATACACAAGGACAGTCGGGTGGACATGGACACCACAGATTCCTAATTCATGTACAAGGACAGTCGGGTGGACATGGACACCACAGATTCCTAATTCATGTACAAGGACAGTCGGGTGGACATGGACACGACAGATTCCTAATTCATACACAAGGATAGTCGGGTGGACATGGACACGACAGATTCCTAATTCATACACAAGGACAGTCGGGTGGACATGGACACCACAGATTCCTAATTCATACACAAGGACAGTCGGGTGGACATGGACAGAACAGATTCCTAATTCATACACAAGGACAGTCGGGTGGACATGGACACCACAGATTCCTAATTCATACACAAGGACAGTCGGGTGGACATGGACACGACAGATTCCTAATTCATACACAAGGACAGTCGGGTGGACATGGACAGAACAGATTCCTAATTCATACACAAGGACAGTCGGGTGGACATGGACACCACAGATTCCTAATTCATACACAAGGACAGTCGGGTGGACATGGACACCACAGATTCCTAATTCATACACAAGGACAGTCGGGTGGACATGGACACGACAGATTCCTAATTCATACACAAGGACAGTCGGGTGGACATGGACACCACAGATTCCTAATTCATACACAAGGACAGTCGGGTGGACATGGACACCACAGATTCCTAATTCATACACAAGGACAGTCGGGTGGACATGGACACGACAGATTCCTAATTCATACACAAGGACAGTCGGGTGGACATGGACACCACAGATTCCTAATTCATACACAAGGACAGTCGGGTGGACATGGACACCACAGATTCCTAATTCATGCACAAGGACAGTCGGGTGGACATGGACACCACAGATTCCTAATTCATGTACAAGGACAGTCGGGTGGACATGGACACCACAGATTCCTAATTCATACAGAAGGACAGTCGGGTGGACATGGACACCACAGATTCCTAATTCATACACAAGGACAGTCGGGTGGACATGGACACCACAGATTCCTAATTCATACACAAGGATAGTCCGGTGGACATGGACAGAACAGATTCCTAATTCATACACAAGGACAGTCGGGTGGACATGGACACGACAGATTCCTAATTCATGTACAAGGACAGTCGGGTGGACATGGACACCACAGATTCCTAATTCATACACAAGGACAGTCGGGTGGACATGGACACGACAGATTCCTAATTCATACACAAGGACAGTCAGGTGGACATGGACACCACAGATTCCTAATTCATGTACAAGGACAGTCGGGTGGACATGGACACAACAGATTCCTAATTCATACACAAGGACAGTCGGGTGGACATGGACACGACAGATTCCTAATTCATACACAAGGACAGTCGGGTGGACATGGACACCACAGATTCCTAATTCATACACAAGGACAGTCGGGTGGACATGGACACCACAGATTCCTAATTCATGCACAAGGACAGTCGGGTGGACATGGACACGACAGATTCCTAATTCATACACAAGGACAGTCGGGTGGACATGGACACCACAGATTCCTAATTCATGTACAAGGACAGTCGGGTGGACATGGACACCACAGATTCCTAATTCATACACAAGGACAGTCGGGTGGACATGGACACGACAGATTCCTAATTCATACACAAGGACAGTCGGGTGGACATGGACACCACAGATTCCTAATTCATGTACAAGGACAGTCGGGTGGACATGGACACAACAGATTCCTAATTCATACACAAGGACAGTCGGGTGGACATGGACACAACAGATTCCTAATTCATACACAAGGACAGTCGGGTGGACATGGACACCACAGATTCCTAATTCATGCACAAGGACAGTCGGGTGGACATGGACACGACAGATTCCTAATTCATACACAAGGACAGTCGGGTGGACATGGACACCACAGATTCCTAATTCATGTACAAGGACAGTCGGGTGGACATGGACACAACAGATTCCTAATTCATGCACAAGGACAGTCGGGTTGACATGGACACAACAGATTCCTAACTCATACACAAGGACAGTCGGGTGGACATGGACACCACAGATTCCTACTTCATGCACAAGGACAGTCGGGTTGACATGGACACAACAGATTCCTAACTCATACACAAGGACAGTCGGGTGGACATGGACACCACAGATTCCTAATTCATACACAAGGACAGTCGGGTGGACATGGACACGACAGATTCCTAATTCATGTACAAGGACAGTCGGGTGGACATGGACACGACAGATTCCTAATTCATACACAAGGACAGTCGGGTGGACATGGACACGACAGATTCCTAATTCATACACAAGGACAGTCGGGTGGACATGGACACCACAGATTCCTAATTCATGTACAAGGACAGTCGGGTGGACATGGACACAACAGATTCCTAATTCATACACAAGGACAGTCGGGTGGACATGGACACGACAGATTCCTAATTCATACACAAGGACAGTCGGGTGGACATGGACACCACAGATTCCTAATTCATACACAAGGACAGTCGGGTGGACATGGACACCACAGATTCCTAATTCATACACAAGGACAGTCGGGTGGACATGGACACCACAGATTCCTAATTCATGCACAAGGACAGTCGGGTGGACATGGACACGACAGATTCCTAATTCATACACAAGGACAGTCGGGTGGACATGGACACCACAGATTCCTAATTCATGCACAAGGACAGTCGGGTTGACATGGACACAACAGATTCCTAACTCATACACAAGGACAGTCGGGTGGACATGGACACCACAGATTCCTAATTCATACACAAGGACAGTCGGGTGGACATGGACACCACAGATTCCTAATTCATACACAAGGACCATCAGAAAAGTGGGTGCAACAAACCCCTAATGCATACACAGGACAGTTGGATGGACCAATGGTTACAACAGATTCCTAACTATACACAAGGACTGTCAGATGGATAATGAATACAACAGATTCCTAAGTCTTCCATAATGACTCTCAGATGGACCACTGGGTACAACAGATTCCAGAAGCAGACACACACACACACACACACACACACACACACAGACTCTTGATTTGTGACACAAGAAACACTACAGAGCAATGAGAAGTAACTGATATTTGGGATCTGGTCATCCAAGGGAGGGAAACTAACCTTGAGTTACGCCTTGTGTGGGGAAAAAAAAAAAAAAAAACTCAATTTTTTATGTGATTGTAGCCAAATGAGAAAGGTTGCAGATACTGCATGTAGATGACAGCACTAAAGATATATTCAAAGAGATACTGATTTACAAAGAAAACAAGAAGAGAGACAGAGAGTGAGAAGGAAAATGAGTTGGGCTAAGATGAAATCAAGAGCCCTGTCTAGTAAAAACCACACTGGCTGAAAAGGAAAGCCACCAAGTAGAAATAAGACATTTGCAAACACTCAATAAGACTTCAAGCAAGAAAGACGCTTCACAACAGAGGAATCCAAATGCCTGGGAAAACACAGGAAGAGCTTTGCATCTCGCTCACAGTGAGAGTTCCCGCTCCACGTCATCCAGAATCACTGAAATGAGAAGAGACCACACAAAGTGCTCACCGGAAGGAGGACAATTGGAACTCTTCCTATGCTCAGGTTGGGACTACATATTGGTACAAACACTTTGCAAACCGTTCAGTGCCGACGACTGAAGCGGAACGTGTGCTCGCCATGTGACCCAGCCGTTCCATCCCCATGTGCACCTTTCAGAAATGCACTCACCCAAATACACGGAAAAGAATCATCCCCACAGTACAATTCACGCCACGCTACGAGAGGGAGCGACCCCCGTGCACATCAGCAAGCGGCGATGTGTGAGGAAAAGGTGGTGTAACTCGAGCAATGAAATATGCACAATGTAGGTAATAGATCTCCCACATTTGATGGGGAGAAAAAAAAAACAAAAACAAAAAAGCACCCAGACACAAGCACACACTGCACTTTCCATGTATACAAAGCTTGTCTGTGAGGCCTCCCGTCAGGAGACCTAACTGGAAAAAAGAAGGGATTCAGTATAAGGAGGTCAAGGAGAGGGGGACCAAAAAAAAGGTAATATAAGGGGATTATGTTCAAAATACATAAACAATATATGTATAAAAACTACCCACTGGGACTGGAGAGATGGCTTAGCGGTTAAGGCGCCTGCCTGCTAAGCCTAAGAACCCGGTTCCAACCTCCAGGTCCCACCTTTAGACAGATGCAAAGTGACGCAAGGGTGCAATGCTGCACTTGACCACAAGGGGCCACCTGATCTGGCACAGTGCTGAGAGGGCTGGGCGCCCCATCTCTATGCTTCCTATCCCTCTCTCTCTGCACTTGGGACTGGAGAGGTGGCACAAGGCCTCCTAAGCCTAAGAACGCTGGTTCCATCTCCAGTGGTTCCAATCTCCAGGTCCCACGTTTGCCAGATGCAGCTGAGAGGCTGCTGGCCACAAGGGGGCACATGCATCTGGATTTCGTTCGCAGCAGCTGAGAGGCTGCTGGCGCACCCATCTCTATCTGTCTTCCTCTCCCTCTCTCTCTGTCTCTCTGTGTCTCGCTCCCAAAAAAAAAAAAAAAAACTATCCATTGGGACTGGAGAGGTGGCTTAGTGGTTAAGGTCCTTGCCTGCAAAGCCAAAGGACCCAGGTTTGATTCCCCAGAACCCATGTAAGCTAGATGCACAAGGGGCTCATGCATCTGGAGTTCATTTGCAGTGGCTGGAGGCCCTGGCATGCCCATTCTCTCTGTGTCTCTCTGCTCTCTATCTCTTTCTGCTTACAAGTAAATAAATAAGATTAAAAAAAAAACTATCCACTAAAAAAAAATCCTTGCTCTGAAGGAAAGGAACAAGCAGACCATGGTGTGGTGTTAGGGTTAGAAGAAGGGGTTTCTACAGACAGGTTGCACATGTGTAACCAAACTGCATCCCAGGAGACCCCCTGCTGTCTGCCTGTGCAAGGCCACCCAGCTCTGCCTGGCCTGGCCTGGCCTGGCCTGGCAAACTCTCCGAGTGGCATGAGCCATCTGGACAGTGCTTCCAGCCTCAAGGCCTGCAGTGTCTCTTTAATGGTCACGTCTAGTCACACCTTGAAGAACCAGAAGGCAAATCTTGGTAAGAATTCTAAGAGCCCAATAGCCCAATTGCATGGGTTCTGTCTGCAGGCAGGGAACAGGAAAGACTTGGCTGGTAAGCAGCTGCCATCCAAGTTGCATGGCCCTCAAAAGACATGGGGTGGGCCGGAGAGATGGCTTAGCGGTTAAGGTGCTTGCCTGTGAAGCCTAAGGACCAGGGTTCGATTCCCCAGTACCCATGTAAGCTAGATGCACTAGGTGGTACATACGTCTGAAGTTCATTTGCTGTGGTTAGAGGTCCTGGTGTGCCCATTCTCTCTCTCTCAATGAGTAAATAAATAAATCCATCAGAGAGACTAAGAGGAGCGTTCAGGAATTAAGAGATGAAGTCCAATTTAGCCTTGGGTTCTATAGAATAACAATCATGACTTGACATTAATTGTTGCTTCACAACAATCTTGTCTGCCGTGGACTCCATTGATGAACAAAATGTTTGCCCCCTTCTCCTCCTCTTCCCTGATGAAGTGGAAGGTTCTCAAAAGACAGGAGAATCCTGTCTGTCTCAGAAAAGACCTCTGCAGGCCAGGATGCAAAGGGCCCTGGGATTCCAGACAAGTGTTGTTGAAGCCATGCGGTCTCTTGGCTTGGCGCGGAATTTGCCAGCCACGGGACAGCTAATCCCCCCCTTCCTTCCACTCATGCTCGCTCCGCTACGTTCCCAGGGTCCCGGTGTGACTCCGCAAATGTAGCGTGTGTGCTTTCCCAGACCACAGAGACGGGATGACAGAGCAACACAAGTGTGTGTCTGTGTTTCAGCCTGCAGCTGTGTATGTCCCCAGATGAATTTTAAAATCGCTCCAAGTTCATCAGCCTCTTGTGGGGAACCCTCCAACGCAGCAACGTGTTGGATGCTCAGATGCATCTGTGATAGAAAGGCGAAGCGGAAAGAGGTATAGGATACAGGAGGGATGCTGGTACTAAGCCAGCTCCCCCTGCCATCTTGACATCCAGCCCCACCACTAGGTCATGGGGCAGGGTGTGAAGCACTGCATCCAACTTGTCTTCCGAGCTCTGGTTCAGGGTTAGAAAAGTAAAGAAAATTCAGCCGGGCGTGGTGGCGCACGCCTTTAATCCCAGCACTTGGGAGGCAGAGGTAGGAGGATCTCTGTGTGTTCAAGGCCACCCTGAGACTACAGAGTTCCAGGTCAGCCTGAGCTAGAGTGAGACCCTACCTCGAAAAACCAAAAAAAAAAAAAGAAAAAAGAAAGTAAAGAAAATTCAAGTAAGGGAAGATGGAACCCTTTGCAGACAAGGAAGCTTTCTGGAATGGCACCCCATCACAACAGATATAACTTTCCACGCCAAACCCACAGGACCCATCTAGAGGCTCAGAGAGCTGAATTCTACAGGCCTCCACTTGCAAGGTGAGCCGTGGATTAAGGGCTCTGGAAGGTTCCTTCTAACTCTGACTTTCTGAGCCATCAAGGGCTTACAATAAAATAAAATGGGGGCGGGGGGCGGGGAGCTAAAATGAACTTTGCTCTTAAGAACAACAGGGGACACATTCCCTCTACCTCTGCATCTAACTTGTGGCCTCTGCCGTCCTGGAACAACCCGCAGGGCTGGGCTCAGAAAGGAACCATCAGGCTCATAGCACGGCCCCAGCCTCGGCCAGAGCTGTTCACTTCATCTGCGGAGGATTTAATTAGAACTGGTGGTGGCGGCTTGGAAGGAGCCAAGGCCAAGAGGGCAGGAAGGCCTCCTTGTTCTTGCGCTCAGAAGAGCCTGAGAGCAACAAACAGCTGGGGCAGGTCTCTGTCTAGGTCACTCCCCTGCCGGGAGCATTGGATGGCTTTTTGGTATAGCAGTTTGGACGTGCTCCTGGGGAGGGCTCTGACTTGAGATGTGGTGGGCCTGTCAGCAGGGTCCCTGGCCTGTCCCCATCCCCGCCCCACGTGGTTTCCTTCACGAAACCTGGGAAGCCGCGTTTCCAGGGCCGCATCAGTGGCTGTAGAAGAGACTGGAGGGGTCAGCAGACCCAGGCAGGAAGTAACAGTGAGTGGATTCAACCTGGAAAAAATGCGGCCCCCGTTGCATCTGGGGATAAATAATCAGAAACCCAAATACTCAGGTGGGAGGGAGATGGCTGGAACAGGAAGCCATCAGCCGTCATTTGGACAGGAGCTTGCAATGTGATCTGGTGACAAAGAAATTGCCGTGGGATTCATGACCTGGACGCTCAGAGGTGATACCCCAAGGAGAATCAGGAAGGAACAGGGGTGGAGCCAAGCAGCTGGGCCTGGGCCCCTGGGCCCCTGGGAGCTCCAACTACTGGACCAAGGGCTGAGATGGCAGATTGAGGCTGCTCGGGTCCGGCTGCACTGTAAGAAGCGGAGGCCAAGGTGGCTGTCTGAAGGCCTGGCATGCAGATAGCTGGGTCCAGAGGCTAGGCATGGCTGAGATGACTTGAGGCGTGTCACATACAACAGTATGACATTGCAGATCTCCGGCAGCTGACTTGCTTGATGACGTTGCAGGAGACAGGAGCTGGAGGACCCCAAACGAGCTGAACGCACTGAAACCCAAGAGCTGGGGAAAGTCCCGTAACCCAGCTTGAGTCAGACGCACAGAGCTGGGAAAGAGCTCTGTTCTACAGATGGCCAGCCTCCCTCCTCCTTGGCCCATAAGGAAGATTTTTTCCAATCCTACTTTGCTCGATTGCCTGGGACATAGATGCTGCAAACTGAGGCTCTGGAGACATAGCCTCATGTATATTGGACCCACTAGGGCCAATCAAACTCGTCACTTCTTACCTGCTTCTTAGCTGTCATAGAACTGCCAGTAGTCTAGAGGGATTAAGTTAGACCTTAAGAAGCCCTTCCCTCCTGAGTTTTGAGATGCCTACTCCTTTTTTTGCAGTGGGTTTCTGCGCTGATCGTGCTTGGAGAGGCATAAGGGGGGGGGGCAGGTACCCTCTTCCATGGAAGCACACCGAGAAAGTTTTAGGTGCATTTTTTTTTTCTTGGAGAGAGACAGAGAGAGACAGAGGGAGAAGGAGACAGAGATGGGCGCGCCAGCAGTCTCTCAGCTGCTGTGAACGAAATCCAGATGTGTGCGCTCCCTTGTGGTCAAGTGCAGCATTGCGCCCTTGTGTCACTTTGCATCTGGCTAAACATGGGACCTGGAGATTGGAACCGGTGTTCTTAGGCTTAGCAGGCAGGCGCCTTAACCACTAAGCCATCTCTCCAGCCCTCAGGTGCATTTTGCTTCAAACAAATTTGACACTTGAAAGTCCGTGTTGAAAAAGCAGATAAGGGGCTGCAGGGATAGCTTGCCTGCAAAGCCAAAGGACCCATGTTCAATTCCCCAGGACCCACAGTAAGCCAGATGCACAGGGTGGCGCATGTGTCTGGAGTTCGTTTGCAGTGGCTGGGGGCCCTGGCGTGCCCATTCTCTCCCTCTCTCTCTGTCAAATAAATAAATAAAAAGTTTAAAAGAAATTAAAAGCAGATAAATTGCGTTGATTCTTCAATTTAAAAAGTCACTGTGGAGGGAGGCTGGAGAAATAGTTCAGTGCTTGCAAAGCCTCATGGCCCAGGTTCAATTCTTCAGTATCCACATAATGACACATGCATCTGGAGTTTATTTTCAGTGGCTAGAGGCCACTGTGTGTGTGTGTGTGTGTGTGTGTGTGTATGTGTGGTGTGTGTCTGCTTTCAAGTTAATAACTTTTTCAACAAGTCACTGTGATGAGCGGCATTAATACATTTCAATTTTCAAACACGTGTCCAGCACACCAAGCTACACTCCTGCCCAAACCAAGGCATAACGACAGAGGACTTGTCCCAGGGCTTGGGAATGCGCAGGCGTCTGTGACTCTGGCGAGTCCTCGTGGGGCTCCTGCACAGGGACCATTCCTTGGGAGATGCCTGATATGGAGTTAGAATCTTGGGCCGGTTTCAGGAAGAAGAAGGAGGACGGGGAGGGGGAGGAAAAGTGGGTGTGTACTTCTGAACAGTGAGGCTGGCTTGTCGGGCATTGCTAAACACAGGCTGGGACTGTGAGGAAGCTGGTCTGGACTGTTGCACATAGCTGGAGACCTTGGGCTGTGGGGGTTGCAGCTGGTCTTATTGTCTGGAACTCACCCTGGTGACAGAGACGGGTCCTCCCTGCCCTCGGGCAAGGTTGTACTGTGCCCGATCTTTGCCCGGAGTGGGCAGAACTGGCGACCCTCCCCTCTATCCCAAAATGCATCTGACCATTCCATAGTCAGGCTTTGCCCACCCCCCCCCACAGTTCCTGACCTTGTGGCTAGCTGCCCAAGAGACCCTCGTGTGGCTGAAGTCACGTAGCTTTTCCCACCACTTCTGTTATCTCCCTTCAGCTCCTCCCTCACAATTCCAAAGTCACGTAGCTTTTCTCACTACTATCTCCCTTGCACTTCTGCCTTTCAGCCAATTAGATGGCAACCCATAAACTATGTATCTAATCACCATATAGTTTGTGTGTGCCTTCTCAACCTTTCTCAGGTGTTTATAAACCCACTCCCCTCTTTAATAAACAAGAGCGCGCTATCCATCAGACTGCCTCCCGGGTGTTCATTGCCCATTGCACTCACCCGCTCCAGGACCCTGCTTCCCCCCAACTCCTCCTGCGCCCGGGAAGTCGGTGGCCAATGACTCTCTGACCCACGGGGACAGCGAGGATCCACACTGGCCCTGTCCCAGGAAGCCAGGGCAGAAGAGGGGAACCAGGATGAAAGCTCACGGCTAACTTACAGGAGGGTTACCAGAGGTGCCAGGAGAAGACAAAGGTATTTGAAGGACCTTTGCATTGAGGATGAAGGACCTAGAAGAGACTCTGACAAACATTGTCTCTCTCATTTCACCATGTGCTTCCTTGCCCAAGATTAAGTCCCCGCTCTGTGAGATGCCAGCCTTCTTCAGATAAGAGATACGAAAGGTGTGAGACATGACATGGCTTGTCCAGAGTTATGTGTAACGGCCAGGCTTGGATTCGAATTCAATCTGGTGTTCCAACTGAGGTTTTCCATCAGAACTGTTCCTTCTAGAAACTTGTTCCACCCCACCATTCTTGAGTCCGGCCGTTATTGATAGTATGGCCGTATGTCTGGGTATAATGAGAGAGAGAGAATGAAAAAGAGAGACTGTAAGAGGAAAGAAGATCTGGGCAGACAAACTGCAATTACCCACACAGGTAGAGGCGGCCGTAAAGATAAACCAGAGGGAATTTCACGAGCACTTGAGGGTGGGAGAGTATCGCATATCTGTGTAATTCTGCCTGGCTTAGGCCGGGATTAATGACCAAATTAGCCTCCCTTTCCTGAGCATGCAGAAGCAGGATGCAATGACCCAGAATGCAAGAGGCAGCTAGCAGATTAGGCACTCGGCGCTGTGTAATTAGCCCCCACGTGGAAGAAGCCAGCAGGTTTGCGTGGTCACCTTACATGACCCAGGGGGAATCTCCTGCCTTATGTTTCCATCATGAAACTCTGACCTCCCCCAAGGGTGCCACCCGTGTGACTAACTCCCCCTCCTTCATGGGGTGGGGGGGGGGGCAGTACAGGCCCTGCACTTAAAGGGCTGCTCCATTCCACATGCTGCCTGGTTGACATTGCATTAGGGCTCCAACTTAAGCAGCTTAACAAAGCCAGGGTAAAGCAAGGGGGAGTTCCCATCTGGAGCCAGAGCCAGGCGGGTGCAAAAGGAGAGTGAGTATGGCGTGGTTTATGCGGCTCTGCTCCACCTGCTGGTACCCCAGCCTAAAGCATCGATCCTTGAAAACAGCACAACTGTTGTGAACAGAATGTTCCTGAGTGGTCAGAACGGGGGACAAACTCTGCATGTGAAGGAGGAGGGGGGTCACTGGGTTACTGAAGAGGAACACAGAACATGTCCTGCCTGTGAAAAATGCTTCCTGGGCCAAAGGAAGGGTACGACTCCTTACAATGCACCTGTCCAGACAGAAATGGGCCTCGATATCCATGACCTCGCAGTGCCTAGCAATACCTTCACAAGACCCTCATAATAGGAGAAAAAAAGATGATGACATCAAATTAAAAGAGAGACTTTTGGAGAGAGGGAGGGGATATGATGGAGAGTGGAGTTCTGAAGGGGAATGGGGGAGAGGAGGGAAATATCATGGTTTATTGTCTGTAATATAGAAGTTGTCAATAATAAAAAAAATTTTTTTTAATGCTTCCTGGCCCTACCATCCTCTGTCCTGGTGCCCAGGGGAGGAATGAGCAGGATTCACACCCAAGATCATCTGCACCCTGCTCCCCGGAGGCTGACATTCCATATGGACCCGTCCTCCATCCCAGTCACTGTCCCATGGCGTCTCTGTAGCTTTGGCACTGCCCCCACTTCTTGCAGCGACACCCTCAGCTTGGCCCTGGGAGAAGTCTTGGTGCCTGTCACCCTGGCCTGCTGGCTCCAGACCTACCCGCCTGTCTCAGGGGGGTCCTGAGACAACTGAGTCTGGCCACAAGCACAACGCTTGGTAGTTGAGGTATCTGCAGAGAGATCCAGCTGTTCTGCGGCCCACCACTTCCCACCCAGGCTGAAGGGAGGGGACAGGGCCCACAGACAGAGGGAGCCAGGAACACAGTGCAAAGTAGAAAGTGCTCTGAAGTCCCCAGGCTTCTCTGCTGCAGAGCCCTCATAAGCAGCAGCCTTGTCAGTGCTGGGAGCAAGGACTCTCCTTCCTGGTCCTATGCTTACAAGGTAGGAGAGACAGGACACGGCAAGCAAGATCTAGGTGTTGCATCTGTGTCTTCTCGTCTGAAAACAGGCAGTAGTAGATGCCTTCTGGACCTGGAAGACCAGTATGACCTTCTCCGTTGCGTGATCCAGTGGGTGCGTGGTCTGGTTATCAGGGTTATAACCCCCAAAGCAACAGCAACATGATGGGGAGGGCAGGAGGGGGTTCCTGAGGCTCCAGTGACAGAAAAAAAAAAAAAAAGAAGGGCTGGAGAAATGGCTTAGTGGTTAAAGCGCTTGCCTGCAAAGCCAAAGCACCCAGGTTCAATTCCCCAGGACCCATGTAAGCCAGATGCACAAAGTGGTGCATGTGTCTGGAGTTTGTTTGGGTCTCATTAGTTCATTAGTAGCAGCAAAGGGGTTTGGTGCACCCATACGTTCTCTGTGTCTCTCTCTTCCTCCTTCTTCCCTCCCTCCTCTCTGTCTCTGTCTCCTCTCAAATAAATCAAGATGGGCTGGAGAGATGACTCAATGGCTAACGCTGCATATTTGCAAAGCCTGATGGTCTGGGTTTAAATCCCCAGATGCACAAAGGACTGCATGTGCCCGCAGTTCCTCTGCAGTAGCAGGAGGCCCTTGCACATCTCCCTCTCTCTCTCTCTCTCTCTCTCTCTCTGTTTCTCTTTGCAAATAAATAATAAAGTGTTTTAAAATAAACGTAAATAGGGCTGGAGAGATGGCTTAGTGGTTAAGGCGTTTGCCTGCAAAGCCAAAGGATCCCAGTTCGACTCCCCGGGACCCACATAAACCAGAAGCACAAGGTGGCACACACATCTGGAGTTAATTTGCAGTGGCTGGAGGCTCTGGTACGCCCCTTCTCTCTCTCTCTCTCTCTCTCTCTCTCTCTCTCCCCTGCCAAATAAATAAAGAAAAATAAAATATTTTTAAAAAATAAAATAAATTTTAAAAAAATACCAGGCTGGAGAGGTGGCTTAGCGGTTAAGACTTTGCCTACAAAGCCAAAGGACCCAGGTTCGATTCTCCAAGACCCACATAAGCACATGAGTTTGGAGTTTGTTTGTGCACCTATTCTCTCTCTCTCTCAATCCCTCTTCCTCTCTCTCAAGTAAGTAAATAAAAGTAAAATATTGTTTACAAAAAGACCAAGTAGCTCAGCATCCAGTAAAAGATGTGTGCAGGAGCCTGTTGACAGAGAGGCCTTGAGAGCACTGCACAGGGCATAGGGGTGGCGCCTGAACTTTCTCTGTGGGGAGTGGCATCTGTGTCACCCTACTGAAGGATTTTATAATGAGGCCACTCATAGGAGTCCAGGCATCAACAAGGCCTTGACAACATGAGTCAGCATAACCTGGGGAGTTTTCCCAGCAGGTCATCAAGTCCCTGCTACGGGCAGGGTCCCAGGCGAGCAATGCGTACCACACAGCTCCCCTGCCCATTCCTTCAGGAAATGGGACAGAATTTCAACTCGGGTCATAGGATGGAAAAAATGGAAATTTTAAAGTTTCTTTTAGATATTTATTTATGTATTTATTTATGAGAGGGAGAGAGATTGAGAGAGAGAGAGAGAGAGGCAGAAGCAGATAGAGAGAATGGGGGCACCAGGGCCTCTTAGCCACTGCTAATGAATTCCAGACTCGTGCGCCACCTTGTGCATCTGGCTTTACATGGGTACTGGGGAATCAAACCAGGGTCCTTAGGCTTTGCCAGCAAGCACCTTAACCTCTAAGCCATCTCTCCAGCCCCAAAACTTTGTGACGTTTTTATTTTTTTCTTTTTTGTATTTTCGAGGTAGGGTCTCATTCTAGTCCAGGCTGACCTGGAACTCACACTGTAGTTCCAGGCTGACCTCAGACTCACAGAGATCCTCCAACCTCTGCCTCCCGAGTCCTGGGATTAATGGCGTATGCCACCACGATTGGCCAAAACGAAAATTTAAAAACACAAAAGAGGACAGGATGGGAGAGCCAACTTGGATCTATCTTAGGACACTTTTCACCCAGGAAAGGCATGAGCTACAGATCACAGATCCATCATGGCCAAGGATTTGTCATAGATTACCACCTAACCCTTCACTGTCCGCAGCCAGAGTTCTTATTGCTATGTTACACTGTAGTAGAAACACAAATGTGGAGAGGGCAGAGGGCACCTCCCGAAGCACCCAAAGAGCTGGGACACTGAGAGCCTGCTCCACAGGCCACAGCTCAGATGGTCTGGCTATGTCCTTCCCACCTTCCCAGCGGAGTGTGCGAGCAGCGCATAGCAACATCACAACACTGTAACCACACATGGGTAGAGCGTGCCGGGAGCCAGCCTCAGACCCACGCAAACCACAAGGGCCCTGGGGCTTCCATTCTGAAACCTTTGGGGGTTTCTGCATTTGCACCCCGCAGAGGAGAGAACACGGCAGTTAGGCACAACCAGCGCTTTCCTTTCTTTTTTTCTTTCTTTCTCTTTTTCTTTCTTTCTTTTAATGATAGAAGAGAGACAAACAGGGAGAGAATGGACATGCCAGGGCCTCCAGCTACTGCAAACAAACTCCAGATGCATGTGCCCCCTTGTGCGTCTGACTTACATGGGTTCTGGAGAACTTAACCGGGATCCTTTGGCTTCACAGGCAAACGCCTTAACTGCTAAGCTATCTCTCAAGCCCCCAGCATTCCTTTCTTTCTGGCTTCCTGGTCTCAAGAGATGTGAAAACACACAGCCCTCTCTGAGGCCTGAAAAATCTTGGCCTTCTGATAGTCTGTGGATGAGCTAAGCTCAAGATGTCAGGTTGGAAGAGCTCTGAAACTCAGGAGAAACAGCACCAGCCCTCCATTCCTGAAGGAAAAAAAAAAAAATTCGTTCCTAAGTGGAATTCAGTGAGGCCATTTAGAATACCAGCAACCACCTAGACAAGCCCCACACTCCAGCCCCAGGGGTCCTGCAGCCAGTCACAGCAGAGTGGAATGCAGCAGATGAGATCCTGAAGAAGATGAGACGACCCTCCCCACCCAAGACTGGGGTTCGCATTCTGTAGACATCAGAATGGACCCAGGAATCTACAAGTCATCAGACCACAGTGATGAAGCGCCATGAGGACTTTCATGAATCCTCTGGTTTTAACTGAACTCCTGAGCCAGTCCAGACAAGTGAGGTACCCAAGTGCACCTGTCCTTTTCCGTAGACACCAGCTCAGTGAACGGCCCTCTCAGCTGTTCCTCCCTCCATTCTCACTGTATCCGTCAGTCTGTTTCCCTTACATTCCAGATCTAAGACTAGAGAAAGTTGGGAGTATGCGAGCCAAGACATTGCTTTGTCAAAGCTGTTGGCCAGGCTGGAGAGATAGCTTAGCAGTTAAGGTGTTCATCTGTGAAGCCTAAGGACCCAGGTTCTATTACCCAGGACGCCACAAGGTGGCGCATACATCTGGAGTTTGTTTGCAGTGGCTAGAGGCCCTGCCCATTCTTCTCCTCTCTCTCTATTTGCCTCTCTCTCTCTCTCTCTCTCTCAAATGATAAAGCTGGGCATGGTGGCTTACCCCTTTAATCCTAGCACTTGGGGACAGAGGTAGGAGGATCGCCTTGAGTTCAAGGCCACCCTGATACTACATAGTGAATTCCAGGTCAGCCTGGGCTAGAGTGAGGCCCTACATCAAAAAACAAAACAAAACCAAAAAAAAGTGGAGGCTGGAGAGATGGCTTAGCAGTTAAGGCGCTTGCTGGCAAAACCAAAGGACCACCAGCTTTGATTCCCTAGGACCTGTGTCAATCCAGATGGACAAGTTAGCACATGTGTCTGGAGTTTGTTTGTAGTATCTGGAGGCCCTGGTGTGCCCATTCTCTCTCTCTCATAAATAAATAATGAGGGCTGGAGAAATGGCTTAGTGGTTAAGGCATTTGCCTGCAAAACCAAAGGGCCCAAGTTCGACTTTCCAGGACCCACGTGAGCCAGATGCACAAAGGGGGGGGGCGCATTCATCTGGAGTTCATTTGCAGCGGCTGGATGCCCTGTCATGCCCATTCTCTCTCTCTGCCTGCCTATTTCTGTATCTCTTTCTCTCAAATAAATAAATAATATTTTAAAAATAAATAAATAGGGCTGGAGAGATGGCTTAGAGGCTAAGGCGCCTGCCTGCTAAGCCTAAGAATGCTGGTTCCAAAGTCCAGCGGTTCCAATCTCCAGGTCCCACGTTTAGCCAGATGCAAAGTGAGGCAAGGGCGCAATGTTGCAATTGCCCACAAGGGGGCGCACGCATCTGGATTTCATTCTCTGCAGCTGAGAGACTGCTGGCACGCCCATCTCTGTCTCCCTCTCCCTCTCTGTCTATCTCTCTCTCTCTCTCTAAAAATAAAATAAAAAATAATTTAAAAATTAAATAAATAAATAAATAAATAATGATATTTGGCCTGGGGGGGGGATGACTCAGCAGTTAAAAATGCCTGCGAGGGCCTGAGACTGCTTGAGTTCTAGTTCCCCGGGACCATGCACACTAAAAGGCTGCGTGTGGTCGTGAACATGCATAACCCCAGTATGAGGGGGGCCGAGAGTGGAGAATTGCTGGCACTCACTGACCAAAAACAGCAACTCGGGGTTGACAGAGAAATCCTATCTTAAGGAAATATACAGATAAGTGAAAGAGAAGTGAAAGAGAAGAACACCAGAAGTGCTCACCTGGCTTCCACACACATGCACATGGGGCACCTACATCTGCACCTATACACGTAGAGCATGTCACACATTGTTCACCACACCACACATCATCACGTACATGTGGGGGAGAAAATGCCCCATTAAGCTCTGCTTATAATATACATTATTTAAGTGATCTTCTATCCCAAAGTTCCAAACTCTCCCCATTCCTACTGAACAGCAGTACTAAAGGCAGAGTTGTTGGCCAGGGAGGTCCCTATAGCCTCCAAAACATCAAAGGCTATTGTCAAGGCCCTTGGTTTCCCTTGAGAAACAGATGGTAAGACCCTATTGCTGAAGACATCTCTTGCCTGAGAGGCAAGGTCACTGAGACAGCAAGCTGGTGCTGAGCAGAAAACCTTCTCCCTGTAGACCAGCCAACTGAAAGCTGGAAAAAGCTGCACTGCATGCAGCGTATGGGAGACAGAAGTCATCAGCAGTGAAAACAGTGGACACTGAATATTCAAGTTTGGCCATACAGGCCCAATGACTGAACGGGTGCAATAGTGGCATGTCTACTCGTGGGGTAACCAACTGCTCCATAATTGGGCTGAAGGCCCTCTCTATGGGAGGGAATACATACCTGGTACTGAAAAACCTAAGCAAAAGTCTATGGCAGGGGAGGTCATGAGCCTTAGGGGTATAAAGACTGCTCTTGACTGACTAAATGTATGTATTATTCCCACCAAGCTGCCCTGAAAGCATTACACTTAATGTTCATATTCACATATTAATGCTACTCTCACTTCCGGTTAGAGAAGCTTCTCTTTTCAGATGGCGATGACCACTGGGATGACCCAAAAGGCAACATAGTGCTGAGAAGAAGGGATGAAGGAGTGCCCAGCACTGAAACACCTCTGTCACACCCTCCAAGGCTCAGGGACCATTGCGGAAGAGGGGCGGATAGAATGGAAGAGCCAAAGGAAGGGTATGACTTCTTACAATGCAACTGCCCAGACAGAAATTGGCCTCGATATCCATGACCTTGCAGTGCCTAGCAATACCTCCGCAAGACCCTCAAAATAGAAGAAAAAGATGATGACATAAAATTAAAAGACAGACTAATGGCGAGAGGGAGGGGATATGATAGAGATTGGAGTTCTAAAGTGGAATGGGGGGAAGGGAGGGAAATATCATGTGTTTTTTGTATGTAAGTATAGAAGCTGTCAATAAGAAATAATAATTAAAAATAAAATAAAATGTGTCTCATAGAAAAAAAAAAAAAAAAAAAACCACATAGGCCGGGCGTGGTGGCACACACCTTTAATCCCAGCACTTGGGAGGCAGAGGTAGGAGGATCGCCATGAATTCAAGGCCACCCTGAGACTGCATAGTGAATTCCAGGTCAGCCTGGGCTACAGTGAGACCCTACCTTGAAAAAAAACAAAAAAAACAAAACAACAACAACAAAAAACATAGTCAGGTTTATCACAGCCATAGCCCATACCAAGAACCAGTTTTCTTTGCAAGATATCTTCTCGTTGCTGGTACGGAATGCCTAACAAGAATCAATTTAGCAGAGGAAGGGTTTATTTCTGCTTATATTTTGAGGTTACAGCCCAGCATGGAGGGAAAGCGTGGCAGCGGGAGCCTGAGGCCACTGATCGCTTTCAGTCCACGGTAAGAAAGCCGAAAGTTGACGAACACTGGCGCTCAGCCAGTTCCTTTTTATACAGTCCGAGATCCTAGCTGATGGAACAGTGCTGCTCACAGTTAATACCAAGCTTCCTACCTGAGCTAAACTACTCAGGATAGGCCCCCACAAGCATGCCTAGAGCCTAACCTAAGCTGCATAATACCTCACAGGTGATTCCAGGTCCTGTCAAGTTGATCATCCATATATACCACGTCCAAAAATGTCCAACAGAATTCACGACTCATGGGCTAAGTGCTTGCTTGAGGGCTGGAGAGATGGCTTAGCAGTTAGGCGTCTGCCTGTCTGCCAAGCCTAAGAATGCCCATTCTATCTCCAGGTCCCACGTTTAGCCAGACGTAAAGTGATGCAAGGGCACAATGCCACACTTGCCCACAAGGGGGCACACGCGTCTGGAGTTCCTTCACATGGCTGAGAGGCTGCTGGCACGCCCATTCTCTATCTGTCTCTCTGCCTTTTCCTCTCTGTCTCTGAAAAGCCCACTGACCTGGATTGGATCCTCCAGTGCACCACATAAAGCCAAATACATAAAGTGGTACATGCATCCACAACTCGATTACAGCGGCAGTAGATCCTGGCATGCCCATACTCACTTTCTAGCTCTCCCTCGGTTATATGTTTTTTAAAAAAGAAATCAAAACCCAAACTAAATTAAGAAACTAAACATAACTGGCCAACTCTTACTGCAAACCTAGGAGAAAAGATGATGACATCAAAATAAAAGAGAGACTAATGGAGAGAGGGAGGGGATATGATGGAAAGCGGAGTTGTGAAGGGGAAAGTAGGGGAGGGGAGGGAATTATCATGGTTTATTGTCTATAAGTATGAAAGCTGTCGATAAAAATAAAAATTTTAGCCGGGCGTGGTGGCGCATGCCTTTAATCCCAGCACTCGGGAGGCAGAGGTAGGAAGATAGCTGAGAATTCAAGGCCACCCTGAGACTACAAAGTGAATTCCAGGTCAGCCTGAGCTAGAGTGAGACCCTACCTCGAAAAACAAAAATAAATAAATAAATAAAATAAAAAATAATTTTTTAAAAAAAGTGTGATTTCCAACCAAACTTATGGACTTTACCCCTGAATTCCATTCACCAAGTCACTACATGCAGATATAAGCGGCCTGGGGACAGCACAGAGGGCATTTGCAGTGAGATGACAGAAAAGACATATGCAGCCCCAAGAAGCACCAGCCACCTGTCAAGGAAGCCTCCCGCCTGTCACGTACCATACCTACTGGTTAAACCCTCTTGGGTGGTTTGTCTTCAATGTGAAGCTGACAGCATTTAGAATCACCTAGAAGATTGATAAGGCACACCTGTGAGTGTGTCTTTGCACTAAGGGGGCAAGACCCATGGTTGCAATCAAGGTCGCATTGTTTGCAGAAATAACCTGACCAAAAGCAGCTTTGGGGTGGGGGGGAAGATTTATTTTGGCTTACAGACTCAAGGGGAAGCTCCAAGATGGCAGGGGGAAACGATGACATGAACAGAGGGTGGAGGATATCACCCCCTGGCCAACATCAGGTGGACAATAGCAACAGCAGAGTGTGACAAACACTGGCAAGGGGACACTGGCTATAACACCCATAAGCCCACCCCCAACAATACACCGTCTCCAGGAGGCTTTAATTCCAAAATCTCCATCAGCTGGGAACCTAGCATTCAGAACACCTAAGTTCATGGGGGACCCCCAAACTGCCACAACCACCCTCACTGCAGCAGCACCATCCTATGGGCTGAGGACCCGACAGAGAAAAAAGAGGAAAAAGAAACAAGCCAGCCCTGTGCTGCGGTTCCCACTTTTCTCTGCTTCCTGTCTGCCCTGAGTGAACGCCTCGTCTGCCAGATACTTCCTCCTCCACCATGGCGTTTGCCGTAGTGCATGGGGCCAAATGACTGCAGAAGGAAGCCTCCAAAATCATGAGCTAAAAGAAAATTTTCCCCCTTTAAGTTTGATGTCAAGTATTTAGTCACAGTGACGAGAAAAATAACCAATACATCCTCGAAATACATGTGGTCCACTCAGCGTTTTAGTGTACTGAGGGGTGGACCCTTCCTAGAGGTCTGACAAGGATGGGAACACAGCCTGGTCGCAACTGCAAAGCAGGGAAGGTGACTTAGCCAAGAGCTTCAAGGCAGATTTAAGAATTCCCATGTGGGGCTGGAGAGATGACTTAGCAGTTAAGGTGCTTGCCAGCAAAGCCTGAGGACCCATGTTCAACTCTCCAGATCCCATGTAAATCAGGCACACAAAGGTGAGGCAAGCACAAGGTCACACATGCCTACTAGGTGACACAAGCGTCTGGCTGAGGCAATTTCAGTGGCTGAGGCCCTGGCACGCCAACTCTCTCTCTATCTCTGAAATAAAAAAATAATGGGCTAGAGAGATGGCTTAGCAGTTAAGGCATGCCTGCGAAGCCTAAGGATCCAGGTTCAATTCTCCAGGTCCCACATAAGCCAGATGCACAAGGCAGTGCATGCATCTGGAGTTTGTTTGCAGTGGCTGGAAGCCCTGGCACACCCATTCTCTCTCTCTCTCTCTCTCTCTTTCTCTCTCTCCCTCTCTCTCTTCCTCTCTCTCTGTCTCTAATAAATAAATAAAAATAAATCTTGGGCTGGAGAAATGGTTTAACATTTAAGGTATTTGCCTCAGAAGCCAAAGGATCCCAGTTCTATTCTCCAGGACCCACATAGGCCAGATGTACAAGGGGCACATGCATCTGGAGTTCGTTTGCAGTGGCTGGAGGCCCTGGTGTACCTGTTCTCCCTCTGTCTGCCTCTATTCTATCTCTCTATCTCTATCTCTATCTCTATTTGCAAATAAATAAATAATTTTTTAAAAAAATAACAAAAATAAATCTTAAAAAAAAAAAGAATTTCCATGTTACTATCCAAGCATTCTCTCCAAACGTCTATCATTGCATTTGTAGACCACTCTCTCAGGTCATTCTGCTTCACATTGAAGGCAGGGACCATGTTCCATTCACCTTTATCATAGCACCCAAACCAGGAGCTGGCACCGAAAAGGCACTGAAAGTGATAGAGTGGGGCTGGAGAGATGGCTGAGCAGTTAAGGCATTTGCCTGCAAAGCCAAAGGATCCCGGTTCAACTCTCCAGGACCCACCTAAGCTAGATGCACAAGGAGGCGCATGCATCTGGAGTTCATTTGCAGTGGCTGGAGGCCTTGGTGTGCCAATTCTCTCTCTCCCTCTCTCTCTCCCTCTTTCTCTCTCTCAAATAAATAAATAAATACATCAAATACATTTTAAAAAAATGAAAGTGACAGAGTAGTCCACTATCAGGACAACAAGAAAAGAAAGCGGACAGCCTAGCGTGGGATGAGTGATCTCTATCACATCTGCCTGGGCTTGGGAAACACTCCAGAGGAAGTGGAGGATTAAACATGAGAGCTGCTCTCACTGCTAGCCTGAGAACCTACAGGGAGGTGGCAGTAGACACTGAGGAGACTCAAAATTCATCAAAGCAGAAAATCAGAAGCTGGGTAGAGCCCAGCACTAAAGGAGACTTCTAACACACCCTCCAAGGCTTGGAGAATATTGTGGGAAAGGGGGTTGGAAAAAAAATGAAAGAGCCACAGGGTGGAAGGAATGCTCCTAGGCATCATTCCCCCACCCCACAGAGACTGACTGGTGCATTCATGATCCCACAATGAATCCCAATGACTGCACTGAGGAGGGGCTTCCATGGAAGGGACAGAGGAGAGAGAGTATACGTGTATAACCCAGTGGAGGGCTGGAGAGATGGCTTAGTGGTTAAGGCTCTTGCCTGAAAAGCCAAAGGATCCAGGTTCGATTCCCCAGGACCAAGTCCCACGCAAGCCAGATGTACAAGGTGGCACATGCATCTGGAGTTCATTTGCAGTGGCTGAAGGCCCTGGAGCAAGAATTCTCTCTCTCTCTCCCTCTCTCTTTCTCTCATTCTCTTTCCTTCTGTCTAATGAAATAAATAAATAATTTTTTAAAAATTAAAACTAAAAAAACATTTCCTTGGCCAAGTCTCTTAGCCTCCCCTGTGGAATAGCACCACGTACAAGACATTCATGAAGACTAAATGCCCTGTGGCCCAGTGTGGTGGTGCACGTCTTTAACCCCAGCACCTGGGAAGCAGAGGTAGGAGGATCATTGTGAGTTTGAAGCCACCCTGAGACTACATTATGAATTCCTGGTCAGCCTGGGCTAGGGTGAGACCCTACCTCGAAAAAAAAAAAAAAAAAAAGGGGGCTGGAGAGATGGCTTAGCGGTTAAGCACTTGCCTGTGAAGCTTAAGGACCCCAGTTTGAGGCTCAATTCCCCAGGACTCACGTAAGCCAGATGCACAAGGGGGCGCATGCATCTGGAGTTTGTTTGCAGTGGCTGGAGGCCCTGGCCTGCCCGTTCTCAGTCTATCTTCCTCTTTCCCTTTCTGTTGGTCACTCTCAAATAAATAAATAAATAAATAAATAAATAAATAAATAAACAAAATTTTTAAAAATGAAAAATAACAAACAAAAACAGTGCCATGAAGACTAAATACCCACCCAGCACGGGCACGTGCTAGAAGACTCACAGGTACTCTCCTCCCTTAAAACCACAAATCCAGTCAGGAACAGGTGGTCCTTCAGCTATTTAATCTGATTTAAAAAGTCTTCCCAGGGTGAGATGGGAGGAGTCTAGAAGCAGTGGTCATTGGTGTTTTTCTTTTTGTTTTGTTTTTGTTTTTTAATATTTTATTTTAATGTATGTATGAGAGGGAAAGATACAGAGAGAGAAAGAATGGGCACACCAGGGCTTCCAGCTACTACAAATGAACTCCAGATAGCATGCGCCCCCTTGTGCATCTGGCTTACGTGGGTCCTGGGGAATAGAACTGAGGTCCTTAGGCTTTGCAGGCAAACACCTTAATCACTAAGCCATCTCTCCAGTCTCCCCATTGGTGTTTTTTTTTTTTTAAGTGAGCTGTTCCAGTTCTTTGACCTTCTGTCCTGGCCCCTAAATGGACCCTATCAGGAGCTCGTGATGTCACACGCTCTTTCCTATCCCTCGGAGGCAGTGCAGTTACGAAGCTGGAGCTGCCAGATGTCCAGGCTCGTCCAGCCCAATGATCAGGAGTCTGCTAATAGGAACATATCCTATGGCTTAAACAGGGAGTCTCCTTTCTGCGGAGAGAGAAGGGTTCGGGTCATTTCTGGGTTCCCATTGGATGCCGTGAGGGTGAAGCTTGACACCCCCGGTACCTCTCAGCTGGCACACTGTCCCCCTGCCAGACATGACTAAGACAGAAACAGATCACGGAACTGATGAAGATGGCGTAGCATGCCCAATAATCTCAGCATCTGTCAGTTCTCTGGTGCCAACGCAGCAAAGAGGTGCCACTCAAGAGGCATCTGGCCTCCTAGGGGCACTACCTTCCTCCTCCACTCCTAGTTTCAAGGACGTAGCTGCACAGGCTATGATATTTTAAGGCCTGCAGGGTGTGAAAAAAAAAAAAAAAGCTTGCCTCCACGTGTACAAATATTCTCCCAGCCCCAGCACCGCACCTGGCTCTGAGGCTTCCCTCCCGCACATGCCTCTGGCAACAGGCACGTGCTTCTTGGCCCTTGCCTCTGTCCTGCTAGCTCTCGGGTTCAAGGTGGGCAGTGGGCAGGTGGGGCCTCCCAGGGTTGTCACAGAGGCCTTGTCCAGCTCACGTACCCCACAGCCCTACCAGGACTAGAAGAACTCATCCTGGAAGCTCACATCTGGGCATGCTCATGGACCATTTGAATTAGTTAGAGGGGATATCTGCATCCAAAGAGGCGGCGCTCAATCATATGACCGGGTAATGAGAGCACGAATTATCTCTGACATCCACAGACATCTCCAGCACGTCTCTGAAAGAAATTCTAACCAACTGGCTCAACAGGAGAATGCACACAGACCAACTATTCTGTTCATCTGACAATATTCCAAGTCACCTTTGAAGTAGGAGCTTTGACACTACCAATGCCCGACGGGCATGCAAAACAAAGCCAACAGAGGAAACGCCAACTAGAAAGTATACACCAGTCACCATCCTATCTAAAATATGCCCAGATATCAAGTCGCGTCAACATGAGATTTTACGGTATTTATTTAATTAACGTTCAGGGGAGAGAAAGTTCCCCTGATCTGAAGGCTAAGTGAATCATGTTTCATGGGGGCCTGGTAGAAGCTATTCCCTCTCCATTTGTCTTAAAGTCCAAGTGAAATCAGAGCCCAAGACAGCCCAGCCCAGGAGGGAGGAGGGAGGGCTGAGCAGGTGGAACCAGTGTGCCTGCTCTCTCCGCTGCCACCTGCTACGATGCAGCAAGGCCCTCTGCTGTGCGCCAGCCATGCCACAAGCTACTGCTCAAGGCCAAGGCTGAGCACCTTGATGTGAACTTACTTGTGCAGAATGTCACAGCCTCCAGCCGATGAATCTCCCACCAGCGTTTAGCACCAAGATAGTCAAGAAAGTCATGGAATTCTGGAATTCTGAAAGAGGTGGCCATTCATTCTCAGTGGGAGGCAACCTACCTGTCCCTTGCTATTTGGGTCTGGGCTGGAGAAAATGGCTTAGCGCTTAAGGCATTTGCCTTCAAAGCCAAAGGACCCAGGTTCGATTCCCCAGGACCCACGTTAGCCAGATGCACAAGGGGGCACACGCATCTGGAATTCCTTTGTGGTGGCTGGAGGGCCTGGCGTGCCCATTCTCTTTCTCTCTCTCTCTCTCTCTCCCCCTCTTTCTCTGTCAAATAAATGAATAAATAAACAAATAAAAGAATATAATGGGTCTGAAAGTGGGAGAGAAGAGGCAGAATGTGCTGTCAAGCAGTGCACTGATGTGAATTAGCAATGCACGCAGCTCTGAGCAACCGTCAATCCTGAAAGAAACCTAACGAGGTACGACGACAATTAAATGTAACGTGACACTCCAGAGACTCTTAAATAGAGGACAGAAGGGTAAAAATGAATGGGAATGAAGCGTGGATTTTAATTAATAATGATGCCTCCACATTGGTTCGTCAATTGTAACAAGTGTGCCACATTAATCAGGTGCTAATAATAGGGGACTGGGTTATGGTAGGAGTAAGAGAATTCTGTGTACTACTTCCAGTTTTTCTTTTAATCCAAAAGCACTCTAAATAATGGTCTATTTTTAAAAGCAAAAAAAAAAAAAATTGCATACAGCAAAACAGCACCATAGATTTTCCAGAACCACAATGTACTGGAATCATTACCTATGGAGGGAGTAGGCAGCCAGCGAAGCCGAAAGTGACAGTAACGTGCCATGGTTGGGAAGAAACAGTTGACTGAGCTCCCAGCACGGATAATCATCACACAAGCACTTTTCTGAAAAGAGAGGCTCTGGCGAGAGAGTACATCACTGCGGCCGCAAGAGCAGCGGGGGCTGGGAGAGCAGAGGGGGCAGCTGGGGAAGCCCGGGTCCCCCATGAAGAGGTCCGTGGACCCTGGAGCCGCCCAGGGATGCTGAGTGAGAGCTCTTGGGAGTTACACAATAGAGATAACTCGCCAGGACATGATCCATGCCCCATCTCACACCAGTCAGTCAGTCCAGTCCCAGAGCTAACTCTGTGCTCTCTTCATTCCCAGCCAAAGCCAGGGTCATGCAATAGCAACCAAAATAGGCACGGGCAGCAAAGATGGGCAGAGACAGCTGGTGGTTACACTGGAATTTCGCATCAATCACAAACACACTGCTAGCACAAGCGTATGCCTAATGTCATACGGGCCACGCCGGAGCGGAACAAGGTATTCTTTGCTGATCTGAAACCCAAATTTAACCAGGCACCCCTCAGCAGCATGCTGTTTGCTGAACACAGGGACGCTCGATAAGAAGAGCAGCAGGTCCTCTCATTACACCGCTCCAGCACTCTCTGCTTGCCTTGCTTCCTTTTTCTAACAATTGAGTAAAAAAAAAAAGGCATTTTCCCCATTTTCCAGAAAAGGAAACTTTAACTCAAAAGGATCAAGCAACCTGCCCGAGGTCCTGAGGCTGGAGCTGGCCTGGAGGTAAACATCTCTAACCAGCCGGCAGAGCCCCCTTCCTGAGCGTGGGGCACACCATTTCCCGAGCCTTCTGCTCCCCGAGACCCAGTGCCAGCGTGTGGTGCCAAGAGCTCCTTGTGCAGCCCTCAGAACACACTGCCGCCCTGGAGAGACATGCTCACCAGACTCTGAATGGAGGCACTGAGTGAGCTTTGGCTTTAGACAGCAAATAGCAGCAGCCTGGCAACAAGGGCCCAAAATAATCCAGAAAGGACACAGAATTCCCACACTGGTGGGAAGGTAACCCCAGAGGAGCAGCTTCTGCTGAAGGGGTCTGGATGAGCACTGGAGGCTAGCCTCTCCAGCGTGTGAGCCAAGACCCATGCTACCCCACCTGGGGACAGAGGTTCAGTGACTGCTCAGAGTCCCTTCCAGCTTGAGGATAGCACGAATTTGATTACCTAATAAGTAGATTTCAGATGAGCATGCCTCCTCACCCTTCAGCATGTCCCCTTTGAAAAGAATCATTATAAGCATTTATGGAGCACCTCACGAGTACCAGATACAGTGGGAGATGTTCTCACTGCTCTCACTGCCCCATTTAACAGTGAGAATTGTAAAACCACAACCCAGCAAAAGCAGCTATTCCTTTTCAAATCAGGGGCCTGAAACTCCTCTGAGAGGCCACTCAACTGCTCAGTTAACACATGCTGAATCCTTCCTGTGGGACACTCTATACTGGGGATGGAGAAGGAAATGAAACAAGATTCTGGTCCTCGTGAAGTTAGAAGGGCACTGATAAGAGACAAAAGCCCCACGCTGCTTTAGCAAAGTGTTCAGTGGGATGAAGAAAAGAAAAGCAGGGGCCAGGGACAGAGAGTGGCAGGGGCGAGGGTGTCTTAGTGAGAATGGTCAGGGACAGAGAGTGGCAGGGCGAGGGTGTCTTAGTGAGAATGGTCAGGCACAGAGAGTGGCAGGGCGAGGGTGTCTTAGTGAGAATGGCTGGGAACAGAGAGTGGCAGGGCGAGGGTGTCTTAGTGGGAATGGCTGGGAACAGAGAGTGGCAGGGGCATCTTAGTGGGAATGGTCAGGGACAGAGAGTGGCAGGGGTGAGGGTGTCTTAGTGGGAATGTGGGAATGGCCGGGGACAGAGAGTGGCAGGAGAGAGGGTGTCTTAGGAGAATTTGGAAGGAGGTAAGGGCGGAGCAGGCATGGGTATGGGGGAGAGGGGACACACAAGAGCAAAGACCCTGAGGCCAGAGTGACTAGATTGTAAGAGGAGGTAGGAGGGGAAGGAATAGGTTGGGACAAATAGTGAGGACACGCCAGGTTGAAAAGCAGCATGTGATATAAAAAAAAAAAGAGGGACATGTGGATGCATGGACAGATGGATGTGCGAATGAATGCAGTTCTATGGGCTTTTTAGTCTATCTTTTAAACAGAGGTGAGACAATATATTGATAAAATATGGCCAATGTATAGCCTCCTATTTAGTTATCTAAGGTGGCCCAAGCCAATTGGTTCCTTCTAGAGTCCTGAGAAAGCCCATTCCATACAGAAGAAGATCCCTATATTCCACAAAAGAATTTAGGTCCAGGGCTGGAGAGATGGCTTAGCGGTTAAGCAACTTGCCTGTGAAGCCTAAGGACCCCAGTTCGAGGCTCGATTCCCTAGGACCCACGTAAGCTAGATGCACAAGATGGTGCATGTTCATTCGCAGTGGCTTGAGACCCTGGAGCACCCATTCTCTCTCTCTCTCTCCCTTTCTCTGTCTCTAATAAGTAAATAAATAATAGAAATTAAAAAAAAAAAAAGAATTTAGGTCCAACCAGGTCTTCATTCAAGAAAACCACTATGGAGAAGCCCAGAGATGGGCTTTCAGGAGACAGCCAGGAAGGGATGTGCTTCCTCTAGAATCTAACTGGGCAAACTGCCAGGGTGAGTGCAAGCTGGCACGCCAGCACCATCCCACGTCGGCCTAGAACCACCTAGGCAGGGGTACCAGCAGTACCAGTTCTCCATTGCAAGCTCTTGGGCAAGGAAACCTGGCTATCCCTGAAGAGGGAAAAGAAAAGAAAAGAAAAGAAAAGAAAAGAAAAGAAAAGAAAAGAAAAGAAAAGAAAAGAAAAGAAAAGAAAGGAAAGGAAAGGAAAGGAAAGGAAAGGAAAGGAAAGGAAAAGAAAGGAAAAGAAAAGAAAAGAAAAGAAAAGAAAAGAAAAGAAAAAAAGAAAAGAAAAGAAAAGAAAAAAGAAGAGACCTGCAAGAAAAATGCCAAAACCCCTTGCACTGACCACCAGGAGGCCACTTCACCCTGAGACCCGCAGCCTCTGCCAGCTCACCTCCAGGTCCTTCTCGAGCTCCAGCCCGGCCGCCATCAGGTTGTGCTCAAACTCATCTCGCTGCTCCCTCCTCTCCTCCTCCAAGGCATCAAGTGGCCCCAGCTCAATGTCAGGGCCCCCAGCATGGCGCTCCTTACCAGTCTCCCCATTGGAGATGACAGCCAGCGAGTGGCCAGGGGAGCCTTGGCCCGGGAGTGCCCCACGTTTCCGATAGTGGTAAGCAAGCACATAGTCCACCTTCCTCTGGTTATCGTGGAAGTGCATGCGGCTCAGACGGGCCTCGGAGGATGAAGGCTCGTTGGCGTCCAGGTAGTTATTGATGACCTGGCCAGAGACAGGAAGTCAGATGGGTTAGGAGGTTCCCTGGGGATCTGGGACAGACAAGGAAGGTCCTGACTGTCCAGTGAAAAAAACAACAGTCTAAGTTTATCTGTCACATGCGGCAGCCCACACAACCCTCCACCTATGTGTGCAGCCTGGGCATCAGTACCTTCACACACACTGTGGCATCTGTGCAC
The DNA here is from genome assembly GCA_036365145.1 of Orientallactaga sibirica. Classification (NCBI taxonomy): domain Eukaryota; kingdom Metazoa; phylum Chordata; class Mammalia; order Rodentia; family Dipodidae; genus Orientallactaga; species Orientallactaga sibirica. The sequence goes on along the minus strand of JAEOAD010002324.1, from coordinate 2,100,564 downwards.
ATGCATGCACGCACACACACACACACACACACACACACACACACACACACACACAGGCTGCACACCGAGCCGCACACGCCTGCCTTTCCAAACTGCCAGCCTCCCACCTAGAATCACACACCCACTCCTGCTCGTGCACACACACACAACCAGTCTCCTCTTCTCGTGCCTGCCCATGCCAGCACACATGTGTAAGGTTCTGTAACAACCGGCATACTAACACGCATGCTCACACATACACACACACAACCTTCCACATGCACAGTGGCACACCCACACATGCCCTTCTTGCAGAATTACGCATCAACCTGCAAGCATCCTTCACATGTACACACAGAATACTTACTGGCAAGTGCTCTGGATCCATGGGAACACGGGCCAATTTCTAGGCTCCTGTCCCACCCCCAAGAATTCATGCAACTCAGTGCCCGTCACAAACCCACATCCTCCTTCTCTGCACTCACTGCCAATAAAGCCTCTGCCTATAAGAGCAGCAGGAGAACTCACTCCTTTCCCTCTCTCTCTCTCTCTCCCTCTCTCTCTCTCTCTCTTCCACCTCAGGCTGGCAAAGTGGAAAGAACAGGAGGAGAGAGAACAAGGCAGAGCAGGGCAGAGACCTGCCTCCCTCCCTCTGGGTGTTTCCCTATTTATTACTGGTTTGATACCCAGCTGCCTAGGCAGCCACTTGAGAGGTCACCTGGGCAACCACATGAAGTGCCAGGCACAGGGGAGAGGCTCGGAGCCAGCACAGCAGAGAACACAGGTTTCCCGAGCCTGTGGGAGGAGAGCCCGGGAAGGCCATGGACCAACAGGTGGGAATCACCTGGCCTCTCACTCTCTCCTTTCTGGACTCTCCTCTGACCAGGAGGACCGGTGTTCCCGGGAGATGATGCCTGGCTTGGAGCGGGGACAGCAAAAGGGCTCTACCCAAGACTCAGAGCTCCTCACACATACACACACAGGCCCCCGACTGGAGGCGCTCCCAAGTGAAAGGTACCGTGTAATACTCACAGAGCTTCCTCGGGGGGTCTCTCGCCCACAGGCCCGCTCAGAGTCTCGGCTGGAACTGTCCTGGGGACCCGGGACCTGGGGACCCGGCGCCTTAAGGTATTGCGGTTCATATTTCGGAATGTGGCCCCCTCTGGCTGCTGTCCGGGGACTCAGGCGGCGTGGAGAACCAGGGAGCAGAGGGATGTCTGGGAGAAGGAAAGAAGGGAAGCAACAAAACTTCAGGCGACAGAAAACTCAAGCCACACACGCCCAGAAGCAGTGAGCAAAGACCTCCACAGGCCCACAGAAACGGCCCTTGGTTTCACACAGCCTTAGTTAGCCACGTTTATATTGGCCACGGGGGAATAAAAGGAAGTGGGATTTCTCCCTGCATTACACACACACACACACACACACACACACACACGCATGCACACACAAGTCTAAAGCTGCCATTGGGAGCTCCTTCCAATTTCAGCTCTCATAATCTCACGTGTGTGCGCACACAATGTGCACCCACTGGGGAGTGAACCCAGGGCCCAGTGCCGTGTGAGGCCAGTTCTCTACCGTGGAACCACTGCTGACCCCTCCTAGCTTTCTCCTTGACGACGTGGGAAATGGCAAGGGAGACAAGAAGAGACGACAACTGTGTCAGACAGGCCCAAGTGCATGGCACAATGCAGGCCTGGCCCTAGCCAGAGCGCATGCCAGAAGAAAGCAGGAAGTGGCTGCTGTGAACGTGGCGTTCTGCGCAGGCCTGGCGGGACAACAGCTACAGTCCCGTGCTCGCGAGAAACCTGCTGCGAGATGATCTGTCCAGAGACAGGCTGTCATTGGTCACAAGAAGGGGAGCACCCCATACAATGATTGGCCAGCCAAACCCTTAAAATCCACGTGCACTTTTTTGAATAAACGAGTTTGCGGCAGCTCGCCCTCTGCCTGCTTTCACCCAACTCCCGGAGTCTGTGTCATGACTCCGCACCTCTCACCCCCAACTCGGCAGAGACCCTACCGTCCCTCCTGGGCTGGCCCTAGGGGGACCCCAACACCCAAGAGTCTGGGTTTGGGAGCTTATCCTGGGATAGCAAGGCCAGCATGCACCCTGCAAGGACAGGTCCGCGGTGGGCCCACTGCGAGCAGGGATCTTCTGAACGGGATCTGTCCTCCAGTGGCCCTTCATGCACGGCTCCTTAGACTAACCACTTCCTGGCCCTCCCCAGAGCAGCCCTTCCCAAGAAGACCCTCAGCAGGAGGGCAGTGTTTCTCAGAACCCCCCCCATCACCACCACCCCTTGCTTTCACTCTCCCACAGGTGGTGGAATTACAGAATATTAGAAATGGAAGGGATGAGAGATTAAAACGTTCCAACTCTACTTTGACCAGAGGAGGTCATGAGGCCCCCCCCCCATTACCCCTGGCAGGGGTCACGAGTTACCCAGGGCCCAGCCCTGCCAGACCTACTCTCGTCCCACCTCCCAGAAACTAGAAGAAACTAACAAAGCGGCAGAGCCTGCAACCTGGGCTCTAACCTCTGCTCTGCCACTTGCCAGCCCTGTGGCATCTTTGAGTCTATTCCTTTGGTTGTAAAGGGAGGAGAATTCAAGCTTACAGGATCAGAGCGACAAGGAGAAAACAGGAAAATGCACGTGAGGCACCCCACATGGTGATGAGCTTCTGGGCAGGCAATAAAAGGTGGGGATTATAATGATCATGTTGAATTTCATTGAAGGCTCCCCAGAAACACCGTGAACTTTGTCCTAAGCACCCGGTGAGTGAATGAGAGACAGCTCTGCTGGGTCTCCTGGACCACCTTCAAACCCAGAGCTGTAGCTCAGTGGTAGATTACTGCCTAGCACGAGCTGGGCGATTGTTCAATAGCCAGCGAGGGAAAAAGAAAACCTGAAACACCGTCTGCTCAGTTACCAATTTGTTTGTGCTCCATTGCCTGCTGGACAGTTCCAGGGAGCCTAGAAGGTATGGTCTGAAGTAGAGAAATGGAATCTCTTTTAAGAAGATAGAGTGGCATGTGCCCGGCAGAGCAGAACAGCTGGGACATACTTCAAAGCATGGGCTCCAGTCTCTATCGTGGGAGACCAGAAAGAGTAAGAACTCAGACGAGGAGGGGCTGAGCCTGAAGCTGGGTCTTGAAGGGTGAGGAGTTCTGAAAGTCACGGGGGGGGGGGGACCAGGGACAGAGCACAGAGGGACAGCAGTGGCCTTTCTGCACACATACGCCCCTCCCATCTGACCCAGGGCAGAGCTGAGAATGAAATGATTCTATCTTAGAGAACGCCTCGGAGCTTTGGCTATAACGGCTCCCTACCCCCTACCCCCAACAGTCCAGAGAACTTAGCAGGCAACAGAGACAATGCTGCCCCAGAGGCTCACCTCAGAGTCAGAGGTATGGAAAGCTTTTCTTTTTTGTTTTTTTAATTTTATTTTTTGGTTTTTCGAGGTAGGGTCTCGCTGTAGCTCAGGCTGACCTGGAATCCACTATGTAGTTCTCAGGGTGGCCTTGAACTCAGGGCGATCCTCCTACCTCTGCCTCCCGAGTGCTGGGATTAAAGGCATGAGCCGCCACGCTGGCTGAAAGCTTTTGTCAAACTACTATGCAGGGGTGGGGCTCCCCTGGGTCACCCATACCCCTACTAACATCCTAGGTGAACCTTCTCCTTGATCTTGGCATGTTCATCACAGCTGCCTGGAGACTCTGCTTTCACGATAATCTCTCAATTGCCCAGGGATTCAAATGCAGCGTAAGGCTCAGCTGTTCTGCCAGGAAGGCAGAACATCACTAAGTCCAGAGGGACTCGGATCTGGCCTGTGCCGTGAGTGTGAGTGAAGCCATCAGGAATGGTGGGCAGGAGAACGCACTCCTGGAGTGACTCCCAAAAAACACGGATCAACGAACGAGAAGCCAAGAGCATCATACGCAGCCTGTGGAATGGGCTAGCCCCCTTGGAAACACCCTTCCCTCCTCCCCTCCTCCACTCACCATCTCTTGCAGACCCTTAGCTGCTGGTAAGTATGGTGCCATGAGGGCAGGGGGCGTGGTTTATACCTTCTGCATCATTTGGATGGATTTTACCAAGGTTGAAACCTGTGGCTTCCTGCTACACTCCTACCTTTCTGCCTTCCTTCTTTCCTTCCTTCCATCCTTCCTTCCATCCATCCATTCTTTCTTCCTTCTTTCCTTCCTTCCATCCTCCCTTCCATCCTTCCTTCCTTCCTTCCTTCCTTCCTTCCATTCTTCCTTCCATCCATCCTTCCTTCCTTCCTCCCATCTTCCATCCATCCTTCCTTCCATACATTCATCCTTCCTTTCTTCCATTCTTCCTTCCATCCTTCCTTCCTTCCTTCCTTCTATCCATCCATCCATCCTTCCTTCCTTCCTGATTGTTCTTATCCCCTCCTGAGATGGTTAGTACCACCTGTAACTGATGACCCCCAATTTTACCATTCACCCTTACTCACCTCAAGTCAGGACACTGCTCTGCCTCATGGAGCCCGCTCCTGGGTAGCCGAGAGCCCCTCAAAGTGAGCGTGCCCAAACCAAAGCGACGATCTCCTCACAGCAGTTTTTCTTCCATGCTGCCCATCCCATCCACACTCTACACTCACTCCACAAGCCAGAATCAAGAAACAGCTTTGAAAGCCTTCTTCCCTCTTACTCCATATCCGATGGGGCACCAATCCCATGAACTTTGCTCCTGAAAGAAACATCTGCCAAACCTGTATGCTCTCACCTTCATGAGTCCTACCCCAGTGTCAGCTCTCGTCTTCTTTCACCTGGATGACCTGAGGTCTCCTAACAGGTGTCTCTTCTGTCATTCTTACTCCTTCCCCATTGCTAGGGGAGCCACAAGGCAGCCAGGTGTGGGGGGGACCTTATTATATGTCAAACTAGCCAAGACATTCTCGACCTTCTGAGACTTCCCACAAGTCACCTCTGTCACATGTGCCAGAGTCCAGGAAACAACCCAGAAGGGGTTGCCTGCTGTTATCACTGCTATCCAGACAGCCTCCTTCAAAGACATGGCAGGAGACACTGAGGAGACTCAGAATGCATCAAAGCAGAACCTTAGAGGCAGCTGAGATCTCAACACTAAAGGAGAGTTAGAAACTGCCCTCGAAGACTCAGGGTACATTGTGGAAGAGGGAACAACAAAAATTGAAGAGCATAGGAAGGGGAGGTACTAACTCACAGACTGAAGGGTGCATTCAGGACCCCAAGGCAATCGACCCACTGGGACGTGTGCCCTGGGGGCAGGGGAGAAGAGGCATAAGTATAACCCAATAGGAATATGACCAGTTTGTAATGTGTTCATCTATTAACATTCCCAATTTAAAAAAAAACAGCTGAGGGCTAGAGAGATGGCTTAGTGGTTAAGCACTTGCCTGTGAAGCCTAAGGACCCAGGTTTGAGGCTCGATTCTCCAGGACCCATGTAAGCCAGATGCACAAGGGGGCACATGCATCTGGAGCTCGTTTGCAGTGGCCGGAGGCCCTGGTGCACCCATTCTCTCTCTCTCTCTGCCTGCTTATTTCTGCATCTCTCCTTCTCTCTCTCTCTCTCTCTCTCTCTCTCTTTCTCAAATAAATAAATTAATTAAATTAAATTAAAATAGCTGAGAAAAAGGACTCAGGATAACCTTTAAAAAAATGGGAACAAGGTGCTTTACCTTAACAGACGTAGATAAGCTTGAAACTCAGAAAGTCTTCCATGATAAGAAAAAGGTAAAAAATGGGGGAGGGAAAGAAAGAGAGAAATAGAAGAGGGACAGAGGGACTAATTGGACAGAAGGGTTCAGTAGAAGAAGGATGACGAGGAACAATAAAAGGAGGTAATGGGAAGAATTATGATCAAAATATGTTACCTATGTGTATAAAATTGTCAATAAGATTATTTTTAATTTTTTAAAACTATCAGCAAGATACAAAATCACATACAAAATAAGTAGCTTTTTATAAATGAATAATGAAATCAGAAAAACAATCCCATTCCCACTATCCTCTAAAAGACTGTAATATTTAGGGAAGAAATGTAACCAAGAAGGTTAAAAAAAGTATTCAATTAAAAAAATTACTCTCAGAAGCCGGGTGTGGTGGCGCATGCCTTTAATCCCAGCACTTGGGAGGCAGAAGTAGGAGGATCTCTATGAGTTCAAGGCCACCCTGAGACTACATAGTGAATTCCAGGTCAAGAACTGAAAATAGAATTTTACCTAATTAAAACACTTCTTCACCTCAAAGAAAACAATTAGCAAAGAGAAAATGCAGCCTACAGAATAAGAAAAAATGATTGCTAACACTCAAAATACAGGAGATTCGTATCCAGGATACATTAAGAGCTCAAAAAAAAAAAAAAAAAAAAAAAACAAATTAAAAGACCAAATAGTCCAATCAACAAATGGGCAAATAAACTGAACACACAATTTTCAAGAGGAGTAAAAGTGCCTGTCGCAGACAGCTTCAGATTCTCCGGAATGAACCTCCAGAGCAGGCACAGTTATGGAGGAAGGGATATTTATTGAAGCTTACAGATCCAGGGGAAGTTCCATCATGGCGGAAGAAGCTGGCCTGCTTTCATAGATCCAAGCAGACACAGAAAAAGCCACAAGCCCAAAGGCAAAAGCCACACCACACTGCACGTTTCAGGATCTTTAGACCAGAATTTCAAACCCACCAACCACATCTCCACCCTCACCTTAAGATCTGCCCAGGGACACCTCCTCCAGCCAGGTGGCTGCAGATCTAAACTGCAAACTAATAAAACACTGAATATATCGGGGGCCATCGATTCAAACTACCACAGTGTACAATAAGTAGAAAATACTCAACATCTGTAGCCATGTAAAGGAAATGCAAACCTCCAGTGCAATTTCCATTTCATTCACCCAGGTTGTTCCTGTTGCCTTCACGTTGCTGCACGAAGCACCAACCAAGAGCACCTTGTGGGAAAAAAAGGGTTTATCTTGCCTTACAGACTCGAGGGCAAGCTCCATGATGGCAGGCGGAAACGATGGCATGAGCAGAGGGTGGACATCACCCCCTGGCCAACGTCAGACGGACAACAGCAACAGGAGAGTGTGCCAAACACTGGCAAGAGGAAACTAGCTATAATGCCCATAAGCCCGCCCCCAACAACACAACTCCTCCAATAAGGATCTAATCCCCAAACTGCCATCAACTAGAGACCCAGCAAGAAAGTGTGAGCTTACAGGAGATGCCTAATTCAAGCCACCATACCGAGAATGTCTACCATGAAGAAAATAAAAGACAATCAAATGTTGACAGTGATTCAGGGAAAAGCACCCTCACCCACTGTTGGTCAAAATGTAAGTGATTACAATCACTGTGGAGGTGCCTTTAAGTATCCAAAACAAACAGAACTAGATATGATATATAAACATATATATCACTCCTGGGCATGTGGCTGAGGCAGTCGAAGTCGGAGTACAATAAAGACATTGTATATTCGTGTCGATGAACACCACTGATCACGATGGCCAAGTTACGCAAATGGGCTGCAGGATAAATCGTGGTATATGATTAAGGCCCTTAAAAAGAATGAAATTTCCTCTCTCTTGTAGACTCTCCAGATCCCACATATGGCAGACACACAAAGGTGAGGCAAGCGCAAGGTCGCGCATGCCCACGAGGCAAATATCCAGCGTATACAATAAGATCCTTAGTGATCATCCTTATGTTGCATGATGGAGCTCAAGCCTCACTCATCCCAAGGAGCTGATCTCTGGATCCTTGGATGCTCATTGCCCTTACTGCCACCCCCAGGAACCATTCTCCTGTGTTCTGTCTCTGTGCGTTTCGTCTGTCGCTTCTTTAGCTCCCAAACAGAAGTGGGGCCGTGTAGTATTTCTCTTTGTGTTTCCGACAGTGAAAAAATCAGAACCGCTCTGAAGGCTATAAGCAATACTCTCTGTGTGGGTGTAGGTACGTGAGTTAACATCACAACTTTGCTGTTCAGCCACTGGTGGACACAGGTCGTGTCCATCTCATGGCTATCAGGAATAGTAGTGTTACATGAATATGGGAATTCGGAAATTTATAAGGCGATGTTTTTGTTTTGTTTTTTGTTTGTTTCCTGTATTTACCTTGAAGAAGCATTGTTGGTCAGTTCTATTTTTGTTTTTTTTAATTTCCTTAGCATCCTCCATATCATCCACCACAGTGCCTGCGCCATTCGGCACCAGTCCATCACCAGCTCTTGACATCGCTTATCTTTTCCTCATATTTTTTTTATGAGAGACAGAGAGAATTGGTACACCAGGGCCTCTAGCCGCTGCAATCGAACTCCAGACACGTGTGCCATCTTGCGTGCATATACGACCTGGTATGCTCGCATTACTTTGTGCATCTGGCTTATGTGAGACCTGGAGAATAGAACACGAATCCATAGGCTTTGCAGGCAAGCACATTAACCACTGAGCCACCTCTCCAGCCCTCGTTTATTTTTTAAAAAACTATTTTATTTTTTAATTTTTATTTTATTTATTTATTTATTTGCAAGCAGAGAGAGAGCGAGATAAGAGAGACAGAGAGAGAATGGGCATGCCAGGGCCTCTAGCCACTGCAAACGAACTCCAGATGCATGTGCCCCTTGTGCATCTGGCTTACGTGGGTCCTGGAGAATCGAACCTGGGTCCTTTGGCTTCACAGGCAAACGCCTTAAATGCTAAGCCATCTTTCCAGCCCCTCGTTCATCTTGTTTGATAAAAGCCATGCTAGCGTGTGTGAGGTGGTGCTCCACTGGGGCTTTAATTTTCATTTCTCCTGATATTTAGCGCTTTTCCTAAACCATTCTTAGGCCTTCTTTAGTCATTTTCCCTTTTTTTCTTTTGAGACAGGGTCTCACTATGTAGCCCAGGCAAACCTGAACTCACAATTCTCTTGCTTCAGCTTCCTGAGTGCTGAGATTATAGGCATATGTCACCATGACTGGCTTTCTGCTGTTTTTAAATATATATATATATTTATTTATTTATTTATTTGAGAGAGAGAGAGAATGGGCATGCCAGGGATTCCCAAACGAACTCCTGTGCCCCCTTTGCGCATCTGGCTTACATGGGTCCTGGGGAGTTGAACCTGGGTGCTTTGGCTTTGCAGGCAAATGCCTTAACTGCTAAGCCATCTCTCCAGCCCCATCTGCTGATTTTTTAATTGGGTTATTGGAAGATCACTGTTAAGTTGTATGGATTCCTTACGTACTTCAGATATTAATGCCTTATCTGATACATAATTCATGAATATTTTCTCCCATTCTACTGGTTGTCTTGTATTCGGTTGTTTCTTTTGTGTCTTTTTCATAACTCATTTATCTCTAATTCTTGCATTTCTAGTAAACTTTATGGTATTCCAGTTATTATGAGGGACACAGTCCTCGCTTCAAATCGAGAGGGTTAAATGATTTTTTTAAATTATTTCTAAAACGAAGTTCCACAACAAGTTGATTGCTTTGGTCTTATGAGCTACTTTGGTTTTTTTTTTTTTTTTTTTTTTTTCCTAAGACACTCTAATTTGGTAGGTTCAACTTCTGAACTCTCTCTTCCCCAGTGATCTTTCGGGGCTTGGTCTTTGGGACTGTCTAGCATCAATTTTTTTTTTTCTGTAGTGCATAATTTTTACTCCTAAAACAATGACCCTGCAGTTTCAGCCACATGTCTAGCTGTCTTGTGAATGAGGTCTGGCCCCTCTGGCTGGGAAGAAGCTTCATTTTCTCCCATCTCTGGTCCCATCTAACCCTTGGCGAAGCGTCCTTCTGCCAAACCCTCCATATTTCATCTTAGGCTCAAGAAGCCTTATTATCTCCATGCAGACCTCCAGGAACCTCTGTGAGCACGCCCAGCTCCAAGACTTCAGCCATGTCTGCTGCTCCAAACGTTGTTGTCTATCTTGGTGGCATCTTCTTCCCACCCCTGAACCCACTGATGACCTATCTCGTGGGCCAATGCGTGAGTTTCTCTTCTCTCCACTTCTCTGAGGATTATGCTTCTGGTTAGTGGTTGTTCAGTGCCTCAAAACAACCAACCCACACGTCTTATCCAGAATCTCTTTAGTATGAATTCAAAACTGATCCTTGTGCTGTAGGAAAATGAAGTGAGTTTAATTATTTAAATTATTTATAATTATTTAAAGTTATAACTTATGAATAAATGAAGCTACAGAAGCTGTGGTATAGCTTAGTGGAAGAGTGCTTGCCCAGTATGTGGAAAGCCCTAGGCTCTTCCCCCAATTCAAAAATAAAGACAGGAGAAGAAGAAAAGAGTGATGAATTCTGGTCCCAAGACAAAGGGATGGCATGGAAGTACCTGAAGACAAAGCCAACAACAGCAGCAACAACAACAAAAAAAAACAGTATTGTACACTGGACACAGTAAGACACATCTATATCTATCTATATATCTAAATATCTATAATATATCTATAATGTTTCTATAATCCCAGCACTCAGGAAGCTAAGGCAGGAGAATTAAGCACTTAAAAGTAGCCTAGACTATATAGCAAGATCTTGTCTCAAAACAGAGCACAACAGCTGGATATGGTGGCACACACCATTAATCCCAGCATTCGGGAGGCAGAGGTAGGGGGATTGTTCTGAGTTCAAGGCCACCCCGCAACTACATAGTGATTCCAGGTCAGCCTGGGCTAGAGCGAGACCCTACCTTGAAAAATAAATAAATAAATAAATAAATAAATAAATAAATAAATAAATAAATAAATAAATAAATAACAGAGCAAAACAACGGTGTGTTTGCCCAAGAACAAGCAAATTCAACCCAACTGGGGCTCCAGTGTTTAATACCACAAAGCATAGACAGAAGAGATAACGTTACAGAAATCTCTCTGTCCTCGTTTCAAATTTTCATGTTTTTAATTCATCTGTTCACTAAGCATCTCCTATGTGCCTGGCTGCAGTAATGGTCAGTGATGAGCAACATTGACTCGCATCTGGAAGCAGGTAGGGAGCTACCTGTAGTGTGCCAAAGTACAAAGGGGTTGTTACATTGGTCAGCCTGGGGGAAAGTTGGGGAAGGCTGTGTTGGGCAAGACTTTGACATATAGACATTTAAATTTAACATGGATAGTACTTAGGGGAGTAAGTTATTGCACTTACATGTACAATGATTAGAATGCTTCATTACTGGGGCTTAGCCGTTAAGCGCTTGCCTGTGAAGCCTAAGGACCCCGGTTCAAGGCTCGACTCCCCAGGACCCATGTAAGCCAGATGCACAAGGTGGCACATGCATCTGGAGTTCACTTGCAGTGGCTAGAGGCCCTGGTGTGCCCTTTTCTCTCCCCACCCTCTCTCTCTCTCTCTCCCTTTCTCTGTCTCTAATAAGTAAGTAAAAATAAAAACTTTAAAAAAAAGAATGCTTCATTACTATCTATACTGGTGATAGAAATGTGTTACAAGGTAGGGCCATGCTCAGCCAGCTGATATGTAACAAACATGCCAAAAATGAAGTAATGAGAAAGATGTAAGTACCGGGCATGATGGTGCACGCCTTTAATCCCAGCACTCGGGAGGCAGAGGTAGGAGGATCATCGTGAGTTCAAGGCCACCCTGAGACTACATAATGAATTCCAGATCAGCATGGGCTAGAGTGAGACCCTACCTCAAAAAAAAAAAAAAAAAAAAACAGATATAACCATGTTCACATCTTCCTAAAATAATGGTCCCGAGTTGGTAACGAAGTTGGTTGGCTTTTTCCACATAGGTTTTCAAGCTCAGTGATGGAGGTTCTGTTAGCTCCCACACTGACCCACAACACACTGAGAGTTGCTGAAGGGAAGGCAGGGTGGAGAAGCAGGCATGGAGGGTGTTTGGACCAGATACTGAAACGGTGCCTATCACTTTTCCCATTCTACTGGCTAGAACTCAATCTCGTGGCCACGAGTAATTAATTGCAAGGGAGACCAGGAAATACAGTCTAGCTGTGTGTTCAGGAAGAGGAAGCTAGTATGGACTCGGAAAAGTAGCTGGCAATCCGTCATAGGGACCAATCGGAAAGGAAGAGTTGGGTCTGGCATAGTCACACCGTATTCAAGTTACAGATTTCCGCAGTTTTCTCCAAGTCAGTGCTCAGATCTTCAAATTCAACAACTGGAGGAAAGTATGATATGGTAAATGCTTATTAAATTGTTGAATGAATAAAGGAATTAATGAAGCTATAGTTTGTAAATTATATATTAATGCCACTGTTTTTTTTTTTTTTTTTTTTTTTTTTTTTGGTTTTGCAAGGCAGGGTCTCACTCTGGTCCAGGCTGACCTGGAATTAACTATGTAGTCTCAGGGTGGCCTCGAACTCTCGGCGATCCTCCTACCTCTGCCTCCCGAGTGCTGGGATTAAAGGTGTGCGCCACCACGCCCGGCTTCTTTTTTAAATAGAATTCCTAGAACTAAAAATCACAATAACTAACAGGAAAAATACATTGGATGAGCTTAACAGAAAACTGGAAAAGGCAAGAAAATGATGAGTGAAGCTAAAACCCAGTCAATGAAACAAATCTAAAGAACAGAAAATAAAGATTGGAAAGTTGACCAGAGCTGTGCTGGGACTACTTGGATAATATTATACATGTGGTTGGAGTTCCAGAGGAAGAAGAAGAGAAAAAAAGCACAGAAACTGTTGAACTATTGGTCAAAATCACCACAAAATTTGAAAAAATATAATCACTTCCAGATTTGATGGATGTAGCAGGCTTATATAGAGAGAGATGTTCAACCACAAGTACATACATCATAGTCAAACTATTAAATTTACTGGAAAGCAAAAATGAAAACAAAAGCTTATCACATACCAGGTTGAAAAAGATTCTACATAAATAAAATAATGAATAAAATTAAAACAGGACTTAAGGTTTCTCATTCAATCCACGGGGATCTCCCGAGGGCCTCCCAGGGTATTGGAAAAATTCATGCTGACCCATTACAGCGCAACCAAGGGAAACATTCTTCAAAACTGAGGAAGAAATGAAGAAAGACACAAGCTGAGAAAATTGATCACTGACCGAAATGTACTTCAAGGAACACTAAACATTGTTCTTCAGGATGCAGGGAAGTGACAAACTTGAGTAAGAACAATTCCTGGAGGACATGGTGAGGCATACCTGTGACCCCAGGTCCTATAGGACGGAGGCAGGAGTTTCATAACTTTGAGACTAGCTTGAGCTATAGGGCAAGTTCCAATAACGAGGCTCTGTCTCAAACAAACAAAACAGTTACTGAGAGACATAATCGTGACAAAAAGAAATTTCTGCGGATAGATAGATGGCTCAGTGGTTAAGTTCAAGTGGCACTTGTCTGCAAAGCCTAACAACCCGGGTTCGATTCCCCGGTACTCATGTAAAGCCAGATGCAGAGTGGCACATGCATGTGGAGTTCGTTTGCAACAGCTAGAGGCCCTGGCATGTCCTTTATTCATTCATTCATTCATTCTCTCTATATATCATCTCTCTCTCCTTGCAAAAAATAAATAAGATGTTTTACAAAGCAAGATTTCTGCAGTTTTCTATATCCCATGAGCTACTTCTTTTCCACTTAGAGATTTAAGTCTTAAATCAGTTATAATAGAAATCTAATGATTTGCAAATAGTGATTTTAATAATATAATAGGAAGGACCAGTCCAGAAAAGAATTAAGCAGAAACGCCTTTTTATTTTAAAAATCAAATGCAATAAATACCTCTGAATAAATACTCTTTTTTTCAAATCTATTAACAGAGGTTGGGGATTTAGTTCAATGATAGAGCTTAACAAGCGTGAGACCCTGAGTTCACTTCCTAGCACCAGAAACAAAACCAAATCAATTAATTACATTGTGTTAAGCAATTTCTTATATAAATTTCAATGTGACTGTTGTTGAGACAGAGTCTCACAATATAGCCAATATTAACTTCAAATTCACACTCCTCTTGCCTCAGCTTCCAAAATGCTGGCATTGCAGGTATGTGCCATCATAGCCAGTTTCGAACATTCTTCTTAAAGTTTAATGTTGATGAACCAGTCTCCTTTTATAGACAATGAGAGTCGTGTGACCTGTGATTCCTTTCTGACCTGTCAGACGGTTCATAAATTTTTGCTCAATGACAGTAGCTATTCTCAGTCTAGCTAAGTGTAGGCTCCCAAGCCTGCCTGGGCTTAGCCCACTAAATAAATTAACCATGATGAGTCTATGCTGGAAACAGGATGAAGACACACACTCACCTAGAATAGAGTCCCAGCATCTCACTAAGCCCCTTGAACACTTACTACCTCCCTCAGGGTCCCAGTTGGATCCATATTTCCCATGCTCAATTACTGTCACCCACCATTTCTGCTAATGACTCCTCATGAATAGAACAAAAGGGGCTAGAGGGATGGCTTAGCGGTGAAGGCATTTATATGCCTGCAAAGCCAAAGGATCCTGGTTTGATTCTCCAGGACCCACATAAGCCAGATGGACAAAGGGGAGCATACACCTGGAGTTCCTTTGCAGTGGCTGGAGGCCCTGGTGTGCCCATTCGCTTCCTCTCTCTTTCTGTCTCTCTCTCTCTCTCTGCCTCTTTCTTTCTCTCAAATAAATAAATAAAATATTTTTAAAAAAATAGAACAAAAGAAGGAAGGTGAGTTGGTGGGAGAAATATAAGGTTCGAGGTCAGATCTGAGTTTGAATTCTGGGTTCATCCTTTGATGTCTATTCAGTGGTTAGCACGTGACACCAGGCATAGTTTATAACCTCTCTGCACATCAGGTTTAACATCTATGATTAGCGCTGATGCCCACGTTAGTATGAGATGATCACCTGCCGTGTCAGGTGCACAAGTAGATGACTCCTAACTACTGGTCTTCCCTTCCCTGTGAAGACCATGCACGTCTGGACTGAGCTGGGGACCGTGGATGGCCTGGCTTTCGTGTACCATTCTCCTGATCACACTGCTCCAGCCCTGGCTTCCCTCCGACAGCTCAAGCACTTCTACGTCCTGGGATCTTTCATCTATATCTCCTTTGCTAGATCATTCCCTGGGCATCTGCATAGTTTACTCTTCTGTTGAATGCAATACTCTGGTCGAGTTCCCCTTAGAACATTTCTCACCAACGGGCAACAACAGAGATTTGGGCTATGCTGTACTCAAAGCCATTCTCCTGCCGTCAGGTGTCTGGTCTGCCTGTGTTCTAGGAATGTCACACACAGGTGGACAGAATGATCTCAGGCAGCAGAAAGGACCCACGGAGTTCCAGAAAACAAACACATAGGTGTGCTTCTCTAGAGGTCCAAATGCCTCCTTCCCTTTAACCTTACCCCCACCGAGAGAATGCACCCCGAGAAACTCACCCAGAACCTGGGCGAGGGTCTGGAACCCACTCATATCTCTCATACAGCCCCTTTAACCAATCAGCAAAATCGGGCGACGGCACAGAGGCAGCTCAGAGGGCAGAAGAGGTTGTTAGAACCTGATCAGAGCCTTAGCTCCAGCAAGGATGGTGCACAGGAGAGACTGTACAAGAAATACGCATAGCCGGGCGTGGTGGCACACACCTTTAATCTCAGCACTCAGGAGGCAGAGGTAGGAGGATCACCGAGAGTTCGAGGCCACCCTGAGACTACATAGTGAATTCCAGGTCAGCCTGGACCAGAGTGAGACCCTACCTCGCAAAACCAAAAGAAAGAAAGAAAGAAAGAAAGAAAGAAAGAAAGAAAGAAAGAGAGAGAGAGAGAGAGAGAGAGAGAGAGAAAGAAAGAAAGAAAGAAAGAAAGAAAGAAAGAAAGAAAGAAAGAAAGAAAGAAAGAAAGGAAAGGAAAGAAAAGAAAAGAAAAGAAAAGAAAAGAAAAGAAAAGAAAAGAAAAGAAAAGAAAAGAAAAGAAAAACGCAGACCCAAGGTGGCCAGTGTCTGGATCAGAGCAACAGAAAGACTGTGCAAGGGTTCTGGTGTCGGGTCCTAAGGGCAGAATTCAGACAGGTGAAGGAATCAAGTGTCACTGGACACTTTCATCTGGAAGAGTTGCTCCTCCCACCCCAACACACACACACACACACACCCTAAGATCCTCTCACCATCTGCCACTTGCCTCTGCGCTGAGGTGAGCCCTCCTGCCCTGGGCCAGGGTCCTGCCTGGTCCCTGGGAGTTTCACAGCCTATGAGGACTATTACTGACCCTCCTCCTAGGCTGATCGCAGGAAGGAGTACCCTTTCCCAGTTCCAGTACCAGAAACAAGAAACCCAGTGCATTTCCATTCCAGACAACAACGGTCCACCTGCCCAAACACATCCATCTCCTCAGTATAATTTGGGAGGGAACCTAGAATAATATCCTTGTCCCCCTGACTCCACCTCAATTTGCTTTTCTTCTAAGAATTCCCCTACGAAAGGCTCACCCACGGATGCTGCACGGGGTGATTGATAACAGAGCCCTCCCTCACCGGTGGAGGTGGGGACGAGGAGACGGTGTGAACCTGGAAGGCCACTCTAGGCTATCCTCAGCCCACTTGTTAAATTCAGTCCTGACTTGCTTTCTTGATTCTGGCTACATTCAAGGACGTGTGACAAGGACAGGCAAATCACAGGGGTGGGAATTGGTAACCAATCACTGAGAAGTAGCCCCAAGCTTGATAAAAAAAAGAATGAATGAATGAACGAGTAAGAGTCTAGGGATGGCTCAGGTGTCCTTTACCTTCCCTGCTGCCAGGAAAGTGGTCAGCTTGTAGCCCCACCCTGGCCAGGGTCACCTGAGGTCACCCATCCTGAGTCAGGCAGGTGTTAGAATTTTCTCTCTCTCTCTCTCTCTCTCTCTCTCTCTCTCTCTCCCCTCCCTCCCTCCCTCCAACAACTCTGCTGGATGCTCCAGCCTGGCCAGGGTCCCAGGCAAGGGAAACTCACCTCGCAGCCCAGGGGTAGCCATGGTGCACGTCAGGGATGCCAAGCCCAGACTGGCCCGCCTGCGGCTGGCCCAGCTCTCTTCTGGGCAGGCTTAAGCCACCGCCGCGGAGCTAATTCCATCGCGGCTCAGCTGGTCTGGAGGCGCCCGCCCCTTGTCGCCAGCAGCCGCCTCCTCTTACTCCATCCCTCCCTTCCCAGGCCCGCGCTTCCCCCTGCGCCCAGGGCGGGCATCGAGGATGGAGCGCGTCCCGCTCAGGTGCAGTCCACGACACACAGGACACGGACAGGCCGTGGGCAGTGGGGCTGGGCGCCCCCCTGGAGAGGGAAGGCTGCCTGCGCGGGAGAAAATTCAGCGGGATTATCTCATGAACCGTCTGGCTGAAGACTTTCCAATCCTGCCAGCAAGAAAGAGAAAGAAAAAGAAAGAAGGAAAGAAAGAAGAAAGAAAGAAAGAAAGAAAGAAAGAAAGAAAGAAAGAAAGAAAGAAAGAAAGGAAGGAAGGAAGGAGAGAAAGAGGGGAAGGAAAAGGAAGAGAAGAAAGAAAGAAAGAAAGAAAGAAAGAAAGAAAGAAAGAAAGAAAGGAAGGAAGGAAGGAGAGAAAGAGAAAAGGAAAGGAAGAGAGAAGAAAGAAAGAAAGAAAGAAAGAAAGAAAGAAAGAAAGAAAGAAAGAAAGAAAGAAAGAAAGAAAGAAAGAAAGAAAGAATTGAGGGAAAGAGGGAGGAGGAAGGAAGGAAGGAAGGAAGGAAGGAAGGAAGGAAGGAAGGAAACAAACCCTGGCATGCCCATTTTCTCTCTCTCTCTCAAATAAATAAACAAATAAATTTTTTAAAGAGAGAGAGAAAGAAGGAAGAAAGGAAGGAAGGAAGGAAGGAAGGAAGGAAGGAAGGAAGGAAAGAAGGAAGAAGAAAGAAGAAGAAAAGAGAAAAGGCCCCCTTCCTGCTGCCTCCAAGGGTTACCACTGTCCAGGCGACAGAGCCATGGGTGGGAATGGGGGCTTTCCCCAGACAGACAAAGAGCAGGAGCCAGGGACAGGAACAGAGGGCACAAAGAACCAGAAGAGAGACAAGAGGAGGGTTAGATCTGATAACCTGCCCAGAGATGCAGGACCTTTAGGACCCTGTAGGACAAGAGTGGTGCCAGCTCCTCGGGCGGGGGGGGGGGTTGGAGACCTGGCCATGGAAAAGAGGGATGAAGTCAAGCCCTCCAAAGGACCATTCGCCATGCTGGACGCTACAAGTCAGAGGGGCCCAGAAGCATTATGAAAATGAAGAGCATTATGGGTCCGGGCCAAGCATGCTGTTAGTGGTCACAGACCCAGTGTGGGGGACCTTCCCACGCAAGATGGTCGCTCCCTGTTTTATGGATGACAGTAGATGGGAGGACGTATGCAGGGCAGAATGAGTATGGGCCAGAACAGAAAGAACCCAGAAAGTGTTAAGTTCTAAGTCTGAGTGCTCCAAGCAACGGGGGCTCATATTGACCCAAGACTGTTTTCTCAGATGCCCCTCAGCGTTTTCCCTGAATCTTTTATTTTATTCCTGACAATCATGCTATGACCCAAAGACGGCAGCACACCCATTTCACACGTGAGGAGCAAAGGCCCAAGTATTCCAGGTTCCAAAGCGGGGTGTCTGCTCCACGGTCCCTGCTCAGAACATTCTGGAATTCAGCTTCTCACTCTCTCATGAATAATGCTTTCTCACTGTCTGTTTCCGGGGACACTTCAAGTTTTTTTTTTTTCCATCCCAAAGTAATGGGAAAAAAAACCACCATTGCTTCTTTATCTATCCCGTCTTCCCTCCTTCCATGACATTCTCCTGAAACACTTGTGGGGATTGTCCCATTTGATCTAACAGTGAACATAAAAGGGGAACGATGGTGGTTTGATTCGGGTGTCCCCCATAAACTTAGGTGTTCTGAACGCTAGGTCCCCAGCTGATGGAGATTTGGGAATTAACGCCTCCTGGAGACAGTGTATTGTTGGGGGCGGGCTTATGGGTGTTATAGCCAGTGTCCCCTTGCCAGTGTTTGGCACACTCTCCTGTTGCTGTGGTCCACGTGATGTTGGCCAGGAGGTGATGTCCACCCTCTGCTCATGCCATCATTTCCCCCTGCCATCATGGAGCTTCCCCTCGAGTCTGTAAGCCAAAATAAACCCTTTTTTCCCTAAAATAGGGAGGGAGGGGAGGAAGGGTTACTGATGAGAGGGAGAAAAGGAGGGAGGGATGAAAAGGTTTCAGGGGTAGAGGAAGGGGAGATGGGGTGGGGGGAGAATACACAAAACTAATGGCAACATGAGTCAGTTCCATGGAAACCTTCTTCCTGGACTGCATTCTACAAGTCATTGCCCTCAACAAGGGGAAGAGGAGGCCAGAAGAGAAGAGCTCCATGAAAGGAGGAGAAAGCACGCCCCTAAAAATCACGAACTCTGGCTAGAAAATCCCAAGGGCCAAATTTGCTCCGCACCCCCAACACACACACACACACACACACACACACACACACAGAGCTATTGGTCAAAGAGACAAGAGGTCCCCAAATACAGGTCATTGAACTAGGTCAAAGCACTAGGTTACCTGCAAGAAAGAGTTAACAGGTAAGTCCCTACTGCTGAGGACACTACAGTCTGAAGTCACAGGACATCAAGTGACCGTGCTGGACATGAGAGGGAATCCACTTCCCCCCTGGCTGGCCCTCATAGCGCTGGAAAGTGCTGTGAGAGCGGCTGGAGAATAACAGATGCCAAGTGATTGATTAAACAGGAGGTGCTGCCAGTTACAAAATCAACCAGCCCAGCAAGAAGCACAGACTTGTGCAATAATGGCACACAGCACATGTAGGTAACCAACTGCTCACAGATTGGACATGAGACCCGCTCAGCAGGGGAGAATGCATATCATTCTCTGGGAACCCAGATTCCCTAGGACAGAAAAACTTACAGGCTCCAGAGAGAACCTCCACTGCTCTTTAACAAAGAAGAGTGGACCCGCACATCAATCTATCTCTGTAATAACTGAGCTTGGACCCTTCAGTACAAACCATTCTCACTATTGGAGGACCTGTCCTATCTTACCGATTATGGGGAATACTGGGGAGAACCAAAATACATCAATACATCAAGAATAAAGGGCTGGAGAGGTGGCTTAGCAGTTAAGGCACATGCCTGTGAAGCCTACAGACCCCGGTTCGATGCTCCAGGTCCCATATAAGCCAGATGCACATGGTGGTACATGCGTCTGGAGTTCGTTTGCAGTGGCTAGCGGCCCTGGCGCGCCCATTCTCACTCTCACTCTCTCTCTCTCAAATAAATAAATAAAAATAAAAATAAATCTTGTCTGCTCTGTGGAAAATTTTTTTTTAAATAAAGAATAGAGACCTGATTGTCTACCGTGAGATGGGTTGCTTCTGCCTCATCTGCCCGCACTCGGAAATCACTACAGAGGAAGGGGTGACGCAAATATTGCTCTCATGTCCAGCCTGGAAACTGGTTCCGGGGAGATGGTGACTGACACTGTGGTCACTCAAACCTCATCACAACAGAGATCCACAATACTAAATCAGATCTCTGTCTTGCCCACCAAGGCCCAGGGAGTGTTGTGGAAGAGAGTGGGGGAAGATTGTAAGAGCTTCCGGGTAGGTGGGAAGAGCCTGAGGCACCATGTCCCCCTCCCCTCACATATGCAGAGATGGACTGAGGCCCCTTGATCCCTACAAATTTTTATCAATAACCCCACCGAAGAAGACCCTCAGCAGATTTGGGGCAGGAGTGAGGGGGTCTAAGAGTGCAACCTTTTTATAAAATAATCCATAAATTAAAAAAACAAGTCATACACATGGGCCTGTTTCAGGGACAGACCTAGGCATATGAGAGTTGAAGAGCCTTCTTTTTTTTGTGGTTTTGGTTTTTCAAGGTAGGGTCTCTCTCTAGCTCAGGCTGACCTGGAATTCACTATGTAGTCTCAGGGTGGACTCGAACTCACTCACAGCGATCCTCCTACCTCTGCCTCCTGAGTGCTGGGATTAAAGGCATGCACTGCCTCGCCCATCTTTGAGGAGCCTTCTTGAAGAGACTGAAAGCTGAGAGAAAAGAAAAGAACAGGAATGACTCTGACCTAAGAAGACCGAGTGAGCCAAGGGCAGTGGGGATCCCAAGTATGCAAGAAAGAGACCCCTTGACTTTGAAATAAATAAATGCTGTTTGGTTCTGCAAAAAAAGGGGGGTCCCTACCACCCAGAACAGACTCTGCCCTTAGAAGATCTATGTGAAAAGGAAGACAGACAGACACACACACACACACACACACACACACACACACACACCTATTCCCACTTGTCTCTCTTTCTGAAAACTTTCTACCCAGCTTTCAATAATGGTGTTTGTTTGTTTAATCAAAAGCATCAGCTGCCCTTACTTGACTGTTTTCCCCAATAGTGAAATGGGGCTGGAGAGATGGCTTAGCGGTTAAGATACATGCCTGCGAAACCTAAGGAGTCCAGTTCGATTCTCCAGGTCCCATGTAAGCCAGATGCACAAGGGGGCGCATGCATCTGGAGTTCGTTTGCAGTGGCTGGGGGCCCTGGCACACCCATTCTCACACCCCCTCTCTCTCTCTTTCCCTCTGTCTGTCTCTAATAAATAAATAAAAATAAAAAATCAATAGTGAAATGGCACGTCAACTACCAGGCCTCTGGAAAAACGGGCAAGCTCTGCCAAAGAGGCCACCTCCCGGCCCAGTTTCCCTGTGGCTGGTGCCTCTGATAACACCTTGTCCCCTGCTAGCGTTAGGTGATCGGTCAGAAGAGTGACAGTTAATGCCCTGTCCCTGGATCTGGTTTCCTTCAGAGACCAACCTTAGAGGCTACTCATCGTCAAGGGGTAGGGGGAATGGATAAAGAGATGACAACCTGTGAATTATTCAGCAGTTATATAAAACGTGAATGAATCCTTCCTTCCCTCTCCCCTGGCCCTGCCATTGAGAAGCTGTGTGATTCTGCAAGTCCACTTGACTTCTCTGAGCTGCTGGCATCATCTGGACAAGGGTGGTGGAGAAATGGGACCTGCCACCCAGATCTTCCTTGTCTCCTTTGTCCAGAGTCTCTCCTATGTTAAAAGAGTTCCCCAGGGCTGGAGAGATGGCTTAGGGGTTAAGGCGTCTGCCTCCTAAGCCTAAGAACCTGGTTCCAATCTCCAGCAGTTCCAATCTCCAGGTCCCACGTTTAGCCAGATGCAAAGTGATGCAAGGGCGCAATGCCGCACTTGGCCACAAGGGGGCGCACGCATCTGGATTTCGTTCGCAGCAGCTGAGACACTGCTGGCGCGCCCATCTCTGTCTTTCTCTCTCATTCTCTCTCTCTCTCTCTCTCTCTCTCTCCAAAAAAATAATAATTAAAAAAAAAAGAGTTCCCCATCAAACTCGGTCAGCTCACCCAAGACGTGATCTTTATTCCCACGCATGTTTTCTCCCCAGCTGGCCTCTGCCACCCTGCTGGAATGAACACTCGAATATTTCCTGTACATTCTAAGGAAGCACAATCTGTACCGGAAGTGGCAGTCCCAGTTGATGATTTGGGGACCAGGTGTTGCTTGGCGTTACCTCTCTCTCTTCCCACTAAAAGGTGTCTACAGAAGTAGAGTGGCCTGAACCTGTTTCTGTCTGGCTTGTAAAACAGATATTAGCAGAGTTATCAGGAGCTTAACTTCGATGCCATATTTTGTAAAAGAGCAGATTCAGGCCATGTCAGACACTGCTGTGCCATTCAATGAACAGTTCTGAAAGAAAATCTCAGCCAGCTTGTGCTCAGATGGTCCTGAGACAATCCACGTCCGTCCACCTGGGTTCCCTCGAATGGTCCCCAAGGCCGAGAAGTCCGCAAGGACAATCCTGACGACTGCTGTGTGCTCACTTCTCAGTAACTCCTTACTTTTATTCTTTCTCCCAGCATTCTCTTCCAAGACTATCTTCCTGCACTCCATCAGTACACTTTCAGGGTCCTTTAGAGTAGTTCCCCTCTCTGGGAGAGATTCTCTAACTGCCACAAACAACTTCCCGTGCCCCGTTCAGCAGGAAATAGTTAACGATCTGATGTCATCACCCCTTGTCCTCTAACAGCAGTTAGAGTGACTTCCCATGAGAGGGGGACGTGGGGGGGAGTTAGGGTGACTGGACTCCTGAAGGTAAAAAGGGCAGGAAAGTTTGCACTTGCCAGAAATCGAAAATAATTTTTTGATTTCTTTATCTCTCTTGCCTAGTTCCATAGAACTGTTCCCCCCCACCACCACCACCACCACCACCACACACACACAAACAGCCAGGACCCCTCCAGGGAGAGAGGTCTTTCATAGGATTTAAACACTGTGGTGGGTCAAGTTCAGCACCAGGAACTTGTTACCAGAGCTAATCTCTTCCTGAGACAGCCCCTAGCCGTAACCAACCAGTTGACCTTCTGGTTCGCCTGAGCCAGAAGACAGCCCACCTCCACTTAGGGTTATAAATACCTTTGCAAGGGGAGGGCAGGCTCTCTGACCACTGGGGACCTTCCAGCTGTGGGTGAGTTTTTCCCTCGGCTGGGCCTGGGCTGGCTCGGCTGGGAGGGGCTCGGCCTAGGCCCTAACCCTTACTCATCGAATGGGTTCTTTATCCCCTCCAGCTCCTCAGAAAGTAGGAACTCTTTAAACGTTCTTTTCTCTAACGTTCTTTTCTCTTTTCGTTCCATGCATTTTTTCCCCAGGCCCTCCATGTGGAATCTCTAGGCACATGAGTGCCTTTCCTTGGCTCTACTTCCCACAATAAATATAATTTTTTTTTTAAAGGAGAGGACTGAAGAGATGGCTTAGTGGTTAAGGCACTTGACTGCAAAGCCAAAGGACTCAGGTTCAACTCCCCAGTACCATGTAAGCCAGATGCACAAGTGGGTGCATGCATCTGGAGTTCGTTTGCAGTGGCTGGAGGACCTGGCACACCCATTCGCTCTCTGTTCTTTCTCTCTCTCTGATTACAAATAAATAAATTTTTTAAAAAGTAGAGTAGTCTAAGCCCAAACACTCAGTATTTCAGCCCTCCAGATGAAGGAAATTCTGATGCTCCACCACTGATATTGGAGTCACCTCTTCTCTCCTTTGAGATTTGATGTCTCCACCTTTTTTTGTATAGTTTTTTTAAATTTTTTATTTTATTAATTTATTTATTAGAGACATAGAAAGGGGGGGAGAGAGAGAATGGGTGCACCAGGACTTCTAGCCACAGCAAACGAACTCCAGACGCATGCGCCACCATGCACATCTGGCTTACAAGGGACCTGGAGAATCAAACCAGGGTCCTTAGGCTTCACAGGCATACGCCTTAACCGCTAAGCCATCTCTCCAGCCCCTGGGTGTCTCCATCTTTATGCGCATATCTTTTTTTATTTACTTTCTTAATTGACAGCTTCCATAATTAGAGACAATAAGCCGTGGTTCGTATCTTCTTACATTAGAATACTTTATAGTCACCTGAGACCTTCAGACTTCATCTTAGGCAAAGGTCTTTGATCCTTCATAACCCCATGAGTGAGACAACTGTGTCTGAAGAATCATGAAGGGGCTTGAGGGAGGCCATGCAGTCGGATGTGGGCTGTGGTAGAGCTCTTCTCTCGCCCCAAGCCCAGAGTTCACCCACCATGGCTGAGCCTGCAGTGAGGCCAGGCTCCTGTACCTTCTGGGATGCCGTCTCCAAGGGCCCACATCTCTCAACATCCCTCCCTCTCGCAGGCTCCACAGAGTCACCCGGGGGCTTTGTCACGCCTGGCCAAACACTCAGCACAGGCCACCCCGGCAGTAGGAGCTTAGTTCCAGGCCGAACCTCGGGCATGCACAGAAGTGGAGTTCGTTTGCAGTAGTTAGAGGCCCTGGCGCGCCCATGTTCTCTCTCTCTCTCTCTCTCTCTCTCTCTCTCTCTCTCTCTCTCTCTGTCTCTAATAAATAAATAAAAATAAATAAATCTTAGCCAGGTGGTGGTGGCACACGCCTTTAATCCCAGCACTCGGGAGGCAGAGGTAGGAGGATCACGGTGAGTTCTATGCCACCCTGAGAATACATAGTGAATTCCAGGTTAGCCTGAGCTAGAGTGAGACCCTACCTCAAAAAACCAACAAATAATAATAATAATAATAAATAAATCTTTTAAAAAAGTGCCCTGATTCAGAAATTTGACACTGTGATGTGCCTAAACAAAGGTGTGCCCACTCCATGCCCTCCCCACCCAAGGAGTCCAAGACTTACTGTCTCCCGGAAGTTGGCATCTCCCTCCTATCCACCCCCTGACGCTGGGCCTAGAGTGTTTGCAAAGGCACTCTGCGCTCTGCCCTCTACAGCCAGACTCAGGCCTCCGTCCTCCAGCTGCCAGCTCAGGTTACAGACACAGTGTACCACCAGCCTCGGGTAAGATGAAAGCTTTCCTTTTATTTGTCACACGATAAAGAACTGGGGTGGGGGGGGGTGTGCAAAGGACCAGGCTGCACTCTGGCTGGTCGGTCCGTGCGGGACAGAAGTGGGTACCCATAGCGGTCCAGCAGGTCTCACTTGGTGCACTTCCTGGGGGAACACCTGCACTGCATGGCGTTGAGGACCTCGTGATGTACCACGGAGCCATTGGCACAAAGCAAGGGCACCCGCATGGGCTCCGTCCGAGCGGGCGAACAACAGGAGCACTGGTCCTGCACGTCCTCCGTGTCAATGGAGTACACGGATTTGCTGGCACATTTGCCCTGAAATACAAGCAGACGGAGACGGAGCCGTGCAATGCTGCTCTGGGTGGGGTGAGACCACAGGCCTCTTGGATGGCCTGCATCCTCTCCTTGCCTTCCCAAGCAAGACAGGCTTTGCCTCACCCAGAGACACCCACCCAGGACAGCCAAGATGCTTGTAAAGGCACATGTGAAGGAACACTGGAATTCTCTCTCTCCGGTCGTCACACACACCCAAATCCTTCTAGCTGCAATTTTCTTTTAAGTTTTCTCTTAAATTTACTTTGAGAGAGAGAGAGAGAGAGGCAGGGAGAGAGAGAAAGAGAAAGGAAAAATGGATGCACTAGGGCCTTCAGCCACTGCAAACAAACTCCAGACGTGTGTGCCCCCTTGTGCACATGCGCAACGTTGTGCGCTTGCATCACTGTGCGTCTGACTTATGTGGGACCTGGAGATTTGAACAGGAGTTCTTAGGCTTCGCAGACAAGCACTTTGACCACTGAGCCATCTCTCCAGCTCTCTAGCTACAATTTTTACGAATCTGTCATTGATCATCAAGAATGTAGCCCAACCCCTCCCCCATCATCTTCCACACACAACTGTCATCTTTCTTAAAGAATTTGTTTTGGGGGCTGGAGAAGTGGCTCAGTGGTTAAAAGCACTTGCTTGCAAAGCCTGATGAACTGGGTTCAATTTCCACCACCTACAGAAAGCCAGATGCACAAAGAAGCGACACATATGTCTGGAGTTTGTTTGCAGTGTAGCAGGAGGCCATGGCACGCCCGTTCTCTCTCTCTGTATGTGTGCCTCTCTCTCAAATAAATATTTTTCTTTTAAAAAAAAAAAGGATTTGCTTTGGTCTTTCTTCCATGGTCAAAAGTTCCTACTAAATGAAACATTTATTTATTTTATTTTATTATTTATTTGTTTGTTTTGTTTTGTTTTTTTGGTTTTTCGAGGTAGGGTCTCACTCTGGCCCAGGCTGACCTGGAATTCACTATGTAGTCTCAGGGTGGCCTTGAACTCACAGTGATCCTCCTACCTCTGCCTCCCGAGTGCTGGGATTAAAGGCGTGCGCCACCACGCCTGGCCCATTTATTTATTTATTATCAGAGAAGACAGAGAGAAAGAGGCAGATAGAGACAAAGAGAGAATGGGCACACCAAGGCCTCCAGCCACTACAGATGAACTCCAGACACATGTGCCACCTTGTGTATCTGGCTTATGTGGGTACTTGGGTCCTTAGGACTCACAGGCAGATGCCTTAACTGTTAAGCCATCTCTCCAGCCTTAAACATTAAAAAAAAAATGCTTGTAGTTCCTTTCCCCTTTCCTCTGAATTTTTCCAGAGCCTTCTAGGCTATAACCAAAGACACATGTCCAAGCAAGGAGACAGCCCTTCCCAGCCAGGCCTTCTTGAAGTCACCCAGCCTCACCTGGCAGTAGTGAATGTCCACTTCCTCTTGGGACTTGCAGTCTCCCACTTTAACGTACTGCAGCCTGGCAGTGATGTCTTTGCAGTCGGGCTCCTCGCCTACAGAAAAGGTGAGAGACGGGACCTGGGCACTGACTGGGGTTCTAGAGAATACTTCCCAGCCCCAGAAATGGGCCCATTTGGCAGCTAAGAAGTAACCAAAGCCAAGGCTGGAGGGATGGCTTAGCAGTTAAAGTGTTTGCCTGCAAAGCCAAAGGACCCAGGTTCAACTCTCCAGGACCCACACAAGCCAGATGCACAAGGGGGTGCATGCATCTGGAGTTCATTTGCAGTGGCTGGAGGCCCTGATATGCCCATTCTCTATCTGCCTCTTTCTGTCTCCTTCTGTCTCTCTTTCAAATAAATAAATGAAAAAAAAAATTTTTTTTAAGGGCTGGAGAGATGGCTTAGCGGTTAAGGCATGTGCCTGCAAAGCCAAAGGATCCCAGTTCGATTCTCCAGAACCCACATAAGCCAGATGCACAAAAGGGCACGTGCATCTGGAGTTCGTTTGCAATGGCTGGAAGCCCTGGTACACCCTCGCTCTCTCTCTCTCTCTCTCTCTCTCTCTCTGCCTCTTTCTCTCTCTCAAATAAATAAATAAAATATATTTTTAAAGGAGAAGGAGGAGTAGGAGGAGTTGGAGGAGGAGGATGAGGAGACAAAGAAGGAGGAGAAAGAGGAGAAGGAGGAGAAGAAGAAGGAGAAACCCAAGCCAGCTACAGGGAGGAGAATTAAGTTATCCTGGTTCCCATAGGTGCTTCTGGCTCTTCGGATCCAGAGATGTTATTATGACTGGGTTTAACTCATTTAAATGTACAATTTTAATTGCAGAAGGAGCCTAGATTTGCTATGCTTTGGTCATGTAGATGGATGAGATGTGCTTCTATGTAACTGTATGCTCCAGCCAGAACAATCCTGCCAGGCTACAATACTCAGAAGCCAGCGGACAATGACCAGCCAATGAAGGGAATTCACATCAGTGTATCCCTGTCTCGTGGGAAGAGGAAAGACCAATTCCTCAACATGAGTGTCCGCTGCCTCTGAAGTAGATAATGCATGTCTGGTACTGAAAAACTAATCAAAAGTCTATGGCAGGGGAGGTCATGAGCCTTGGGGGTATAAAGCCTGCTCTTGTCTGGCTAAATGTATATATTATTCCCACCAAGCTACCCTGAAAGCACTACACTTAATGTTCATATTCATATATTAATGCTACTCTCACTTCTGGTTAGAGAAGCTTCTCTTTTCAGATGGCGATGACCACTGGGATGACCCAAAAGGCAACATAGTGCTGAGAAGAAGGGATGGAGGAATGTCCAGCACTGAAACACCTCTGTCACACCCTCCAAGGCTCAGGGACCATTGTGGAAGAGGGGGCAGAAAGAATGTAAGAGTCAAAGGAAGGGTACGACTCCTTACAATGCAACTGTCCAGACAGAATTTGGCCTCGATATCCATGACCTCGCAGTGCCTAGCAATACCTTCACAAGACCCTCATAATAGGAGAAAAAGATGATGACATCAAATTAAAAGAGAGACTCATGGAGAGAGGGAGGGGATATTTATGGAGAGTGGAGTTCTGAAGAGGAATGGGGGGAGGAGAGGGAAATATCATGGTTTATTGTCTGTAAGTATAGAAGTTGTCAATTTAAAAAGTTCTCTGAGAGCTTTTGGAAAGCCTCCCTCTAGCCACCGTGAGCTCTGGGTCATCGCCGTGAGTTGCCCTATTGGCAGGGGTTAACGACGTTCATGCCTGACGCTCTTCTTGACTCACTGTGAAGCCTCAGCTCTAATGGCGGGCAGCTCATCTGAATCACGCAAGTTTTCTGTTCTGGGACGCCTCCAAATCTAAGTCAGACGTACGCTAAGTACATCTTCCAATAATTTCATTTTAAAGGGAAAGCCAGCCGAGTGCACGAGGAGGACAAATGAGGAAAACATGATTAGGCCAGCTTGCAATGTCCTTCTGCTGTAGAATTAACTCCCTGAGCCTGGCTCGTTTTCCTTAGGAAAGCTCTCCCAGGCCTCAGGACATACTGCCCAACCAAAGCCCCTCGCTGCTGGCTTCGCGAAACAACAGTCTCCACCAGATTCCGGGCACGGTCTTCTTCTACCATCGGAGAATTCTGAAGAAAATGATTTCACAGTGTGTTTCCTCATCCTGCAATCTGGTTACAGAAATTCCTGAGGCCGTCAGAGTAATCCAAGAAAGCCGCATCTCGCTCTTTTCTCTGACCGAGCATAGCGTGGGCCACAAATCTAAAACAAACGGAACCCTAAACTACAATCGAGACATATGAGCCTTAGCGGCTAATTCTCTCGCTTATTCTCCACTACAGATGAACTCCAGACACATGTGCCACCTTGTGTATCTGGCTTATGTGGGTACTTGGGTCCTTAGGACTCACAGGCAGATGCCTTAACTGTTAAGCCATCTCTCCAGCCTTAAACATTAAAAAAAAATGCTTGTAGTTCCTTTCCCCTTTCCTCTGAATTTTTCCAGAGCCTTCTAGGCTATAACCAAAGACACATGTCCAAGCAAGGAGACAGCCCTTCCCAGCCAGGCCTTCTTGAAGTCACCCAGCCTCACCTGGCAGTAGTGAATGTCCACTTCCTCTTGGGACTTGCAGTCTCCCACTTTAACGTACTGCAGCCTGGCAGTGATGTCTTTGCAGTCTCCTCGCCTACAGAAAAGGTGAGAGAGACGGGACCCTGGCACTGACTGGGGTTCTAGAGAATACTTCCCAGCCCCAGAAATGGGCCCATTTGGCAGCTAAGAAGTAACCAAAGCCAAGGCTGGAGGGATGGCTTAGCAGTTAAAGTGTTTGCCTGCAAAGCCAAAGGACCCAGGTTCAACTCTCCAGGACCCACACAAGCCAGATGCACAAGGGGGTGCATGCATCTGGAGTTCATTTGCAGTGGCTGGAGGCCCTGATATGCCCATTCTCTATCTGCCTCTTTCTGTCTCCTTCTGTCTCTCTTTCAAATAAATAAATGAAAAAAAAAAATTTTTTTAAGGGCTGGAGAGATGGCTTAGCGGTTAAGGCATGTGCCTGCAAAGCCAAAGGATCCCAGTTCGATTCTCCAGAACCCACATAAGCCAGATGCACAAAAGGGCACGTGCATCTGGAGTTCGTTTGCAATGGCTGGAAGCCCTGGTACACCCTCGCTCTCTCTCTCTCTCTCTCTCTCTCTCTGCCTCTTTCTCTCTCTCAAATAAATAAATAAAATATATTTTTAAAGGAGAAGGAGGAGTAGGAGGAGTTGGAGGAGGAGGATGAGGAGACAAAGAAGGAGGAGAAAGAGGAGAAGGAGGAGAAGAAGAAGGAGAAACCCAAGCCAGCTACAGGGAGGAGAATTAAGTTATCCTGGTTCCCATAGGTGCTTCTGGCTCTTCGGATCCAGAGATGTTATTATGACTGGGTTTAACTCATTTAAATGTACAATTTTAATTGCAGAAGGAGCCTAGATTTGCTATGCTTTGGTCATGTAGATGGATGAGATGTGCTTCTATGTAACTGTATGCTCCAGCCAGAACAATCCTGCCAGGCTACAATACTCAGAAGCCAGCGGACAATGACCAGCCAATGAAGGGAATTCACATAAGTGTATCCCTGTCTCATGGGAAGAGGAAAGACCAATTCCTCAACATGAGTGTCCGCTGCCTCTGAAGTAGATAATGCATGTCTGGTACTGAAAAACTAATCAAAAGTCTATGGCAGGGGAGGTCATGAGCCTTGGGGGTATAAAGCCTGCTCTTGTCTGGCTAAATGTATATATTATTCCCACCAAGCTACCCTGAAAGCACTACACTTAATGTTCATATTCATATATTAATGCTACTCTCACTTCTGGTTAGAGAAGCTTCTCTTTTCAGATGGCGATGACCACTGGGATGACCCAAAAGGCAACATAGTGCTGAGAAGAAGGGATGGAGGAATGTCCAGCACTGAAACACCTCTGTCACACCCTCCAAGGCTCAGGGACCATTGTGGAAGAGGGGGCAGAAAGAATGTAAGAGTCAAAGGAAGGGTACGACTCCTTACAATGCAACTGTCCAGACAGAATTTGGCCTCGATATCCATGACCTCGCAGTGCCTAGCAATACCTTCACAAGACCCTCATAATAGGAGAAAAAGATGATGACATCAAATTAAAAGAGAGACTCATGGAGAGAGGGAGGGGATATTTATGGAGAGTGGAGTTCTGAAGAGGAATGGGGAGAGAGAGGAAATATCATGGTTTATTGTCTGTAAGTATAGAAGTTGTCAATTTAAAAAGTTCTCTGAGAGCTTTTGGAAAGCCTCCCTCTAGCCACCGTGAGCTCTGGGTCATCGCCGTGAGTTGCCCTATTGGCAGGGGTTAACGACGTTCATGCCTGACGCTCTTCTTGACTCACTGTGAAGCCTCAGCTCTAATGGCGGGCAGCTCATCTGAATCACGCAAGTTTTCTGTTCTGGGACGCCTCCAAATCTAAGTCAGACGTACGCTAAGTACATCTTCCAATAATTTCATTTTAAAGGGAAAGCCAGCCGAGTGCACGAGGAGGACAAATGAGGAAAACATGATTAGGCCAGCTTGCAATGTCCTTCTGCTGTAGAATTAACTCCCTGAGCCTGGCTCGTTTTCCTTAGGAAAGCTCTCCCAGGCCTCAGGACATACTGCCCAACCAAAGCCCCTCGCTGCTGGCTTCGCGAACAACAGTCTCCACCAGATTCCGGGCACGGTCTTCTTCTACCATCGGAGAATTCTGAAGAAAATGATTTCACAGTGTGTTTCCTCATCCTGCAATCTGGTTACAGAAATTCCTGAGGCCGTCAGAGTAATCCACCGCCAAGAAAAGAAGGGACGGCCGAAGAAAGCCGCATCTCGCTCTTTTCTCTGACCGAGCATAAGCGTGGGCCACAAATCTAAAACAAACGGAACCCTAAACTACAATCGAGACATATGAGCCTTAGCGGCTAATTCTCTCGCTTATTCTTTTTTGTTTTTTTGGGTTTTTGCAAGGTAGGGTCTCACTCTGGTCCAGGCTGACCTGGAATTCACTATGTAGTCTCAGGGTGGCCTCGAACTCTCGGCGATCCTCCTACCTCTGCCTCCCGAGTGCTGGGATTAAAGGCGTGCGCCACCACGCCCGGCTTCTCACTTATTCTTATGAGCACAACAATAGTGGGGGACACGGTGCCTCTGTGTTTCTCTGACACGGAGGCTGCCAGCAATTAGAGCCGATGAGTGTGATATGACTACAGGGCCAATGAGGACCAAGCGTGAAGAAAACAAGGTCTTGTGTCGGGCATTGCCTAAAACGGGCTGGGACTGTGAGGAAGCTGGCCTGAACTGTTGGACATGGCCAGAGACCTTGGGCTGTGGGGGTTGCAGCTGGCCCTATGGTTGGGAGCCCACCCTGGCGACGGTGACTGGCCCTCCCTGCCCTCGGGCAAGGTTGTGGTGTGCCCTGTCATTGCCCAGAGTGGGCAGAACTGGCGAGGCCCTCCCCCTGGATCCCAAAAGCACCTCACCACCCCAAAAGTCAGGCTTTGCCCTTCTCCCACAGTTCCTGACCTTGTGGCTAGCTGCCCAAGAGACCCTTATGTGGCTGAAGTCGCATAGCTCTTCCACCACTGTCCCTTACCACCAATTAGATAACAACCCATAAACTATTCATCCGATCGCCATATAGTCTGTACGTGCCATCACAACCTTCCTCAAGTGTTCATAAGCCCACTCCCCTTTTGAATAAATGAGTGCTGTCCATCAGACAGTCTCCCGGGTGTTCATTACCCGTCATTGCACTCACCCACTGCTCCAGGACAGACCCTGCTTCCCCCCAACTCCTCCTGCGCCAGGGACGTCAGTGGCCACCAACCCCAGGAACGAGAACCCACAGTCTTGAGCTCAGACCAGCCCTATGAGCCCCTGAACAAAAGCACTCCATGCTCCTTGGGACTCCACAGCACATGCTGGGCACTGAGCCAGCCATAGCTGCCCTCTCGCCAAGACAGTGTCACATGCCATCAGTGGACGTGTCTTTTTTTTTAATATATCTTATTTATTTATTTATTTACTTATTTATTTATTTACTTATTTATTTATTTATTTATTTCAGAGAGAGAGAGAAAGAGGCAGAGAGAGAGAGAAGAAGAGAGGGAGGGAGGGAGGGAGAGAGTGGGTGTGCCAGGGCCTCCAGACACTGCAAATGAACTCCAGATGCATGTGCCCTCTTGTGCATCTGGCTTATGTGGCTACTGGGGAATTGAGCCTCTAACTGGGGTCCTTAGGCTTCACAGGCAAGTGCTTAACCGCTAAGCCATCTCTCCAGCCCAGTGGATGTGTCTTAAATGTCTATTCTGTGAAGATCATGGATCAAGACTGCCTGTCTCTCACGATGGATCCGTGAACAACCAAAGACTTTTAGGCAGACCAAAAGCCTGGAGACAGGAGTTTGGAGAAAAGATGGGGAGCAATTGCTTCACGGGCAGTTGAAAGGAGACTTGAGCAAGGAGTCAGTTTAAAGCCATTCAGGAAGGAGCAGTAATTGACTCCAGGCTTGAACCCCAAGGCCCAGCAACGTCATTCTAGAATAAAGTTTACTCAATATAGCGTCCGGCTTTGGGGCTCCAGGCTTTTAGGGAGATACTCACATGTGTCACAGCAAGTTCCAGGGATTTTCATGATCTTCCCCTAAGAAAAGAGCCACGTCTCAGACCAGATGCAAATAACCCCACATGGGCAAGCAGACAGGTCTCATAGTTCCTAGTGCTGAACCCGGAGCCGTGCGCTGAAATCCCTCCCCCCACGTGACTGCTCTCCATCTTAAGCGTGAGCCACTTGGACACTGCCCTGAACAGCCCCATCGGAATCGTCATTCCCAGGAAAAGTGAACTGGTTTTCATCTCTCACCTCCCTGGTCAAGGATCACGGTGTTCTTCAAAGGAACAACTGGCTTTAAAAGCGTTATGGGGCTGGAGAGATGGCTTAGCGGTTAACGCATTTGCCTGCAAAGCCAAAGGATCTCAGTTCGATTCTCCAGGACCCACCTAAGCCAGATGCATGAAGGGCACGTGCATCTGGAGTTCGTTTGCAGTGGTTAGAGGCCCTGGCGTGCCCATTCTCTCTCTGTCTGCCTCTCTTCTCTCTCTCTCTCTGCTTGCAAATAAATAAATAAATAAATGTTTAAAAATATATTTAAAAAAAGCATTCTGCCACAGAAAACCGTCTCTCTCTGTTACCATTTCAGTTATGACATGTGCATGTGTAACATCTGTGCATGTGCATGTGCGTGTGTACGCGTGCATACGGAGGCCATTGGGTTGACATTGGGTGCCCTCCTCAATCACTCTCCCTGTTATTTATTTGAGGCAGGGTCTCTCACTTGAATCCAGAGCTCATGGACTCAGCTAGTCTAGCTATCCAGCTTGCCCTGGGAATCAATCCCATGTCCCCGCCTCCCAAGCAGTGGGATTCCGGGCAGGCTGCCACGCCCACCCGCATTTACATGGGTTCTGGGAATCTGAACTCTGGTCCAAAGCAAAAGAAGTGTGGCAATGCTCTATCCACTGAGCCATCTTCCCAACCCCGCTTCTGTCATTTCCCTCATTCTTCAGCTAGGACCGAGATCTATCTTGACATCAGGAAATCATGGAAGAGCTGGGCTGCATGCCAGTCAGAAACTCTGTTCTTGGAGTCAAAGATTAAGACAAAGTAAGACGTCAAGACGTAAGCTGCAACCACTCACTCCTTCGGCGAGACATCTGTGTTCATCCAAGGGTGGGCAGCTCGTGACCCGCTTCTCCCAGATGTATTCTCCTCTCCCGTTGACCTTGCAGAAGTGACTGTCACAGCCGTCCTGGAGCGTCTCATCACGCTGGGAAGAGAGAGGAGAATGGGTAAAACAAAGGCAATGATAGTGTTATAGGATTCGCTTGCTACTGAAAAATCGGCCCTCGACTCCTAGGGGTTGCTAAAATAATTTGGATGACTATGGAGGAAATATGAGACGATACGCAAATCCTTACACTCAGAATATGCAATAGAAAGAGCCTCCATTCTATAATTGGTTAACTACGGAGAGAGCTGCATGAGGGAAGAAAATCTTCTGTCTATCCTGGTCACATGAGTGTGGAAAATCCCCACAGTATCCATCCATAGAAGTGCTTACAAGATCAGAAGCCACAGAACAGTAAGCTGGCTCACTGATAACCAAATAAAGGATGACAGGAGACGCTATCTCTCAGCCCCACCCACTAATTCCAGCTGTCACAGATGATTGCCTCTCCAGTCCTACAGATTCTCAAACCACAGCATCTTTAAAACTCAACCTAAGCAGGGCGTGGTGGCGCACGCCTTTAATCCCAGCACTTGGGAGGCAGAGGTAGGAGGATCACTGTGAGTTCAAGGCCACCCTGAGACTACATAGTTAATTCCAGGTCAGCCTGGACCAGAGTGAGACCCTACCTCAAAAAACAAAAACAAAAACAAACAAACAAACAAAAAACCCTCAACCTAGGTGCCTTCAGAGATGGCTTAGCCGTTAAGCGCTTGCCTGTGAAGCCTAAGGACCCCGGTTCAAGGCTTGATTCCCCAGGACCCACGTAAGCCAGATGCACAAGGTAGTGCACACATCTGGAGTTTGCTTACAGTGGCTGGAGGCCCTGGCGCACCCATTCTCTATCTGCCTCTTTCTCTCTCAACCCACTTCCTCTCTCAACCTACTGTGTCATGAGGCACACACCTACCATGTATTTGTCAAGAAGAGCAAAATTATAATCAAAGAGGAAATCCTGTGCCTTCCAAAACTCATCAATCTTTTCATTACAAAATCAGAAAGAAGTGGGAAAAGCAGCCAATATGGAACCACAATTCACCCCTCTTGCTTGAAGAAAAGACCCCCAAATGGTAAACCAGATGGTGGTGTGTGAGAAGGGACTCTTGAGGTCAGCTCATTCCTACCTTTAGCGTCATAATCTGTCCTCCTCTTAGCTGAATGGTGCAAGCCGTGGGCAAACATCTCCTACAGCATTCATTGTGGTTCCTCTCTTCCTCGTAGCCCTGTAGTCAGGAAACAAAGCAGCCAGTTAACCTTGCAGATCTCCCTGACTCCAGCCAGGCTTACACTGCTGGCATGGCACCCTTCCTATCCCATCATCTCTCCTGCAATTCAGAAAGCCAACATCCTACCTCTAGCCACGTCAGATCTTGTTTCTTCCCTTCAGACATAGCAATCTGACCTATCATTAAACCAGATCTCGCCCTGGAGTAAATTACAAATTCTGTTGTTGGGCTGGAGAGATGGCTTAGTGCTTAAGGTGCCTGCCTGCTAAGCCTAAGAATGCTGGTTCCAATCTCCAGGTCCCATGTTTAGCCAGATGCAAAGTGACACAAGGGCGCAATGCTGCACTTTCCCACAAGGGGGCGCACATATCTGGAGTTCGTTCACAGTAGCTGAGAGGCTGCTGGTGCACCCATCTCTATCTGTCTCCCTCTCCCTCTCTCTCTCTGTCTCTCTCTGTGTCTCTCTCAAAAAAAATTCTGTTTTTTACTGGACATCTATTTGTCCAGTTATTGTCTTGAGACTTATAATCCAAATGAAATTGAATTTTTGCTCCATCTATCACTTTTCCAGTCTTCCTGATCTTGGTAGGTAGCCTGGAGGGCTTCACTGGTGAAGTCGACCAAAAAATTAGGAAGGCATAATGCCAGTCTTACATAAACTCTTTCAGAAAATGGAAAAAGAAAGCCAACCCATCATATTTTACAACCCGATACCAAAACCTAACAAAAGCATTACATCATTACATACAAAGGGAGACAATCAGAAACCTCTCACTCTTTGGTCATAGACATGAAAACCTTTTTTAAAGAACAGCAAATAGGTCTAGCAGTAAATGCAGGAAATGATAACGTGTCAGGACCAAATGAGGGCTATTCAAAAGAAGAAGTTGTTGGCCCATTATTTAAATCAATCCATACACTTCTTCACGTTGCCAGAATTAAGAGGAAAACTAGGAGATTTGCTTAAAATTTAGAAGTGTCTGGCACAATCCCAAGAACCATTCATTATTAAAACTCGTAGCACAATAGGAGTAAGATGGAATTTTTTGACCATATTTGATGATTTAATACCCCTACGGTCAAAAGTTACACTCATCACTTCTATTGTCATTGTCCGAGAGGTACTAGTCAGTTTGAAAGTAAGAAAACTAAACCGAAGGCATAAAGATTGCAAAGGAAGAAGGGAAAACCTATCTTTATGTGAAAGGGCGATAAATGTTCATGTAAAATCCTTAATAAGCTGTCCTGCCAAAGAAAGAACAGAAATGCTAATGTGTGCATTTAGCAAGTGGTAGAAAAC
Source organism: Orientallactaga sibirica (assembly GCA_036365145.1). NCBI lineage: Eukaryota > Metazoa > Chordata > Mammalia > Rodentia > Dipodidae > Orientallactaga > Orientallactaga sibirica. Next base: position 2,063,146 of record JAEOAD010002324.1, on the reverse strand, counting down.
AGAAGATGAACATGCAAAATAAATTGTGCTACAATAAGAACATGGCTTTTTAAATTTATTATTGGGAACTTTAATATATAAACACACTGTGATTTGGTCATGTTCTCATCACGCTATTCTTTTTTTGGCCCCTCTCCCCTCTCCCCATTCCACTGAGGACCTTCTCTTTCAAGACAGCCCCTCCTATGTTTTGTTGTCTCATTCCTTTTTGTCCTCCTCCATCCTCCACGTCATGACCCTTTAAAATTCCAATTGCGGTATCACCCAAAAGCTTAAAATTCAAGGGAATAAGTTTAACAAAATATAAACTGCAAACTGGAGGCGCAGAGCAGATTTAAAGATGGCTACGGCTTGAATGTATGTGTACCTTCAAAATTCTTATGTTGGAACATAAGGCCCAAGGTGAAGGTACTAGGAGGCTGGGCCTTGTGGGAAATAATGAAGTCTTGGGGGCTTTGCCTTCATGGATGGGTTAGTGCTCTTATAGCAGACTGGCCAGAATGCCTTCTGTCCTGTGGCTTTCTGGCATGTAAGGACACCAAAAGAATGATGATCAAGCCAGATATCAAATCTGCAGGGGAGCCATAATTTTCCCAGTCTCCACAACACTAAAAAAATGAATTTCTAGTCTTCTTTTTTTCTTTTTTTGAATACAACAGACTGCCTATTTTTACAAAGAGAGAGTACTCAGTGTTTTATTAGTCTCTGTGTAGTTTGAATAAATGGCCCCAATCTGCAGTTTGTCGTTTGCACCTGGCTGGAGGCAGTGTCTCTGGGTGGACCTTAAGGTGTGGTGGTGGGTTTGAGATTTCAATCTAAAGATATGCAAAGTGTGCCTAGCTGGAGTCCCTGAGGTGTGCTGTGCTGTGCAGCTTTTGGGTTTGCTCTCTGTGTTTGATCCTGTGAAGACAGGCCAGCTTCTTCTGCCATTATGGAGCTTCCTTTGGATCTGTAAGCTATAATAAATCCCTTCCTCCATGACTGTGCCTGGTCTGGAAGTTCATCTCAGCAAACCTGAAGCTGCCTGCTGCAGTCTCCAACCACTGCAATTGAACTCCAGACCTGTGCACCCCCTTGTGCACATTTGCGACCTTGTGCACTTGCATCACTGTGCGTCTGGCTTACATGGGACCTGGAGAGTCAACATAAGTCCTTAGGCTTCATAGGCAAATGCCTTAGACACTAAGCCATCTCTCCAGCCCAAAATTTCTATTTTTCATAAATTACCTATTTTCATTGGATATGGTGGTACACACCTATAATCCCAGCACCTGTGGGCTGAGGCAGAAAGATTGAGTGTAGGGCCAGCCTGGGCTGTTACATAGCGAGTTCTAGTCTGGTCTGAACAAGAGCCTAACTTTACCATAATTACTAGTCTTAGATAATAGTGCGTTACAGCAGCACAAACAGATTGAGACAAAAATCTAAATAAATGAAAAGTTCATGGGCTGAAAAACACAGCATCAAGACATCCATTCTCTCAAGACTAACCCACAGATCCTATACAATCCAATATACTTTAAATTTTTTCATGAAAGTGACAAGGCAGCAGTCAATTTATATGAAATGGAAATGACATAAGAAACCCAAACTATCTTGCAAAAGAACCAAGTTGAAAAATGTATGCTATCCGACTGGGAAATTGTCCTAAAACTGCAGTAATGCAGTCAGCAGCATGCTAGAGACATTAACCAGAAGATCAGGAGGAGTTTGGCGGTGGATCCGTCCATCCATAGGCAACCTGTTTTTATGAAGGTAGCGCCATGATTCAGGAAGAGGAAGAGTAGGCTTTTCGACAGACGGTGCTAGAACCACTGGATGGCAACAATGGAGAGAAAATGAACCTTTAAACACCTAAATGCAAAACTAATTTCTAGAGGTCTGGGGGGATGGCTCAGTCTCTAACAGCACTGGTCATGCAAGCATGAACACTGGATTCCCCAGCACCCACAAAAATGCCAGGTAGCAAAAGATGATGACGTCAAAATGAAAAGAGAGACGGATTGAGAGGGGGAGGGGATACAGTGGAGAGTGGAGTTTCAAAGGGGAAAGTTGGGGGAAGGAGGGAAGTTGTCAATAAAAAATAAATAAATGCTGGGTAGGGATGCTGGTCCAGCTGTAATCACAGCACCTTAGAAGGTAGAGAGATAGGGTTTCCTCGAGACCAACTGGCTAGATAGACTAGCTGAATCAGTGAGCTCTGGGCTCAACTGAGAGCTCCTTCAGAGTAAATTCCAGGTCAGCCTGAGCTAGAGTGAGATCCTACCACTAAAATAAAATAAAATAAAATAAAATAAAATAAAATAAAATAAAATACTCAGGAGATCTCACTCCCCATGGCTAAATTCAAAGCTTAGCAATATCCATCATCTGTAAGGAAATATCTGGAGCCACCACACAAGAGAAGTTTCTCCCTGAAAACACGGAAGTAAAGGAGGTTTGTGTGCCCTGCCCTCCCTTGTGTCCCAGAGCTGGCATGGCAGTTCAGCAACCTTGCTACTGAGGACACAGCTCAGCTCTGAGTTTGGTGGAGGCTTAAGGTGAGAGACCTTCATTTATACCTGTGCTGCAAAAACTAACAGCTTCCAAATAGCATAGAAGGTGTCAATAAAAAAATTAATAATTAAAAAAAATAGCATGACTTCCCTATTCTGCAAAAACACCCCCCACCTTTGGGAGACATTGTAAGACTGCCAACTTCTCTTCTTGCGAACCAAAAGTATTTTTAAAAACTCTCCCTTTGGGTTAGAGAAGTTTCTCTTGTCAGATGGGGGTTGGCTACTGAGGAAAGTCAAAAATGCGTCAAAGTGCTGAGAAGGAACAGCGGAGCGTTCATCACTAACTGAGACATCTCTGTCACATCCTCAAGGGGTCAGGGGCCACTGTGGGAGAGGTGGCAGAAAGAATGGGAAAGCCAAAAGAAGGCGAGGAGGGCTTTAGAATGTGTTTCCAGACCCAAAGTGCTCTTGCACATTTGTGCTCACGGTGGCTGTCACTACTACACAGACCTGCATAATATAAGCGGGGTGGGGATGTCATCAAAATAGAAGAAGATTAGCTGGAGAGAAAAAGGTTTCAGTGGAGGGGGGGATAGAGGAGAGGGACAAAGAGGGTGGTTGGAGAGGGCTATGATCAGCGTACATTTTGTGTATATAAACAGATTGTCAATAAAAAGTGTACAAAAATGTAAAACATCAACTGTCTCATTTCATAAAAATAAAAGCTCTTTCTCATATAACACTCACCCAAAAGGAGAGAGAGAGAGAGAGAAATCTCATCAAAACATTTAAACAATAAATTTAGTTCTGGAAGAAAGCAATTTTTACTCTTTCCGTTCCCATTTTGGCACATTTAGTAATCACCACACTGACACTGGACTTGCTAACCAAACTCGCTAACACACCATGCCTGGTGGCTCATGCCTGTAACCCCAGCACAGGCACAAAGCAGGGGGATTTCCACGAGTTTTGGCCGAGGCTACAGTGTGATACCCTATCTCACAATATAAAAAGAGAAAGAAAAGAAAGAAATATCCTAACAGGTTAGTTTCCCGCCCAGATGGAAGACTTGTCCCAAGATCAAGGGCAGGCGTCAGTAAGCTCGCTCAGAAGTGAATTTAAGCAATTTGCTCCTTGTAAATCATGCTATGAATGTGATGCGTCTTCAGGGAGCTGGACGTGAGATGAAGTTCAACACACAAGGCAGGGAGCCTGGGTCTGGGCCAAAAACCACCACTTTGAAATGGTGCTGTTGGAAGTTGAGGGCCACGAGGTCGTATTTCAGTTGTGAAGTTGAAACCGTGTTTTTTTTTTTGTTGTTTTTTAATGCACGATTCCTGGATTCCTGGAAGGTACATGGGCGAGGTAAACGGGAGAGGAAGAAAAGAGATGGGGCAAGCACCGAGTGAAAGTGAGTGCTTATGAGTCAAAATGAAGAAATAAAATATGGCTTCAATCAGGCGAGATTTCATGGGAACTTGCATTTGGGCATTTTTAGTGAGTGCTAGAAGAGACTAGGAAATTGCGTCACCTCGGCAGGCCAGAGGAGGGGAAAATGGACAAAGTCTCTCTCGAGGAGATGGGTGCATAGGGAGGAGGGTGCTGCGTAGTGTAAGGACGGTGGGGCAGCGGTGACATCCACACACCAAGGAGGCAGAGGGCAACGCTGGCTGAGCCAACAGCAGGAAAAGCAATGGATCTTGGAAGGACAGAGAGCACAGGAAGGAAAGGAAAAGAGAGATGAAAATAAGGAGGGAAGCCATGGTTTTCCGGGGTGGTGAGGGCTCGGGGGTCAGAAGGGACGAACAGGGCAGGAGTGAAGGAAGCAACCCCCTGCCCCCATGTGTTTGCTGTCTGTGAGGTCAACCGCAGCCGCCACCAGGACAAGGCGGGGATGAAGAGGAGGGTGTGTCTGGGCACTGCTGGCCTGGCCACGCAGGCAGGCTGTCACTACATGGTCCAGTCACTACAGCCAGGCGTTCCCTCTTCCTCTACCACTGAGTCAAGGTCCCAGCCAGCCACGGGGAGACCTGGCTCTTGCCAATGACACCTAACGTGCAGCCATTTCCATCCTGCCTCCCGGGGTCCCATCATGCTGCAAACTGCCTTGCACTGAAGCATCCCCTTTGCAGCGCTGTTACCTCTGTTTCCGCAGCTGCTCGTCCTCTTAGTGCATGTCCCTGCTTCCCTGTGCTGATTCTGTCTGCTGCGGGGATCACCATTCCCCATTCTGCAAGGCCCTAGTCAACTGGGGGACGGCTGAGTGGCCCATGGCAGGGTGGCCTCTCTTCCCTCATGCCTTTCTTGTGTTCATCTATCAAGATTCCCTTATCTGGCATGCACAAGCCTTGGCATCGCCTGTATAGACTATAGTCTAGTGGAGGCATTGAAGTGGACCTACCTACATGTCACTCACCCTAGCTGCCCCACCCCAGGTCTCGCTGAAGTCCTTCGTGGCCTGCCCAAGGAATTCTAAGGCCAGTTAGTGATGCTGTGCTACAATGAGGCCAACTGAGGCAGGTCTCGGCAAAGCTTGAGAAACGCACACAACAAAAGTTAATGGAGGGGCTTCTCAGGAATGAATGGGGATGTTGGCCTGGAGAGATAACAGAACGTTGGCATTTGTTGTTATACACACACACACACACACACACATATGTATGTGTGTGTAGGTTTTTTGAGGTAGGGTCTTGCTGTAGTCCAGGCTGACCTGGAATTCACTCTGTAGTCTCAGGGTAGCCTTGAATTTATGGCAATCCTCCACCTCTGCCCCTGAGTGCTGAGATTAAAGGCGTGCACCCACCACGCCCGGCTTCATATATTTTTTTAAATATTTGATTTTTATTTATTTGAGCGAGAGGCAGAGAGACAGACAGAGAGAGGGAGAATGGGTGCACCAGGGCCTACAGCCACTGCAAACAAACACCTTGTGTATCTGGCTTACGTGGGTCCTGGGAATCGAACCGAGGTCCTTTGGCTTTGCAGGCAAGTGCCCTAACTGCTAAGCCATCTCTCCAGCCCAACGTTGGAATTTTTAATGTTTAGATCATCTACATGTAGACTGGACTCTCACTTATATATAAATTTCTGAAGCACAGGAAGTGACTGAACCACCTTCCGAACGTTACGGGGTGGTGCTGCGGGTTCATCAGTCAAGACACAGCTCCTCCTGACACAGTTACGGCCTACCTCCGCTTTGGGATGGCATGGTGTGGAACTCTCAGTACATCTCCTCCTTCTAGGTGGGGTTGTTTGACACACACCACATACACCACACACACTGAACCCCAAATCCTAAAATATGAGCTGATATTTGTTGTTGTCATTTTTTTTCAAGGGAGGGTCTCACTCTAGTCCAGGCTGACCTGGAACTCACTCTAGAGTCCCAAGCTGGCCTCGAACTCACAGTGATCCTCCTACTTCTACCTCCCGAGTGCTGGGATTAAAGGCGTGTGCTACCACACTCAGCTTCAGCTGGGAATTTTTTTAATTTTTATTTATGAGAGAGAGAAAAAAATGGTATGCCAGGGCCACCAGCCACTACAGTCAAACTCCAGACATGTGCGCCATCTTGTGCACATGCATAACCTTGTGTATGCACGTCACCTTGTACGTCTGGCTTATGTGGGTTCTGGGGAGCTGAACCTGGGTCCTTAGGCTTCACAGGCAAGCACCTGGTATTTTTTAAAAAGGGCAAAAAACTATACTTCATGAGCTGTTTTATAAAATTTTCTCTTTGAACCATGCTATCAAAAATGGTTGTGGGGCCTGGAGACATGGCTTAGCGGTTAAGCACTTGCCTGTGAAGCCTAAGGACCCCAGTTCAAGGCTCAATTCCCCAGGACCCACATAATCCAGATGCACAAAGGTGGCACATGCATCTGGAGTTTGTTTGTAGTGGCTAGAGGTCCTGGCGCACCCATTCTCTCTCTATCTATCCGCCTCTTTTTCTGTCTGTCGCTCTCAAATAAATAAATAAACAACAACAACAAAAATTTTTAACTCTAAAAAAAGAAAAATAAATGATTGTATCTCCTCCTATAGGCCAATTCATGCCGCAGCCCTGCCTTGAGCAAGGCACGAGGCTAAGGGCCATGCAGAACCGAACACAGGTGTGAAACTCTGTCCCGAATTTCCGTAAGGGTATGAAGCCCCATGTGACCTAAGCCTACCATACTCCTTGTCCTGGAGTCCCATCCTCTCAGGGTCCCTTATACCCCTGCTCTGCCCTATTTATCAGGGCCACTTCCTGCCCACCATGCAGCCCTGCCTACGGGTTCACAAAACTGAGGGGAGAAGCCTCGACCTGGCCTCACAGGAAACTCAGATACCAGTGTCCTGTCTAATCTGTCAGAAGCCCCAGACACAGAGAGGAGCTCAAAGGAAAGTGCCAAGGCCTCTTCATGCATTTAAGTCCCACCTGCTTACAAGGGACTTTTCACTAAAATTGATGACTAAAAGTCATAATCAAAACAATGACAGGTTCCCCATGGACAATTTTATATATCAGTTAAAGTGGTGGCGCACGCCTTTAATCCCAGCACTTGGGAGGCCGAGGTAGGAGGATCACCATGAGTTCGAGGCTACCCTGAGACTACATAGTGAGTTCCAGGTCAGCCTGAGCTAGAGTGAGACCCTACCTCAAAAAAAAAAAAAAAAAAAAATTAAAGCCAGGCATGGTGGCACATGCCTTTAATCCTAGCATTCAGAAGGCAGAGGTAGAAGGATCCTCATGAGTTCAAGGCTACCCTGAATTCCAGATCAGCCTGGGCTAAAGTAAGACCCTACCTTGAAAAACCAAAAAAAAAAAAAATTACTTTAAAATTAAAGATAAATAAAACTAAAATACTCTTTAAAATGATGAAACACTGTCATGTGACAAACTAGAAACTGACCAACAATTCACCTTAAGGAAGTATCCGGGGCCAGTCATCTTAACGACTCAGCAAAAACAGAACGCAATGTATCAAACCACTGAAATGACCAAGGACGGACGGTTGGTCATGTACGCCGAGGCACACTCATGCAGATGAAGCCTGTGCAGGGCCTTGTACAACACAAGAGTCTGGAAAGTACTGGTTGACTTATGTTAACACTTTAAAACACTAAGATGTGTTTTAAAGGATACAGAACTGTGAATATAGCATTATAAGCCTGGAAAATATTATGTTTGTGTATCTATTTAAAAAACACAAAAGGAAAATGATTAAAATTTACATGACTCAGGCTGCAGAGATGGCTTGCCAGTTATGGTGCTAGCCAGCAAAGCCGAAGGACCCAGGTTCGATTCCCCAGCGACCACGTAAAGCTAGATACACAAGGAGGCGCATGATGCATCTGAAGTTCGTTTGTAGTAGCTAGAGGTCCTGATGCACCCATTCTCTCTCTCTTTCTATCTGCCCCCCTCACATAAATAAATAAAATATATTTTAATTTACATGAGTTAATTATAATTAGTTTGAGATGCAATTTGAATAGTAACTTTTAGTCTCCTCTAGATAGGTGGCAGATATTGTCCATAATCAGAAACTAAGATCTGAAGACCCCAGTGAGGTCCCCTAGCTGGGGTCTACAGCATCCAGGTCATCCCTTGGTCCCTGAGACTCCCGTACCGGGGGGCAGGCCTCACAGGTGGTCTTCCTGCACTCCAGCTTGAATCCAGAGATGGCTCCCACCTGCATGGTACAGTGGCAGGTCGTGCACACGTCAATCATGACACTCTTCCCAGGCTGGAAACAGAGGACCAGAGTGAGTCCCCCTCCCCCCACACATGCACCCAGATCCTTCTCTCTCCTCACCCCCTCAGGCATGCACCCCTATTCTCCCACCAGCCATCACTGTGAGGCACCTCTCATCTCTGGGAACCACCCCCTTTCTGCCCTCCACCTTAAATGTGGAGCTGATAAAAGAGAAGACTTCTGGGCTAGAGAGATGGCTTAGTGGTTAAGGCACATGCCTATGAAGCCTAAGGACCCCGGTTCGATTCTCCAGGTCCCACGTTAGCCAGATGCACAGGTGGCGCATGTGTCTGGAGTTCGTTTGCAGTGGTTGGAGGCCCTGGTGTGCCCATTCTCACTCTTTCTTTCTCTCTCTCCCTCTCTCTGTCTCAAATAAATAAATAAAAATAAAATCTATAAAAAGAGAGAGAGAGAGAAGAAGACTTCCATGTCACAGGGCAGAGAGGCAGTGGGGCAGTGGACCAGGTAGGAATGTACCCTGACTTCACGGTGTTTCTCTGTGTGTAAAGACATGCCCTCATGCCTACGTGCCTAGGGTGGACCAGGGTGTGAATACAGAGCAGCAGATTCGGCACTGGAGCGCTGGGAGGATGGCTCAGCCTGGCTCAGTGGGACAGGCCTCTTGTCTCCTTCCATTTCTGCCTTAGACTAGGTTGCCTACCTTCCCACAGTCCCCCCACTTGCTCCAGCTTACCCCGATGATGGTGCCATTGAGCAAGCAGGCTTCCACAGGCTCTGGAGAGAGAAGCAACACACGAATGAAGAACAAAGCACAAGCAGTTTCCTTCCGGGCCTTCTCGTCCATGCTCCAGCCTCCCTTTTCTGTCTGTTGGTCCTACCCCCTAACCCACCCCCAGAGCACTGTGGGTCTCCTGCTCAAGCCATAGTGGCCTCCCATGCCATGAGGGATTCCATCGGGGCTAATTCCTCACCACTCGGACGACAGGGAGAAGAGGAAGGACTCTGGGGCACTCGGTTCGCTGAATTTCTTTATTTTTTAAAATTTTTTTTGTTTATTTATTTGAGAGCGATAGACAAAGAAAGAGGCAGATAGAGAGAGAGAGAATGGGTGCATCAGAGGCTCCAGCCACTGCAAATGAACCCCAGATGCATACACCCCCTTGTGCATCTGGTTTACTTGGGTCCTGGGGAATTGAGCCTCGAACGGGGGTCCTTAGGCTTCGCAGGCAAGCACTTAACTGCTAAGCCATCTCTCCAGCCCCCTAGCTGAATTTCTTTTAAGAGCTGGGCGGGGAGTAGTTCTTTGGGTTTGCAAGAGAATGAAATTCTATTACTCTTGGAATTCACAAACAATTCAGAGCATGCTTGTGGAAAGAGTTGGTATTTATCATTGCCCTTTGCTTGTCTGTCTGTATGTCTGTGTGCCAAGCAGGGTTAAAAGGTGACAAGGCCTTCCTATCCTTGGGACAATCAGCACCATTGTAAAGGTATTCTCACTGGGTGTGGTGGCACAAGCCTTTAGTCCCAGCACTGGGGATGAAGAGGTAGTAGGATTTCTGTGAGTGAGTTCTAGGCCAGTCTGGGACTACAGAGTGAGTTCCAGGTCAGCCTGGGCTACAGTGAGACCCTACCTCGAAAAAAAAAATGCAATTAAATAAATAAAAAGAAACCACCTATTAAAAAAAGAAAGAGGGCTGGAGATATGGCTTAGCAATTAAGGCACTTGCCTGTGAAGCCCAAGGACCCATGTTTGACTCTCCAGATCACACGTAAGCCAGACACACAAAGGTGAGGCAAGCGCAAAGTCACACATGCCCACTAGGTGGCGCAAGCATCTGGAGTTCGATTGCAGTGGCTGAGGCCCTGGTGTGCCAATTCTCTCTCTCTCTCTCTCTCTCTCTCTCTCTTGCAAAAGAAAGAAAGGAAGGAAAGAAGGAGGGAAGAAAGAAGGGAGGGAAGGAAGGAGGAAAAGAAGGAAGGATGAAAAAGGAAGGAAGGAAGGAAGGAAGGAAGGAAGGAAGGAAGGAAGGAAGGAAGGAAGGAAGGAAGGAGGAAGGAAGGAAGGAAGGGAAGGAAGGAAGGAAGGAAGGAAGGAAGGAAGGAAGGAAGGAAGGAAGGAAGGAAGGAAGGAAGGAGGGGAGGAAGGAAAGGGTAAAAGTCCTAGGTCAAACCCTAGCCCACCATTCATTTAACATCACTGGGCTCTGAGCCGACCACGGTGGCCCCCAGCAAACGATCATTGTTGCCTCCTTTTCTCGGCTTTCTCATAAACACATTAAGAATGAATGGGAAGAATTTGTGCCCATTTCCCTTAATTGAACTCAAGCGCCACAAGAAGAGAGAGAAGACTGAAGGTGGTCCCACACTACCCTGACCCCTGGCTGGCATGCCTTACCACAGCGACAGCTGGGACAGCACCCGGAGGTCTTACAGCTCAGATGGAAGCCTGTGGGACAGGCGGGGACTTCCAGCTGAGGGCAGGAGATGTTCCTCTGCTGCACAAAGACCTCCTCCTTCACGCGGACACACTCGTTGATGAGGCAGGGGTCCTCCGGGGACGTCCAGTGGGAGCCAACCTGCGGAGCACCACAGGCAGTCACACATGCTGGGCAAAGCTGGGCCCATGGCCTGGTGGCTGCGTGCTCCTTCCCGGGTTTGTGTCCCCATTCAGAGGGAATGAACAGGGTTCATCCCATGAACTCCACCCACAAGGTCGAAGTCACCCAAACCAGACGATGGCACAGAGTTCTGTGCCCCACACGCCACCATTTTCAACCACAGTGGCACTTTGGGAAAGCCAGTGATCACTCTGACATTCTCGTCATTCGCTCTGAGCTGAGCAGAGAGCTCCAGGGCTCTCCATCTGTGAGGTCAGAGTGTAGCTGTTAGAGAAGCAAGACTGAGATCCATGGATCTCCACCTGTGAGGCAGTAGTGTGGCTGACATAGAAGTGAGGCAGATCTTCTCTCTGTGTCTCTTCCTCGCTCTCTCTCTCTCTCTGTCTCTCTCAAATAAAATTTTTTAAAGGGGCTGGAGAGATGGCTTAGCAGTTAAGGCACCTGCCTGCGAAGCCTAAGAATGCTTGTTCAAATCTTCAGGTCCCACATTTAGCCAGATGCAAAGTGACACAAGGGCGCAATGTCACACATGAGCACAAGGGGGCGCAAGTGTCTGGAGTTTGTTCACAGAGCCTTAAAAGGCGCTGGCATGCCCATTCTCTCTCCGTCTCTTTCTCTCTCTCTCCCTCTCCTCTCTCTCTCTCTCTCTCAAATAAAAATTTTTAAAAAGTGAGGCAGAGATCCAGGGATCTCGATCTGTGGGCAGTTGTGTGGCTGACACAGAAGAGAGGCAGTAACAGCTCGGGGATTATATGACCTCAAAGTCACTGTGAGCAGGAGAGCACAAGTCCGTAGTTCATACATCTCTCCAGGAGGTCGCTCAGCTTCTCCCCAAATCCACAGAATGGGAAGTCTGTAGAAGGCTTAACTAGTTCCTAATGGGTCCACGCAATCTCAGGTGGGATTTAAACAAGACTGAGAGCTTAGTGAACCGCCCTGTGAAGAAGCAACAAGCAGGGCATTGAGGAGAAAGCAAATTCAGCATTGGATGGGGCACAGGGTGTAGTCCCAGGCTGCAAGTCTCTGCTCCTCTTCCCTCCCGGGGCGCAGACCTACACTCTTCCAGTAAGACTGGGAGTCCCCTCGTGGTGAGCCGGCCACCACCTCACAGGCAGATGGCAGGCATCTTCCACAGCACTCGCCTTCATGGAGGACGTAGGAGAAGCCCTGGAAAACAGAAAGACCAGAGTGTAGCCTGGGCCAACAGCTAAGAAGCACGCATTCTTAGCTGAGCCTCATGAGTACCAGGCCCTGAGGCCGGCCAAGATGGTTGGACTGGACCTTTTCCTCTCTGCTAAGACCACGTCTTCCTCAACTGAAGAAACCACCCCAACCCCACCCTCCAGAAGATTCCACGTTGATTTACCAACCCCAAACTGACCCTCCAGAAGATTCTATGTTGAGACAAACCCCAGCCCAATCTTGACACACCAATCCCAACCCCACCCTCCAGAAGATTCCACGTTGATTTACCAACCCCAAACTGACCCTCCAGAAGATTCTATGTTGAGACAAACCCCAGCCCAATCTATTGACACACCAATCCCAACCCCACCCTCCAGAAGATTCCACATGGAGACCAACATCTAGTTCACAAGAATAGTGAAGACAGCCCAGAGTTCTCTTAGCAGCAGCTGGTGAACTTGACTTCAGCCATGGCCAACTCGAGTATTCTATCACAGTGATTGAAAGCTGAGGAACACACTGCCTTGCAGAGGTGAGTTCCTCCGCTAGTTACGTGACACCTACCTAGTGGATTAGATGCGATAGTATTGTCACAAAGTTGAAGTGAGACGGAAACGCAACAGAAAGAGCCTGGCAGGAGGCCAATGCAACCTGCGTGTTTGTCAGCGCGTGGCTGGCTGTTCAGGGTGGTGTGGGTGCCCGACACACAGGGCTCCCCAGGCACACTCAGGAGCAGGGCAGACTCTGAAGAGGCACCAAGACTGCATCCCCCGCCGGGAATGCAACCACCCCAGAGATCTGATTCAAGTTCACACCATCTCCATGGGACTTATTGACATCCCTATCCACGTCACAACAGCGTGCAGCGAGATGTCCCCAGCCTTTTGTCAGCAGAGGTTCTCATCATTTATCGTGCATAGATGAGGTACAGGGTGCTATGGAGAAGCCAACAACACTGTAAGGCGGAACACACCCGATGCCAGGAAAGGAGCGAAGCCTCCAGGGAGCACTGGAGGCTGTTAACGAGCGCCTGCAGGCCTCTGCACTGCCTGTCGGAAGACGCTCGAAAGTCCCTGAGTCATCATCACCTGGCTATTGGCGTTCTGCTCTGCGGCACATCACCATGGGCGTGATGGAGTCAATGTCACAAATGATTCCCAGACCAGATGTCTTGATCCCAAAGACGCATCGGTTTCTCCAGCTCAGATGCCCTGGCCATGCCACCAAAGTTCTAACTTTCAAGCCGGGCGTGGTGGCGCACGCCTTTAATCCCAGCACTCGGGAGGCAGAGGTAGGAGGATTGCCGAGAGTTCGAGGCCACCCTGAGACTACATAGTGAATTCCAGGACAGCCTGAGCTAGAGTGAAACCCTGCCTTGAAAAACCAAAAAATATAAATAAATAAATAAATAAATAAATAAATAAATAAATAAATAAAAGTTCTACCTTTCTAAGATTCCTCCCCCATCCCCCACAAGCAATCCCAGAAAATCCTTTTATTTCTTTTTTTTTTTTCCCAAGGTAGGGTCTCACTCTAGCCCAGGCTGACCTGGAATTCACTCTGAAGTCTCAGGGTGGCCTCAAACTCACAGTGATCCTCCTACCTCTACCTCCTGAGTTCTGGGATTAAAGGCGTGCGCCACCACGCCCAGCCTTATTTTTTTTAAATAATCTCTTTTTCTTTCCTCTTAATCCTCAAACCCTCTAGTTTATGTGTGTACTTGACACTTCATGTCACATCCTCTTCTCAGACCCTCCTTCTCTTTCTTCTCTTCATCCCATCTTCTCTGGCTTCCCAGTGAAGACCAGAAGTGTCTCTCAGATCCTGAGTGTGTTCATCACTGGGAAGTAAACTGAACATTTACTTCACCATGGGATCCTTAAGGTGTAAATTGCTGTAGCTGACATGCAGGTGGGAGACACGGAGCTCGGGTGCCTGGCCCCAAGCTGAAGCCACTCTGAAGGACACATGTTCAAGGCCTCTTCCTTGGATCACACTGGCCCCTGTTGCAATGGGTACATTAACTTTTACAAACTGTGACCCAGGGCTGGAGAGATGGCTTAGCAGTTAAGGTGCAGGCCTGAGAAGCCTAAGGACTCCGGTTCAATTCCCCAGTTCCCACATAAGCCAGATACACATGGTGGCGCACGCATCTGAAGTTCGTTTGCTAGAGGCCCTGGCGCACCCATTCTCACTCTCTCTCTCTCTCTCTATCTCTAATAAATAAATAAATATTTTTTTAAAAAACTGTGACCCCACCCTCCAAGGCTCATTGCGGAAGAGGGGCGGATAGAATGGAAAAGCCAAAGGAAGGGTATGACTTCTTACAATGCAACTGTCCAGACAGAAATTGGCCTCGATATCCATGACCTTGCAGTGCCTAGCAATACCTTAGCAAGACCCTCATAATAGAAGAAAAAGATGATGACAGCAAATTAAAAGAGAGACTAATGGAGAGAGGGAGGGGATACAATGGAGAGTGGAGTTCTAAAGGGGAGTGGGGGGAGGGGAGGGAAATATCATGCATTTTTTGTATGTAAGTATAGAAGTTGTCAATAATAAAAAAAAAAAACTGTGACCCAAATGCCTGATAGAAACAATTTAAGAAAAATCATTTTGCCTCGTGACTTCAGAGGACCTGGTCCTTGATCACTTGTCCCCACACTTTGGTGGTGACAGACAAGCTGCTTCACCTGACAGCAGACAGGAGGCCAGGTGGCAAAGATGCACCTGGTAAGTCTTCTTCCTCCAGGGAGCAGCCCCTCCTAAATGTACACCACCTTCTAGAACAGCACTACCAGCTGGGGCCCGAGCATTCAACATACAAACCTGCAAGTGACATTTCCTATTCAAACCGTAACACTGAGGACTCAGTTGTACCAGCCTCACGGAATGGGCCTTGAGCTCCAAGACAGCACGTGCCAGTTTCGATGGGTCTCGGATGAGCTACGTTGTGCTCAACTCCATTTCCTACGCTGGTCTTTTATTTCATACTGACAAATGCAAAGAACGTCCCTCCCTCTTCCTCCTTCTGAGGAATATCACGAGGATGAATGAAATATAATCCACGCACCATACGATGACATTTCAGTCAACAAGGAGCCACATATCTGACAGTGGCTCCATAATGCTATAATGACATGGGATGCCTAGAATCCTCGCCCTGAGGATGTTCACAAGTTTGAAGGCAGCCTGGGCTGTGCAGTGAGACCACGTCTCAACAACAAACAGGGCTGGAGAGATGGCTTAGCGGTTGTGGTGGTTTGATTCAGGGGTCCCCCATAAGCTTCAGTGTTCTGAATGCTAGGTTTCCCAGCTGATGAACATCTGGAAATTAACGCCTCCTGGAGGCAGTGTATTGTTGGAGGCAGGCTTATGGGTGTTCTAGCCAGTTTCCCCTTGCCAGTGTTTGGCACACTCTCCTGCTGATATAGACTGTCTGATGCTGGCCAGGAGGTGATGTCCACCCTCTGCTCATGCCATCGTTCACCCCTGCCATCATGGAGCTTCCCCTCAAGTCTGTAAGCCAAAATAAACCGTTTTTCCATAAGCTGCTCTTGGTCAGGTGATTTCTGCCAGCAATGCAAACTTGACTGCAACAGCAGTTAAGGCGCTTGCTTGCAAAGCCTAAGGACCCATGTTTGACAGCCTAGATCCCACGTAAGCCAGAAGCACAAGGTCACACACACACACACACACACACACACACGTGCACAAGGTGGCGCACACATCTGGAGTTTGATTACAGTGGCTGGAGACCCTGGCGCAACAATTCTCTCTCTTGCTCTCACTCTCGCTCTTGCTCTCTCATTAAAAAAAAAAAAAAAAAAAAAGGCCAGGGTCTGGAGAAATGGCTTAGTGCTTAAGGCATTTGCCTGCAAAGCCAGAAGACCCCGATTCAATTCTCCAGGACCCATGTAACTGGTGTGCCCATTCTCTCGCTCTTTCTTTCTTTTTTTTTAAAGGCCAGTCTGTTGGTCTCACCTCAAAGAAAAAAAAAAAGCCGAGCGTGGTGGCACACACCTTTAATCCCAGCGTTTGGGAGGTAGAGGCAGGAGGATAGCCATGAGTTTAAGGACACCCTGAGAATACAGAGTGAATTCCAGGTCAGCCTGCACTACAGCGAGACCCTACCTCAAAAAAAAAAAAAAAAAAAAAAAAAAGAAAGATTAAAATGGAGCTAAAAAGTCCCCGACACCTAGCATCCTAAAATAATAGCATCTTATTTGTTATTAAATAAATGGCAGTAAATTAACAAATTTAATATTATTAAATAAGTATGTTATTCTTATGCTCATGGAGATGCTGGTGTAAGTGAACCTCCTGCACAGCCAGGCATATTAAAGCACAGCGCACAGCTACTCCACGACGAATGACCGCTTCTGGAACGTAATTACACTACACTTTCCCCACGATTTTGGAATGTACTGTTACGTATAAAACAAGAACGTTTACCACAAAGTAATTCATTGTGTCCCACTGGCAGCAGCCTCACAGATGGCGAGCTTAATATCTACGTCACATCTAAAGGTGGCGGGATGTCGTAATGAGCCTACACATCATGTAGTTTGTATAAATACGCCCTGTTGTGCTCTTACAACCCTTTTCTCAGGCCATATCCTTGTCATTGGGTGCGTGACTCTATCCTGCACTACAACAGACGGACAGAGAGAAAAGACGGGGAGTCACAGACCATAAATAGAAAGGTCACGTGACCACGCTGCCCTCCTGTGTCTTCTCTCCAAATTCCCCTTTTATTTTAGCTACATTAAGTGGACCCTAGACTTTGCAATGAAAACTCCCTGCTGAAAATATACTAGGTGTTTGTAAACGTGAACTGCAAGCAGCACTCTATTAGATAGCGAATCGCTTCCTTCTGTAGGGAGGTGGAAACCAAGAGGCTTCCACAGCTTCATGGTCCCATTGCATCCTCTCCCCAGGACACCAAGCGCCACCACTCACCCTCAGGGTCAACAGTGCGGGTGGGACGGAAAGGTTCTCCATGTGTGGACTCATTGTCAAGCCCTCCTTTCATCAGTCACACATCAAGGGCCTAGCCTTCCCTGCTGCTCACATCGCAGAAGCAAGCAAGCACAGCTACTTCCTGCCTGGCATCTGCTTTCTTATGACTGCCTCCTGATAAAAATGCAGTCATGACGGCTGGAGAGATGGCTTAGTGGGTAAGGCGCTTGCCTGCGAAGCCTAAGGATCCCGGTTCGATTCTCCAGGTCCCACGTAAGCTAGATGCACAAGGGGATGGATGCGTCTGGAGTTTGTTTGCAGTGGCTAGAAAAACTGGAGCGCCCATTCTCTCTCTCTCTCTCTCTCTCTCTCTAATAAATAAATACATAAATAAAGAAATATAAATATTTTTAAATGCAGTCATGGTACCAGGATCTAGCCGGTGAGCAGAATTTGACACAAAATCCTCCCTAAAGATGGATGCCCCCCCCTTTTTTTTTACTTTGAGACCTGATCTGTCTTCAGTGTGTAAGGACAACTGCCTTAGGAGCAGGCTACACACACACACACACACACACACACACACACACACACACGCACACTGGATTTGGGGAACAGCAGTCATATTTTTGACACCTCAAATTATAAACAGGGCCTGGCAGTGACCTCTGGGGTGACTCAAAAGGCACCATAGTGCTGAGAAGAAGGGACAGAGGAGTGCTCAACATTGGAACATCTCTGTCACACCCTCCAAGGCTCAGGGTCTACTGTAGAAGAGGGGGCGGAGACAAGGTAAGAGACAAAGGAACGGGTAGGACTCCTTACAATGCGTAATTCCAGACATAAAATGGATACCCATGACCTCACAGCGCCTGACACTACCTGCACAAGACCCTCAAAATAGAAGGAAAAGACGATGACATCAAAATAAAAGACAGACTGATTGAGAAGGGGAGGGGACACGATGGAGCGTGAAGTTGCGATGGGGAAAGTGAGGGGGAGGGAATTATCATGGTTTATTATCTATAATGATGGCAGTTGCAATAAAAAATAAAAATTAAAATAAATAAATAAACAGTGCCTGAAAATCCCCAGCCTATGTGGAAACTGGATGAGGACCAATCACAGAAGATTCATAGCTT
Source organism: Orientallactaga sibirica (assembly GCA_036365145.1). NCBI lineage: Eukaryota > Metazoa > Chordata > Mammalia > Rodentia > Dipodidae > Orientallactaga > Orientallactaga sibirica. Next base: position 2,045,042 of record JAEOAD010002324.1, on the reverse strand, counting down.
CCAGCTGCTCCATCCAGGGAGAGGTCTGGCTGGTGGACCAGAGAGGAAAAATCGAGACTTCTTCTCAGGGCATTTTATCCTGCCTGGCTCTGCTCACATCACCTCCACTGCCCTCGAGACTTAAAACTATGCAACGGGCATGCCCATAAGCCAAGACGGACCACAGCAATTCTCACAGCTGTTTCACTTAGCCCGTTACAGTTTGGGTTTGCACTGTCTCCACAGAAGTTCAGGTATGGATGGTTTGGTCCACATTCACCAGCATCCAGAAGTGGACCCTTGGGCGACGATTGGATCATGAGGCCTCTGACGTCATGAATGGATCAAACCATTCTATCAGACCAAATTATTGGAAGAACAGCTTAGTTAGTGAAAGTCCCTTGAACAGAAGGTTGTATTCTCCAGGTCTCTCTCTGTCTCTCTTGCCTAGCATCCCCTTCCAAGAGCACCCAGTCCTTCTGCCCCACTCACCGGCCGGCAGCTGTCTTCACAGGGTTTCTGAGAGCACTGGGCCACCCGCAGGCCCATCACAGCATCTTCCGTGTCGGTGCAGGTGCACACATCACAACCCTCCTCCCAGAACTGGCCCACGGGGTAGATGGTGCCTCGGTGGACACAAACCTGATGGTACAAAGATTCTGTGAATGATTCGTTGGGTTCATTTAAACAAGCGCGACCACTTCCAGGGTGGAAGATGCTCAGACGCTGACAAAACGGTCATGCATAAAGCCAGGGAGGTCCCTCCACATAAGGGGGACACTCATGACACTGACACAGTCTTCTTCCCTTCCATGATACTCAGTCTTAGAAAAGGCTCCTGGTCTAAACCAGGCGTGGCTCTGAGGGATCCTCTGGGGTCTGGGGTCTCCAGGCTGAGGGGAAGGCATTCTAGCTGCTTAATCTGGTCCCCATATTGCTTTAAGAACATTCACGTCCTTCCTGTGCCACAACGAAGCTGCACCTAAATGCTCTGACCCAGGAATGTCCTTGGACTGACGACCTTTCCACATTGAGCGCTCTGTCCCCTGAGGAGCAAGAAGGTGAGGCAGGGCTGGGGAAATGGCTTAGCAGTTAAGCCATTTGCCTGTGAAGACTAAGGACCCTGGTTCAATTCCCCAGGACCCACATAAGCTAGATGCACAAGAGAGTGCACGCGTCTGGAGTTCATTTGCAGTGGCTGGAGGCCCTGGTGTTCCCATTCTCTCTGCCTTTTCCTCTCTCTCTCTCTCTCAAATAAATGAATTTTTTAAATATTTTAAAAAAGAAGGTGAGGCAGATTGGGAACGATAAGGATATTATTGCAAGCAAAGACTCCGGGGTCCAGAGGATGGGCACTTGAGACAAGGGTGATGGAGGGGACATGGAAAGTGGGGTCACAATGACTATTGAAACTGGAGCCTCCAAGCCGGGGGTGAATACCTTGCACAGTGCTCAGACACGAATGAAACAACCAGGAAACTGTCTGATCCAGGCACTTAATGGCAATGTTGAAATCAGTCCCAAAGGTGCCCTCCAAAGACACAGAACAGGTCTGTGCGTTCCTCGACATAAGAGTGCGACAGATACTTTCAAACCAGCCTTCTAGCTCCTGCAGAACGAGCTGAATGGTGTTGAAAGAGGCGCCTGCTTCTCCCCTTAAGAAGCCTGTTAGGAAGAGTTACCAGCCCTACGGAGAGGAACTTAGTGATGCCTAACGGAAGTGCATGAGATTTACCATGTGAACCAGAATCTCACTTCTAACGATATATCCCAAAATGCATGGGCAAAAGTCAAAACTCACATGTTCACAAAGGGACTTATTTATTAGCAGGGCGTGGTGGCGCACGCCTTTTATCCCAGCACTTGGGAGGCAAAGGTAGGAGGATCAAAGCCACCCTGAGAATACATAGAGAATTCCAGGTCAGCCTCGGCTAACGTGAGATCCTACCAAAAAAAAAAAAAAAAAAAGTACTTATTTATTGTAATATTAACAATGGCAAAAGGCTGAAGTTAAATGTTGAGTTAAATGTCCATTAATGGAGGACTTGTTGAATAAACTAGGGTGTATCTATGTAGTGGGAGAAAAAAGGCTGAACTCAATATAAAATAAATAACCTGTATTATACATTGTTATGTAAGAAGAAAAATTGCGTCAAAGTTCATAATATGCTACCTTCCCCGTGACAACTGGGAAGAAATGTAAAAATGTAAATTGTAATTAATATATTTTCAAAAAAGAAAAAAACTAACAAAAAAAATTTAAAGGATAAGGAAGAAAAATTTTTTAAAGGGTAAGGAAGAAAAAAAAATTTTTAATTTTTTTAAAATTTTTTTATTTTTATTTATTTTTGGAGAGAGAAACAGAGAGAGAGAGGCAGACAGATAGGGATGGGCGCACCAGCAGTGTCTCAGCTGCTGTGAACAAACTCCAGGTGTGTGCGCCCCCTTGTGGGCAAGTGCGGCATTGCGCCCTTGCGTCACTTTGCATCTGGCTAAACGTGGGACCTGGAGATTGGAACCGCTGGAGATTGGAACCGGCGTTCTTAGGCTTAGCAGGCAGGCGCCTTAACCGCTAAGCCATCTCTCCAGCCCAAGAAAAATTTTAAAAAGAGTACGGAAGAAAAAGGATAAGGAAGGATAAGAGCTGTAGTATGACTGCTCAGAACATGTACTAGTTTATAATTTAGATCTTAAAGTAAAGTTTATATAATAGAAATATTATATCAAGAAAGAAACAAAATCCCCTTGAAATGAAAAACACGTTAAAATATCTTAGGATAGTAAGTCAGTGGCACAATTACAAGAGAAAAATAATTAGTGATGACAGCACTATAATTTTTAGATCGTCATGGGTATATTATAAGATAAATCAAATAAGTAGGTTAGGGGGCTGGAGAGATGGCTTAGTGGTTAAGGCGCTTGGCAGAATAGCCAAAGGACCCAGGTTCAATTCCCCAGTACCCATGTAAGTCAGATGTACAAGTTGGTGAATGTGTCTGGAGTTCATTTGCAGTGGCTAGAGGTCCTGGCATGCCCATCCACTCTCTGTCTGCCTCTCTCCCTTTCTCTCTCTCTCAAAGAAATAAAAAAATAAGGGCTGCAGAGATGGCTCAGTGGTTAAGGCACTTGCCTGAGAAGCCTAAGGACCCAGGTTCAATTCCCCAGTACCCACAAAAGCCAGATGCACAAAGAGGCACATGCCTCTGCAGTTCATTTGCAGTGGCTAGAGGCCCTGGCATGCCCATTCCCTCTCTGTATCTCTTCTATCTGTCTCTTTCTCTGTCTCTCTCATAATTAATTAATAATTTTTTAAAGTAGGAGGCTATAGAGATGGCTTAGCAGTTAAGGCACTTGCCTCTGAAGACTAAGGATGCAGGTTCAATTCCTCAGTACCCACATAAACCAGATGCACAAGATGGCGCATGTATCTAGAGTTTGCAGTGGCTAGAGGCCCTGGCACGCCCCTTCTCATTCTCTCTCTTTCTCTCTCCCTCTTTCTATCTCTCTCTATCTCTAAAATAAATAAATAAAACATTTTTAAAAAGCAAATAGGTTAATACATTAGGAAACCACAATTTTCAACTTAGAATATAAGTGATAATAGTATAAAATTTGCAAATATTTTGTTTTATTTATATATTTATTTGATAGAGAGAGAGGGAGAAAGAGAGAGAATGGGCACACCAGGGCCTCCAGCCACTGTAAACAAATTCAGATGTGTGCGCCCTCTTGTTCGTCTTGCTAATGTGGGTCCTGGGAAATCGAACCTGGGTCCTTTGGCTTTGCAAGCAAACGCCTTAACCACTAAGCCATCCCTCCAGCCCCAAGTATAAAATTTTTAAAAATTAGCAAAACCCAGTCATTGAATTTGAATCCAAATATCACAATGAACTTCAAAGTTTCCATCCTCCTAAAGTGTATCTCTCTCAGCTCTCTTGACCAAGAGCTACTAGAGACAAAGATGATCATAAGCAGTAATGGTTCCTGGGGCCCAGGCTATGTTTCTAAGGACAACCCTCCCTGAAAACTTGATTAATGGAAGATCCAAGGATCCAAGATCCAAGGGCAGGAGATCAGCCTGAAACACACACCCTCTGTCATGTCAAAAAGTAAGAGAGAGGACTGGAGAGTTGGCTTAGCGGTTAAGGCGCCTGCCTGCTAAGCCTAAGAACACTGGTTCCAATCTCCAGGTCCCACGTTTAGCCAGACACAAAGTGATGCAAGGGCGCAATGCTGCACTTGCCCACAAGGGGGCGCACGCATCTGGAGTTCATTCACAGTGGCTGAGAGGCTGCTGGCATGCCCATTCTCTCTCTCTCTCTGACACCAAAAAGAGAGAGAGAGAGAGAAGCAAGAGAGCCGGGAGCTCCAGGGTCCCATCCAGAATCAGTTCCAGGTGGTTCTTATGTGCCCCACGCAGGACAAGTGGCTGATCAATAACAATAATGTAGATCAATACAAAGGCATCTGTGAGTTCAGAACAGCACTGAGTGATTACTATGACAGCATACACTGGCAGGATTTATTAATGCTTTGGTCATCTTGCTTAGGTGTCAGTGTGGAAAACGGGTAAGGAAACGAATCAAGCATTCATCCTGCTTCATCGAAAATTCTACTTCCAGGTAGCCAAGAGCAGTTGGGGAATGGTTTTCTGGATGGTTGATGGATGAATGGATGGACAGACGGATGGATAAATGGATGTTATCAAATGAGTCAATAATTGCTGGGCGTGGTGGCGCACGCCTTTAATCCCAGCACTCGGGAGGCAGAGGTAGGAGGATCACCGAGAGTTGGAGGCCACCCTGAGACTACATAGTGAATCCCAGGTCAGCCTGGGCTAGAGTGAAACCCTACCTCGAAAAACTAAAAAAAATAAAAATAAAAATAAAGAGTAAATAATGTATGAGATCATATCATTTCCTTGGCTAACTAACCTACAAATAAGCTCTTTAAAGGTAGGAACCATAAACTGACTGCACCCGTAGCACTGCGCCAAGATGTATGCATAGAAGTCTCGCTGTAATACTCCTGAGTTAATAAAATTTCCATGTGGATGAAATGGAAGTCTGACTGCCCACCCACTCACCTCCCCTTCTCATTTGGTTAAGGGTGGAAGGGAGGACTCACTACACAGGTCAAGATGTTCCCCTGAGGAGCAGAGCAGTTGGGCCATTGCCCCAGCCAGAGCTGAGCCGTGCCTACCTTGTCGGGGAGGCAGGTGGTTGTGGTGCAGCCGCAGTCATTGGTGACGGCCGAGGCCAGGTACCCAAGTGGGCAGCTCACTGTGGAGTTGACACAGCTGCAAACACACTCATACTCATCGCAGCACTGGGTCTTCCGAAGGGTCAGCGTCCGGTGGGGGGGGCAGGAGGGTGGGGACACAGCTGTGCACTCCTGCTTCCTGCAGGCTAAGGGCAGCGAAAGTGACACTTCCATCCTACCATGCTGAGCACTAAAGCCATCTGGTATTCCTAAGTACTGAGCTGTGGCAGGGCCCTGGGAAGCCCAAGACCCAGGGGACCAAGTTGGGTATACCCACTGCTGAGCCCAGGGCTGAGGAACCCCAGAACCAGGGACTAAGTCAGGTATACCCACTGCTGAGCCCAGGACTGAGGAACCCCAGAATCAGGGACTAAGTCGGGTACGCCCACTGCTGAGCCCAGGGCTGAGGAACCCCAGAACCAAGGGCTAAGTCAGGTACAGCCACTGCTGAGCCCAGGACTGAGGAACCCCAGAATCAGGGGACTAAGTTGTGTATACCCACTGCTAAGCCCAGGACTGAGGAACCCCAGAATCAGGGGACTAAGTTGTGTATACCCACTGCTAAGCCCAGGAGGAACAGGAAGGAAGGAAGGAAGGAAGGAAGGAAGGAAGGAAGGAAGGAAGGAAGGAAGGAAGGAAGGAAGGAAGGAAGGAAGGAAGGAAGGAAGGAAGGAAGGAAGGAAGGAAGGAAGGAAGGAAGGAAGGAAGGAAGGAAGGAAGGAAGGAAGGAAGGAAGGAAGGAAGGAAGGAAGGAAGGAAGGAAGGAAGGAAGGAAGGAAGGAAGGAAGGAAGGAAGGAAGGAAGGAAGGAAGGAAGGAAGGAAGGAAGGAAGGAAGGAAGGAAGGAAGGAAGGAAGGAAGGAAGGAAGGAAGGAAGGAAGGAAGGAAGGAAGGAAGGAAGGAAGGAAGGAAGGAAGGAAGGAAGGAAGGAAGGAAGGAAGGAAGGAAGGAAGGAAGGAAGGAAGGAAGGAAGGAAGGAAGGAAGGAAGGAAGGAAGGAAGGAAGGAAGGAAGGAAGGAAGGAAGGAAGGAAGGAAGGAAGGAAGGAAGGAAGGAAGGAAGGAAGGAAGGAAGGAAGGAAGGAAGGAAGGAAGGAAGGAAGGAAGGAAGGAAGGAAGGAAGGAAGGAAGGAAGGAAGGAAGGAAGGAAGGAAGGAAGGAAGGAAGGAAGGAAGGAAGGAAGGAAGGAAGGAAGGAAGGAAGGAAGGAAGGAAGGAAGGAAGGAAGGAAGGAAGGAAGGAAGGAAGGAAGGAAGGAAGGAAGGAAGGAAGGAAGGAAGGAAGGAAGGAAGGAAGGAAGGAAGGAAGGAAGGAAGGAAGGAAGGAAGGAAGGAAGGAAGGAAGGAAGGAAGGAAGGAAGGAAGGAAGGAAGGAAGGAAGGAAGGAAGGAAGGAAGGAAGGAAGGAAGGAAGGAAGGAAGGAAGGAAGGAAGGAAGGAAGGAAGGAAGGAAGGAAGGAAGGAAGGAAGGAAGGAAGGAAGGAAGGAAGGAAGGAAGGAAGGAAGGAAGGAAGGAAGGAAGGAAGGAAGGAAGGAAGGAAGGAAGGAAGGAAGGAAGGAAGGAAGGAAGGAAGGAAGGAAGGAAGGAAGGAAGGAAGGAAGGAAGGAAGGAAGGAAGGAAGGAAGGAAGGAAGGAAGGAAGGAAGGAAGGAAGGAAGGAAGGAAGGAAGGAAGGAAGGAAGGAAGGAAGGAAGGAAGGAAGGAAGGAAGGAAGGAAGGAAGGAAGGAAGGAAGGAAGGAAGGAAGGAAGGAAGGAAGGAAGGAAGGAAGGAAGGAAGGAAGGAAGGAAGGAAGGAAGGAAGGAAGGAAGGAAGGAAGGAAGGAAGGAAGGAAGGAAGGAAGGAAGGAAGGAAGGAAGGAAGGAAGGAAGGAAGGAAGGAAGGAAGGAAGGAAGGAAGGAAGGAAGGAAGGAAGGAAGGAAGGAAGGAAGGAAGGAAGGAAGGAAGGAAGGAAGGAAGGAAGGAAGGAAGGAAGGAAGGAAGGAAGGAAGGAAGGAAGGAAGGAAGGAAGGAAGGAAGGAAGGAAGGAAGGAAGGAAGGAAGGAAGGAAGGAAGGAAGGAAGGAAGGAAGGAAGGAAGGAAGGAAGGAAGGAAGGAAGGAAGGAAGGAAGGAAGGAAGGAAGGAAGGAAGGAAGGAAGGAAGGAAGGAAGGAAGGAAGGAAGGAAGGAAGGAAGGAAGGAAGGAAGGAAGGAAGGAAGGAAGGAAGGAAGGAAGGAAGGAAGGAAGGAAGGAAGGAAGGAAGGAAGGAAGGAAGGAAGGAAGGAAGGAAGGAAGGAAGGAAGGAAGGAAGGAAGGAAGGAAGGAAGGAAGGAAGGAAGGAAGGAAGGAAGGAAGGAAGGAAGGAAGGAAGGAAGGAAGGAAGGAAGGAAGGAAGGAAGGAAGGAAGGAAGGAAGGAAGGAAGGAAGGAAGGAAGGAAGGAAGGAAGGAAGGAAGGAAGGAAGGAAGGAAGGAAGGAAGGAAGGAAGGAAGGAAGGAAGGAAGGAAGGAAGGAAGGAAGGAAGGAAGGAAGGAAGGAAGGAAGGAAGGAAGGAAGGAAGGAAGGAAGGAAGGAAGGAAGGAAGGAAGGAAGGAAGGAAGGAAGGAAGGAAGGAAGGAAGGAAGGAAGGAAGGAAGGAAGGAAGGAAGGAAGGAAGGAAGGAAGGAAGGAAGGAAGGAAGGAAGGAAGGAAGGAAGGAAGGAAGGAAGGAAGGAAGGAAGGAAGGAAGGAAGGAAGGAAGGAAGGAAGGAAGGAAGGAAGGAAGGAAGGAAGGAAGGAAGGAAGGAAGGAAGGAAGGAAGGAAGGAAGGAAGGAAGGAAGGAAGGAAGGAAGGAAGGAAGGAAGGAAGGAAGGAAGGAAGGAAGGAAGGAAGGAAGGAAGGAAGGAAGGAAGGAAGGAAGGAAGGAAGGAAGGAAGGAAGGAAGGAAGGAAGGAAGGAAGGAAGGAAGGAAGGAAGGAAGGAAGGAAGGAAGGAAGGAAGGAAGGAAGGAAGGAAGGAAGGAAGGAAGGAAGGAAGGAAGGAAGGAAGGAAGGAAGGAAGGAAGGAAGGAAGGAAGGAAGGAAGGAAGGAGAATCAGGGACTAAGTCAGGTATGCCCACTAGCCCAGGGCTGAGGAACCCCAGAACCAGGGACTAAGTCAGGTATACCCACTGCTGAGCCCAGGACTGAGGAACCCCAGAATCAGGGACTAAGTCGGGTATGCCCACTGCTGAGCCCAGGGCTGAGGAACCCCAGAACCAAGGGCTAAGTCAGGTACAGCCACTGCTGAGCCCAGGACTGAGGAACCCCAGAATCAGGGGACTAAGTTGTGTATACCCACTGCTAAGCCCAGGACTGAGGAACCCCAGAATCAGGGGACTAAGTTGTGTATACCCACTGCTAAGCCCAGGACTGAGGAACCCCAGAATCAGGGACTAAGTCGGGTATACCCACTGCTGAGCCCAGGGCTGAGGAACCCCAGAACCAGGACTAAGTCGGGTATACCCACTGCTGAGCCCAGAGCTGAGGAACCCCAGAACCAGGGACTAAGTCAGGTATACCCACTGCTGAGCCCAGGACTGAGGAACCCCAGAATCAGGGACTAAGTCGGGTACGCCCACTGCTGAGCCCAGGGCTGAGGAACCCCAGAACCAGGGACTAAGTCAGGTATACCCACTGCTGAGCCCAGGACTGAGGAACCCCAGAATCAGGGACTAAGTCGGGTACGCCCACTGCTGAGCCCAGGGCTGAGGAACCCCAGAACCAGGGACTAAGTCAGGTATAGCCACTGCTGAGCCCAGAGCTGAGGAACCCCAGAATCAGGGGACTAAGTCGGGTACGCCCACTGCTGAGCCCAGGGCTAAGGAACCCCAGAATCAGGGACTAAGTCGGGTACACCCACTGCTGAGCCCAGGGCTGAGGAACCCCAGGACCAGGGTCTAAGTCGGGTACACCCACTGCTGAGCTTGGGACTGCAGGGTATTTGGCTGTACCAAAACACAGTCTGCCGAGAAGCAGGCTTGGTGAAACGGGAAATGCTAGCCTGGGAATTCTCATGGAGAAGGGAAGGCAGCTAGATCCCCGCACATGTGAAGGCAAGACACTTCCAACTATTGATTCTCGGAGGCTCAGGCCTCACCCTTACAACCCAGAGGCCTGGGCACACCATGGCTGGTAGCCACTTTCATATGCTGCTGTATACATGCTCCAAGCCCCACCTCGGAACCCAAAACATGCACCCTACAGTTCCGAGTCCTCCAGCAATGTGGGGACGGAAGATCGGCATCGATCCTTTCAGACCCACGGTGTTATTTCATAAATGCAAAACCCATCCCTGTTATCCTGTGCCCGGTACCAATTGCCTTTGTCCCCTCCACTCTGGAAGCTTCGTAGTGAGGAACTCAAAGGAAGATTCTACATGAGGAGGACAAGAATGCCAGTGTGCTTAAAATGGATCCTGATAGCTAAATAAAGACGTCCATTCCTTGCCTTGTCTTATTTTAGCCCAACACAAGGCTAAAAATTATATTTCATGATTAACTTATAAACCTACAGAGGAAGAAAACCCCACTAATTTTGTTTGGGAATAAGTTTTCATTAGTGAAGGGACACAGGCTCCATCCCTCAGCAGCACAGGGGAGCAGAGGAACAAAGAACTAGAGGGTCTGGAGTCTTAGAGCCCAAGCCCCGGATGCTATTTAATGTAACACACAAAGGAAGTGCGTGACGCTGTGTCCACACCAGTATGCTGATCGGCCAGGACTGTCAGCAGACACAGTGTAGTGTGTCCTCAACCCTGTTCTACAAGTATTTATTTATTTATTTATTTATTTATTTATTTATTTATTTGAAAGAGAAAGAAGGAGAAAGAGAGAGAATGGGTATGCCAGTGCCTCCAGCCAACAAACTCCAGACACATGCACCACCTTGTGCATCTGGCTAATGTGGGTCCTGGGGGATCAAACCTGGGTCCTTTGGCTTTGCAGGCAAACACCTTAACCACTAAGCCATCTCTCCAGCCCCTCAACCCCTTTTACTAATTACCCACAATCCAGGTTCAGCTAGCTGAAAAAGCACATGGGATTATATAGGAACAGAAGATGGCTTCTCAAGGCCAGCAGAGAATGGCCCATTGTGCCTTCTCACCCACAGTGGCCTTACCGCAGGTGTACGTGGGTCTGCATGCGCCAGGGTTAGTCAGGGTTGGCTGGAGGCCTCCTTCACAGGCAGGCACTACAGGCAGGTCACAGTTCACCAGGTCACACACTAAGGGCCAAGAGAGAGAGGTCCACGCAGCATTTATCAGGTTACTCTTATAACACCTGAGGGCGGGACCTGCATGCCCGCCCCTGTGTCCTCCCACTGCCTTAGGTGATGGTCCAAGAGATGGAAATAAAAGAGGGATGGGATGATGAAGTAAAAATAGATAGATGATAGATAGATAGATAGATAGATAGATAGATAGATAGATAGATAGATTTTTGATGATGGATGTTAGATACACAGGAGAAAGAAAGAAAGAAAGAAAGAAAGAAAGAAAGAAAGAAAGAAAGAAAGAAAGAAAGAAAGAAAGAAAGAAAGAAAGAAAGAAAGAAAGAAAGAAAGAGAAAGAAGATTGGATGGTGGATAGATGGTTAGACATAGAGAAGAAAGATAACAGATTGGAAGATTGCTGGGTAGATGATTAAGTACATAGGAGAAAGAAAAGGGGAGAGAAAGAAAGAAAGAAAGAAAGAAAGAAAGAAAGAAAGAAAGAAAGAAAGAAAGAAAGAAGAAAAGGGAGGGAAGGAAGGAAGGAAGGAAGGAAGGAAGGAAGGAAGGAAGGAAGGAAGGGAGGAAGGGAGATTGGATGGTGGATAGATGGATAGATGGTTAGACATAGAGAAGAAAGATAAATGATTGGATGATTGCTGGGTAGATGATTAGATACATAGGAGAAAGAAAAGGGGAAAGGAAGAAAGAAAGGAAGAAAGAAAGAAAGAAAGAAAGAAAGAAAGAGAGAGAGAGAGAGAAAGAAAGAAAGAAAGAAAGAAAGAAAGAAAGAAAGAAAGAAAGAAAGAAAGAAAGGAGGGAGGGAGGGAAAAGAACATTGATGGTGGATGGATGGATGGTTACGTACACAGAAGAAAGACAGAGAGGGAGGGAGGAAACGAGAGATCGATGGATAGATGTCTTCACATTGATTAATTTCATCATCTGGTAAGAGTTGCAGGCTCCAGCTATGTTGGAATCTTCCAGAGCTCAAATTCCCCTCCTTACAGTGGGAACGCTGCCTTCGGCCAGCCCAAGTACTTCCTGAACTAGAGCAAGCGTGGAGCCTGGCGCCCTGAAGGAGCTCGCATTTGCCTCTAAAATGGGGAACCCTAGCTCAATGAAACTTCCGGGTCTCTCTACAACCAGCAATCTCACTGGTTCCGCAGAATTCTTCTCAAGTCGGATTGCCCTCCCCTAGAAGATTCTTTGTATCTCTCACAGATGTCCTTAGCCTAAACCAGCTTCCCGTGTTACTGACTTCTTTCCTCGATCCTGCATTTGCCCTTGATCTGTCCGCTCTGCTAGGGACTGAGGCACATAAAGGTAGGCGTTACTTTATACGAAAGCAGCAGAGCGACACTTTCCTGAGGACCCCGATGCATCTTCGGCTTCTTCCCTCGGCCCCTTCAATCCCTTCTTGGCTTGTGGTGTTCACTGTGGCTCTCACAGAGGGAGGGGTCAGGAACTGGCCCTCAGCCGGGGTATCTCTCTATGAGCTCACTGCCAATTTTAGATGTCCACCCCTCGAGACTTTCTCTGAGCAGTTAATTAGTGTGCACATCTGCCAGCACAGGGGGGCCACGGAGCCATCATCATTGGTTCTGAAATCACGGCCTCATACCGTCACCCTGCCACATTCTGGAGTTTGCAGGCCTGCCACACAATCCTACAGCAAGCTTCTGACATTCTGGGTCTGCATGTGACCTTCTCCACATATAGAGTCCTCAAAAACGTACAAAAACAGTAAGTTTGGGCTGGAGAGATGGCTTAGTGGTTAAGGCGCCTGCCTCCTAAGCCTAAGAACCCGGTTCCAATCTCCAGGTCCCACGTTTAGCCAGATGCCAAGTGACGCAAGGGTGCAATGCCGCACTTGACCACAAGGAGGCGCACGCATCTGGATTTCGTTCACAGCGGCTGAGAGGCTGCTGGCGTGCCCATCTCTATCTGTCTTCCTCTCCCTCTCTCTCTGTGTCTCTCTCCAAAATAAAAAAATAAAAAAATAAAAACAGTAAGTTCACGGTGGTCTTCGGTAAGTTTCCGTAGCCCTGGTCATTAACCCATTCTATGACTGCTCTTACAACTTACATTTAATCTCTATCATAGAATTTTTCTGAATAAGATCTTACCTTAAGAAGGTTTTTTTGTTTTTTTTTTAATCTAGCCTGCCTGTACCCACAGCCTTTTGTACGCCATGTGACTGAGTGTATCCATCTTTTGGGAGCTATGACATGTTTCTCCTGGAGCTGGGATGGGGTTTGGACCCTGCAGAAACATGGGAGGTAGGCACATACCACACTCATACTCAGGGCAGCACTGGTTTGCATCTTGCTTGAGGCGGGCTACTTCACATGGGCCACACGTGGGAGCTGCAGAAGAATGGTGACAAAAGTCAGAGAGGGCAAGGATGGTCCACCTTAGGGTTGTCAGTGTTTGTGTTCACTGTAAACCAGCACGGGGACCTTAGGCCATGGGATGGGCAGAACGAGGCTCCATAACACCCTTAAATTTAGTCTCCAAAGGACCCTGAGTCCCACACCAGGGTAGTGACAGGAGGGCAGGGATGGGTCTGAGAGTATCCAGTCCAGGTACACAAAGGAACCCCGAAGTCCAGCAAGGGGAAACACAGAGGAGTCAAGAAAGCCAACTCCCCCCGGTCCATATAAGAATTGGTCACCATGTCCAAGACAGGCCAGCCGGGAGGCCCACAAGCCCTCCTCCCTCCGAGGGCAGCAGGCCACGGGGACTTGCTCACCTCTGGCCGTGGGGCAGGGCTGTGACGTGCAGTTGATTTTCCTCCCGCTAAGGCATGTGCAGATTTGACAGGGCTGGTGGTCTGGAATCCAGGTATCCAGGAACTGAAGGGGTAAACAAGGCTCAGCATGGGCCCAGGTTACTCACAGGCAAAGCCCTCCTGGGAGATAACAGAAGCCATTTCTCCCCCTTCTGGCTTGGCTTTCTCTCCTGAGGCCCAGTTCTTGACCCCTCTTTGTGCAAGAGCCACGCAAGTGAACACAACAAGCCCAGAGAGAGCTAGAAGGTCAGATGGAAGACGCTGGAGATGCATGAGGGTCCTCAGAAAGGCTGTCACCTTGCTGCTTTCAGGGAAATAACAAACACCGAGTTTTAGACAGTGCTGGAACTTTCCCGCTAGCTTCTCTGGCGGTGGCAGTAGATTAAAAGAATACTAGAAAGAAGTTCCCAGGCCAAATGAGAAGGTAGGGTGTAGCCTGGAAAAGCGTGTCTGCGCCGAGCTTAAGAAAACGGGGTGGTGGGCTGGAGAGATGGCTTAGTGGTTAAAGTGCTCCCCCAAGAAACCTAAGGACCCAGGTTCGATTCCCCAGTTCCCTCATAAAGCCAGATGCACAAGGTGGTGCATGCGTCTGGAGTTCATTTGCGGTGGCTAGAGGCCCTGGCACACCCAGTCTCTCTCTCTCTCTCTCTCTCTCTCTCTGCCTCTTTCTTTCTCTCTAATAAATAAGATATTTTTATTTATTTTTTTCAGTTTTTTCGAGGTAGGGTCTCACTCTACCTCAGGCTGACCTGGAATTCACTATGTAGTCTCAGGGTGGCCTCGAACTCATGGTGATTCTCCTACCTCTGCCTCCTGAGTGCTGGGATTAAAGGCATGTGCCATCGTGCCCTATTATAAGTAAAATATTTAAAAAAAAAAAAAAAAGACAATAGGGGGGCTGGAGAGATGGCTTAGCGGTTAAGGCGCCTGCCTGCCAAGCCTAAGAATGCCGGTTCCAATCTCCAGGTCCCACGTTTAGCCAGACGTAAAGTGATGCAAGCGCACAATGCCGCACTTGACCACAAGGGGACGCACATGTCTGGAGTTCATTCACAGCAGCTGAGAAGCTGCTGGCACGGCCATTCTCTCCCTCTCTCTCTCTCTCCCTCTCTCTCTCTCTCTCTCTCTGTCTCTCTCTCTCTCTCTCTGCATCTTCCTCTCTGTCTGTCTCTCCCTCTGTCTCTCTCAAATAATAATAAAAAAAGACAATAGGGTGGGAAGAGCTGAGAGGAGGAGATCAAGACTCCTTGTGCCATCACCATGGGTGCCAGAAGCCATTTCACAGGCCTGGTGCTCCTCTCCGCTTCCTCGGGAGAGGGTCTGCCAGAGACGGAGCAGCCTTCCCACCGTTGCACACATCCAAGCTCCTGGATGGGCGACATTTCTCTGTGCCTCAGTTTCCCTGCTTTACAATGAGGGTGCTCAGCCTGCCAGGACCAGTAAGGGGGTGACTAGCCAAGGACCTGCTGCAGAGCAATGATCTTCCACGCGGGATGCAGAGCTAGGTGCTCACTTGCTAGTCAGCCGCCAGGTTTAACCTAAACTCACGCTTCCAATTGAAACGCAGGGGCCAGAGAGATGGCTCAGCAGGAAGAGTGCTTGCTGCATAAGCACGAGGAACTGAGTTCAGTTCCCAGCATCCACGCAAAAAAAGCCCAACTTGGTCACACGTGCCTGTTTAATGCCAGGAGGACAGGGACAGAAGGGTCACTCGGACTCCCTAGTCAGCTAGTCTAGCCAAAAAAAAACAAAAACGAGAAGCTCCAGGTGCAGTGAACTCTGTCTGGGGTGAAAACCCAGAGGGATGACATCCTCTCCTACCTTCCACGCACACGCACAGGGAGCACGCACACACCTGCACATACACCACATGCACGTGCACACACACACCCAAAATAATGAATTAAATTCAGGTTAAGCTGCCTCTGAGGAGGGAAAGGAAGAAGGAAGAGAGGGAGGGAGGGAGGGAGGAAGGGAGGAGAGAGAGAAGAAGAAAGGAAGGAGGGAAGGAGGGAAGGAGAGAGGGAGGGAGGGAGGGAAGGAAGGAAGGAAGGGGAAGGAAGGAAGAGAAAAAAAGAAAAGAGCGCTTCAGAAGGCGACAAGATGTCCCGAGATGTGGGTGACCAGAGCAGTCTCAAGAAAGTGCACTTAGGAAGCATGGGAGGGATTCTGCACAGAGGAAAGGAGAAGAAACTCCAGGTAGGGCCAAGTAGATCAAATGGTGGGTAAGTGGGCATGGGGCCGGGGTGGCCTGGCAATGGGGATGAAGTAGGCAGATAGCCTTGTGTGTCCTCCTGAGTGGGTTGGTGACTAAGAGGGCAAGATGCAGCCTGAAACTTTTAACAGGATCTGCCTCAGAAAGAAGTGTGTTAGGAGCTGGAGAGACGGCTTAGCGGTTAAGGTGCTTGCCCAAGAAGCCTAAGGACCCAGGTTCTACTCTCTAGATCCCATGTAAGCCAGATGCACAAAGGTGAGGCAAGCACAAGGTCGCACAAGCCCACTAGGTGGCACAAGTGTCTGGAGTTCGATTGCAGTGGCTGAGGTCCTGGCACACCAATTCTCTATATTTCTCTGTCTTCCTCTCTCTCTCTCTTTCTCTCTCTAAAATAAAAAATTTTAATTTTTTTTTTTTTTTTTGTTTTTTTCGAGGTAGGGTCTCACTCTGGTCCAGGCTGACCTGGAATTAACTATGTAGTCTCAGGGTGGCCTCGAACTCTCGGCGATCCTCCTACCTCTGCCTCCCAAGTGCTGGGATTAAAGGCGTGCGCCACCACGCCCGGCTTTAATTTTTTTTTAAAAAAGAAAGAAGTGGGGCCTGGAGAGATGGCTTAGTGGTTAAACGCTTGCCTGTGACGCCTAAGGACCACGGTTTGAGGCTCGATTCCCCAGGACCCACGTAAGCCAGATGAACAAGGTGTTGCATGCATCTGGAGATCATTTGCAGTAGCTAGTAGCTGGATGCCCTGGCGTGCCCAATCTCTCTCTCTCTCTCTCTCTCTGCCTCTTTCTCTGTCTGTCACTTTCAAATAAAATAAATAAAAACTAAAAAAAATGAAATTAAAAATAAAAAGAAAGAAGTGTATTAAAAACAAAACTGGTGACTGCGAGTGGGACGGAGAAGGGAAGGACTAGGAATAGAAAAGCAAAAACAAGCCGGGTGCACACCTGTAATCCCAAAACAAGGGAGGGCAAGGCAGGACAGCTAGTTCAAGGCTAGCCTTGGCTCAGTAATGAGACCCTGCCTCAAAAAGAAAACCAAAACAGGGCTGGAGAGACAGATGGTTTAGGGGTTAAAGCGCCTGCATGCTAAGCCTAAGAATGGTGGTTCCAATCTCCAGGTCCCACGTTTAGCCAGATGCAAAGTGACGCAAGGGCGCAGTGCTGCACTTGACCAAAAGGGGGCGCACGCATCTGGATTTCGTTCACAGCAGCTGAGAGGCTGCTGGCGCGCCCATCTCGATCAGTCTCCCTCTCTCTGTGTCTCTCTCCAAAAAAAAAAAAAAAAAAAAAAAGAAAAGAAAAGAAAACCAAAACAAAGAACCTAAAAGAGAGGCTACCACAGCTGCTATTCCTATTCCTACCCAAAAGCTGCAGAAAAAAAGGGGAGAAGCACAGGGCGCTGGCCTTGGAGGCCTGGGGTCTACAGAGAGGAAATGGAAAAGGAGGGGTCCTGGGAGCGTGTTTCTGTTTCTAAATGTACGCTTCGGGTATTTAGACTAAAAGAATAAGGAAGTTTCCAGATACCCAGGAGTGTGCAGTTCCACGGCAGCTGCCAAGACAGGTGTTTCTTCTTCTGTTCAAGGCAGTGGCCCCTGAACGGTTTGACAATTCGCTAAAAGGTGCCTTTGAGGTGCCACAGGCCTAGCTATGCACCAGAGGACCAGCAGAGGGCGCTGGTGCACGGACCACTACCCCCCACCTCCACCCCACCCCCCGCCCAGCTGAGTACCAGGGTCAAGTGCAGACAGGAGTGAGAGTGAGCTGATGTTCAAGTTAAAATAAAACATCCAAAAAGAACAATCTAGAGACAACCAAGCTGTTCGCCCCAGCACGTCTTCACACACCACCCACCACTAACCCGAAGATTTGGCAGAAGACACAAATGACATGTTGGTCCTGAACAGCAGTTTCAGAGCTACAGAGAGAGAAGGTGAGGAAAAGAGGAGGCGGCCACAGGCTCCTGAGTGGAGAAGAGCCCAGGCCTCGCTGGCCGAGGTGGAGATGCCTGCACAGCACAGCACGTCCCGGCAGCTCCCTCCTGGCAGAGACAGCCTGTGTGCAGCCCAGACCCCTCTGAGCCCGCTACAGACTCTCACATCTTCACAGAGCCTTCTGCAAAAGAGGCAAGAGCTATGGAAACTGGTAAATATTTTCCCCTTTCCCAGGGTACAATAGATTTAAACCCTGGTTTATTTCCCTGAAGGAAGATTTTTTTTTTCTGGGCTTTATTTTCAAGTCTAAAAATTCATTTAATGCAAATGTTCTTTGTATGAGGTTTTCATGCTCTCTCTGCCTCAAAAGTGGAAGTCGAAAAGGCAGGTGGTTGGATACGATGTTCGTTTTCTCTCATTTAAGCTCTATTTTCTGAATAACTAAAACCGGCTGTGTTCTCGTCAAAGGTCTTGATTCATTTTATGACACTTGATTTTTTTTTTAATATGAGACTTTTTATGTCCCAAATATTTCACCATTTGGACAGATTCCTTAATGCAACTCCAATGCCTAGTGCAGTGTGTCGCGTTGGCGGTGAAGAGCGCAGAGGAGGGAGAATGAGTAAGAGAGAAACAGTGGAAGGGGAGGTTTGAATTCGCGGGCTTCAGGCTTTCAGGACCTGCAGACATCCAGCCCTCGTGATCCAGAAGCATTGCGAAAGAACTTACTCCCCAGCCCGGAGAAACCCAAAGAAGAGGAGGGTGTTCTTGTCTTTGGAAGAACCGTGCCATTCCCAGCAGAACCAGTGGTCTACCATATGTAAAGGTGATGCATCAGTGGGCCCTGGAAGAGCCCGGAGTGATGTAAATCAGAGAGGAATGTCAGGTTTTGCTAAAATCAGGAACATTATGGTCCAAGCAGTTCCTTGATTTGGCAATTTGACTCCTTCATTTTTCCTTTTCCCCCATTGTTTTGTTTTGTTTTCCCCCATTGTTTTGTTTTTGAGGTAGGGTCTCACTCTGGTCCAGGCTGACCTGGAATTCACTATGGAGTCTCAGGGTGGCCTCGAACTCATGGCGATCCTCCTACCTCTGCCTCCTGAGTGCTGGGATTAAAGGGGTGCACCACCACGCCCAGCCCCCTATTTTTTTAACTTTATTATTTTGTTTTGTTTTTAACTTTTATTTATTTGAGACAGAGAGATGGAGAGTGAGAATGGATGCACCAGGGCCTCCAGCCACTGCAAACGAACTCCAGGTTAAGGTGTTTGCCTGCAAAGCCGAAGGACCCCGGTTCGATTCTCTAGGACCCACGTGAGCCAGATGCACAAGGGGTGCATGCATCTGGAATTCATTTGCAGTGACTGGAAGACCCTGCATGCCCATTCACTCCCTCCCTCTCTCTCTCTCTCTTTCTCTCTCTCTCTCTCTCATAAATAAATAAATAAATAAATAAATAAATAAATAAATAAAATATATTTTAAAATGAATAAAATTTAAAAAGATCCCCTTCCTGGCTCTTACAATGTCAGGGATGCTCTAATGTAGCTATTGTGGTTACTGTTTCCATCATTCTCCTTGGATGGCTAGCTGTACCACAAGGTCTTCTGGCTGTCACTAAAACACAGGGGTAAGCTACCTCCCCTGGTGCACTAAGAGAGAAAGGTTCTCCCTGGTGATAATGAGTAGGTCGTAGGTCTGGTCTTGAGGGCAACCTGTGACCACAGACCATTCTCCTTGGGTAGAAGACCACCATGCTTGGTAGCATCGCTGGCGAGGGGACAGGACAGGGCCACTGCACACGCCCGTATGTACACAAACACATGCTGCACCAGACCCTGAACCTATGCATGGTCTCAACTTGCAAAAGAGATCACCATCATGATAGACAAAGAGGGGAAAGTTTGGTAAATACCCCTTTCAAAGTGCACTCATGAGCTCCTAAAAAAGCTAAAAATTCGATGACTCAATGACTTAAGCAAACTGGCCTTAAGATAGATGAAAGAGAAAGAGCCTCCTTCTGCAACAGAAAGAACGAGATTTGGGGGCTTACATGGAGCTCCAAATTCTGGGTCCACCTCCCAAGTCCATCAGTCACAGTGTCCACAGGCAAGTGAGCTAAGCTCCTAGTTGCGCAGTTTCTGTGCATATTCATGAGCAACGTGAGAAAAGCTAGTGCATTCTGGTAGAACCCTAGTTCAAAGGTATGTTACATGCATGTGCTCTCTCTCTCTCTCTCTCTCTCTCTCTCTCCGTCTCTCTCTCCCTCTCTGCCTGTTTCTCTCTGTCATAAATAAATAAATAAATAAATAAATAAATAAATAAATAAATAAATAAAATATTTTAAAATCTGTTAGGCTGTTCAGCTAGCATTGCTTAAACTCACTTGGTAAGTACTAAGCCCTGAAAACCACGCCTTTAAAGAGCATTGAGATAAAGCAGGTCCAGTACTGTAAAGAGCATTGAGATAAAGCAGGTCCAGTAGTGTAAAGAGCATTGAGATAAAGCAGGTCCAGTAGTGTAAGGCACCCAGAACATCCGACCAGCAGGAGATATCACCATATAATCCGCTCTTTCCCTCCTGGGCTTCTATAGCATTCTGCATGCACGAATAAAAATAATACAAATGACGAGAGGGGGAGGGGACATGATGGAGAGTGGAGTTTCAAAGGGGAAAGTGGGGGGGAGGGATGTTGTCTACAATTAAGGAAGTTGTCAATTAAAAAAAAAAAACTAGTAGGGCTGGAGAGATGGCTTGGCGGTTAAGGCACCTGCTACCAAGCCTAAGAATAGCAGTTCCAATCTCCAGGCCCCACGTTTAGCCAGACGCAAAAGTGATGCAAGGGTGCAATGCTGCACCTGTCCACAAGGGGGCGCACACGTCTGGAGTTCATTCACAGTGTCTGAGAGGCTGCTGGCGGGCCCATTCTCTCTCTCTCTCTCTTTCTCTATCTCTCTCAAATAAAACAAAAAGTAACTAATAAAATAACTTAAAAAAAATAATACAAATGACATGGTCACAACACTGTGGTATCTGACCCTACATTGAATCCGAGAGAGACCCAGGATTTGAACCAAGATCTGTACTAATTCAAAGCCTTTATACATGCTGCCCCCCCAACCCTCAATGACCCCTTCAGAGTCTCCCAGCCCCAGAAGTTGGAAGGGACCAAACCAAGAGAAAAGCCACCCTATATGAGGGGACAGATCAGAGTACCCACCTGATGGTGGACTGCATCGTCCCCAACACACTGAGTACAGGCCTCCTCAGGGACACAGCCGCCGTCCAGCATGACCTGGTGCGGGGGGCAGAAGCAGCCTTCCGAGGGGTGGTCCCCACAGGAGCTCGTGTTGCCATCACAGTGCCGGGGACAACCCTGCTCACAGTGACTATATACCAAAGATGGTGGACACGGCATAGCTGCAGACAGAGAAGAAGGTCACTCTGGGTGGCCTGCACCAGCAAGCAGAAAACAGAGGCACAGACGATGCAAGGTGAGCAATCTCCCCAACCCACCGGCTGGAACAAGCAGGCCTAACTTCTGTCACTTCTGTCATTTTTGTCACTGTCATTCTGTCCATCTTCCGCAGAAGTAGAATTTGTACCTGAGTCTACAGTGACCCAGATGAAAGATGACAACCTTTGTTGCAATGAAGTGAGGTCATATATGACCAGGTTCTGACCAGCAAACATAAAGAAAAGTGTAGGGGCTGGAAAGATGGCTTAGCGGTTAAGGTATTTGCCTTCAAGGCCAAGGGACCCAGGTTCAATTCCCCAGGACCCATGTAAGCCAGATGCACAAGGGGGTGCACACATGTGGAGTTTGTTTGCAGTGGCTGGAGGCCCTGGCGTGCCCATTCTCTCTCTCTGTGTGTGTGTGTGTGTGTGTGTGTGTGTGTGTGTTTGTTTCTCTCTCGCGCGCGCGCTCTTAAATAAATAAATAAATAAATAAATAAATAAATAAATTTAAGGAAGGAAGGGAGGGAGGGAGGGAGGGAGGAGAAGTGCAGTAGTGTGCTGTGGTAGAGTCCGTGAATCTTACAAGGACAGCTGGCTTGTCCTTTGTCCCCTCTCCCTCCTGCCCCAGACTGCTGGTGGGTGGTGATGACTACAGCTCAATCCTGAACCAGAGCGAGGGAATCCAAGCCAAAGTCCAGCATCCATGGGTACCCACGCTGCGACAACTGTGCCACGGAGAATTTGTTTCTCTGCTACTTACAGCCAAATCTAGTCCTGACTAATTATGTGAAAGCACCATGGTTCTCTCTGGAATATACACGTGTCTAATGCTTTAAAAATCTTGCAATTAGAGCCGGGCGTGGTGGTGCACGCATTTAATCCCAGCACTCGGGAGGCAGAGGTAGGAAGATCACCGTGAGTTCAAGGCCACCCTGAGAATACAGAGTGAACTCTAGGACAGCCTGAACTAGAGTGAGACCCTACCTCGAAACCCCCCCCAAAAAAAAAAAAAACATCTTGCAATTAAATCAGGAATCCATTGTGATGAGCAGTGGTCACAAGGTGACTCTCCTTCTCACATTATGAGCCTGGTTGGCAAACTCTGTCACATTCTTTTTTTTTTAAACGTAAGAGAGACAGAGAGAGGGGGGGAATGGGTGCGCCAGCAGCCTTTCAGCAGCTGTGAACGGACTCCACACGCGTGCACCCCCTTGTGCACATATGTGACATTGCGCACTCGTGTCACTTTTGCGTCTGGCTAAACGTGGGACCTGGAGATTTGAATGGGTGTTCTTGGGCTTCGCAGGCAGGCACCTTCACCATTAAGCCTTCTCACCAGCCCAGTCACATCCTTATGCCCAGGCAGGTGGTAAGGCTTTCTAAAGATCTGGAACACGGGATTTTTCTCTGAAGGCACAATAAACTGCCAGGGTATATGCAAAGCAAATAGCAAGTAGAGAAGGTGACATCCATAACCAAGAAAGTGACATTTTGACCCTTGATTGAAAGTAGATTGGCCATGTTGCTGAAGACTTCACATGCTTGGGCTGTGAAGTCAATGAAAAATCTTGCTGGAGCTGAGCTGAAAACCTCATCCATGTAGACCAGCTGATAGAGAGCTGGAAGAAGCTACACTGCATGCAGCTCCATGGGAGAGAGAGAAATAGCCAGTGGAGATACTCAAGAGTGGACACTGCAAGCCTTAAGTTTGGCCAGCCAGGCCAAATGAGCCAACGGGTCCAACAGTGGCATGTCTGTTATGGGGGAAACTAATTGCTCTCTAATTGGACTGGAGGCCCGCTCCATGGGAGGGAATACATGCCTGATACTGAAAACCTATGATGGGGAAATCATGAGCCCTGGGGGTGCAACACTTGCTAGTGTCTGGCCAAATGCTCACCAAACTGTCTGGTAAGCACTTCTCTTAATGTTCATACCCATACATTACTACTACTCTCACTTTTGATTAGAGAAGCTTCTCTTTTCAGATAGCTGTGACCTCTGGGATGACTCAAAAGGCACCATAGGGCTGGAGAGATGGCTTAGCAGTTTAGCCACTTGCCTGTGAAGCCTAAGGACCCATGTTCAATCTCCAGATTCCATGTAAGCCAGACACACAAAGGTGAGGCAAGCGGAAAGTCACATATGCCCACTAGGTGGCACAAGTGTCTGGAGTTCAATTTCAGTGGCTGAGGCCCTGGTGCACCAATTCTCTCTCCCTCTCTCCCTCCCTCTCTCTCTCCCTCACACGCACACTCTCTCTAAAAAATGAAACATGATTTTTTTAAATGCACCAACCATAGTGCTGAGAAGAAGTTACAGAAGAGTGCTCAGCACTGAAACATCTCTATCACACCTTCCAAGGCTCAGGGTCCATTGAGGAAGAGGGGGCAGAAAGAATGTAAGAGCCAAAGGAAGAGTAGGACTCCTTACAACGTGCTCCTCCAGACACAAACCGGCCTGGATATCCATGACCTCAGTGCCTGACACTACCTACACAAGACCATCATGATGGGAGGAAAAGATCATGACATCAAAATAAAAGAAAGACTGATGGAGAGAGGGAGGGGATATGATGGAGAGAGGAGTTGTGAAGGGGAAAGTGAGGAAGGGAGGGAATTATCATGGTTTATTGTCTATAATTATGAGTTGTTGATAATAAAAATTATTTTTAAAAAAATTTTTAAAGGGCTGGAAAGATGGCTTAGTGGTTAAGGCGCCTGCCTCCTAAGCCTAAGAACACCAGTTCCAATGTCCAGCGGTTCCAATCCCCAGGTCCCATGCTTAGCCAGATGCAAAGTGACACAAGGGCACAATGCCACACTTGACCACAAGGGGGCGCAGGCATCTGGATTTCGTTCGCAGCAGCTGAGAGGCTGCTGGTATCCCCATCTCTGTCTTCCTCTCCCTCTCTGTCTCTGTGTCTCTCTCCAAAAAAAAAAAATTTTTTAAAGAAAATAGATTGAGACAATTGTGCACAGGAACTCAAAAACTCAGAGTTCAAAGGGACCTGGAGCAAGCCCAACTCTTTTATGCAGAAAAACTAAGAAGCAGGCAATCACTGTCCGAGCTGAGATGCCCAGGTCCTCCAGCCCCTGGCCAAAGCTGCTGAGATCCGTGATGACAAAACGCTGAGACTCCGACATGCTCAGAACATCAGTGATTACATCCGACATAAATCAAAGGTGCTCAGGTTCGCCATTATTATTTTTTTTTTCGAGGTAGGGTCTCACTCTGGCCCAGGCTGACCTGGAATTAACTATGTAGTCTCAGGGTGGCCTCGAACTCACAGCGATCCTCCTACCTCTGCCTCCCGAGTCCTGGGATTAAAGGCGTGCACCACCACGCCTGGCCATTATTTTTACTCTAATATCCTTGGAGGTCAAGACCCAGCTCTGACTTATCCCACTGCCCCCCTCCCCCCAGCCCATTTCAAACAATAAATAAAGGGCATGTCCGACTTAGGAAAGCAAGCCTACACTTGCGATCCTGTTGGGGAATGAATAGCATTTTGGGAACCAAATGACAACAGCACCACTCACGCATCGATATCCTGCTCAGCGAGTTTTTGCCCTGGCTGGGTAGAACTGTTCTGGCTAGGCCACACTTTGCTGATGCTAAAATGTGCCCAACACACTCAATTCACAACTGTTTTGGATTATAGAAATATGAACCAAAAGGCCCGAGCTTCGATTTACACAGAAATTCTACATTGAAAGTACTCAAATATCCAGCATGTCTGGTCCTAACTGGAATCCTAGGTAATAGGACATATATGGGTTTTGATCTTCGTTAGACAGACCGGGGTGAGCTGGGTGGTCAGGATGTTTTAGGGACGTGACATCTCAGCACGCGTGTCGACTCACCACAGAAATCAGGTGTCCTCCAGTCAACACAGACCCCACTGGTCCGACAGAGGTGGGCGTAAGAGGCAATCACTTCACATACTTGCTCCCGGTGGCAACCATCCTGTTGGCAGATGGCATAAAACGTGGCTGGGGCAAGCACTTTATGGCACTCAGCAAACAGCGCTGACAGGAGGACCTGGCAGTGGGAGATGTCAGAGACAGGACACAACTCCTCGGGCACAGGCTGACACAGAGAGCCCGGCTGCTGCACAGTCCAATCCTGGACCAATGTCTTCCAGTCCGGGGTGACCGTGCCATTACGCAGCATGAAGTCACTGGCCCCATTTTCATCACAGATTCCTAGAGAAACAAAGAATGACAAAGATGCCACAGAGCTGGCCATTCTCCACCCCGCAGCATGCTCTGACCCTTTGCTGCTGGGTGCTTCAAACTAGATCCAGCACTATGGGCATAGGACCACCTGAGGAGCCCCACAAGGAAGGGTGGCCATTAAGGGGAGGGACGTGGAGAGCACGCTCTTACCACAGAGGCCACGCATCTGCGAAGCAAAGGTCTTGGGGCTCAGCTGTATTTGGAACTCATTGTTTCGTGGAGTGAATGTTAAAATGTGGCCCAGTTGGTTGAATCTGACTTCATGCATAATGGCGCCGTAGACATTGACTTCCATGTTCCCGCCCACATAAGGGACAGGAACGAGTCTCCCGTTCACCGCCACCTGTGCCAAGAAGAAAAAGACTCGTCGGTGGTCCCGGCTTGCTGGAAGTCCTCGAACGTTGCTCTTCACGTCTCCTGAGCATTCATCCCACTCAACCACAGGGCTGCCCTCAAGGCCTGATGTGTGTCAGCAATGCTTCCAGAACAAAGGGGCTGAGCAGAGCTGGGCAGCACAGATAAATATAAGACGGAGCAGGGTGGTCCACACCAGGAACCTGAAAGCCCAGGGCTCTGGAAGGCCTCAGTGGGGCAGGGAGACCTCTTCAGAAGAAGCCAAGAAAGTCGCCATTTGGCCAGCATGCTGGGGCAGGGGCTCAGGCATCTCACAGGACCCTTGTCGTGCACATGTGGCCCATTAGGCTCTTGTTCTGTAGACTACCACCGTGTATCCTATCAAGCACATTAACATGGCCTCACATCCTTGAAGACAAGCAATTCCTGCTGTAAAAATTTTGGAAGGCTTTTGTATCACTTTGATTTTAATATTTTCTGGCTACGCATTACTCGTTGAATATATGACGAGCTATGACTCTTTAGCAATTAGTGATCTTATTCAGGAATTCCCACAAAGTGAGAAGTTGTTTTCACACAATGAAATATTTATGATTGCTAAATGAACATAATATAACCTTTTGTACGCATTTAATCAGACATTTATTTATAGCTGTTTGGCAGTTTCCTTTTGAAATTTTGGAACCAGACATTTTGGCCCTAAGTATTTTCAGAGGCCCTGATTTAGGTACTAAATATTTCCCTTTGGAAGGCTCACAAGCCTTGGGCACTGGGCGCATACAATCCCTGCTGGGTAGACAGTCTCCGTGCCAACCCAGTTCTCTACCGGTGCCAGAAACTGACACTAAATTCATCATTTAATCCTATCTAAAATTGTTTCGCGCTTCCAAATCTGGACCCAGAGCAACATGAAATCACACCAAAACAAGGGAGATGGCAACGGAGCCCTCAAGAAGAGGGCGCTCTGCTTGTGGAGCAGAAGGCTGAGACCCTGAGGGCGGCATCAGCTAAAACCGGTTAAAACCAGCTGCCACCAGCTCTACGTGGCATCTCTGACATTCCACTGCTGCCTTGGCTCGGGACCCACAGCCAAAGCCCTCACCTCCATGTCACTGTGGAGCTCGAGCGAGAGGCCGGCATGCTTCAGTTCGATGGATCTCATGCAGGTCTGTGTCACCCCAGGGCTGCAGGCTCCGTTGTGGAGGGTCACCTCCAGGTCCTGCTCCAGGCTTTGAAACAGGACGTAGGAGCAGCTGCCCGTCAACTTGAAGTTCTGCCCACTGAAGGTGACGATGTGCCGAGTGGAGCTGCCCGTGCACACACCTGATTGGAAAGAGCAGAAGCCGTGGACTGACAGCAGGCAGACAGGCAGCTTGACCACGCTACACACAGGCAAGTACAGACGGGACCTGCGTTTGCCCTTGGAGGGCCTCTTGTCTGGTGAGCCTGAGACTGTAAAAGCCGAGGTAAGTGACACCTGGCCATTAAAAATATTTTCCTCGGGCTGGAGAGATGGCTTAGCGGTTAAGGCGCCTGCCTGCTAAGCCTAAGGACGCTGGTTCCAATCGCCAGCGGTTCCAATCTCCAGGTCCCACGATTAGCCAGATGCAAAGTGACGCAAGGGTGCAATGCCGCACTTGCCCACAAGGGGGCGGACGTGTCTGGAGTTTGTTCACAGCGGCTGAGAGGCTGCTGGCGCGCCCATTCTCTCTGTCTCCCTCTCCCTCTTTCTCTCCTCTCTGTCTCTCTCTCTCTGTCTCTCTCCAAAAAATATATATTTTTTCCTCAAGGGAGTTTTAGTAGGGTGAATATTATACAGATAACGTGCAATTTGAACCATCTAGTCTCCCGGGATGCCTGGCCCAAGAAACAAAGTTTAAGTTCCAGGGGTGTTACGGCATGTTGAAAATGACGGGAAGCTAAGCAAATTATCCTGAGCTCATGATCTCATTGTAAAGAAAATCCACCTAAAGACACATGCGTCCTTTCAGCTGCCAGGTGGCTAACGGTGCTAGTGGCCATGCTGGCTTAACCCCTTAAGAGATTACAGAAGAGAAAGAGTTCCAGAGCCAAAACAAATGGTTGGGGCTCAGAGCTCCCTCACTTGACCCGCATTCACTCACTCGTACGCCCATCAAATTGTCAAGGTTCCTGTGAACACCCGATTTGTGCATGCTAGCTCTTTTGCATCTGCTTCAAAAATCCCTGCTTACAAATTGCCAGTGCCACCAACGATTTGAAAGCTAATGCTGGGCCTAAATGAAACTAGAAATAAGTTTTCCAGTGACTCACCTATAGTACTGAGTAAATAGAAGCCAAAGGGGGGCGGGGTGGCTGGAAGGGATGGCTTAGCAGTTAAGGCATTTACCTGCAAAGCCAAAGGACCCAGGTTCAACTCCCCAGGACCCACGTTAGCCAAATGTACAAGGGAGCGCACGTGTCTGGAGTTTGTTTGCAGTGGCTGGAGGCCCTGGTGTGCCCATTCTCTCTCTCTCTCTCTCTCTGTCAAATAAATAAATAAGGGGGACTGGAAAGATGGCTTAGCGGTTAAAGCATTTGCCTACAAAGCCTAAGGACCCTGATTCAATTCTCCAGGTCCCACATAAGCCAGATGCACATGGTGGCACATGCATCTGGGGTTCGTTTGCAGTGGCTGGAAGCCCTGGCGTGCCCCTTCTCACTCACTCTTTCTCCCTCTCTCTGTCTCTAATAAATAAATAAAATAAAATCTTTAAAAAAAAAAATGAGACCAGGGCTGGACAAATGGCTTAGCAGTTAAGGCGTTTGCCTGCGAAGCCAAAGGATCCTAGTTCGACTCTCCAGGACCCACATAAGCCAGATGCACAAGAGGCACATGCATCTGGAGTTCGTTTGCAGTGGCTAGAGGCCCTGGCGTGCCCATTCTCTCTGTCTCTCTTTTCTCTCTCTCTCTGCTTGCAAATAGATAAATAAATAAATAAATATTTTTTTTAAAAAATGAGACCTACTATTGCACACTACTCATAAGCAGGCCTGGGACACCCTCCCCTGACTGGGTGACTGTCACTAACATGGCTGGCTGCACCAGTTCTCAGAGCTGAGAGGCTTCTGTAGAAGACTTTGAACTCCTAGTCTCCTACGTGTTCACAGGAACCTTGACAATTTGATGGGCGTACGAGTGAGTGAATGCGGGTCAAGTGAGGAAGCTCTGAGCCCCAACCATTTGTTTTGGCTCTGGAACGATTTCTCTTCTGTAATCTCTGGAGTATTTGATCATTTGCAAGCAACAAGACTGAATGCTACCGGCCGTCTGGTATCCAAACTGCAAGGGACCCGGGCCATGGTTTGGATAAGCACCCACGAAAGGCCCACGAGTTAAAGGCTTGACTGCCGGCCTCCAGCACTACTGAAAGTGGTCCTTGAACAGGAGGGACCTAGTGGAAGTCACATGACTTCAGACGTGACCTTGAAGGGGATTGTGGGACTCCAGACCCGTCCTCTCTCTTAGCCATCAGGAGCTAAGCTGTCACCTCCATCCCACGCTCCTGCCATAGTGCGCTGTCCCATCAAGTCCCAAAAGCAATGCGGTCACTTGGCCACGGGCTGAGACCTTTACAACTGGGAACCAAAATAAACTCTTTTGGCCGGGGGTGGTGGCGCATGCCTTTAATCCCAGCACTCAGGAGGTGGAGGTAGGAGGATCGCTGTGAGTTCGAGGCCACCCCGAGATTACAGAGTGAATTCCAGGTCAGCCTGAGCTAGAGTGAGACCCTACCTTGAAAAACCGAAAAGTGAAAATAAAATAAAATAAAATAAAAATAAAAATAAAGTAAAATAAAATAAAATAAAATAAAAATAAAAATAAAGTAAAATAAAATAAAATAAAATAAACTCAGCTGTCTAAATGTCTCAGCTCAAGTATTTTTGCCACAACAGTGGGAAATTGGAATAGTACCTAATGGTTCAATTGCTAACATGTCAAGCTCAGCAGGTATCCCCCAATTAGCGTGTGAATCTCACACGGCAAAGAATGGTTTAGGTCACACATGGCCAGCTGTCCACCATCAGATCAACTGTGAGAAGCTCCGAGGTGAGTTGTTTGGCCACTTTCTCACATTGTGACAGAGAGTCAATTATTTGACTTTTGGGACCTTCTACCTCATCTGCATAACAGGATTGCAATCGTTGCCTGTAGGACTTCCTGTAAGAGTTGATTACATTATAGACTAAGTGTCTGCCTAACATGTGCATGTGTGATTTAAAAAAAAAAAACTAGAGCCAGGCATGGTGGCGCACGCCTTCAATCCCAGCGCTCAGGAGGCAGAGGTAGAAGAAGGATCCCCGTGAGTTCGAGGCCACCCTGAGATTACATAGTGAATTCCACATCAGCCTGGACCAGATTGAAACCCTACCTCAAAAACAAAAAAAAAAAAAAAAACACTACATTTTCTGAATAGGGCAACACCACAAATGAAATCCAGTAGCTTTTAGTGATAAAATTTCTGAGTTGAAGGTTGAACTTGGTATTCAGAACACCAAATTACCTCCCAGCAAACCATCACAATGTTTTTTTTGTTTGTTTTTTTTGTTTTGTTTTGTTTTTTTGAGATAGGGTCTCTCTCTAGCCCAGGCTGACCTGGAATTCACTATGTATTCTTAGGGTGGCCTTGAACTCATGGCGATCCTCCTACCTCTGCCTCCCGAGTGCTGGGATTAAAGGCGTGCACCACCACACCCGGCTTGCTTTTGGTTTTTTGAGGTAGGGTCTCGCACTAGCCCAGGCTGACCTGGAATTCACTCTGTAGTCTCAGGGTGGCCTCAAACTCACGGCGATCCTCCTACCTCTGCCTCCCAAGTGCTGGGATTAAAGGTGTACTCCACCAGCCCCGGCTCTTACCTTTTTTTTTTTCAACATCGCCCTATTCATTGACTGTCTAAGTACCAATAGAAATATTGATAATAGAATATTATGTTAAAACTTGGGACTATTCAAAATATGATGGATACCAGATGATCGAAGTAAACTCAAGAGGAAGATGCAAATATTCAGAGATAGCCAGGAACTCAGAGTGTGATCAGCGTTGGGGCCCTTGCTTAGCAAGATGGTGGGTTCAGTCCCACACACACACACACACACACACACACACACACACACACACACAATCCATATACTCAAAGTGAAGAGAAACCCCCTAGATCCGTGCCTCTCCATCTAGCCTCTGAACACAATATAGAACAAAAACAAAAACACATTGACCGGGACATGAAAATGTCTTCAGCGTAACCCAAAGTGGTCAGACTTTAAAAGCAATAATTAAAATAAAAAGAGGAAAAAAATATATATCAAATCCCAGGAAGTAATCTCTCCTGCTTTAGCCACCCATCACAAGTGAAGGCAATGCCAGGGGACGTACAGGAAGGTGAGAAGATGAGGCAGCAAGTGACAAGCCTCAAATGTCTCAGAAAGCCCCATCACCAACAGGAGGACTCCAGCCTAAGTGCAAACACGGCTTTAAAGTATCCTGAGTAGGGTCTGGAGAGATGGCTTAGTGGTTAAGGTGTTTGCTGGCAATGCCAAAGGACCCTAGTTCAATTCCCTAGTACCCATGTAAAGCCAGATGCAAAAGGTGGTGCATGCAGCTGGAGTCTGTAATGGCTAGAGGCCCTGGTGCACCCATTTGCTCGCTCTCTCTCTTGCAAATAAATTAATTAAAATGCTTTTTAAAAAATAAAGCATCCTTGGCTGGAGAGATGGCTTAGCAGTTAAGCACTTGCCTGTGAAGCCTAAGGACCCCGATTCGAGGCTTCATTCCCCAGTACCCACATAAGCCAGATGCACAAGGTGGTGTATGCATCTGGAGTTAATTTGCAGTGGCTGGAGGCCCTGGTGTGCCCATTCTCAATCTTTCTCTCTCTCTCTTTCTCTCTCTCTCTCTCTCTCTCTCTCTCTCTCGGCCTCTTTCTCCCTCTGTCTGTCTGTTGCTAATAAATAAATATTTATTTATGAGGAGCTTAGGTGCAAAAAATAAAATAAGGTATCCTGAGCAGTCAGAGTAGGTGCTTAAAATGTATGCAATCCTAAGTGACGGTCCTGGCATCATACCTCTTAGATAGGAAGTAAGAACAAATGGGAAGAGGCTGGGATATGGTTCAGTGGGAGAACACTGCCTGGCAGGGGTGAAGTTCTGACTTCCACACCCAGCACCAGAAAACAAGAGGAAGGAAAAGGAAGGGGTTTGGCAAATGAAAGCTGACGCAAGTGGTAATTGGAATGCATGGTCCCGTAGACTCGGGTGTTTTATTAAAACTGAGTTGGGCTGGGCGTGGTGGTGCATGCCTTTAATCCCAGCATTCGGGAGGCAGAGATAGGAGGATCGCCATGAGTCTGAGGCCACCCTGAGACTACATAGTGAATTCCAGATCAGCGTGGGCTAGAGACCCTACCTCAGAAAAACCAAAAAAAAAAAAAAAAAAAAAAACCTGAGTTTGCAGCTTCAGTCCCCTGGCAAGACTCTTGCTACTAGGGACGTGTTACTGGGATGATCTGAATTCTAGCCCAAAGGTGTGCACAGACATGTGAGCTCCAGTGAGCTCTGGTGGTGTCCCTGCAGGCTGCTTTTTTTTTTTGGTGGGGGGGCGGGGTGTTTGCTGGCTGCTGGTGGTTTCTCTCTCTCTATCTCTCTCCCTCTCTCTCTCTCTCTCTCTCTCTTTGGATTTCTAAATAAGAGCCAGCTTCTTCCACCATTGATGGAACTTCCCCTAGATCTGTCAGCTCGAAATAAATCCCTTCTTCCCATAAAACTGTGTTTGCTTAAATGCTCATCCTGGCATTGTGGAGTTGTCTACTAAAACACGTAACAAGAAACATAAAGAGGAATTGGTAGCCAAGAATGACATTTATAAAAGACCTAAAAAGGGCTGGAGAGATGGCTTAGCGGTTAAGGCGCCTGCCTGCTAAGCCTAAGAACCCGGTTCCAATCTCCAGCGGTTCCAATCTCCAGGTCCCACGTTTAGCCAGATGCAAAGTGACGCAAGGGCGCAATGCCGCACTTGACCACAAGGGGGCGCACACATCTGGATTTCGTTCACAGCGGCTGAGAGGCTGCTGGCGCACCCATTCTCTCATTCTCTCTCTCTCTCTCAAATAAAAAGAAAAAGGAAAAAGGAAGACCTAAAAAAAGACAACAAAGGACATAAAATTGTGCCCAAGCCCCTATGGAAATAACTCTCTTCACTGATGGAAGAGAGTCATTGAGCGGGAAACCTTGTAAAACCTCAAACCACACAATGAACAGAAAAAAAGTTACATACATCTATAAAAATTACTTCAAATCAGAAAAGGAGAATTTTTTTTTTTTTGGTTTTTCAAGAGAGGGTCTCCTTCTGGCCCAAGCTGACCTGGAATTAACTATGTAGTCTCAGGGTGGCCTTGAACTCACAGTGATCCTCCTACCTCTGCCTCCCGAGTGCTGGGATTAAAGTCGTGCACCACCACGACCGGCTAGAAAAGGAGAATTTTCAACATTTGTCACTCAATGGGAATTCCACCAAAAATACTTACACTGAAGAAAATTGTAAGACTACATTCAACCTAATTTAAATATACTCAAAATTTTGTTTAAAAAAATGAAAACTAGGGCTGGAGGGATGGCTTAGCAGTTAAAGTATCTGCCCAGGTTTGATTCTCCAGGACCCACGTTAGCCAGATGCACAAGGGGGCGAATGCGTCTGGAGTTCATTTGCAGTGGCTGGAAGTACACCCATTCTCTCTCTTTCTCTCTCTCTCCCTCTCTCTCTCTCTGTCTTTTTCTCCCTCTTTGTCTGTTGCTCTCAAGTAAGGAAAAAAAAATTTAATGAAAACTACCTTGAGAAAAGAGGGCTGGAGAGATGGCTTAGCAGTTGCCTGCAAAGCCTAAGGACCCACGTTTGACTCCCCAGGTCCCATGTAAGCCAGATGCATAGGGTGGTGCATGCACAAGGTCGCACATGCACACAAAGTGGCACATGCATCTGGAGTTCAATCACAGTGGCTAGAAGTCCTGGTACGCCAATTCTCTCTCTCCTCTCTCTCTCTCTCTCTCTCTCTCTCTCTCATTAAAAAAAGGCCAGTCTTTCCTGCTTGCCTCAAAAAAAAAACCTGAGAGAAGAAATGGACAAAACAGGAATAAATTTAAATAAAGTTGTTGAACTCAGAAGGAAAAAAAGATGGAAGAAAAGGATAAAAATCAACTCAGAAGGAAACAAAGTTACAAGACCCCAAGGAAGACCAGACCGCAGAGAAAATGTCACCAAAAGCACTGAAGAAAGAAGTCATCCAGAAGAATTAAACTGAGTTAATGAGGGCTGGAGAGATGGCTTAGCAGTTAAGGCACATGCCTGCAAAGCCAAAGGATCCTGGTTCAATTCTCCAGGACCCACGTAAGCCAGATGCACAAGGGGGCACATGATCTGGAGATCATTTGCGGTGGCTGGAGGCCCTGGTGTGCCCATTCTTTCTCTCTCTCTCTCTCTCTCTCTCTTTCTCTCTGCCTCTTTCTCTCAAATAAGTAAATAAATAAAATATCTTTAAAAAATGAGTTAATGAAAGGAAAGAATCAGAAAGAAAGTAACAAAAAATGTGAACTGTTGCAGGCGAAAAAAAGTAGGACCTTGAAAAAGAATTAGAACAGAGCTAATGGTTAAAGACTAATATAGCTCACAGAAAGACTGAAAATCAAAGAGCCAAATCTATATGTTGAAAGCATGTGACAAATGTCTGGAAAAAATGACCCAGAGCTGTTGGCTCTGACACCTGTTATAGAAAAGCTATTGGACTTAAAAGATAAAGCAAAAAAAAAAAAAAAAAAAAATCCGTGCTCGCTTCGGCAGCACATATACTAAAATTGGAACGATACAGAGAAGATTAGCATGGCCCCTGCGCAAGGATGACACGCAAATTCGTGAAGCGTTCCATATTTTTAAACACAGAGAACATCCAACTCCAACTAAGCCAGATATCCAGAGACACAGAGGCTCCCCAAAACCTCATCACTGAAGCAGAACTAAAATGACCCCAATGTGGCTCAGGGAAACTCGCGAAAGAGGGGGCAGAAAGATTGTTAGAGTCACAAGTTGGGGCATTATGCACAGAGACTGGGGCCTACCCCCCAGAACTCTTGACTAACCTCACAATGCATGAACCACATTCCCCATTGATGAGAGTCCCTTTGAAAGAGGGAAGACAGGGAGGAGGACAATGGAACCAATACTATGAATGTAAAATCAGAATAATATAAATAAAATATATATATAATTTTAAAAAATCCCCAGACATCCCAGGCAAAAAGATAAAATAGTTCCCAGGGGTAAAATAATTAAATTAGTATCCGAATTATAAGCCAAGTGACAACAGAGCAGTATTTTCCAGAAAATACTGTGAGAAGTAGATCAAGAAATGTGTTTTCAGACAAGGGGTTTGGTGAGCACCAACTTCAGAGAAATATCCTCTGATACGTAAGAACCTGTGGAATTCTGGACCCGGAAAACTACTAGGGGTTAAGTTTCCCCAAGAGATGACTAGGAAAGAATCTAAAACAACATCAAGAGAGTGTGTTTACACAATCATAGGTCTCAAACCAAAGCAGATTGGCATACGGGCTTTGCCCTGTGATATAAGAAGTAACGCCAAAGGGAAAGAGCAGGAGACAGGAAAAAGTGGAATAACCTCATTGTACCAGGTAATGGGTAGTGGATAAAGTGAGTTCTTAAAACGGAAGATCTAATTAATGGATGATTAAGGAAACAAGAGACAGGAGACATGTTCAATAGATGTCAAACGCCAGGCAGCCACAGGAAGAAAAACATCACCTTCTCACACACCGGCAAAGAAAGAAAATAAGCTGACATAAAAGGCAAAGAATATATAACACAGAGATAGAAATAAAATTGGGCTGGAGAGATG
Source organism: Orientallactaga sibirica (assembly GCA_036365145.1). Classification (NCBI taxonomy): domain Eukaryota; kingdom Metazoa; phylum Chordata; class Mammalia; order Rodentia; family Dipodidae; genus Orientallactaga; species Orientallactaga sibirica. Next base: position 2,009,680 of record JAEOAD010002324.1, on the reverse strand, counting down.
GCTTAGCGGTTAAGGCGCACGCCTGCGAAGCCTAAGGGGCCAGGTTTGACTCTCCAGGTCCCACGTAAGCCAGATACACAAGGTGGTGCATGCATCTGGAGTTCGTCTGCAGTGGCTAGAGGTCCTGGCGTGCCCATTCTCACTCACTGTCTATCTCTCACTGTAGCTAAAAAATAAATAAATATAAATAAATAAAGTTAAAAGGGATCCTTTCTAAGAGAACTTCTGCCAACGGGTGGGGAGGATTCCAAAGCAGGGAGCCAAAAGAGACCAAAGACAGAAGTTTCGTGGTAAGCCGTCACCCCCAAAACCAAGTACAGGAGAGACACGGCCCAAAAGGCCTTGGGAAATTTTCCGGAGATGGTCGTTGACACGTGCCAGGGCACAGCTGCAGGGTTCCTGTACCGTAGCCAGCCTTCTGGGACCTTCTGATCCTGTCCAATCCCCTTTTGCACTCTGAGCTGCTAGAGAAGCTGGCCATATACCCCTTTCCAGAGACAGGCGTCTGAGCCTGGATGTGGGCGGGTATTTGAACTCTAATCAAGCTCCAAGTTTCAATCATTGCACCGTGGTGACGAGGCAGTCAACCAACTGAGATTAAGAGCTGAAAGTGCCCACCGCATTCTCTGTGAATGAACGGAAATAACGAAGTCAGGGATAGCGTTCATCTACGCCAGGAGGGAAATGGATCCCACCAAATATAGCCTACAGGGAAAGTGAGCCACGAAACACAGTTCTGGCATCCCACTTAAGAGCAGCCGTATCGGAGACAGAAGTCATCAGTGGTGAAAACAGTGGACACTGGAAACCTCAAGTTTGGCCAGACAGGCCCAAAGACCGAACGGGTGCAACAGTGGCATGTCTGCTCTGGGGGAAACCAACTGCTCCCTAATTGGACTGAAGGCCCGCTCTATGGGATACATGCCTGCTACTGAAAAAACTAATCAAAAGTCTATGGCAGGGGAGGTCATGAGCCTTAGGGGTATAAAGCCTGCTTTTGTCTGGCTAAATGTATATATAATTCCCACCAAACTGCCCTGAACGCACTACACTTAATGTTCATATTCACATATTAATGCTACTCTCACTTCTGGTTAGAGAAGCTTCTCTTTTCAGATGGCGATGACCACTGGGATGACCCAAAAAGGCAACATAGTGCTGAGAAGAAGGGACAGAGGACTGTCCAGCACTGAAACATCTTTATCACATCCTCCAAGGCTCAGGGTCCATTGCGGAAGAGGGGGCGGAAAGAATGGAAGAGCCAAAGGAAGGGTACGACTCCTTACAATGCAACTGTCCAGACAGAAACTGGCCTCGATATCCATGACCTCGCAGTGCCTAGCAATACCTTCACAAGACCCTCATAATAGGAGAAAAAGATGATGACATCAAATTAAAAGAGAGACTCATGGAGAGAGGGAGGGGATAAGATGGAGAGTGGAGTTTTGAAGGGGAATGGGGGGAGGGGAGGGAAATATCATGGTTTATTGTCTGTAAGTATAGAAGTTGTCAATAAAAAAATCAAAAAAAAAGAAAAAAAAGAGTATGTGCTCTCAAGATAAATAAAAATAAAAAAGGAAAAAAAGAGCGTGCGCTTATGTAAAGGGATCGTGGGGTAGCCTTGGCTCCCAACTGTAAGGCTTGGCTGCCCCACCCCCACCTGGTGAACATTCACCACAGGCTATGGGGAAACCTGACTAAGTCAAGTCTTACAGCAGGCCTCCTGACGGCTCACGCTGCATACAGCTGAGGGTGAGACTGGAGGGGGGGTTCTCAGTCTCATTGTCACACTCCCACCAAGGTAGGACATTGATTCCTAAGAGTTAATTCACAGTGGCCATGTGGAACCCTGGCCTGGAAAAGCAATGGAACCTCTGGTTGTGTCCAGTCTGTGGAAGTGAGGGCCCCACCCCCAAAAAAGAAACAGAGCTGGGATGCTTGACGCTGGGCTGGATGGAATCACTTCATGGGAGGGAGGGAGGGGGGAGGGAGGGAGCCTGAGGAAGCCGGGCGAGCACTTTCATTTATCAACTCCGCTACAGCTTTCCTCACAGCAAGTTCAAAGCCCTGCTCCTCAATGTGGTCCAGGCTGGGGAGTGAAGGACTCACAGGGGCAAGTCCAGCGGCAACCACAGGTTTCCTCTACCCGAATAGGGGACTGGTTGTTGGGGCATGAAGGCTGGGGTCCCCGGTCACAGTTGACCCGATGATTCTTCAGCAAGGTCTGCCCGTCTGGCAGGCATGTCACCGTGTGGCACTGATCTGGCAAGGTCCAGACGTCTCCAGGCTGCAGAAGGAGAAAATAGATTCAGACAGGGAATGGGACGAGGCAGGCAACTGTCAGCCCATCTATCATACAACCAAGCCCCCACCTCTAAGGATACAGGTTAGGACTGAACACAGCCTTGGTCAGGACAGCTGTATATGAGGGAGGAGGCAAGGCTTATAGGCGAATCCCCAAAAGGGGCTCACAGCAAGCAGGAGAAACGGACTCCAATCAAAGAGAGTAAAATTAGCCAATGGAGGGGCTGGAGAGATGGCTTAGGGGTTAAGGCACCTGCCTGCTAAGCCTAAGAACACGGGTTCCAATCTCCAGGTCCCATGTTTAGCCAGATGCAAAGTGACGCAAGGGCGCAATGCCACACTTGCCCACAAGGGGGTGCACGCATCTGGAGTTTGTTCACAGTGGCTGAGAGACTGCTGGCGCGCCCATCTCTATCTGTCTTCCTCTCCCTCCCTCTGTCTTTCTCTATATCTCTCTCCAAAAAAAAAAATAAAATTAGCCAATGGAGGGGCTGGAGAGATGGCTTAGCGGTTAAGGTGCTTGCCTGCAAAGCCAAAGGATCCAGGTTCAATTCGCCAGGACCCAAAGGACCCAGGTTCGATTTCCCCATATAAGCCAGATGCACAAGGGGGCGCACGCATCTGGAGTTCGTTTGCAGTGGCTAGAGGCCCTGGCATGCCCATTCTCTTCCCCACCTCTCTCTTTCCCTGCCTAGTTCTCTTTAATAAATAAATAAGCCAATGGAACGACAGCTTTAAACACACTTTTCTAATCTTTCTCCAAATCAACAGGAAGTCACTTACCCTCTTCTCATTTCCGTCTTCATCCATGCAAATTCTAACAAACCCTGAGACAAGCACAGTAAGAGACTAGTTACAGCTGCCGCACAAATTCTCAACTATCCCGTGTCGGTCAACACAACTCTGAAAAGGACTTGTATGGACTTCAATTTGGACAGGAAGACCCAAAGTTAAGAAAGAGATGGCCATTCAGTAGTCCTTTATACATACTTGACCGGTAACTGATAATTATGATAACAATAGTTATCACATGGCAATAACTTTGAGAGTCATCAGTCATTATCTCCTTTCATAGGGAGACACGGTCTGAAATGGGGGTGGGAGGGGCAAAGCAAGATTCAGAAAGCATGAGAGAAATTTGCTACATGAGAGAAGATTGCTAGAGGATACCCGTCATTTAGCAGGGGAGGTTGGAAACTCTGTAGTAGAGTTTTATTTTTATTTATTTATTTGAGAGAGAGAGAAAAAAAAGAGGCACAGAGAGTAGAAGATCTTAATGTACAGCTAATTACGTTAAGAAAAATATGTAGAGCTAGAGAAGATGGCTTAGTGGTTAAGGCATTTGCCTGCAAAACCAAAGCACCCCAGTTCGATTCCCCAGGACCCACGTAAGCCAGATGAACAAGGAGGGCATGCATCTGGAGTTCGTTTGCACTAGCTGGAGGCCCTGGGCCCCCTTGAGTCTTTTCAAGGGTGGGTTTGTTCATATGGTTTTATTTGTGTCGCTCTTGCTGTTTGAGGGAGTGGGGAAGATACGAGAGGGCTCACCAGAACACAGTCGGTGGAAGAAAGAGTTGCCCAGGGAGACCATGGTGGGAAGGTCTTCAACACGCTGCAGCTTGATCACATTGGAGCTGGCCTCTGGGCCTGCCAAGACCCTCAGCTGGGCTTCCTCGTACCGCTCCCCAATTCCAATGGGGAACACTGTCACTCCTGAGTTAGCAAGGGAACAAGAAAGGATCTGTGGTCAGAGGAGCTGGAAACCAATGCCATGTCTAGCATCTGTATGTGGCTTCCCAGAGTTAGACCTACCTCACAGCCCAGTGAGGAGAGCACTCACTCGGCCAGGGAAGGATGGTGCACGCCAGGCACGGTTCTGAGCAATGGAGACACAGCAGGGAACCCAGTAGATAAAGCCTCTGCCTCCCATCCTCGTGGGGCATGAGACAACAAACACACAAAACACTAACCATACGGCATTTCAGATGGGAATGGATGCTTGGAATAAACAATGGAGCCGGGCGTGGTGGTGCACGCCTTTAATCCCAGCACTCGGGAGGCAGAGGTAGGAGGATCGCTGTGAGTTTGAGGCCACCCTGAGACTACATAGTGAATTCCAGGTCAGCCTGGACCAGAGTGAGACCCTACCTCAAAAACCAAAAAAAAAAAAAAAAAAAAAAAAAAAAAAAAAAAAAAAAAAAAAAGGGATAAGCCACATGAAAGCACCCAGGAATAAAGGTCAGAATAAGCACATGATGAAAAGATGGTATTTAGGCAGAGACCTCAAATAAGGTCCTAGGGGGCTGGAGAGATGGCTCAGTGGTTAAAAGGCACTTGCAAAGCCTGCCAGACTGGGTTCCATTCCCTAGTGCCCGCATAAAGCCAGATGCACAAGGTGGTGCATGTGCCTGGAGTTTATACAGCAAGAATGAGTCTCTCTCTCTCTCTCCCTCTCTCTCTCTCTCACATCAGTAAATATTTTAATAATAAAATCAGGGGGCTGGAGAGATGGCTTAGCAGTTAAGGTGTGTGCCTGCAAAGCCTAAGGACCCCAGTTCAATGCTCCAGGTCCCACGTAAGTCAGATGAACATGGTGGCGCATGCATCTGGAGTTCATTTGCAGTGGCTACAGGTCCTGGCGCACCCATTCTCATTCTCTCTCCCTCTCTCTCTCTCCCTTTCTCTTTCTCTAATAAATAAATAATAAAATAAAATCCTGAAAAAATAAAATAAAATAAGAATGGGAAGGCTAAGAGGACTTGAGGGAAGAATGGGTCAAGCAGGGAACAGTAGCAAATGTGAAGCCCCAGAGCAGAGGGATAGGAGGGCAGCTGGAGAGGAAGTGGGGCTCGGAGTGTGCAAAGCTGCCCAAGCACAGCCCTTGTCTTCGCTGAAGGAACCACCCGGGAGCAGTACAGACAGAGGAGCAAGCAGCACTGACTCTGATTTCCAGAGGGTCGGCAACCCTGCTGTGTTGAGAATGAGCTGGAAGGGGTGGGGATGAGGATCCCGTCAGAAAGCTATCTCCTAGCCCAGGATTGAGACGCTGGGGTTTGGGGAAGGTCAGAGTGGCAGAGTTGCTGTGCAGCAGTAAGATTCACAACACATTTTGAAGATGCAGATGTACATATAGTTTGATAGATTAGATGGAAAATGTGAGAAAAAGGATTCAGGGAGGCTGAGGGTTTTTTTGTTGTTGTTGTTTTGGAGAGACAGACAGACAGAGAAGAATGAGTGTGCCAGCAGCCTCTCAGCCACTGTGAACGCACTCCAGACGCATGTGCCCCCTTGTGGGCAAGTGTGGCATTGCACCCTTGTGTCACTTTTTTGCATCTGGCTAAACGTGGGACCTGGAGAATTGAACGGGCATTCTTAGGCTTAGCAGGCAGGCACCTTAACCGTTAAGCCATCTCTCCAGCCCGATGCTGAGGTTTTTAACCTGAACACCTGCAAAGGATGAAAAGACTATAAGAGAAGAACATTTGGGTGAAAATTGGGAGCTCAGTTAATATGGAAGTGCCTATTAGAACATCTAGGCTGAGTTGAGAGGTCTGAGCTAGGGGAAGGGATTGCAAAGTTAATGGTCCATAGTGAATGTAAACCAATAACACCACATAAGATGATCAGAGGGAAAGAGGAGAGAAGACAACAGGAGAGAAGAAATATTATTCTGAGCTCAAAACACACTCATTCCCATCTGTTGATTAGAAATAAAGGCTTTGGGGGCTGGAGAGATGGCTTAGCAGTTAAGGTGCATGCCTGCAAAGCCTAAGGACCCCAGTTCAATTCTCCTGGTCCCACATAAGCCAGATGTACATGGTGGCGCATGCATCTGGAATTCATTTGCAGTGGCTGCAGGCCCTGGTGGACCCATTCTCATTCTCACTCTCTCTCTCTCTCTCTCTCTCGTTCTCTGTCATTCTCTCTCTCACTCTCTATCTCAAATAAACAAATAAAAATTTTTTAAAACTTTTTAAAAAATAAATAGAGGTTTTAAACAGCTCAATCATGCTGGATCAAGTTTCCTTTAGTACTCAACTGTTTCTTTCCCTAATACCAGTCTTTCTTTGGATTTTTTTTTTAATATTCCATTTATTTATTTATTTTTTTTTTTTTTTTTTTTTTTTTTTTTTTTTTTTGGTTTTGCGAGGTAGGGTCTCACTCTGGTCCAGGCTGACCTGGAATTAACTATGTAGTCTCAGAGTGGTCTCGAACTCTCGGCAATCCTCCTACCACTGCCTCCCAAGTGCTGGGATTAAAGGCGTGCGCCACCACGCCCGGCTTATTTGCTTTTTAAGAGAGAAAGAGAGAGAGAGTGTGTGTGTGTCTGTATGCACGCACATGCACCAGGGCCTACTGCCACTATAAACAACTCCAGATGAGAGAGAGAGAGAGAATGCCCTCATATGCACCAGGGCCTCCTGCCACTACAAACAAACTCCAGATGCATTCACCCCTTTGTGCATCTGGCTTTACATGGATACTGAAGAATCAAACCTAGGTCATCAGGCTTTGCAAACAAGTGCCTTTAACCACGGAGCCATCTCTCCAGCCCTTTTCTTTAGATTCTTCATGTTAAAGAAAAAAAGTCTCCAGTCTGAAATTCCAATTCTTCAATAAGTTATAGGTATTTTCAATTTGCTTAATATTGGAACTCAAGTCAGGTGAGATAGCTCATGTCTATAACCCCAGCACCCAGGAGGCTAAGGAAGGAGAACTGCAAGTTAAAGGCTGGCCTGGGCTATATAGTGAGATTCTGGCTCAGAAAAATGAAGGCAGGGGGAAGATGGGAGCTGGTCTTCTTGTCCCTTTCTTTCACTATTCATAGTACTTTTTTGTTTTGTTTTTGGTTTTTTGAGGTAGGGTCTCACTCTAGCTCAGGCTGACCTGGAATTCACTATGTAGTCTCAGGGTGGCCTTGAACTCCTGGCGATCCTCCTACCTCTGCCTCCCGAGTGCTGGGATTAAAGGCGTGCGCCACCACACCCGACTCACAGTACATTTCTAATGGGGCCTCATGGCTAGATCATGCCTGTGCCCTTCACAGCCGGATGCATAATTCTTTACCCTATGTCTATCCAGACCCTGCAAGCTCATTAGCCTGATACCCAGAAAGGGCTCTGGATGAGTGAAGAACACGCCAGCTTTCAAGGCTCACAATTCATCATTTCTGGTTCAGACATGGCATTTGGAGGAAAAACCAAGGAGACTGTTTTTAAAAGGAAAAGCATAAAGACACCATAACCCTTAGACATGGGAGGGAAAAATCAATAAATAAAGGTCGCTTTAAAGCATGCAGAACATGTTTGCCATTGTTTGGGTTCTAAGTAACACAGTGATAGGGCAGTTTCTCACTGTCTGAAAGCAGGCCATTTGTGGGCATTGAGAACATCTGGAAGAAAGCCGCCCCACATCCACTCTTCCAGCATCTCGGCATCTCCGAACTGCACGCCAGACACTTACGGCTGGACCTGGCAACATCGGCTGCTGCGTCCACTGAGTCCACGGAGACATCCGTGACGAGGATGACCACAGCCTTGGAGGCTCCGGGCCGGGCACCGTGGATTTGTGAAGTCACGTATCGCACAGCAAAGGTCAAAGCATCCCCTGAGGAAGGACAGTCCAAGTCAGCATTGATGGACAGAACAGGCGTTTGGGAACCCACTGAGAAAACTCACAGGTCAGAAGGTCATTCAAAAACTGAACGAGGGCTGGAGAGATGGCTTGGCGGTGAAGGCACCTGCCTGCCAAGCCTGAGAACGCCCGTTCGATTCTCCAGGTCCCACGTTTAGCCAGACGCAAAAAGTGACGCAAGGGTGCAATGCCACACTTGCCCACAAGGGGGCTCACGCATCTGGAATTCGTTCACAGTGGCTGAGAGACTGCTGGCGTGCCCATTCTATCTCTCTCAAAAAAAAAAAAAAAAAAAAAAAAAAAGCTGAAGAATCAGATTCACAGCAACACACACAATGGGATCTGGCACAGAGGCACTCACTGCCCAGGAGAGGACATGCAGGCCAAGGATACTCAGTCACCCATGCCAAGCATCAGGACCAGCACTCGGGTCTTGCATCCAGCCCGTAGCTCCTGCATTACCAATGAGGCTGGGACCTCCCTCCTGCTGCATGAGGTCCACGAGACTCAGTAAATGGGCTTTGTCCTGGGCCACGTTCCATGGCACATCAATGGTGGTGATGCTTCCGTACTGCAGCACGGACACCTGAGTGAGGTGAGGTGCTACCAGGAAGAGAAAAGGGAGATGGTGAAGTGGAGTGGAATCCAGGAAGACCCTCTTCCCCACCCGCAGCTTCAGGTGTGTCACTCACCGATGTTGGCCTTCGAAATGAAAGCCTTGACAAAACCCTTCATCTTGTCAAAGTAAGTTGCTGGCACACCGGAAGAACCATCCAGAAGGAGGACCACATCCAAGGGCTGGCTGCAGTCTACAGAGAGGACCGGGAAGTGGGGGCTAGAGAGATACCAGCCGACAGGCCACAGCAGCCAGATGCCATATGCAATAGGCCTTCAGGGCACCACTGAACACACACCGCCACCAAAGAGAGGGGTCTTCACCCGTGACCCCAGCGTGAGCCAGGGAGGAAGGAAAGGAAAGGAAAAGGAAAAGGAAAGGAAAGGAAAGGAAAGGAAAGGAAAGGAAAGGAAAGGAAAGGAAAGGAAAGGAAAGGAAAGACGGTTCCTGGCCCATGAGTTCTCCAGATGTGGAGGCACTGTACAGAGGGTGTGACAATTTCCACAGATGAAAGCAAAGAGGCACCCACTCTCAGGAACAGGAGCCGTTTAAGGGAGGAAAGGAAGTAAGGGAAGAGACCAGAGAGGATAGGAGTGAAAGTGAGCAGAGTACACCAGTGGATGTGTGAAAGTGCTGTAGTAAAATCCATCCATCTGTACAAGAATGAAAAATACTTTGATTTTTCAAAAAAAAAAAAAAAGGAAAAGAAAGCCGCAGGTGGTGGCATACACCTTTAAATCCCAGCAGTCGAGAGGCAGAGGTAGGAGGCTCGCCATGAGTTCGAGGACACCCTGTGACTACATGGTGAATTTCAGGACAGCCTGGGCTAGAGTGAGACCCTACCTCGAAAAAAGGAAAAGAAAGAAAATGGGCTGTGTTTTGGGTCTAAAAGTGGGTTAAATATCAAAAAGAAATAGAGCCACATTCCCCAGAAACCATTAAACTGGCTGTGTCCGTCAGCCGGTAAAGGGTTAATGAAGATGTGGCATATATACAGAGTAGAATTTCATTCAGCTAAGGAAGAATGAAAGTGGATGGAACCAGAGATCACTGTGTTAAGTGAAATGCGCTCGGCCTGGAAGGTAAACAAAGACAGGCCTGCGAAGGCAGGGGACCGCGTAGGAACAGAAAGCCAGGAAGCTGGTTTTAGAAGCTAAAAGGCTACATGATTGCCAGGCACACACAGTCCCAATGCCACCCCATACCCAAATGCCAGCATACCAGGGACAGTTGGGAGGGTGGGCAACTGCAGCCCCGCCTCGGAGCAGCACCTCTGTAACACCAGGTCAGGAGCCTGTCGGGGGAGTGTCTCAAAGTCCTGGATGAAGATGGGCGCATTGGGCCAGCCAATCTTTTCTAGTTCTTGCTGGTTGGCATGGGGGCCCACACCGATGGGCACCACCTGGATGTCTCCAGGCAAACGCCTGATCTCGTCGGAAGCAGGGTTTCCTGTGACCATGTAAACCAGGTTGGGGGCCTGCTCCCGGTCCCCCCGGCCAGCAGAGAAGCTGTGCTCAGAGAGGTACTGCAGGGCCAGCCCGGTGTTGGTCCTGTTGCCGCCCCGATAACGGATGTCTCGCACCTGCCGCAGTACGTCCCCCTTGGACTGGACGTCGCTGAAGTTGTACTCCACGGTCACCATGTAGGAGTACTGCAGCACGGTGACGTGGATACGGTCCTGGCCCACGTCCATGCGCTCGATCACCTCCTCCACAAACTCCTTGCTCTTGTTGAAGTTGGCTTCGCCCACTTGGTCTGACCCCTCCAGGACAAACACCACATCCAGAACCATGGTGTTCCTCCTGGGTCCAGGCGATGAAATCCCCAAGGACCCTGGACTCATGGTGACTTGTGCCACACGATGGGGCTGAGTGGGGGCAGGGGCATCGGGGGCCAGGTCACAGAGGTAGCTAATGATCTCATCCCTTCGCTGCTCCAGCTCCTCCACCCCGCTGAGCAAAAAGGCCTTGTTTTCGGGGGCCTGCTTTTCAATGAGCCGGATCTGCTTGAGGCTGACATGGGGCCCGATGCCCACAGGGATCACAGTGACCTTCTTCTTCCTCAAGCCCTGGACGTAGCGGACCAGGTTCCTGACCATCCGTGGGGGCTCCTGGCTGGCCGTGAGGAGCAGCGTGATGCGGGAAGCTTCTGGCCGGTCAATGTTGCCGAAGATTTGAAACAGGGTGTACTTCAAGACCTCACTAGTGGAGGCCACCTGGCTGCCAGCATACTTCACGTGGCTGGCAATCTGTCGCAGCTCTGAGGGCCGTTTCCGGGCCTTGAGCTCGATGTAGGCGTGGGAGCCATCGTGGTACTCCACCACGGCCACGCGGATGCGCTTCTGCGAGATGTGCAGCCTCTCCATCATGCCTACCACAAACGCCTTGAGCACTTCAAACTCAGCCTCAGACAGCTGGGAGGAGCCGTCCAGCAGGAAGACCAGATCCAGCAGCTTACTGCAGTAGAAGGCATGCAGGGGCGGCTCGGGTGTGTCTTCTACATACAGGGTGGTAGGGCTGATTGGGACATCTGTGGGGGGCACCACCAGGCCCCCAAGTTCCTGGCAGGCTTCACAGGTGAGATTAACACCATCACAGCGACTGTGGCAGAGATCAAAGAGACCATACTGACTCCAGAAGAACACGTGGCCAGGCAGGCACACGCATGCATACATGTGTGCGTTCATGTGTGTGAGTGTGGGTGAGCACACATGGAGAACCTCAGAGGACAACTTCAGGTGTCAGCCCTCACCTCCCACCTTGCTTTATTGGGGGGAGAGGAGAAAGTCAGAGAGAGACAGATAGAGAACGGGTGCACCAGCGGCCTCTCAGCTGCTGTGAACAAACTCCAGATGCATGCGCCCCCTTGTGGGCAAGTGAGGCATTGCACCCTTGCGTCACTTTACGTTTGGCTAAACATGGGACCTGGAGAATCAAACAGGCATTCTTAGGCTTAACAGGCAGGAACCTTAACCGCTAAGCCATCTCTCCAGCCCTCCCACCTTGTTTTTAAGGCAGGGTCTTTTATTTGTTTCTATGTATGCCAGGCTATGTGTATGGAGCTTCTGGCAGCTTCCCTGTCTCTGCCTCTCTTTCCCCCTGTAGGCACACTGGGATTACAAATACCTGCTACAGTGTCCGGCTTTATATGGGTCCCAGGGGTCTAAGCTCAGAAATTCATGCTGGTACTACAAGTGCTCTACCCACTGAGCCATCTCTCCAGCCTTTACGTTTGTCCCAAGATAGTGGGTCACACACACACACACACGTGCACACACACACAAAGTGTCCCAAGATAGTGGATCATGCACATGTGTGCGCACTCACACAGTGTCCCAAGATGATGGGGCACACACGTGTAAACACAGACTGTCCCAAGATAGTGGACACACACACGTGTGAGCACACCTACAGTTAGTGATCATACACACATGAACACACACAGACTGTCCCAAGATAGTGGATCACATATATGTGTGTGCACAGTGTCCCAAGATGGTGGGGCATACACACACACACACACACACACACACACACACACGTGTGCACACACACACAGAACAGAGGTTTCCCATGGCTTTCATCTGGTTTGAGGCCTGAAAAATAATCACTGTTGTTCTAAGCCATCCACAACCATTTAATGTTGATTTCTCTCCGGCCTCCATCTCTGGCCACATGAATATTTAATTAGACTCCAAACCATCTCACACGTTATCTCCAAGGACAAACATTGTTCTAAAATACTGGCGTTGACCAGGACATGAAACGGTTCTACAGAAGATAAACGGATGACATTAAAAACCATTATAAATAGTTCTTCGAACTAAAGCTGTATGAAGTTTGAACCGTGTTTAATGTAAACTGGAGTAAGGTCACTTTGGAAATATAAATAAAGATTTGAAAGCTTTATCGAGTAGAACAAAGAACATGGGAGCAGTAGGTGGGGGCTCCCCAGGTGATGTATCTGGGAAGGGACAGTAGCCATGCATTCATTGTGCGCACAGGCATTCCATGAGCATCTAGAATCATCCAGATGCCCAGCCGAAGACACCCATACATTATGTCAGAGCCACTGCTGTGCCAACACATTTCTACTGTAAACAAGCAAATCTCCAAGCTCTTCTGGTCACTTTCCTCTTCCACTCATGTCACAAAAAGGGACGGGGAGAAATGAAGACACCCTGTAGTGGGCACCCATACAGACTGGGCCCATTTTCTGCACCTTGGTCTTGGCCTTCCTAGTAAGACTGGGAAAGTAGAGGTGCCCGAACCCCAAATATGTCTCCATGGCCTCACTGCCAAGTGACGTTCCCCAGCTTGCCTTGGGGCTCTGGTCCACACCATGCGTAGCTCTAGCATGAGCCATGGTAGCAACCCCTCTCCTCAGGCCTGCTGAGGAGGTGAGGGCGCTGAGACCACTCATGCCCTTTGGGCTGAGCACCCCCAAGCCCACAGTGGACTGGCCCCGATCTTTATTCCCTGTGTCTCCGTTTGAGCACAGGGTGGCGAGGCAGCATCTTACTGGAAAGTTCATTCCTCATTCCTCCCTCCTCGTGATCCCCACGATTTATTGCTTCCATCCTTGGTTAACACTGCGTGAGTGGTATACTTGCCGGTTTCCTGTGCTCGCTAGAAAACTCACCCCGGGCAGTGCTTGCTCTTGTTTGTACAGATGGTGGCGGCAGGATCTGGCTCTGGCAGCTGCGGCCACAGTCGCTCCCCAGCCAGCTGAAGTTCTCAAGTTTAAGTTCCCATGAGGCTTAACTGGTGTCAGGGAGTGGTGCTGAATATGTCAGCGTTTTAATAAATGTTCCCTACTTAGGGGCCCGACTTTAGGAAGCCCAGGAGCACTTCAAGTCCCCAAGGGCCAGGTTCCCAGAGGCGGTTCAAGTGAAAGCCCTGGAGGACTGATGGCAATGAATGTCTTCCCTCCCGGTTCTGAAAGCCTTGTCCTGCGACCTGGACTGCGGCCCCAAGATGCCTGCGAGTCCGGGCCGCTACTCACTTTTTTCATGGATCCTACCTCCTCCATAAACTCTGACCTTCACAGACACCTGCCCTCAGACTACGCATGATGCCCAGTTATGAAAAGAGCCAAAATGACATGGTAAGGAAGTGGAAATGCTAATTACCCTGGTTTGACAACAAATGTTGCAGAAATGTGTGGATATATTATCCTGAACCCCAATAGGGACAGTTTTACAGGTTAAGAAGGAGATTCTGTGATCTGTTTTCCCCAAGAAGAGTTAAAAACTCTCAGAAAGTATACAAGGGCTGGAGAGATGGCTTAGCAGTTAAGGTGCTTGCCTGCAAAGCCAAAGGACCCAGGTTCAACTCCCCAGGACCCACGTAAGCCAGATGCACAAGGTGCTACATGTGTCTGGAGTTTGTTAGCAGCAGCTAGAAGCCCTGGCGTGCCTATTCACTTTCTCTCTCTTTATCTCTCTTTCTCTCTCTCTCTCTCTCTCTCTCTCCCCCTGCCCTTTCTCTACTTGCAAATAAATAAATAAAATAAATTTTTTTTTAAAAAAAGAAAGTATACAGGACTCTTTATAAATATTTTCAGGAAAAGCAACTTTTAAAGAGAAACAATATCAGGGCTAGGGCAGTACTTTAGCAGTTAAAGGCATTTGCTTACAAATCCCGCTGACCCAAGTTCGATTCTTCCCAGCACCCACAGAAAGCTGACTCAAAATGGCTTGTACACCTGTGGTTCCAAAGTGCCAGCAACAACAAGAGGTGATGCCGGGAAAATCTGAAGCTCTTGGGCCAACTGTCTCAAAGAAAGTGGAAAGAGAACAAACACCTCAAGGCTGTCCACACAAGCACATATGTGCACACACACACACGCATACTTTTCTTAAAAAAACACAAACTCTAGACATAAACCAATGAAGTAATGAATGCATGACCACACTGAGCAAGCATCCTATCTCAGCCCGTGCAGCCGGCTTCTGAGAGCCCGCGGGGGAGACAGCCAGCCAGGGCATCTGATTTACCAAGTCTGGCAGTGGGCAGGGTCATCGGGGTTCAAGGTGATTTTCCTTCCTGGGGCCAAGCGCCGACCGGCCACTTCACACACAGGGCAGTCGTGCAGGTCCACGCAGGTCTGCAGAAGCTCGTCCAGAATTTTCCCTGAACAACATACCTCATTAGGAACTGGTCACCTTTCACATAAGGAAGATTCACCCAGATCTAGATGTGTCTAGTTCATTTGCAGTGGCTAGAGGCCCTGACACACCCATTCTCCCCACCTCTCTATCTATCTGCCTCCCCCTCTCTCTATCTGCCTCCCTCCTTCTGTCTCTCAAATAAATAAATAAGTAAAATACATTTAAAAAAGAAAGAAAGGGGGAGAGAAAGGGGGAGGGAAAGAGGGAAGGAAGAAGGAAGGAAGGAAGGAAGGAAGGAAGGAAGGAAGGAAGGAAGGAAGGAAGGGAGGGAGGGAGGGAGGGAGGGAGGAAGGAAGGAGGGAAGAAGGGAGGGAGGGAGGGAGGGAAGAAGAAGGAAGGATGGAAGGAAGGAAGTGATCCCTAGTCTAGAGGTATGATATTGCTTGGGATATATGTATGTGAAAGAAGGAAGAAAGGAGGGAAGGAGGGAGGGAACAAAGAGAGAGAGAGAGAAGGAAGAAAGGAACGGAGGGAGGGAGGGAGGTGTTCTACATGATTAAACCACATAGAAGGACTGAAGTAGAGCCAAGCAGCACAGGACAGGAGGCCAGACTTCTATCTCCAGCATTGCAAAAATAAATTAATTAATTCATCAATTAATTTAAAAAGTGGCTAAAATTGACAGAAATTCAGCTTGACAAAAAAAAAAAAAAAAAAAAATCAGAGCTGGCCTGGATTTGATAACAGTACCCAAAGAAACAGAATCATTGTAAGCCTAGGACCAGGGAGATGGTACCACAAGCAGAGGCCAAGACGACCCCACCCCCCTCCCAGCCTGCCCAACCCAGGGAGAGGCCTCACCTGGAGGACAGTGTGCGTGGCAGCCCTCCACGCACTTCACGGGACAGGCCAGCGGCTCGGGGTGCTGACACGTGATGGGGCAGGCGGGTGCACAGCTGTTGTAACGCCACTCACACTCATAGCCGCTCTCCCGGACATTCCTCTCCTCGCAGCTCTGGGCTGTACGGTCAGAAGAAGAGGCAGTGATCACAGAGGCACAAGACACAAAGAAACGAGGACTATGGAGACCATCCCGAGCAGACCATGAGGTGATGGCAAGGGGCAGGCAAGAACCCAGGATCCCATTAAGGAACAAATGACTGCTGGAGTCCCCGATTGTGACGACTTCTGGGGGGGGGGGCATTCATGCACCAAAACTAGAACTCAGATATCTGAAGTGGTTTTCTATATTAAAAAGTGAATTCGGGCTGGAGAGATGGCTTAGCGGTTAAGGCACCTACCTGCTAAGCCTAAGAACATCAGTTCCAATCTCCAGGTCCCACATTTAGCCAGATGCACAGTGATGCAAAGGCGCAATGCCGCACTTGACCACAAGGGGGCGCACACGTCTGGAGTTCATTCACAGTGGCTGAGAGGCTGCTGGCGCACCCATTCCCTATCTGTCTCCCTTTCCCTCTCTCTCTGTCTCTCTGTGTCTCTCTCCAAAAAAAAAAAAAAAAAAAAAGTCCCTTGTGTCCAGGGGAGACAGACGACATGCACGAGTCGGTCACTTGTGGCAAATATGATCATGTCTAAGTAAATATTGTCTTCTCTCCATTAGTGTTCCTCGTCTTTTTATGCCTGAATTTCTCCAGAAGAAAGTGCCCACATATTTCTTGAATCCACACCCCGCTTACTCTTCATGTGACCTTGCTCATGCCACCATTAACTCTCTTCAGACCCACGTCCCTGCATACTCACTGCTAGTGTGAACTCCTTACTCACATAATTTTAACTCTCTTCAGATCCACGTCCCTGCACACTCACTCCTAGTGTGAACTCCTTACTCACATAATTTTAACTCTCTTCAGATCCACATCCCTGCACACTCACTGCTAGTGTGAACTCCTTACCCACGTCATGTTAACTCTCTTCAGATCCCTGTCCCTGCACACTCACTCCTAGTGTGAACTCCTTACTCACATAATTTTAACTCTTTTCAGACCCACATTCCTGCACACTCACTCCTAGTGTGAACTCCTTACTCACATAATTTTAACTCTCTTCAGACCCACGTCCCTGCACACTCACTGGTAGTGTGAACTCCTTACTCACATAATTTTAACTCTTTTCAGACCCACGTTCCTGCACACTCACTCCTAGTGTGAACTCCTTACTCACATAATTTTAACTCTCTTCAGACCCAAATACACTCACTCCTAGTGTGCACTCCTTACTCACATAATTTTAACTCTCTTCAGATCCACGTCCCTGCACACTCACTCCTAGTGTGAACTCCTTACTCACATAATTTTAACTCTTTTCAGACCCACATTCCTGCACACTCACTCCTAGTGTGAACTCCTTACTCACATAATTTTAATTCTCTTCAGACCCACGTCCCTGCACACTCACTCCTAGTGTGAACTCCTTACTCACATAATTTTAACTCTCTTCAGATCCACGTCCCTGCACACTCACTCCTAGTGTGAACTCCTTACTCACATAATTTTAACTCTCTTCAGACCCACGTCCCTGCACACTCACTCCTAGTGTGAACTCCTTACCCATGTCATGTTAACTCTCTTCAGACCCACGTCCCTGCACACTCACTCCTAGTGTGAACTCCTTACTCACATAATTTTAACTCTCTTCAGACCCACGTCCCTGCACACTCACTGCTGTGAACTCCTTACCCATGTCATGTTAACTCTCTTCAGACCCACGTCCCTGCACACTCACTCCTAGTGTGAACTCCTTACTCACATAATTTTAACTCTCTTCAGACCCACATCCCTGCACACTCACTGCTAGTGTGAACTCCTTACCCACGTCATGTTAACTCTCTTCAGACCCACGTCCCTGCACACTCACTCCTAGTGTGAACTCCTTACTCACATAATTTTAACTCTTTTCAGACCCACATCCCTGCACACTCACTCCTAGTGTGAACTCCTTACTCACATAATTTTAACTCTCTTCAGATCCACGTCCCTGCACACTCACTCCTAGTGTGAACTCCTTACCCACATAATTTTAACTCTCTTCAGATCCATGTCCCTGCACACTCACTCTTAAACTCCTTACTCACATAATTTTAACTCTCTTCAGATCCACGTCCCTGCACACTCACTCCTAGTGTGCACTCCTTACTCACATAATTTTAACTCTCTTCAGATCCACATCCCTGCACACTCACTCCTAGTGTGAACTCCTTACTCACATAATTTTAACTCTTTTCAGACCCACATCCCTGCACACTCACTCCTAGTGTGAACTCCTTACTCACATAATTTTAACTCTCTTCAGATCCACGTCCCTGCACACTCACTCCTAGTGTGAACTCCTTACTCACATAATTTTAACTCTCTTCAGATCCACGTCCCTGCACACTCACTCCTAGTGTGAACTCCTTACCCACATAATTTTAACTCTCTTCAGATCCATGTCCCTGCACACTCACTCCTAGTGTGAACTCCTTACTCACATAATTTTAACTCTCTTCAGATCCATGTCCCTGCACACTCACTCTTAAACTCCTTACTCACATAATTTTAACTCTTTTCAGACCCACGTCCCTGCACACTCACTCTTGGTGTGAACTCCTTACCCACGTCATCCTAACTCTCTTGGTGGGAATTTCTTTCTTGTCTCGCCATCTTGCTCCCCTGCCCCTTGGCATTCCATGCGCACCCTGGAGTTGTCCCCCTCTCTCTGAAAGTGCCCTCCTCCCCTACACAAGCTTTTAAGCATAGACTCAAGGGAGGGGGATGTCAGGACCGTGGGGAGTTGGGGACTCACGGCACAGTGTGGCTGTCCTCCAGGCCACCACCTGGCCATGCTGGGCACACATGTGAGCGTAGGCAGCAATAGTGTCACAGAAGCAGGCACAGTCCCCAACGGACTCACAGGAGCAAGTGTCGTAAATGCAGATGTCCAGGTATGGCTCAGGGTCCACCTGCAAGAGGAGCCTCAGGTGGCCAGAGTCCTGAGCCCAGAGCCTGAACTCTTGTGACTCACGGTCGGGGCGAGGATGCTCTGGAGGTCAACAGGAGGATGGTGACTCCCGCGTACGAGAGACACGGGTTAAAGACTCCAAAGAGGAAATGACAAAGAAAGTCTCTTGTTTCTAACACTGAATGAAGCAGGGTTTCCAGCCTTCCATACAGTACTCTGTGCCTTTAGGGCTTCCTGAAAGAATGCCCCTTCTGCCCATTTTCCACCTCCCTGCCTGTTGGGCATTGCGAAAAAACGGGCTGAGACTATGAGGAAGCTGGCTTGGGCTGGTGGACATGGCCCGGGACCTTAGGCTGTGGGGGTTGCAGCTGGTCTTATCATCAGGAAGCCACCCTGGTGATGGGTGACTGACCCTCCCTGCTCTTGGGCAAGGTTGTAGTGTGCCCTGTCATCACCCAGAGTGGGTAGAACTGGCGAGGCCCTCCCCCATAAGTCAGGCTTTGCCCACCCCCCCCCCACAGTTCCTGACCTTGTGGCTAGCTGCCCAAAAGACCCTCATGTGGCTGAAGTCACGTAGCTTTTCCCGCCACTTCTGTTATCTCCCTTCAGCTCCTCCCTCACAATTCCGAAGTCATGTAGCTTTTCCCGCCACTATCTCCCCAGACACTTCTACCTTTCAACCAATTAGATAGCAGCCCATAAACTCTGTATCCAATCGCCATATAGTCTGCGTGTGCCTTCTCAACCTTTCTCAAGTGTGTATAAACCCACTCCCCTGTTGAATAAACGAGAGCGCGCTATCCATCAGACTGCCTCCCGGGTGTTCATTGCCCATCACACTCACCTGCTGCTCCAGGACCCTGCTTCCCCCCAACTCCTCCTATGCCAACGACCCCCAGGAACAGCAAGGACCCACCTGCCCAGTTGTCTGCAACCCATGGGCACATATATGGTTCCACATAAGCACACACAGGCTGATCTTTCCTCACCAATGCAGTAAATAGAATAGGAAAGTGCAGCAGAACCCCCCAGGCTATTACATTGAGGAGCTAAAGTTTATTGGGCAGTGGGGGCCCAGCTGTCCCTAGTTCTTACCCCACGTCTACATGAAGGAAAGAAGGGTTCACCCACCACCACATTTAATCACACTGACCACTTCCCATTACAGACACTTGATTGGCATTGCACACTACAGCCCAGAACTCCTAGACTCAAGATATCCTCCTACCTCAGCATCCAGTACACTGGCCACTTCCTACCTTTCTTAGCCCAAAAACATACTGCTACACACGCCGGGCTTGTTTGTTTGTTTGTTTTTAAGGTAGCTGGTATAGAAATGAATCATTGTTTCCAAGACCCCGCAGATAACTGAATTCCCTCCCTTGTCGTCATTCACCCAAGGAAAGCCTGGCTATCCTGAGGAGCCTGCGGGCTAAAAATCTTTGGATCGATTAGCTGAGATACGTGTACAGAACCAGCCATTCCTGTGTGTGTACCTGGCTGTGCATGTGCACACGTGCCCATGCGCATGCCTGTACACGCACACAGAGAGAGAAGTATGTTTCACTTTGGGGAATTCCTTATTTTCTTTTGAGAATCTAGGCACAAAAAGAGGCCAAGAGATGAAGACTAAAGAGTCACAAGCTATTATGAGAAGAAGAGAACAGAACTACCAGCAGTGTTGGGTGTTGGTTTGCTTGTTGACTGGTGATGGTGAAGGAGCTTCAGATGGTGTTTAAAACAGAGCAGTACCCGAGCGTGGTGGCGCACGCCTTTAATCCCAGCACTCGGGAGGCAGAGGTAGGAGGATCGCCGAGAGTTCGAGGCCACCCTGAGACTACATAGTTAATTCCAGGTCAGCCTGGACCAGAGTGAGACCCTACCTCGAAAAACCAAAAAAAAAAAAAAAAAAAGCAGGAAGAGAGAGTCCATACAAAGAGGAACAAACCCTAACACTGAAGCCAAAGGAAAAGTATCAGCAGCCAAGAGTCACATCTTGGGTAGTGCTTGGCCATCTCTTGCTTCCTCAGAAGCTACGGACTCAGGCTAAATGGATGGCTTAGCGGTTAAGGCGCCTGCCTGCAAAGCCTAAGAACATCCGTTCGAATCTCCAGGTCCCACGTTTAGCCAGATGCAAAAGTGACGCAAGCACGCAATGTCGCACTTGCCCACAAGGGGGCGCATGCGTCTCAAATTTGTTCACAGCAGGTCCTTCCTCTACCTCCTTCTCCCTCTCTCTCTGTCTCTCTCTCAAAAATAAAATAAAATAGAGCCGGGCATGGTGGCACACGCCTTCAATCCCAGCACTGGGGAGGCAGAGGTAGGAGGATCGCCAAGAGTTCAAAGCCACCCTGAGACTACAGAGTGAATTCCAGGTCAGCCTGAGCTAGAGTGAGACCCTACCTCGGAAAACCAAAGAAATAAAATAAAATAAAATAAAATAAAATAAAATAAAATAAAATAAAATAAAATAAAATAAAATAAAATAAAATAAAATAAAATAAAATAAAAAAATAAAGATTTCTTTGCCTTAAAAAATTTTTTAAATAAATTCCTTACTCTTTACTTCTTACTCCCTCCTTATTTTTCAGCTAAGAAAGGACTATAGTGGTGGTCATCAATGTCCACATTAGACCTCACACTTTCTCTGCCCACAGCTCCTTGGACCTCCTTCCACCCTCAAGGCCTTACCAGCTTGTTGCAGTCCTGGAAAACGTCACTGGTAAGGATTCTGCAGGATGAATCCACCATCGTCTGCTTCATGATATTGTTGTGGCAGGTGGCAGGGGACCTGTCCAGCGGCACCTGGGAACAGGGAAGAGCACCCAGAGAGGCCAACAATCAGACAGCCACACGGGAGGGACTTAACCCAGAAGGAAACTGGGGACTCTACTACCTGGCGCTGCCACTGCCTGCAGCTCCTGCCACCCACTGCCCACCTGCCAGCCCAGACATACCTTCCTCGTGTTGGCACACTGAGAGCTCACTTTCCAGGAATTCCCAAAGTCCACAGGGTCTTCCTCCACCTGGAGGTTGCTGCTGGTGAAGTCATTGTTCTGGTTGCCGTCAAAATTGCCACACAGGCCACACACGTGTTCCTGGAGCGACAGGTGACGAGGTGAGCATCCTGCACCTCAGGCGCACTCTCGGGGTCAGGGGTAGGAAGAGACACCCGGTGACAAGGAGTTGAGGGGCATGGGAAGAGGAAGAGTAGTTGGGGGTGGTGGGTGGGGGGGAAGGTGTGTGAAACAGCCAGAAACCCAGCGCAGAACCGGAGAGTCAGCAAAGCCTAACCCTCACCAAGGCCTGCTTCCTCACCGACTCCATTTCAAAGTTAAGGAAACAGACACTGGGCCGCGTCTCAGGGCCAAAGGCAGAGGTGAGACACAAGCAACTAGGTCCTGGGATCACTGGATGAACAAACCCTAACCCGCCCACGTCAAGCTACAGGCAGACAGGAGAGCTTGGCACCACTGTCACGTGGTTGAGTGAGCTGAGAACCAAGGAGGGACCATGGTGCCTTCAGAACTGCGGCTGTTCAGGGAAGGCTGAGAATTCTGCCCCACGGAAAGTGTCCTCACTCACAATGGACATATCTAGTTCACCTCCCACGGTGTATGAGCCACATCCCCAACAAGCAGGTGCTGTGTGGCCACAAACCATCACGAAAGAAATATGGAAAGGGCTGGAGAGATGGCTTAGCGGTTAAGGCGCCTGCCTGCCAAGCCTAAGTCCTACGGTTAGCCACACTCAAACAGTGATGCAAGGGTGCAATGCCTCACTTGTCCACAAGGGGGCGCACATGAATTCATTCACAGTGGCTAAGAGGCTGCTGGCATACCCATTCTCTCTCTCTCTCTCTCCAAAAGAAAAAAGAAAAAAAGAAAGAAATATGGAAAGACTGGTGATATTTGTCTTACTTCAGTTTTTAAAAACTATTTTTCAGCGCTGGAGAGATGGCTTGGAAGTTAAGGCACCTGCCTGCCAAACCTAAGAACACCCGTTCCAATCTCCAGGTCCCACATTTAGCCAGACACGAAAAGTGATGCAAGGGAGTAATGCTGCACTTGCCCACAAGGGGGCGCATGCATCTGGAGTTCATTCACAGAGGCTGAGAGGCTGCTGGCGCACCCATTCTCTCTCTCTCTCTCTCTCTCTCTCTCTCTCGCAAATAAAAAAATATTTTTCATTTATTTATTTATTATTTAAGAGAGAGAGAGAGAAGCAGATACAGAGAATGAACACACCAGGGCCTCCAGCTACTGAAAACAAACTCTGGACGCATGCGCCACCACATGCGTCTGGACTTACGTGGGTCCTGGGGAATTGAATCTGGGTCCTTATGCTTCATAAGCAAGTGCCTTAAGCCTCTCAGCCATCTCTCCAGCCCTTACTTCACTTCTATACCTTGTTAGAAACCCTGTCCTGGGATAAAGGAAAACTCCACTTTGCTTCCATAAGCAGGATTTGGTTTAATACAATGCGTGTAAGTCACTGTGAGAATGTTCTCACAGCCAAAGGCCAGATCTTCACATGACCTAACAGCGCCCGTGGTAGAGCCACTGCCCTTCCCTACCCCTTGCTAATTACCGTCCACTCCAAGGCCCTACTCTGCAGCCATTGCTTCTTGGTCAGTCACTCCAAACATAAGCCCTTCTGTGCCTCTCCATGCTGTGTTCCATCTGCCCAAGTCCTCTCCCCAAATATTTATAGTGACACTCCCTCCCTTCCATGAAGACTTTAGTCACACATCACCTTTTCAGACAGGTCTCGTCCTTCTAGGCAATCTCCCCACAAGAGTATGTCCACCACAGTTATGGAAGGCAAAACAGTGCCCCACCCCCCCCCGCGCGCCGCCAGAAACGTTTATACCCTAACCCTAACACCACGGATGTGTTATTTTACATGGTGCTAGAGTTCACATATGATTTCAATGTGCTGGAAGCTTGGGTCTGGGTGTGGCGATGTTAAGAGGGAAAGGAGGGCTGGAGAGATGTCTTAGTGGTTAAGGCGCTTGCCTACGAAGCCTAAGGACCCATGTTCGACTCGCCAGATCCCACATAAGCCGGACGCACACAGTGATGTGTGTGCAAGGTGCACATGCACACAAGATGGCACATGCATCTGGAATTCTATTGCAATGGCTGGAGACCCTGGCATGCCAACTCTCTCTCTCTCTCTCTCTCTCTCTCTCTCTCTCTCTCTCTCTCATAAACAAAAGGCCAGTCTGTTGGGCTTGACTCAAAACAACAACCAAAAAAAAAGAGGTAGTGGAACCCCAGGACACAAGGTCTAGTTGGATTTAAATAGGTCATCGGGGCTGGGTGTGGTGGCGCACACCTTTAATCCCAGCACTCAGGAAGCAGAGGTAGGAGGATCACTGTGAGTTTGAGGCCACCGTGAGACTACATAGTTAATTCCAGGTCAGCCTGAGTTAGAGTGAAACCCTACCTCAAAAAAACAAAAATAAATAAATAAATAAATAAATAAATAAATAAATAAATAAATAAAAGTAGGTCATTGGGGGTATGGCCCCTGGAAGACATTAATGTAATTATTCGTTCTCATAGAACCCCAGTTAGTAGGTTATTTTTAAAAATGACTCTTGGCCTGGAGAGATGGCTTAGCGGTTAAGGCGCCTGCCTGCTAAGCCTAAGAACGCTGGTTCCAATCTCCAGGTCCCACGTTTAGCCAGATGCAAAGTGATGCAAGGGTGCAATGCCGCACTTGACCACAAGGGGGTGCATGCATCTGGATTTCGTTCACAGCAGCTGAGAGGCTGCTGGCGCGCCCATCTCTATCTGTCTTCCTCTCCTTCTCTCTCTGACTCTATCTGTCTCTCTCCAAAAAAAAAAAAAAATGACTCTCTCTGGCTTCCTCCCCCACCATGTGATGCTTCCACATGTGGTCTTTTCCCCTTCTCCTTCCTCACAATGTTGTCACTAGCCAAAAGGATCCATATCAGAGGCCACATGGATGGAGTCACCTAAGCCATGGCCTTTCAGCCTCCAAGCTATCAGCCAAATAAACCTTTTTTCTTCATAAAGTGCTCAGGCTCAGCAGCTCTGTTGTAGCAACATAAGACTGACAGGTTCACATTACAGAGAAAGCTTGGCTGGTTCGATGGCTTTAAGATCTTGGAGATGGGAGACTGACCTGGATTGTCTAAGTGGGCCCACTGCCAACACGGGATATGACAAGACAGAGACAGAAGGAGGTAGAGTGTGAAAGGCAGACGGAAGCAGAGAGAAAAAGGAAGAGGCTAGAAGATGCTCCACGGCTGGTGGGTACAGAAGGTGGGGACTCCAGGTGGGGCCTCTCCCTGCCTGAAACAGGCTAGCAGGCCCTCAGATGGATTCCCCCTTTTAGCCTCTAGAAGGGATATAGTAACCCTGCATCCTGGTTTGAAACTTCTTTTGTCTTTGGAGAGAGGTTGTCTTTGTTTTCTCAAGGTTGTGTTTCATTCTATCTCGGGCTAACCTGGAACTCGCCTCTTAATCCAAGGCTGGCCTCGAACTCATAGCAATCGTCCTACCTCGGCCTCCCAAGTACTGGGATTAAAGGCGTGCACCACCATGCCCAATCTTCTCTTTACATTTCTAACCTAAAGAGTCAAAGATCACAAACAGCCGGGCAAGACCCTACCTCGAAAAAGAAGAAGGAGGAGGAGGAGAAATATAAAGAGCTGTCCTGTTGACTCCTATATCTCCTTCCTTTGCACAACCCTGCAGGCCTCAGCAGGCCAGTCAAGACAGTTGGCGTGGGGGCCGACTTGGTCCTCACCTTGTTCAGCTGACCTCAATGAGCTCAGAGCTTTTTTTCTTTCTGTTTTTTTTAAAGTTTTTATTTATATTTATTTACTTATTAGAGACAGAGAAAAGGAGAGAGAGAATGGGTGTGCCAGGGCCTCCAGCTACTGCAAATGAACTCCAGATGCATGCACCACCATGTCCATCTGGTTTACGTGGGTTCTGGGGAGTCAAGCCTCGAACCAGGGTCTTTGGGCTTCACAGGCAAGCGCTTAACCACTAAGCCATCTCTCCAGCCCATCAGAGCTTTCTTTGTGTGAGGAAGTAGGGGCTGAGCTGGAGGAGCAAGGTGGTGGGAAGGGGCATCGAGTAGCTGCTCAGAACAAACAGCAAGTGGAGGGCGACATGAATGAGGCGGGACTGCTGACCTGGTACGTCTGCTTCAGAACCACGGAAACGCTCAGGCGGTGGTCCCAGACCACGGACAAGCCTCGGCCCAGCAGCAGAAGGACATACCGGCCAGACTCCACCACCTCAAAGTGTGAGTCATCTCTCATGGGTTCCTTCACGTGCACCTGAAGGAAGACAAAGCGGGAGGCAGGTGAAGGACAACACAAGGCCTAGAGCTCCCTCTTATTCACACCGCCTGTTCGTGTCACTGCCCACAAACACCCATGCTGCCCTGCCAGGCCCGTGTGTCACTTTCCATCCAAGCTCCCCCAGGGCCAGAATCAGGTCATTTCAGCCTCCAACTCACCTACAAGCTTCC
Organism: Orientallactaga sibirica; assembly: GCA_036365145.1. Classification (NCBI taxonomy): domain Eukaryota; kingdom Metazoa; phylum Chordata; class Mammalia; order Rodentia; family Dipodidae; genus Orientallactaga; species Orientallactaga sibirica. Next base: position 1,983,539 of record JAEOAD010002324.1, on the reverse strand, counting down.
AAAAATCCACCACTACGAGGGTTGGAGAGATGGCTTAGCAGTTAAGACACCTACCTGGTAAGCCTACAAATGCCGGTTCCAGCCGGGCATGGTGGCGCACGCCTTTAATCCCAGTGCTTGGGAGGCAGAGGTAGGAGGATCACTGTGAGTTCGAGGCCACCCGGAGACTACATAATGAATTCCAGGTCAGCCTGAGCTGGATGGAGTGAGACCCTGCCTCGGAAAAGCAAAAACAAAACAAACAAACAAACAAAAAAAGAACACAATGCCGGTTCCAATCTTCAGGTCCCACATTTAGTCAGATGCAACGTGACGCAAGGGTGCAATGCTGCACTTGCCCACAAGGGGGCGCACGCATCTAGAATTCGTTCATAGGGGCTGAGAGGCTGCTGGTGCGCCCATTCTCTATCTCCCTCTCCTTCTCCCTCTCCCTCTTTCTCTCTGTCTCTCTCTCTCTCTCAAAAAAAAATCCACCACTAAGAGACAATAATAGAGTTGGTGGTGAAAATACAACGAAACCACCTTGCTCATTGCTTGACAAAAAAAGTAGAGGTGTTTAGGCCTTTGGTCATTAGTTATAAGAGCTGCTGGCTTATTATTTTTAAATATCTCTGCTCAATTGGTTGAAAGAAAACCTGGCCCTTCTATAACCAAGAGCTTTCCTGTATCCCACCTCCCACTCCTGAGAGTAGCGGTCACTAACGGTCAGAGCTAAAGGAGAAGGGGAATGGTGTAGCCCAGAGCTCCAGGCAGAAGGTTGTAGGAGTCTAGCCTGGATCTTGCTCTGGCAGAGTCATCATCACGTCAAACCCTAGCAAAAAGCCCATGGCAACGCCCTGCCTGATGCTCAGACTTGTGGAGTGGAGACTGGTACTAAAAACCTGCCCCACCTTCACAGAGGTCCTCTCCTGAGCGGCAGGCCACTGCCAAACTAGGCACGTGTGCACATTCACACCTCATAGATCCACACACCTCCACCCAGCTTCACCCCTGTCATCAACCCACACAGAACTGTCCTTTGAACTACTTAGAAAGAAGCAGGGGTTTAGCAGGAGATGGGGGGACAAGAGAAGGGAATGGGAGGAGAATGTTAATCAAACTACAGTATATACATGAATGCAAAGTGGGAGGGGGGATTTAGGAGAGGCAAGGAGGATGAGAATCAACTAGAACAAATTGTATTTGAAAATGCCAGAGTGCCTGGATATCCATGCCCTCACAGTGTCTGACACCATCGTAATAGGAGGAAAAGATCATGACATCAAAATGAAAGAGAGACTGACTGAGAGGGGGAGGGGATATGCTGGAGAGTAGAGTTTCAAAGGGGAAAGTGGGGGGAGGGAGGGAAGTACCGTGGGATATTGTCTATAATCATGGAAGTTGTCAGTAAAAAAATAAATTAAAATTTATAAACGAGACGCCGGGTGTGGTGGCTCACGCCTTTAATCCCAGCACTCGGGAGGCAGAGGTAGGAAGACCGCCGAGAGTTCGAGGCCACCCTGAGACTACATAGTGAATTCCAGGTCAGCCTGGACCGGAGTGAGACCCTACCTCAAAAAAACAAAAAAAAAAAAAAAAAAAAAATATAAAAGAAAATGCCAGAGTTCTCAATACTGAAATCTCTATATACTAACTAAAAAAATATTTAATTTAATGTGTTTTAAATGTCAGTAGCATACTTGATTTTTTTTTTTTTTTTTTTTTTTTTTTTTTGGTTTTTCAAGGTAGGGTCTCACTCTGGTCCAGGCTGACCTGGAATTAACTATGTAGTCTCAGGGTGGCCTCGAACTCTCAGCGATCCTCCTACCTCTGCCTCCCGAGTGCTGGTTGATTTTTTTTTTTTTAACTGTCCTGTGAGATAGAGTTGACTCTGCTGGCTCATAATAAGCCACACTTGCTAAACAGTTTTCTTCGCTACTGGTGAAGCAGTCGCTCCTGTCCAGGGCTGTCAAGGGTGACTGTTTACACAAAGGCAGGATGCAGGCAGTGGCCGCGGGAGAAAATGAAGATGCCAGGACAGGCCAGAGCCCAGCCCTTGGCACCTGTTGGTACAACAAGTGCCCAGACCAGCTAAACCAAACCTGTTCACAAATGCAGAGTCCGGGGCCCTCCCCAACCTGAGGCAGAACCTCAGGTTGGAACCCCAGGATCCGAATGGTAGGTAAGAGCTCCTGGGAGAGAGCCGCTTCTCAAGCTGGCAGGACGGGGGCTGAATCTGCTTTCTTCACTGTTCAGCTCTTTGGAAACATTTATGTGAAGGGCTGAGCGCATAGTTCGGTGGAAGGGTGTTTGTCTAGTATGTGCAAGGCCCTCAGCACCGGAACAGAGAAACTAAAAACCCACCCACAACAGCAGTTCGGTGCGCACAGACGCAGTGGTCAGTCCCCACATGTGCTTTGTTTGGTTTTCTGCAGTTTCAGTGAACTCTTAACAACTAAGAGCTGAAAAATGTTAAATGGGAAATTCCAAAAATGAGCAGTGAAAAATTTCAAATCAGTTTCAGTACAACACATGGTTACAATGGTCCTATTTTTTTACTAATTGTCTTTTCTTTTTTTTTATTTTTTTATTTTTTATTTATTTTTGGAGAGAGACAGAGAGAGGGAGAGGAAGACAGATAGAGATGGGCAGCCAGCAGTCTCTCAGCTGCTGTGAACGAAATCCAGATGTGTGCGCCCCCTTGTGGTCAAGTGCGGCATTGCGCCCTTGCGTCACTTTGCATCTGGCTAAACGTGGGACCTGGAGACTGGAACCGCTGGACATTGGAACCAGCATTCTTAGGCTTAGCAGGCAGGCGCCTTAGCCGCTAAGCCATCTCTCCAGCCCAGTCTTTCCTTTTTTTAAAGATTTATTTTATTTATTAGAGACACAGAGAGAGTGAGAACGGGCACGCCAGGGCTTGCAGCCACTGCAAACAAACTCCAGATACATGTGCCACCGTGTACATCTGGCTTATGTGGGACCTGGAGAATCGAACTGGGGTCCTTAGGCTTCACAGGCATACGCCACCGCTAAGCCATCTCTCCAGCCCTACTAGTTGTCTTTCATAACTTTGTTGTGCTTATTAAATCATTAAATGTCATCACAGATAGGTACTTGCAGGACATACTGGTTCAGAACAATCTGTGATTTCAGGCATCCCCCAGGAGTCTGGTCCCAGCGTGGCTAAGAGAGTGACTGTATGGAAGGGAGCGTCTTGCTCACACCTTCTGCCCCCTCCATCACTAAATGCTGCTCTTCCCCCGTGTCTGCCGACATCATTACACATCCTTTCTCACACTCTTTAACCAAAATTGGAGCGTAGTGTCCATATTGGTCTGCCACTTGTTCTGCTCATAAGACGGGATGCCAGATGGTACCATTCGACCTCGTTCTCACAATGACTCGACATCGCGCTCACAGTTCTCAAAAGATGCTTGGTAAATTCCTCTAGTAAGCAGGCCAAGGAACAAAAGGGGGACAAGAGGCTGGCACTCACCTCCCCATCAAACAGTTCAATCTCTCCTCCTTCCATCAGGATAGGTAACCCGCTTCTTACATTTCACTGAAGGATAGCTGCACCCCACATTCCCCACCAAGATCCGAAAGGTCCCAGAGTTACCGCCACAGTAATCCTGAGGAAAGAGAACGTCAGGGAAGAAATTATTCGTTTGCTCTCCCAGGCCAGAAGATGAATTCTCATCCGCCAGGATCTTTGAGTACATGTCACAGGATGGTACAATATGTGTTCTGTATGGGGGGTGGGGAACGACATCCCCAGTGCAGTGGCGTGGCAATGAGCACACAGGGGAGAAGGAAGGGGAGCAGTGAGGGCACATGGCATGTGTGGTGGGTGCTTTCACAGACACATCGATCCCTAGCTTTGATCTCCTTATTTCTTGATCCCATACAAGGGAGAAGGGCGGTTCCTCCATGCAGCATCTCATGGCTCGCATATCTGGTTGAACCCCTCTGGTCGGCTGGCCCAGAAATGTAATCAAAGATGGCCCAGCTCAGCTCCACAGCCTCTGAGCTACCATTTCTGGTAAGAGAAGCCATCCCTGTTGGTCAACCACATACCAAATGAAGCCAAAGGGAACATGAGTTCCCCCATGGTGACTTTTATTGTGGGTGATCAGAAAGAAAAGATCAACTTGGAAATAGTAGGTTCAGGCCTTGGTCTGACATGAATGAGACAGCATAAGAAAACCACACACTTCTCTGGTCCACACAGGCACATACAGCAGTCATGCAAATACATACATCCATGTAAACATGCACAGATCTACACACATACACAGACATAGATCAACATCAACACAAACACGCATATACAATACTCAATACTCACATCTCTACATACATACACTTATAAATAAACACACATGTGCACATATATACACAGACACCAAAATACATGCACGTGTATACATGCATACATATAAAAATGCTAAATACAGAGCCAGGCGTGGTGGCACACGCCTTTAATCCCAGCACTCGGGAGGCAGAGGTAGGAGGAGCGCCATGAGTTCGAGGCCACCCTGAGACTACAGAGTGAATTCCAGGTCAGCCTGAACTAGAAGGAGACCCTACCTTGTGGTAGTTTGAATAGATGGCTCCCAATATATTCAGTGTTTTATTAGTTTGCAGTTTGCATTTGCAGCCACCTGGCTGGAGGCAGAGTTTGTGGGTGGATCTTAAGGTGTGGTGGTGGGTTTAGGATTTCAATCTAAAGATATGCAAAGTGTGCCTAGCTGGAGTTCCTGAGGTGTGCTGTGAGGCTTTTGGCTGTGGTTTTGCTCTTTTGCTGGTCCTGTGAAAAGCAGGCCAGCTTCTTCTGCCATGACGGAACTTCCCCTGGATCTGTAAGCTTCAATAAATAATATCCCTTCCTCCATAACTGTGCCTGGTCTGGAAGTTCATCTCAGCGAACCTGAAGCTGTCTGCTACATACCTGAAAAAAACAAAAAACAAAACAAAACAAAAAGCTAAATATAGATGTGTGTATATACATTCACGTGCATATACATATATGCATAAATGTACACACACCACATACCCATATACATATGTATATGCACGCACATGCATGTATACACATATGCATGTCCATATACACATCAGCAGACACACCCAGGAAAAACAGCCTGTCCATATAGTGACGTACATTATACATGTACATATATAGTGACATTATAGTGAGAATTAGTCCACTTTTATGGCATAGTTTGGTTAAATGGGTTTGTGCTGGTTACTGGATCGTACAGGTTAGAAACACAGCAAAAGCTGGTGGGGAGTTTATCTTGTCACCAGCTGACTTCTGAAGAAGAGAGAGCTAACTGGTGACACCTCCCACAGGAAGGAGGCAGGAAGGGGCCGAATGGCTAGGATGAGGCAGCAGGAGAGACCAGCAGCACTGGCTTGAACGAGGCAAAGGTGCGACACACCATTGGAAAAGGGATTCCTAAAGACGGCCACTGAGGCGAGTCCCAGGCCAGGGGGAGCTGGGGCAGAGGAGATGAGCCGACTTCACGGCTTCTCCATGCTGACCAGAGAGCTGAGCCACAGAGCTGGGCCGCCCTCTCTTTTGCTTCTGATTCTGGGAGGCAGCTCAGTGTGGTTCCCATCTCTAAACCAGGGGAAAGATCTAGGGGGCAACAAGCAAGTCCACATGTGTCAGAAAAGCCAATTCCAAGTATGTGTGTCCTCTCTCCCCATCGTGCTGCCTCCTTGGGCCAGATGAGGTGTGTGCAGTGAGGCTGGCTGGCTGGTGCTTCCGCCGAGAAAGCACTCATTCTCCTTGCTGACCAACCTGGTGTCAATGGCAAACGTAAAAGTTTAGAGATGGAGCTGGAGAGATGGCTCAGCCGTTAAGCCAGTTGCCTACAAAGCCTAATGACCTTAGTTTGATTTCCCCAATACCCACATAAAGCCAGATGCCAAAATAGTGCATGCATCTGAAGCTCATTTGCAGCACCTAGAGGCTCTTGGTGCCCCCATTCTCTTTGTCTCTCTTTCTGTTTCTCTCTGCTTGCAAATAAATAAACAAAACTATTAGCCAGAGCCGGGCGTGGTGGCGCATGCCTTTAATCCCAGCACTCGGGAGGCAGAGGTAGGAGGATCGCTGTGAGTTCAAGGCCACCCTGAGAAGACAGAGTGAATTCCAGGTCAGCCTGGACTAGAGTGAAAGTCTACCTCGAAAAACCAAAAAATATATATATATATGTATATATATATATATTAGCCAAGCATGGCGGTGCATGCCTTTAATCCCAGCACTCAGGAGGCAAAGGTAGGAAGATCACCGTGAGTTCCAGGCCATCCTGAGACCACATAGTGAATTCCAGGTCAGTTTGGGCTAGAGTGAAACCCTATTCACCCAAAAAAACAAAAATAAATAAATAAATAAAATTAGCCAGGCATGGCAGTGTATGTCTTTAATCCCAGCACTCGGGAGGCAGAGGTAGGAGGATCACCATGAGTTCAAGGCCACGCTGAGACTACATAGTGAATACCAGGTCAGCCTGGGCTAGAATAAGACCCTACCTCGGAAAAAAATACAAAATGTTTACAGGCTCCCACAAGTAGGAAGAGAGAGGCACAGGGGCCAGCACCCGACTTGCCAGCTAGGCGGTCCCATGACGCAGCCTCTCCCGCTCCCCTCTGAACTGGCACCAAGTTAGAAGTGACAGTAGTGGCACATGCAATGGACTCAGAGAGCAAGCAGCAACCTCATGCCCAGGGCTGCTTCCTAAGACTGTTCACACACACCCCAGCAAGGTGCCAGCAGGGAGGGTCACGTCCACAGAAAAGAAGGGATGCCTTCCGCACACGGATCCTACCAGCAAATCAATTTCTGCTCCCGTTCTTTGAAGTCTCAAGTGAGCACAAAGAAAGGGGACAATCACGTTGCCTTAGAAACCTCCTATACCCTCGCACCCCTACGAGGGACTGGAACAGAACTATAGCAAAATCTGATCCCCAAGTTCTGACGACAGACCCAAGGGCCGAATCCCACCAGGAAACAGCACCTTCTGGCCCTGCTTAGGCATTCAGCAACTCCCCTCCTTGCTCTTGTTCTCACCTGCGCCAGAACGTACTGGCACTCGCCGGGGAACATGTATTTGAGTCCATCAAAGGTGAGGTAGTGGGCCATGCCGATGGCAGAGCACGTGGCGTCACACACGTGGTCTGTGCAGTTCCACTTCCGGTCCCGACAGACACTAGAAAGAGAATGCACGCGGGAGAAGTTGAGTGCTTTGGGTGCAAGGGGTTCAGCCAAGTCTTGGAAACAAGGAGGGAGCAGAGAGAATGTACACTATCCAGTGTAAACCCCCACAACCAGCCCTCCAGGAAGCATCAAGAAACAGGACAGAGGGAAGCCCTACCGCTCCCAGATCCAAGGGGGAAACTGAGGCAAGACAGAAAAGGATATCCAAATTGATCTGGGCAGCTGGAGAAAAAGGCTGGGATCCTCTCCAAACAGTTAGGCCTGGACTTACGAAGCCTGAACTCACCCTGAAAGCCACGTGGGCCCACTACTGACACAAGCACACTGCTGTTGAAACCCCTCCAGAGGCTCATAAGACAAAGAAGCAAAGACATTCTGAGGCTGGAAAATAGAATAGGCATGAACGTCTGCCAGGCGTGGTTTTGTGTGTGTTAGCTATATGTTTAAATCTATACTAATTTGCCAGCCACACATCCCAGTCTCCTACCCCCTGAAACCAAAGCTGATCTCAGGGAGCCCACTCATGCGTCAGAGCTCTGACCTCAGGCAGTGCTCTGTCCACACAGGCCTCTGTCTAAGACTGTACACCTCTCCGAAGTGAAAGCCAGGGTGAAGCAGAAGGACAAGTGGTCCTGTGAAGGATGGCCAAGAAGGGCAGAAGAAAACCAGCCACCCTCAAATGATTCCATTACAGCCCACTCTCAGGAAAGCTGGTCTCAGGTCTCAAATTCAACCACGAACAAGAATAAAAGTCACATCACCTGCAGGGAAATAGACAGAACTGGAAACCTTCATGTTCAGTGAAATAAGCAAGGTTCAAAAAGAAAAACAGGGGCTGGAGAGATGGCTTAGTGGTTAAGGCACTTGCCTGCAAAGCCAAAGGACCTCGGTTTGATTCCCCAGGACCCACATAAGCCAGATACACAAGGTGGTGCATGCGTCTGGAGTTCGTTTGCAGTGGCTGGAGGCTCTGACGTGCCCATTCGCTCTCTCATTCTCTCTCTCTCTCTCTCTCTCTGTCTCTCTCTGCCTCTTTCCTTCTCTCAAATAAATAAATAAATAAATTTTTAATTAAAAAAAACAGAAAGACAAATATCACAGGCTTTTTCTCATATATGGAATTCTAAACTTAAATAAAAGAAGAAGGGCTGGAGAGATGGTGTGGTGGTTAAGGCGCCTGCCTGCCAAGCCTAAGAATGCCAGCTCCAATCTCCAGGTCCTACATTTAGCCAGACACAAAAAGTGATGCAAGGGCACAATGCTGCACTTGCCCACAAGGGGGCATGCGTCTGGAGTTCATTCACAGCAGCCAAAGGTTGCTGGCACGCCCATTTTCTCTCTCTCTCTCTCTCTCTTTCTCAAATTAAAAACAAGGAGATACAAAAGTAGAAAGGGGACTATTTGGGGGAGGGGAGGAACCACTAGGAGTGGGGAAAGGGGAAAGATATATGATCAAAGCAAGAACATTGTATGTCTGTAGGTAAATGTCATAATGAAACCTATTACTTTATACAATAAGAAGGAAGGGGGGAGGGAAGGAAATAAAGAGGGGAAAGAAAGAAGGAAGGAAGAAGTAAGGAAAAGAAGGAAGAAACGAGGGAGGGAGGAAGGAAGGAAGGAAAGAAAGAGGGAGGAAGGGGGAGAAGGAGAAAGAGAGGGCCCTCCTAAATCATCCCCTTGTGACAGCTTGTTCATCATGCCAGTCTATTTGGAGCAAGGTCCTTCTCCCCCTGAACAGAAGTGCCCTGCCCGTACTGCAGGGAAACAACGTGCAGGTGAGCGAAAGGAGGTAAAGATCTCCACTTCAAAGACGGAGAAACAAGAAGTGTGGAGGAAAGGAGAGGAGTGCCCAGGTAAAGATCTCCACTTCAAAGACGGAGAAACAAGAAGTGTGGAGGAAAGGAGAGGAGTGCCCAGGTAAAGATCTCCACTTCAAAGACGAGAAGTGTGGAGGAAAGGAGAGGAGTGCCCAGGTAAAGATCTCCACTTCAAAGACGGAGAAACAAGAAGTGTGGAGGAAAGGAGAGGAGTGCCCAGGTAAAGATCTCCACTTCAAAGAGGAGAAGTGTGGAGGAAAGGAGAGGAGTGCCCAGGTTCCCAAAGGGTGTGAGGTTAAGTTCCTGAGGTCCTAAGTCCACTTCCATGGCCAGTCCCCAGAGCCTCACCAGGTGTTGCAGTCGATCGTCACTGTGTCTCCTGGGGCGTACTCTTTGCCCTGGTGGAAGCAGGGACACCTTTCTAGGGCCACACACCTGTTTTCATGCCGCACCTGAAGGAAAAGAACCGAAAGTCTGAAGAGCACCAAAAAAAGAAAGAAAGAAAGAAAGAAAGAAAGAAAGAAAGAAAAGAAAAGAAAAGAAAAGAAAAGAAAAGAAAAGAAAAGAAAAGAAAAGAAAAGAAAAGAAAAGGAAACACAACAAAAAGCAATGATACAGCCTGGGTCTGTGGGCCTCTGTATGAGGCTGTAGACTCACCTCCGACAGTGCCTCCCTTTCTCAGAAAGAAGTCATACAAAAATATGGGTTCTTCCAATTTTTATCACATCCAACAGCCCTAACGGTACACTGTCACATTCCCATGAGAGTTTCTGAACACCCGACTCAATTTCTGTACTGACTCTGTCAGAGGTCGGTCCTGGCCTGGGGACCATTCGGAATAGTGCTGTCCCCCTGTGAGGTCAGGGAGGGCTACCTGAGCTTGAGCCGGCCAGGTAAGGAGAAGGACAGAGCCGGGGTGACAGACTTGGCCACAGACTGGCCAGGACAGGGAGCCCACACAGGCTGGAGCTTGGCAGACATGGGCACCAGCTATACTAATGTGCCCTGCCAGCTAAAGACTGAGTTCTCATGCCTTCAACACCCTACTGGGTGATGAAGATTCCAGAAACCCACACAAGAAGCCCTGGTCTTGCAGATCCCAGACTCAGCCACTTCCCACAAAGGATGTTTCCAAGGGAAATGAGAGTTATGGACAGAGACTAACGGAGAATCATTTACCACTGAAGTACAAGAAAAAAAAAAAGGAAACAATCAAGAGTCCAATGATAGGGAAATGATTAAATTCTTAAGGAATCCCCAGGAGCTGGGATCCTACAGAGCTGTTAGAATGGCCTTTAGAAGACTCCTCAATGAGGTGAGAAATGTTTATCTGTGCTGTGAAGTTTTAAAATGGGGAAGAAAATCATGCAAGCATATGGTCCCAATTTCATATATATGTAATACAGATCTTTTATTATTATTAAACAAAAGACTAGAAGGAATCAGAAAGTTGCCTCCAGGTGGTAGGCTGGGATAGAAAAGAATGGGAACTCCTTTTCTTTTGTGGTTTAAATTTTTTTCCAAATGTTTTACAATGAGTGGGTGTTATATTTATAATTAAAGAAAGGGGAAATTGTGTACAAAATGTTTACAGGCTCCCACAAGTAGGAAGAGAGAGGCACAGGGGCCAGCACCCGACTTGCCAGCTAGGCGGTCCCATGACGCAGCCTCTCCCGCTCCCCTCTGAACTGGCACCAAGTTAGAAGTGACAGTAGTGGCACATGCAATGGACTCAGAGAGCAAGCAGCAACCTCATGCCCAGGGCTGCTTCCTAAGACTGTTCACACACACCCCAGCAAGGTGCCAGCAGGGAGGGTCACGTCCACAGAAAAGAAGGGATGCCTTCCGCACACGGATCCTACCAGCAAATCAATTTCTGCTCCCGTTCTTTGAAGTCTCAAGTGAGCACAAAGAAAGGGGACAATCACGTTGCCTTAGAAACCTCCTATACCCTCGCACCCCTACGAGGGACTGGAACAGAACTATAGCAAAATCTGATCCCCAAGTTCTGACGACAGACCCAAGGGCCGAATCCCACCAGGAAACAGCACCTTCTGGCCCTGCTTAGGCATTCAGCAACTCCCCTCCTTGCTCTTGTTCTCACCTGCGCCAGAACGTACTGGCACTCGCCGGGGAACATGTATTTGAGTCCATCAAAGGTGAGGTAGTGGGCCATGCCGATGGCAGAGCACGTGGCGTCACACACGTGGTCTGTGCAGTTCCACTTCCGGTCCCGACAGACACTAGAAAGAGAATGCACGCGGGAGAAGTTGAGTGCTTTGGGTGCAAGGGGTTCAGCCAAGTCTTGGAAACAAGGAGGGAGCAGAGAGAATGTACACTATCCAGTGTAAACCCCCCCCCCCCACAACCAGCCCTCCAGGAAGCATCAAGAAACAGGACAGAGGGAAGCCCTACCGCTCCCAGATCCAAGGGGGAAACTGAGGCAAGACAGAAAAGGATATCCAAATTGATCTGGGCAGCTGGAGAAAAGGCTGGGATCCTCTCCAAACAGTTAGGCCTGGACTTACGAAGCCTGAACTCACCCTGAAAGCCATGTGGGCCCACTACTGACACAAGCACACTGCTGTTGAAACCCCTCCAGAGGCTCATAAGACAAAGAAGCAAAGACATTCTGAGGCTGGAAAATAGAATAGGCATGAACGTCTGCCAGGCGTGGTTTTGTGTGTGTTAGCTATATGTTTAAATCTATACTAATTTGCCAGCCACACATCCCAGTCTCCTACCCCCTGAAACCAAAGCTGATCTCAGGGAGCCCACTCATGCGTCAGAGCTCTGACCTCAGGCAGTGCTCTGTCCACACAGGCCTCTGTCTAAGACTGTACACCTCTCCGAAGTGAAAGCCAGGGTGAAGCAGAAGGACAAGTGGTCCTGTGAAGGATGGCCAAGAAGGGCAGAAAAAAACCAGCCACCCTCAAATGGTTCCATTACAGCCCACTCTCAGGAAAGCTGGTCTCAGGTCTCAAATTCAACCACGAACAAGAATAAAAGTCACATCACCTGCAGGGAAATAGACAGAACTGGAAACCTTCATGTTCAGTGAAATAAGCAAGGTTCAAAAAGAAAAACAGGGGCTGGAGAGATGGCTTAGTGGTTAAGGCACTTGCCTGCAAAGCCAAAGGACCTCGGTTTGATTCCCAGGACCCACATAAGCCAGATACACAAGGTGGTGCATGCGTCTGGAGTTCGCTTTGCAGTGGCTGGAGGCTCTGACGTGCCCATTCGCTCTCTCATTCTCTCTCTCTCTCTCTCTCTCTCTCTCTCTCTCTCTCTCTGTCTCTCTCTGCCTCTTTCCTTCTCTCAAATAAATAAATAAATAAATTTTTAATTAAAAAAAAACAGAAAGACAAATATCACAGGCTTTTTCTCATATATGGAATTCTAAACTTAAATAAAAGAAGAAGGGCTGGAGAGATGGTGTGGTGGTTAAGGCGCCTGCCTGCAAGCCTAAGAAAGAATGCCAGCTCAATCTCCAGGTCCTACATTTAGCCAGACACAAAAAGTGATGCAAGGGCACAATGCTGCACTTGCCCACAAGGGGGCGCATGCGTCTGGAGTTCATTCACAGCAGCCAAAGGTTGCTGGCACGCCCATTTTCTCTCTCTCTCTCTCTCTCTCTCTTTCTCAAATTAAAAACAAGGAGATACAAAAGTAGAAAGGGGACTATTTGGGGGAGGGGAGGAACCACTAGGAGTGGGGAAAGGGGAAAGATATATGATCAAAGCAAGAACATTGTATGTCTGTAGGTAAATGTCATAATGAAACCTATTACTTTATACAATAAGAAGGAAGGGGGGAGGGAAGGAAATAAAGAGGGGAAAGAAAGAAGGAAGGAAGAAGTAAGGAAAAGAAGGAAGAAACAAGGGAGGGAGGAAGGAAGGAAGGAAAGAAAGAGGGAGGAAGGGGGAGAAGGAGAAAGAGAGGGCCCTCCTAAATCATCCCCTTGTGACAGCTTGTTCATCATGCCAGTCTATTTGGAGCAAGGTCCTTCTCCCCCTGAACAGAAGTGCCCTGCCCGTACTGCAGGGAAACAACGTGCAGGTGAGCGGAAGGAGGTAAAGATCTCCACTTCAAAGATGGAGAAACAAGAAGTGTGGAGGAAAGGAGAGGAGTGCCCAGGTAAAGATCTCCACTTCAAAGACGAGAAGTGTGGAGGAAAGGAGAGGAGTGCCCAGGTAAAGATCTCCACTTCAAAGACAGAGAAACGAGAAGTGTGGAGGAAAGGAGAGGAGTGCCCAGGTAAAGATCTCCACTTCAAAGACGAGATGTGTGGAGGAAAGGAAAGGAGTGCCCAGGTAAAGATCTCCACTTCAAAGACGAGATGTGTGGAGGAAAGGAGAGGAGTGCCCAGGTAAAGATCTCCACTTCAAAGACAGAAACGAGAAGTGTGGAAAAGGAGAGGAGTGCCCAGGTAAAGATCTGGAGGAAGTGTGGAGGAAAGGAGAGGAGTGCCCAGGTAAAGATCTCTACTTCAAAGACGGAGAAACGAGAAGTGTGGAGGAAAGGAGAGGAGTGCCCAGGTAAAGATCTCCACTTCAAAGACGAGATGTGTGGAGGAAAGGAGAGGAGTGCCCAGGTAAAGATCTCCACTTCAAAGACGGAGAAACGAGAAGTGTGGAGGAAAGGAGAGGAGTGCCCAGGATCTCCACTTCAAAGACGGTGTGAGGAAAGGAGAGGAGTTCCTGGTAAAGATCTCCACTAAAGTCCAAAGGAGAAGTGTCCAGGGAGAGGAGTGCCCAGGTAAAGATCCCAAAGACGAGAAGTGTGGAGGAAAGGAGAGGAGTGCCTCACTCCACTTCAAAGATGGAGAAACAAGAAATGTGGAGGAAAGGAGAGGAGTGCACAGGTGTCTCCTAAAGATCTCCACTTCAAAGATGAGATGTGTGGAGGAAAGGAGAGGAGTGCTAAAGATCTCCACTTCAAAGACGGAGAAACGAGAAGTGTGGAGGAAAGGAGAGGAGTGCCCAGGTAAAGATCTCCACTTCAAAGACGGAGAAACAAGAAGTGTGGAGGAAAGGAGAGGAGTGCCCAGGTTCCCAAAGGTTAAGTTCCTGAGGTCCTAAGTCCACTTCCACGGCCAGTCCCCAGAGCCTCACCAGGTGTTGCAGTCGATCGTCACTGTGTCTCCTGGGGCGTAAAAAAAGCAGGGACACCTTTCCAGGGCCACACACCTGTTTTCAACCTGAAGGAAAAGAACCGAAAGTCTGAAGAGCAAAAAAAAAAAAAAAAAAAAAAAAAAGAAAGAAAGAAAGAAAGAAAGAAGAAAAGAAAAGAAAAGAAAAAGAAACACAACAAAAAGCAATGATACAGCCTGGGACTGTGGGCCTGTGTATGAAGCTGTAGACTCACCTCCGACAGTGCCTCCCTTTCTCAGAAAGAAGTCATACAAAAATATGGGTTCTTCCAATTTTTATCACATCCAACAGCCCTAACGGTACACTGTCACATTCCCATGAGAGTTTCTGAACACCCGACTCAATTTCTGTACTGACTCTGTCAGTCAGTCAGGTCCTGGCCTGGGGACCATTCGGAATAGTGCTGTCCCCCTGTGAGGTCAGGGAGGGCTACCTGAGCTTGAGCCGGCCAGGTAAGGAGAAGGACAGAGCCGGGGTGACAGACTTGGCCACAGACTGGCCAGGACAGGGAGCCCACACAGGCTGGAGCTTGGCAGACATGGGCACCAGCTATACTAATGTGCCCTGCCAGCTAAAGACTGAGTTCTCATGCCTTCAACACCCTACTGGGTGATGAAGATTCCAGAAACCCACACAAGAAGCCCTGGTCTTGCAGATCCCAGACTCAGCCACTTCCCACAAAGGATGTTTCCAAGGGAAATGAGAGTTATGGACAGAGACTAACGGAGAATCATTTACCACTGAAGTACAAGAAAAAAAAAAAGGAAACAATCAAGAGTCCAATGATAGGGAAATGATTAAATTCTTAAGGAATCCCCAGGAGCTGGGATCCTACAGAGCTGTTAGAATGGCCTTTAGAAGACTCCTCAATGAGGTGAGAAATGTTTATCTGTGCTGTGAAGTTTTAAAATGGGGAAGAAAATCATGCAAACATCTGGTCCCAATTTCATATATATGTAATACAGATCTTTTTATTATTATTAAACAAAAGACTAGAAGGAATCAGAAAAGTTGCCTCCAGGTGGTAGGCTGGGATAGAAAAGAATGGGAACTCCTTTTCTTTTGTGGTTTAAATTTTTTTTCCAAATGTTTTACAATGAGTGGGTGTTATATTTATAATTAAAGAAAGGGGAAATTGTGTTTCATAAAAATAATATGCATGCCAGGCATGGTAGCACACGCCTTTAATCCCAGCACTCAGAAGGCTGAGGTGGAAGGATCACTGTGAGCTCAGCTTGGGACTACAGAGTGAGTTCCAGGTCAGCTCTTGGCTCAAGTGAGACCCTACTTTGAAAACGAAACAAAACATTAAATATGCACATAGTCCCTGAAGAAGAAAGCTGAAGACTGAACAGAAGGCACAATGAGCATGGGGGCATGTCCAGACCACTCAATGCTGGACACGTGTCCAGATGGCCCTCCTCCCAAGGTCACCTCCTCAGTCTCCAATACTCTAACACACTGGGGGGGGGGCACTCGTCTTTCCGGCCCTCTCGGCCCCTGAGGAAGTTGTTCCTTGAGCATGCTGTATTCCTCAGGCCTGCTGCAGCCAAGGGACGGGAGAGAAGCAAGAACCCCCGGGTCTGTGGACTTCAGTACAGCTGAAACTGTCCCCCACCTGACCACAACAAACAGATGAGCCACAACCTCCATCCCGGGAGCGACCCTGGACATCTATCCTGGTGGGTCTGGTGGGGTCTGACCTTGGTCTTCTAAAGGAGGCTCGCCTGGGTCACCCTACGTGCAGACGCATAGCCTTTGAGTTCCCAAGCCACCTTGTGAGGACAGGTTCCTGGTCTGGATGGTGTGGGCTCTAGTGAGCTGATCATATTCCCCTGCAAGCCTGACTTCCCAAGGCTTGGAACTAGATGAAGTCCTGGAAACAGGACTGCGCAAACTGTTTGCATGTCAGAATCACTGTATGTGAATGAGCCGGGCGTGGTGGTGCACACCTTTAATGCCAGCACTCGAGAAGCAGAGGTAGGAGGATCACCATGAGTTCGAGGCCACCCTGAGAATACAGAGTGAATCCCAGGATAGCCTGGGCTACAGCGAGACCCTACCTCGAAAAACCAAAAAACAAACAAACAAAAACTGGATGTGAGTGACTCGTGTGTGTGTGTGTGTGTGTGTGTGTGTGTGTGTGTTGGGTGAGAAAAGTAACATTTTGTGCTTAACGCCAGCTCTGTCAACTTTCAGGAGATGTCCCCAAGTCCCTCAGCACCTAACTGATGGGCAATGAAGGTGCAGAGTTTTGGAGGTCAGGTTGTCCAGCACATCCTGGTAGTGACCACCAGGACCAGTTCCCAGGAGAGACAATGAGCTTAGGAGCCTGGTAGGGAAGGCCGCAGGATGGCAGGAACAATGAGGGACTGCAAGCATGTCTGACTCCATCACAATTAGGGTTCATACCTACCTCCCCCAAGCTCTGCTTAGACTCAAGTCCAAGGTCCACCACCTCTGCCACCTAGTGGCCATTCTAAGAATGACTTGCATGCCCACTCACGTCGTTAATGGAGATGGGGCATCAAGCCTCAAGAAAGCCAGGCCCCGCTCGCTTCACCTCACCTTGGCCCCGCTTCCACGCTACGGCAGGCTGGACGAGGAGCTCCCAGGCTTTCCAGGGTGCCTAGGGTAGGCCAGCCCTCCTACAGTGCACCTAACACTCAAACCCCAGCTTTGAGACGACGGAAGGGTGGATGCGCCCCCTCCTGTCCTGGGCTCTCACTGGCCAAGCGCACCCTCCTCTCTGCCCTGACGTGACAGGCAAAAAGCACACCATTAACTGACAGGCTGAAATACCAAGATGGGAGTCAGGGTTAAATGTGGCTGGGCTACGGTGATGTGGGGTCAGGTCTGTACATCAGAGCTGGCGAAGACGTGAAATACAACCAACAGGGGAGGACGGGGTATCCACCCACTGTGTGAAGTGGGTTTCCTGACTTGGGAACGGTGACCGGACAACAGCCCAGCCAAAAACACCCAGAGAAGTCCAAGGCCTTCAAAAAATCCATTGCAAAACCCGGGTGTGGTGGTGCACTCCCAGCACTCGGGAGGCAGAGGTGGGCGGATCGCCGTGAGTTCAAGGCCACCCTGAGACTACAGAGCGAATTCCAGGTCAGCCTGAGCTAGAGTGAGACCCTACCTTGAAAAACCAAAAAAAAAAAAAAAAAAATTCCATTGCAGTTGGAGAATTACAAAGATAAAAGTGAACAGTAGGGGGGAGAGGGGGAGGTGAGAACTGGCCCGGAAATACGTGAGCCACCACAGCCCCCAAGAGGTTGTGTGAAGTCACTGAAATCTTGGCTGTCACAAAAGAACAGCCGTTTCTGTCTACTGTATCATTTGTACATCAAGATAAAATGTATAAATGTCCTTCCAGGGCTGGAGAGATGGCTTAGCGGTTAAGTGCTTGCCTGTGAAGCCTAAGGACCCCGGTTCGAGGCTCGATTCCCCAGGACCCACGTAAGCCAGATGCACAAGGTGGCACATGCGTCTGGAGTTCATTTGCAGTGGCTAGAGGCCCTGGTGCTCCCATTCTCTCTCTCTCTCTTTCTCTCTGCCTCTTTCTCTGTCTGTTGCAAATAAATAAATAAATAAATAAATAAATAAATAAATAAATTTTTTTTTTTAAATGTCCTTCCAAAACATGGCAGAAATACCCTGCGTTTTTATCAACTCGTGACTTTTACAAATTGTTCAAGCTGAGCACATGGTACTAGGTTTTGGTCAGCTCTGAGAGAAATTATGAAATGAAAAATTTTTTTAAATATTTTATTATTTATTTATTTGAGAGAGAAAGAGATACAGAAATAGACAGGTAGAGAGAGAGAGAGAGAACGGGCATGCCAGGGCTTCCAGCCTCTGCAAACGAACTCCAGATGCATGTGCCCCCTTGTGCTTCTGGCTAACGTGGGTCCTGGAGAATCGAGCCTCGAACCGGGGTCCTTAGGCTTCACAGGCAAGCGCTTAACCACTAAGCCATCTCTCCAGCCCGAAATGAAAAATTTTAAAACTTGGTTTCATTACCTTTTTCTGAAAAGGCCTCTTTTCTTCCCTACTATATATGAATACCATAGAAACTCATCCCCCCCCCAAAAAAAAAGGTTGCCTCCAAGTATACCTGATGGTTCGACTTCACCAGTATTTTCAGCTCAGCATAGCTGATTTCAACTAGCTATAGATTAACAGGAAAGCGATCTGATTAGATAACTCACACTAAAAGGCGAATGACTCTTGCTATGAGGATTTATTAGGTTGTAAATTTTTATAAACTCTTGCTTATATCCATCACATTTCAGTGAGCCCTATTAGGTGACACACTGGGAAAAATACAGGAAGTAACCTTGAGAAAGAAAGGTTTCTTGGATCTTTTAAATATTTCCAGCTTGTGATGTGTATACAGCTCATTGACAAAGCACTTGTCCAGCATGCATAGGCCCTGGGTTCCATCCCAGCACTGAGAAACAAGATAAAATAAACAGGGACTGGAGAGATGGCTTAGTGGTTAAGGCGCTTGCCTGCAAAGCTAAAGGACCCAGGTTTGATTCCCCGGGACCCACATAAGCCAGATGCACAAGGTGGTGCATGTGTCTGGAGTTTGTTTTCAGTAGCTGAAGGCCCTGGGGCACCCATTCTCTCTCTATCTGCCTTTCTCCCGCCCCTCTCACCTCAAACAAATAAAGCTTTTTAAAAATTATTTTAAATAAAATAAACATATCTCATAGGATTGCAATGCCCACATATGAAGCTAACTCTGGATGGGTCCTTGTGTCTTAGCTCTAGATTTTAAATAGTAGTGTCAAGGCCTGTTAGACAGCCTTTCACAGATGCCAAGAAGCTTCCTAACAATCACAGAACCAGTCCAGTTTGGAAAATTAAGTTACCATCTCCCAGACGGCCTTTCTTTCCCAGAGGCGTAAGCGTTTGAGCACCAATGGCCTGGGTCCAGAGAGACCAGGAGGCCTGGCTAGCTGCGGCCACAGGAGCTGGAGGAGAGGGCAGGGCCATGGCTTGACTTTACTGCCACACAGTGGTGGAAGCAGGAAATGTATTGACTGCAAGGACTGGACGCCTCAAGGAAAAAAAGTTTGGGAGAATTTTTCAGTTAAAGACTTAGCTTGGGCTATATGCTGAGTTCAAGGCCCGCTGTGGCTACAAAATCTCCAAAACCACTGGGAAAAAAAAAAACAGATTTAAAATTGTAATTTAGTTCAACCACCTTGTTTATGGACCCGGTGGGTTCTGAGAAGTCAGGGCCCATGTGGGATGGCTGTGAACAGCACCTCTGTTCATAATGACATTCTTGGCTTTCCTCCACAAAAGTAGTTTATGACAGTGGTCACCATACCACCGCACGCAAGGAACCTCCGCATGATGGTCACTGTTTTAATCTCTAGTCTTTCCCCAACCCTTCTCACCCAATTTTACAGGGCGATTAAAAGCAGGAAGACTAGCTGCTTGTTAAAGGAAACGTCGGGAGTCTGGACAGGCAATATCCAAATCCCCCCGCCATGCTTTTTGCACATAGCTTCTCCAGCAACCACGTCTCACGGTGTTGGCCACTTACCACGAGGGTCCCCCCCCCTTTGTTCCCATGGCATGTGGGGTGGAAGCAGGAGTCTTCCACTCTGAGCAGGTGCCAGGTCTGGGAGAGGAGAAGAGCTGCCCCCATCATTCCCACACAGGTGCCTTTGGGCTTCCCATGGACACTCAAGACGGGTAGTGAAATGGGAAAGGTGACTTCACAGGAGGACAGCGCTATTCCGAATGGCCCCAGGCCAGGACCGACCTCTGACAGCGTCAGTGGTGTTCAGAAACTCTCGGGGGAATGTGACAGTGTAACAGTGTTGGATGTGATGAAAATTGGAAGAACCCATATTTTTGTATGTCTTCTTTCTAAGAAAGGGAGGCAATGTCGGAGGTGACCTACAGCCTCATACACAGGCCCACAATCCCAGGCTGTATCATGTATCATTGCCTTTTGCCGTCTTTCTTTCTTTCTTGCTCTCTCTCTCTCTCTTTCTTTCTTTCTTTCTTTTTTTTTTTTTTTTTTTTTTTTTTTTTTTTGGTTTTCTGAGGTAGGGTCTCACTCTAGCTCAGGCTGACCTGGAATTCACTATGTAGTCTCAGGGTGGCCTTAAACTCACGTCGATCCTCCTACCTCTGCTTCCCAAGTGCTGGCATTAAAGGCGTGCTCCACCACGCTCTGCTTGTTGTTGAATTTTTCTTAAAGCCCATATTTACTGTATTTACAAGAGCATTAGTCCGCAACAGATTGGAAATGTACAGATAAACCAGACCCTGCAACAAGCCTCCTGTGGTCACAAGGAGGTGAGGCACAGTCTCTAAGACTTACGAGTAACCATTATAGCTAGTCCTACAATCCTGTGGCACTTCCTGGAGTTTTCCTTTTGTTGTTTGTTTGTTTTTTGGTTTTGAGACAGGGTCTCTAGCCAAGGCTATCCTCAAACTCCCTATGCAGTTGAGGATGGACTTGAACTTCTGATCCCCCTGCCTCTTCCCCCTAAATGCTAGGAATACAGGCATGTGTACACCACTATGCCCAGTTCGTGTGGTACTAGGATGGAACCCAGGGTTTCGTGAACATTAGGCAAGCACTCTAGCAACTGAGCAACATCACCAGCTCCACTCTTCAAAACGCCTTCAGGTCCATCTCCTTTGTACCCACGGCACAGGTATGAAGACGGCAGAACGGGACCCCTGCCTGCTGTGCAGAGGAGGGTCCCAGGCTTCCTAGAGAGATTGAATGCTGGACAAGAGTGTCAAGATGGCGAGTGGTGAAGCCCAGCCCTGTGCACCCCGTTCCTCCTCCTGGGCCCTTTCTGCTCTCGGCAGAAGTGGCTTCCCTCGCCCTTGCAAGTTCTCAGAGTACAGAATTCCCATTCCCTTCCAACTTCCAACCCCTGGTACCATGCTGCAGCCCCCTCCCCACCTCATCCCCCACCTCACATAGGGGACAGGGAAACGGTACCATCAAGCAGAGCCCAAGCAAGGTGTTTCCAGCTGCCTTTTGTGCATGTCATGGCCAGGAACATATGTCCCATGTTGCAGCCAAGCACACTGCACCCACGTCATAAATGACATGGGCTTCTCTCCTCTGTTGAGTCTGGCCCCGGCAATTGGCACCTTAGTTGGTATCACAACAAGGCACTTGTCAATATGAGCTTTTGTGTCTATAATCCCCCAGTGGTGGAGGGGAGAAAGCTCTCGTTATGAGCACTTCCGTCCTCAGAATAAATGCCTGAGACTTCTGGGTGCTAAATGTGTGCGCAGTGGCCTACCCACGTCCTGTATCTGAAGTCTGTTCTCCACTTGGGATAGGAGATTATAATGCAATTATTGCAATAATGAATATTTAAGACTGCCTGGATTGTTTCCTCACACACACACACACACACACACAAGTTAATTTAAAGAGGCCCCTGACCCTACTGGGCATGCTGTAGTTTCAACTATTCAGGAGACCGAGGCAGGAGGATTACTTAAGCCTGGGAGTTTGAAACCAGCCTGCACAACATACTGAAACATCATCTCGATTAAAAATAAACAAAAGACTGGGGAGATACCTTAGCAATTAAGGCACTTGACTGCAAAGCCTAAGAACCCAGGTTCGATTCCCCAGAATCCACATAAGCCAGATGCACATGGTTGTGCATACATTTGGAGTTCGTTTGCAGTGGCTGGAGGCTGGAGGCCCCGGCACGCCCATTCTCTCTCTCTCTCTCTCTTTCTCTCTCATTCCCTTTTTTCTCTAATCATTAAAATATATATATTTAAATAAATAAATAAAACAAATAAGACAGCCCCAGATGCTGACACACTCTCTTAAGAGAAGTTCCTTTTCATGCCCGCGGCTTCTCTCAGGTCCAGAGAGACCTCCTCCTCCAGGTAGGCCACGGGCACATTGACCTTTGTCCTCTCAAAGTTCCAAGACACTCAGAATAAGAGTCCTAGGACTTCTTCCGGTCCTGCCGGTTGCTCCTGCTCAGGCCTGAGTTTCCCTCTGGCTGTCCTGCTCCTGAGGCACTGAACTGCCCTGTCCAGCTCAGACTGCACACTGGCCACTTTCTAAATTCCCCACTAAAAGGAAAAGACAGCTCCCACATCCCTCAGGGGTGATGACAGAGAGACACCCTAGAGGAAGTGATAAGAAATAGTCACTCTGGGAGTTGAGGGGAGTTCAAAGGAAGTGAAACCTGGGCCCCAGTGCCCTCCCTCCCTGAGGACAAGTACAACTTCCCTACGCAATATCAGCAGCTCCCACAGTCCAGAGCACGGCTCCGCAAGCTGAGGCCTCGGTTTCAGTAGTAATAACAGATTATAATGTGGTTAATATAAAACTGGCCTGGGCTGGAGAGATGGCTTAGTGGTTAAGGCGCCTGCCTGCCAAGCCTAAGAACGCCTGTTCAATTCTCCAGATCCCACATTTTAGCCAGATGCAAAAGCGATGCGAGGGTGCAATGCCGCACTCAGCCACAAGGGGGCGCACGCGTCTGGAGTTCATTCATAGAGGCTGAAATAGCCCTGGTGCGCCCATTCTCTCTTTCTCTCTCTGTTTCTCTCTGTCCCTCTCTCTCTCAAAAGAAAAAAAAAACTGGCCTAATGTTAGAGGCACATAGGAGCCAGGTAGCTGCAAACCAGGATGGCCTTGGGCCACGCACGGTCCCCAGGTTCACTAGCAGCCCCAGCCTCAGAGTCTCAGGACATATGGACCTGGCCAAGATCTCAGAACTCACCTTACAGAGTTGAAAAACAACACTAGTTGGCTAGTGGTATGTCAGGGACATGAACACCTTGTCTTGAAAGAGGAACTTATGGACATATGTGTAAATCACACACAAATACGTGTGTGTGTCTTTCTGGCTTCACAGTATAGAACACCACCACTGTGGAAATCCTGGTAGAAATACCTGTTTCGACATGTCAGTACTTCTGGAAATATTTCCTCTGCTTCCTAGGGCAGTTCTGTGAGCCAAGAGCTAATATTTCTGTCAGATCCCATCAGGATCAACCCCAGACATTTCCTCACCAAATTCCTTCCCGCATTTGACGGCTGAAGCTGTCTTAACTACCCGAGTCTCACTCTTGTTTCTTCCTTGTTTGGGTGCCAAGCCTCTCACTCATGCCTGACTGTGGGTAATGGACGTGAAGGTGCCCCCCTTCCCCACACACTGGCTCACCATGCCTGGAGGACAAAGGCAGCCGGAGACACAGCCCAGGCTCATGCATTCCAGGTCATAGTTCTGGCACGTCTTGGCACACTCCAGCCCTTCAGCACGTGGGTTGTCAGCAGGACACACCAACTTGACCATGGGTGGCCGACAGGACAGGCTCCTTTTGCCTTGAGAAAGGAAAATCCAAGAAGAGGCCAGTGAAGCAGTGTCCAGTGTACACTGTCCAGCCACCCCCATGCCATCACTCACTCGAGAGACTCTGGCCTGCCACGTTCCTCTGTAGGACCAGGTGGCAGCCTCATCTTCACTGGTAGCTGCTCTCCCAGCCCTAGAAGCATCCTAACCCTAACCCCAGGTTGCATTAAATCAGGATGCACTGCAGAAACTTCCAGACCCAGGCTTGTGCAGATCTAGGTTTGGCTGCTAATTAGAAGCCTTGGTAAGTGAGCCAATGGGTGCAATAGTGGCATGTCTGTTATGGGGGAAACCAACCGCTCTCAAATTGGACTGGAGGCCCGCTCCATGGGAGGGAACACATGCCTGATACTGAAAACCTATGATGGGGGAAGTCATGAGCCCTAGGGGTGTAACGCCTGCTGGTGTCTGGCTAAATGCATCTATCATGCCCACCAAACTGCTCAATAAGCACTTTTCTTAATGTCCATACCCATCTAGTAATGCTATTTTCACTTTTGGTTAAAGAAAGTTCTCTTTTCAGATGGCGGTAACATCTGGGATGACTCAAAAGGCACTATATGGCTAGAGAGGTGGCTTAGTGGTTAAGGCACTTACCTGCCAGATGCACAAGGTGGCGCATGTGTCTGGATTTCATTTGCAGCAGCTGGATGCCCTGGCGTGCCCATTTCCCCCACCCACACCGCTGCCTTTTCCCCCCCTCTCTCAAATAAATAAAAATTCCCCAGGACCCACATAGGCCAGATGTACAAAGTGGCGCATGCATCTGGAGTTTGTTTGCAGTGGTGGGAAGTCCTGTGCACCCATTCTCTCTCTCTCTCTAAAATATTTATCTCTCTCTCTCTAAAATAAATAAATTATTTTTAAAAGACTTTTTTTAATATTTTATTTTTATTTATTTACTTATTTGACAGAGGAAGAGGAAGAAAGAGAGAGAAAATGGGCATGTCAGGGCCTCCAGCCACTGCAAACAAACTCCAGATGCATGCCCCTCCCTTATGCAGCTGGCTAACATGGGTCCTGGGGAATAGAACCTGGTTCCTTTAACTTTGCAGGCAAACGCCTTAACCACCAAGCTATCCCTCCAGCCCTAAAAAATATTATCTTTTAATCCCCATACTTGAATACTTTGTGCTGGTTTTTATTGAATGTGTATATTGCTCAGTTGAAGTTTAGAATTTGCCAGTAAGTTGTTCCATCCAGCCCACTAGAATACTTTCCTAGCAAGCAAACTCAACACCTAGGATTACTTCTGGGGCTGGATTGGGGTACAAGAGCTACACTTGGCACCTTAAATTCATATCCTGAAAGTATATAAAGGTGGATCGCCACATCTAAGAACACTGCAGATAAATAAAAACCCCAAGCATCAAATCAACTCAGCATGCAAAAGTCACTACATTAAAATACAAGATAATAATGCGAATTAACACTACTTTGAGATTCCATCTCACCCTTTCAGAATGGCTACCATCAAGAAAACAAATGACAATAAATCTTGGCGAGAATGCAGAAAAAGGGGAGCCCTTCTACACTGTTGGCGGGAATGCAGTCTGGTCCAGCCATTGTGGAAATCAGTGTGGAGGTTCTTGAGACAGCTAAAAATAGATTTACCATATGACCCAGCTATAGCGCTCCTAGGCATATATCCTAAGGACTCTTCTCACTACCTTAGAGATACTTGCACAACCATGTTTATTGCGCTCTAGTCACAATAACTAGGAAATGGAACCAGCCTAGATGTCCCTCCACAGATGAATGGATAATAAAGATGTGGTACATTTACACAATGGAGTTTTATTCAATGGTAAAGAAAAATGAAATTATGAAATTTGCAGGGAAACAGATAGATCTGGAAAGGATTATAATAAAGGATGTGACCTAGGCCCAGAAAACCAAACATCGCATGTTCTCTTTCATATGTGGATCCTAGACAAATGTTTAGACTTGTGTGTGAGCTGGAACCAAAAGTCAGTAGCAGAAGCAAGTAAGCTAGGAAAAGGCTATAAGGGAGGGAGGAGAGGGAAGGACTTAAGGGGATGGTATTGTGTATATGTAAGTAGAAGAACAGATTACAGGGAGGGGAAAGGCCTTAGTGAGGCCAGGGGAAGAGAATGTGTAAAAGAAGGGTGGGGGATGGTCAATCAAAATTCAAGATACTCTGAATAAGACTTATGTAAACCTATTTTTTTTTTTTAATAATGACACATCCAGAAGCCATAGAGTGTTAGTAGAAAATTTTCAGTGCCAGCAGTGGGATACCTTCCAGTGAGTTGTTGGCCAGGGAGGTCCCTGTTGCCTCCAAAACATTACAGGCTATTACCAAGACCCTTGGTTTCCCTTGATAAACAGATGGTAAGATCCTATTGCTAAAGTTTTCATATGCCTGGGAGGCAAGGTCATTGAGAAATCAAGCTGGCGCTGAGCAGAAAACCTTCTCTCTGTAGACCAGCCAACTGAAAGCTGGAAAAAGCTGCACTGCATGCAGCGTATGGGAGACAGAAGTCATCAGCAGTGAAAACAGTGGACACTGAATAGTCAAGTTTGACCAGACAGGCCCAATGACAGAACGGGTGCAATAGTGGCATGTCTGCTCTGGGGGAAACCAACTGCTCCATAATTGGACTGAAGGCCCTCTCTACGGGAGGGAATACATGCCTGGTACTGAAAATCTAATCAAAAGTCTATGGCAGGGGAGGTCATGAGCCTTAGGGGTATAAAGCCTGCTCTTGTCTGGCTAAATGTATATATTATTCCCACCAAACTGCCCTGAAAGCACTACACTTAATGTTCATATTCATATATTAATGCTACTCTCACTTCTGGTTAGAGAAGCTTCTCTTTTCAGATAGAGATGACCGCTGGGATGACCCAAAAGGCAACATAGTGCTGAGAAGAAGGGACGGAGGAGTGTCCAGCACTGAAACAGCTTTATCAACCCTCCAAGGCTCAAGGTCCATTGCGGAAGAGGGGGCGGAAAGAATGTAAGAGTCAAAGGAAGGATACGACTCCTTACAATGCAACTGTCCAGACAGAAATTGGCCTTGATATCCATGACCTTGCAGTGCCTAGCAATATCTTCACAAGACCCTCATAATAGGAGAAAAAGACAATGACATCAAATTAAAAGAGAGACTCATGGAGAGAGGGAGGGGATATGATGGAGAGTGGAGTTCTGAAGAGGAATGTAGGAGAGGAGGGAAATATCCTGATTTATTGACTATAATTATGGAAGTTATCGATTAAAAAAAGGTTTTTCTAAAAAAAAAAAGAAGAAGAAGCCTTGGGAGAACCCAATAGAACTTCTTGTGGAAAAGGTTACAGCTGACGGAGGAAACGAAGGCCCTCAGCTACAGAGCCTTCGCTCAAAGGTCAGCACTCATGTTCCAGGCACACAGCCAGCACTCCGTCCCTGACTCCAGCCTCCCCTCCCTGCTCCTCCTCACGTGCTCCTCTCACCATCCGATATGCTACACATTTCCCACATTCACCTCTGTGATCTGGAAATGTGAATGTGCTTCCCACACACACACAGGTCCATCCCTAAGTGCCCCTGAAAGAGGTCAAGTGTTCAGACCCTTGTTCTAGCCCACAAAATGTACATAGTCCGTGAAACAGGGTTATGTGCCTACTTAGCTCGCTGACAGCTGATATTTCCCGTCAGGTAACAGAGCAACAGCTGACTGGATAATGGTGACAGCAGATGGAGGGCACACCACCTTTCTCACAAAAACCCTAGTGTTAAGGCTGGGAAGATGGCTTAGAGGTTAAGGCACTTGCCTGCAAAGGCTAAGGACCCAGGTTTGATTCCCAAGTACCTACATAAAGTCAGATGCACAAAGTAGCACGTGCATCTGGAGTTTGTTTGCAGTGGCTGGAGGCCCTGGCATGTCCATTATCTCTCTATCTGCCTCTTTCTCTCTCTCTTTCAAATAAATAAATAAAAATAGGCTGGGTGTGGTGGCACACGCCTTTAATCTTAGCACTTGGGAGGCAGAGGTAGGAGAATTGCAGTGAGTTTAAAGCCACCCTGAGACAACATAGTGAATTCCAGGTCAGCCTAGGCTAAAGCAAAACCATACCTTGAAAGACCAAAACATAAAATAAATGTCTGGGGAAATGGCTTAGCGGTTAAGGCGTTTGCCTGCTAAGCCGAAGGGCCACAGTTCAATTCCCCAGGACCCATAAAAGCTAGATGCACAGGAGAGCGTAGGCCTCTGGAGTTCATTTGTAGAGGCTAGAGGCCCTGGCATGCCCATTCTCTCTCTCTGCCTCTTCCTCTCTCTCTCAAATAAATAAATAAATAGAATGTAGGTATTTTTAAAAAAATAAGTTAATTAATTAATTAAAAATAATATTAAAAAAAAACAACCTGGTGTGCATGAGAGCTTGTGTGCTAAAGGCAAGGAAGCCAGAAATCTAGGCCTTTTTTTTTTTTTTTTTTTTGAAGTAGGGTCTTACTCTAGCCCAGACTAACCTGGACTTCACTATGTAGTCTCAGGCTGGCCTTGAACTCATAGCAATCCTCCTACCCTGCCATCTAATTTTATTTTTATGTATTTATTTAAGAGAGACAGAGTGAGTATGGGCATGCCAGGGTCTCTTACCACTACAAAACGAACTCCAGATGCATGCACCACTTTGTGCATATGGCTTTATGTGGGTCCTGGGGCCTTGAAACCAGGCCAGCGGGCTTTGCAAGGACCTTTCACCACTGAGCCATCTCTCCAGCCCTCAATCTTATTTTTTTTTTTTTTTTGATTTTTCGAGGTAGGGTTTCACACTAGCCCAGGCTGACCTGGAATGCACTATGTAGTCTCAGGATGGCCTCAAATTCACAGCGCTCCTCCTGCCTCTGCCTCCCGAGTGCTGGGATTAAAGGCGTGCGCCACCACGCCCGGCTCAATCTCATTTTTATATGGAAACTTGTATTAGAAAACAGAAACCTCGAAACAACATGCAGAGAGTTCTAGGAGTTTCCTGGCCTTGGATTAGGATATATTACTTTCCAGCGACTATTCCAGACAACTCTGGAGAGCATGAAAGATAGATATATCTCAAAGACCAGATGTGGCTGGAGCAGATATCAGCAATGTCATAAGAGAACAAGAAGGAGGAGGGACAAGGACTCAAAACCTGGAGGCCACACGTCCTGACGTCTTTTGAGCTACCTTCACATGCCTGGGATCTTGGTTGAAAGATGGGAACCAGACCCTTGCCCAGGGCAAGATGGAAAGTTAATGACATGAAACAGAGCTGGGCCACCTGGGAGGAGTCTCAGCGGGAGTGAGAAGCAGAGAGAGCGGGGTTAGGCTGGAAGATTGAAGGAGCTCATTATGTCCCTCCCACTGGCCACTTCCTTTCCCTTCGAAGCAAGCTCCACATCCTTTTGGAAGCAAATAAAGTCTCTATGATCCATAAATATCAACATCCCAAACCCCCAAGCACAAGTCGCCTCTCGGTCTTAGGCCTTGTCTTAAAACAGTCCAGAAACAGTTAGAACCTTCCGGATGGGAGGAACTGACCCAAACGCTTCTTCTTTAAAATCCATCTGAGAGGTCTTCTAACAGGTGGTCTCATCAACCCGTCCACAGGAAACACGAGGCCGTGGACAGTCGCTATTATTACAAGCAATGTCAACAACATGAGGCCATCAACATGGGCTGGAGAGATGGCTTGACACTTAAGGCGCTTGCCTGTGAAGCCTGAGGACCCTGATTTGATTCCCCAGTAACTACGTAAGCCAGATGCACAAGGAGGCACATGCATCTGGAGTTCATTTACAGTGGCTGGAGGCCGTGGCATGCCCACTTTCTCTGTCTCTCTCTCTCTCTCTCTCTCTCTCTCTCTCTCTCCCTCCTTCTCTCCCTCTCTGTCTTTATCTGTCAAAATAAATTAATTTAATTTAATTTAAAAAAAAAAAGAAAGAAGCTGGGCGTGGTGGCCCACGCCTTTGATCCCAGCACTCAGGAGGCAGAAGCAGGAGGATTGCTATGAGTTCAAGGCCACCCCGAGATGACATAGTGAATTCCAGGTCAGCCTAGGCTAGAAAGACAGGTGAGACTCTACCTCAAAAATCCAAAATAAAATAAAATAAGAAAAAGAGAGAGTCGATATTATTACAAGCAAGGCCACCAAGTCACCCAAGCTGTTTCCTGTGCTGACACCGCCACATGCAGATCTGGCTGACTCCATTGGATACAGCGCAGTGTTTCCCCTTCCACAAATAAAATCCCTCTGTCTTCCAATATTTGGGTTTGTAGATGCACAGATACGCCTGAGAGTCACTCTCACAGACAGGAACAAGCCATGGCTACCCCGGGCAGGGTCAGTCTGAACTCGCACGCACTGCAGACGGGGTGGTGCACCACCCTACCACCTCCATGGAGGAGAGTGTGAGCAAGTGTGAGCAGGAATGAAAAGCTGGCACTACAGTACTCACTGCGGTGGCTCAGGGGACTGCCTGGGACCGAGTCTGGCAACAGGATGCCCCCGGGGACTCCACTCGAGGTGCAGCGCATGGAGCCGTGCTCACAGTAGCTGCAAGAAGAAAAGAGAGCTGCTGCACAAGAGTCACTGCGTCTGCTGTCCCACGCGGTCCCACGCAGACCCACAACTCCAGCAAGCTTGGGTTGCTAAGGTAACCTCTCATACAATATTTTCGAATTCTTTTTCTCCTTGCCCCTCCATGAACATTATTTTTCACTGACTATTTTATGCTGCTAGACAACAGAGTCTGTGTTGGATTCCCTTATTTGTCTGGCCATTCCTTATCAGCCTCAGCTACAGCTCATTGCTCCCCTCTGCCCCGCCATTTCAATGTCTGTATGCCCCAGCTCCATCCTGGATTCTCCTTTATACTCCCACTGTGTTGTAATGTACAAGGACAAAAAAAAAAAAAAATCACACGATCATGTCAACAGATGCAGAAGAATCATTTGATAAAATTCAACGCTTTATGGTAAGAAAAAAAAATTCCTGGAGAAATGGTATACAAAGATCATACCTTGGTGGGCTGGAGAGATGGCTTAGCAGTTAAGGTGCCTGCCTGCTAAGCCTAAGAACCCGGTTCCAATCTCCAGGTCCCACGTTTAGCCAGATGCAAAGTGACGCAAGGGCGAAATGCCGCACTTGACCACAAGGGGGCGCACGAATCTGGATTTCGTTCATAGCAGCTGAAAGACTGCTGGTGCACCCATTCTCTATCTGTCTCCCTCTCCCTCTTTCTCTGTCTGTCTCTCTATAAAGAAAGAAAGGAAGGAAAGGAAAGGAAAGGAAAGGAAAGGAAAGGAAAGGAAAGGAAAGGAAAGGAAAGGAAAGGAAAGGAAAGGAAAGGAAAGGAAAGGAAAGAAAGAAAGAAAGAAAGAAAGATCATACCTTGGCATAACAAAGACTGTGTCACCAACCTGTAAGCCAACATCACACGGAATGGATAAATGTGAAAACATCCATTCTTACTGACCTTATTCAACACAGTGTTGGAGTTTTAGCCAAAGCAATAAGGCAAAAGAGAGAAATAAAGGGCTACAAATAGGAAAGAAAGAACTGAAATAATATCTATTTGCACATAGCATGATCCTATACCTAGAAGTCCCTGAAGGCTTGAGTTAAAAGATTTTAGACTCAGAGATGGGCGTGGTGGCACACGCCTTTAATCCCAGCACTTAGGAGGCAGAGGTAGGAGGATCGCCAAGAGTTCGAGGCCACCCTGAGACTACATAGTGAATTCCAGAGGTCAGCTGGAGCTAGAGTGAGACCCAACCTTGGAAAACCAAAAAAAAAAAAAAAAGATTTTAGACTCTGGCTGGAGAAATGGCTTAGAGGTTAAGGCGCTTGCCTGTGAAACCTAAGGACCCAGGTTTAATTCCCCAGTACCCACATAAAGCCAGATGCACAAAGTGGCCATGTGTTTGGGGAGGCCCTGCTGTGCCCATTCTCTCTGTCTCTTTCACTGCTCACAAATAAATAAAATAAAAATTAAAACTAAGAGTTTAGACTTGATAAGCAAGCTTATCAAAGTAGCAAATTTTTAAAAAAATCGCTGTATAAAGCTCATTAGTTTTCTATATATCAGTAATAAACCACTGGAAAAATATCAGTAAGTCAATCCAATTTGCAATAGCCTCAAAAATAATTTTCAAAGTTAAGAGAAAACCTAACCACAGAAATGAAAGAAAACTGGGGCTGAAGAGATAGCTTAGCGGTTAAGCACTTGCCTGTGAAGCCTAAGGACCCCAGTTCAAGGCTCAATTCCCCAGTACCCACATAAGCCAGATGCATAAGGTATCTGGAGTTCATTTGCAGTGCCTGGAGGCCCTGGTGCACACATTCTCTCTCTGCCTCTTTCTCTCTCCGTCTGTTGCTCTCAAAATAAATAAATAAACAGAAGTGAAAGAAAACTACAAAACACTGAGGAAAGGAGTTTAAAAAGACAATAGAAGATGCCAAGAACTTCCTGTGCATGAAGTGGCGGCAGACTTAATATTATGAAGTAGTCACATGATATCAACCGTGATCTACAGTTTCAATGCAATTTCCATGATAATTTCACAGATATTCTTCACAGAAACAGAGGGAAAAAAACTATAAGATTCACACGGAAGACATAAGACCCCGAATAGCCTAAGTAACGTTAGCCAAGAAGAGCAATACTGAAGTTATCACAATATCTGCTCTGCTCTCAAACTATCTCTCAAACTATATACAGAGCCATGGGAACAAACACAGTGTGATACTGACACAAAGACAGGTGTGTGGACCAATGGAATAGAATAGAGAACTGAGAAATATACCCAGGTAGTTGTAGCCACCTGATTCTCAACAAAGGTGACAAAAGCATAGGCTGGCAAAACTTGGATCCTGCATTAAATCAACACAAAATGGATCCCTCCCTCCTGTCAAACTGCATGCTCCTGGCACAGGAATCCCTCCCTCCTGCCAAACTGCATGCTCCTGGCACAGGAATCCCTCCCTCCTGCCAAACTGCATGCTCCTGGCACAGGAATCCCTCCCTCCTGCCAAACTGCATGCTCCTGGTACAGGAATCCCTCCCTCCTGCCAAACTGCATGCTCCTGGTACAGGAATCCCTCCCTCCTGCCAAACTGCATGCTCCTGGTACAGGAATCCCTCCTCCTGGCATGTTCCTGGTACAGGAATCCCTCCCTCCTGCCAAACTGCATGCTCCTGGTACAGGAATCCCTCCCTCCTGCCAAACTGCATGCTCCTGGTACAGGAATCCCTCCCTCCTGCCAAACTGCATGCTCCTGGCACAGGAATCCCTCCCTCCTGCCAAACTGCATGCTCCTGGCACAGGAATCCCTCCCTCCTGCCAAACTGCATGCTCCTGGTACAGGAATCCCTCCCCTCCAAACTGCATGCTCCTGGCACTGGACATGCTCCTGGTACAGGAATCCCTCCCTCCTGCCAAACTGCATGCTCCTGGCACAGGACTCCCCCTCCCCTGCCAAACTGCATGCTCCTGGCACAGGAATCCCTCCCTCCTGCCAAACTGCATGCTCCTGGCACAGGAATCCCTCCCTCCTGCCAAACTGCATGCTCCTGGCACAGGAATCCCTCCCTCCTGCCAAACTGCATGCTCCTGGCACAGGAATCCTCCCTCCTGCCAAACTGCATGCTCCTGGTACAGGAATCCCTCCCTCCTGCCAAACTGCATGCTCCTGGTACAGGAATCCCTCCCTTCTGCCAAACTGCATGCTCCTGGTACAGGAATCCCTCCCTCCTGCCAAACTGCATGCTCCTGGCACAGGAATCCCTCCCTCCTGCCAAACTGCATGCTCCTGGCACAGGAATCCCTCCCTCCTGCCAAACTGCATGCTCCTGGCACAGGAATCCCTCCCTCCTGCCAAACTGCATGCTCCTGGCACAGGAATCCCTCCCTCCTGCCAAACTGCATGCTCCTGGTACAGGAATCCCTCCCTCCTGCCAAACTGCATGCTCCTGGCACAGGAATCCCTCCCTCCTGCCAAACTGCATGTTCCTGGTATAGGAATCCCTCCCTCCTGCCAAACTGCATGTTCCTGGTATAGGAATCCCTCCCTCCTGCCAAACTGCATGTTCCTGGTACAGAAATCCCTCCCTCCTGCTAAACTGCATGTTCCTGGTATAGGAATCCCTCCCTCCTGCTGATTTGCATGCTCCTGGCACAGGAATGGAAGTGGAGGCTTGAGTAAAAGCTCAGCTCTGCCCTGATGAGTCTGGGCAGGTCACTCCATTCTGAGGGTTTACTCTACCCATCCACAAGGCCAGGTCAGCCTTCCTCCCAGTCCTGCCGCTGTGGAAGCCAGCACCATCCTCCCAGGCACACACGTGCTTTGCACGTACCACATGGTGTGATGATCTGAGAAGATGTCAGCAGGCTGGAAGATCTCACCATCATAGTAACAGGGGCACTGTGCCTTGGGCACACAGTCCCCCCTTTCATCCTGGTAAAGCCCTGGGGGGCAGAAGCAGCCCTCAAAGCAGAGGTCGTCACATTCCTCATCCGGGTAAGACAGGGAGCGACAGGTCAAGTTGCAGGGTGTCCCACACTGCTGGTACACATGGCCCTGTGGGCAGCTCAGCGCTGCAGAAAGGAGAGGAAGGAAGGTGTCAGTGGAAATGCAGGACCACAAGGACCAATGCAGCACCACCCCTTACAGCTATGACCCTGCCACAATTCCTTCCCACTTGGATTAAACGGGCCTTGTCAGGATGCACACATTCTCCCCCTTTAACCAGAGAGTGCCTGTTTTTATCACCTGTGAAAGTGCCAAGCCCAGGACAGAGTAGAAGTCCGGGGAAGGGGGCCTAAACACTTTTTTAAATATTTAATTTTTTTAATTTTATTTATTTATTTATTTATTAGAGACAGAGGGGGGTGGGCAGAGAGGAGAATGGTGCGCCAGGGCCTCCAGCCACTGCAAACGAACTCCAGATGCGTGTGCCCCCTTGTGCATCTGGTTTACGTGGGACCTGGAGAGTGGAACCCGGATCCTTTGGCTTTGTAGGCAAATGCCTTAACCACTAAGCCATCCCTCCAGCCCCTAAACACTTTTTTAAAGTAATGGGCAGGAGCAGCGCTGTGGTGGTGAGGGGGATACGGTTACCATTCTTGGTCACCTGCGGTGGCCTTGGCTGTTCACTGCACTTTAAGATAAGTTCACTGGATTTGCTCTCACCAGCCCTCTACGATCTAAGCCTCAGAAACTGAAAGCTGAGTTATGATCCATGTGGTAGTTTGAATAGACGGCCCCCAATATAGTCAGCGTTTTACTAGTTTGTAGTCTGGATCTGCAGCCACCTGGCTGGAGGAGGTGTCACTGGGCAGATCTTAAGGTGCGGTGGTGATGAGTTTGAAATTCCAGTCTAAAGATATACAAAGCAAGCCTAGTCCTGTCTGGAACTCCTGAAATGTGTTGTGTGGCTTTTGGCTTGTGGCTTTCTTTCTCTCTCTCTCTCTCTCTCTCTCTCTCTCTCTCTCTCTCTCTCTCTCATTGGTCCTGTAAAAGTAGGGCCAGCTTCTTCTGCCTTGATGGAACTTCCCCTGGATCTGTAAGCTTCAATCAATATCCCTTCTTCCCTAACTGTGCCTAGTCTGGAAGTTCATCTCAGCCAACCTGAAGCTGTCTGCCACAATCAGGCATCTGCTAAGGAACCAGAAGCAACATTTAAACTCAGCTCTCTGCATCCCTAATGTGTGTGCTCTGCACCACGACATGTCAAACAAGAAGCAGGTCTAGTCCAGCCCTGCTGGTGCTCCTGAGCATTCTACTTCCTCCTTGCTGATATGAAGATGTGACTCCAGTGGTCTGTCCTGCCACGCTCTCCTCACCGTGATGGGCACTTCCCCTCAAAAGTATAGGCTGAAGGGGCTGAAGAGATGGCTTAGCAGTTAAGGCACTTGCCTGTGAAGCCTAATGACCCAGGTTTTATTCTCCAGGTCCCACGTAAGCCAGATGCACATGATGGCGCATGCATCTGGAGTTCATTTGCAGTGGCTGGAGACCCTGGAGTGCCCATTCGCTCTCCTTCTCCCCTCCCCATCTCTAACAAATAATAAAAATAAATCAGAAAAAAAATTTTAACTGTAGGCTGAAGTAAACCACTTTCCTTCCATAAGCTGCCTCTGGTTGTGTTTCGTTCCAGCAATGAGAAAGTTACTGGTACACGACCTGTGACCCCCTGTGATGTCCCAGAGCTGGAGGGAGGAGCAGAGCAGAGCTCACTGTGACCTTTCACCCGCACTCTTCTCTCTGCTCCTCCAAGGTCACAACTCTTCCCTGGCATGTCAACATTTTTCAAACCTTGGTCAAGTACCTCCTCCAGGGAGTCTTCCCTAGTCATCCCTACCCTTCGCCTTCCCATCCCCTCATTGTGTGTGGTCGGTGCCTCTGAGGAAGACCTCAAAACAAGGGAGCTGGAGGGGTGGGTGGATAAAATGCACAGGCATGAGGCTCTGCTCTTGGATCCCCAGAACCCACGTAAAAGCTAGGCAAAGTGGTGTGCATGCCTATCATGCCAGTGCTGGGGAGACAGAGAGACCCGGAAGATCCTGGGGACTTGCTGTCTTGCTAGTCAAATGAATGAGCTCCAGGGCTCACTGAGACGTCCTGACTCAAAACTTCAGAAATGAAGCTGGAGCTGAGCTGGAAGCCTGTTCCCTGTTGACTGGCAGTCATAACGCGGAGAGACCTATGCAGCCTGTTGAAGGAGAAAAGTCAACAGACGTCTTAATCAGCAATGGGCCCTGGGGCTGGCGGGATGGCTTAACGTTTAAGGCGTTTGCCTACGAAGCCAAAGGAACTAGGTTCGATTTCCCAGGACCAGCATAAGACAGATGCACAAGGGGCACATGCATCTGCAGTTCGTTTGCAGTGGCTAGAGGCCCTGGCATGCCTATTCTGTCTCTCTTCTATGTCTCTCTCTGCTTGCAAATAAATAAATTAAATAAAAATATTTTTTAAAAAAGAAAGAAAGAAATGGGCCCTGCAAGTTTATGGCTGGCCAGCCTGGCCAATGTGCCAACTGGTGTTAATGATGGCATATCTGGTATGGGGGAAATCAAATGCTTTCTGGTTGGATTTGAGGTCCATTGCATAAGAGGGAATTCCTTCCTAGTACTGAAAACCTAATCAAAAACCTATGGCTGGGCTGAGGAAATGGCTTAGCAGTTAAGACGTTTGCCTGCAGAGCCAAAGGACCCCGGTTCGACTCCCCAGAACCTACATAAACCAGATGCACAAGGTGGCGCATGCATCTGGAGTTCATTTGCAGTGGCTGGAGGCCCTGGCATGCCCATTCTCTCTATCTGCCCCTCTCTCTCTCTCTCAAATAAATAAAAAAAAAAAACTTTTTTTTTTAAACCTATGGGGCTGGAGAGATGGCTTATCAGTTAAGGCACTTGCCTGCCAAGCCTAAGAACGCCTGTTCGATTCTCCAGGTCCCACATTTAGCCAGACGCAAAAAGTGACACAAGGGCGTAATGCCACACTTGCCCACAAGGGGGTGCACGCATCTGGAGTTGGCTCACAGCAACTGAGAGGCTGCTGGCACGCCCATTCTCTCTCTCTCTCTCTCTTTCTGTGTGTCTCTCAAAAAAAAAAAAAAAAAACTATGTCTGGGGAGGTCATAAGCCATGTATGGAGGAACTACTATTGTTGTCTAGATGAATGGATAGATTATGCCCATCAAACTGCCCTCTAAACACTGACGCTTATGTATAATACATTCATGCTACTCTCACTTTTGATTAGAGAAGCTTCTCTTTTCAGATGGCCATGACAACCAGGGTGACTCAGAACTCATCATCGTGCTGAGAAGAAGTGACTGTGGAGTGTTTGGCACTGAGACATCTCTAACACATCCTTAAAAGCTCAGGGGCCATTGTGGAAGAGGTGATAGAAAGAATGTAAGAGCAAAGAAGGGGAGGAGTGCTTACAATGGTGTTTTCCAGACACAAAGTGGCCTTGATATTCATGACTTCACAGTCAGGATGCTACCTACACAAGACCTGCATCATAGGAGGGAGAAATGATGGCGGCAAAATAGAAGAGACATTACTTGGAAGAAAGAAGGGATTCAGTAGAAGGGGGGATTTGGGAGGGGGAAGAAGGAGTCAGTGGCATGGACTCATGGTTTACATATTTATAGATGTTGTCTCCTTGTCCTGATTTCAAGGCTTACATAAATCCCTATGTGTTACTGTGGTGTGTGCAGGTCACATCTACAAATTGTATTCATGAAAATAAAACAAACAAGGCCTGCAGAGATGGCTTAGTGGTTAAGGCGCTTGCCTGAGAAGCCTAAGGACTCATGTTTGACTTCCCAGATCCCACATAAGCCAGACACACAAGGTGATACATGTTCAAGGTCACACATGAGCACGAGGTGGCACATGCATCTGGAGTTTGATGACAGTGGCTGGAGGCCTTGGCATGCCAGTTATCTCCCTCGCTCTCACTCTTGCTCTTTCTCATAAAAAAATGCCAGTCTGGAGAGACTGATTGAGAGGGTGAGGGGATATGATGGAGAGCGAAGTTTCAAAGGGGAAAGTGGGGGGAGGGAGGGAAGTATCATGGGATATTGTCTACAATTAAAGAAGTTGTCAATAAAAAGAAAATGGGGGGAAAAAAGGCCAGTCTGGGGCTGGAGAGATGGCTTAGCAGTTGACACATTTGCCTGCAAAGCCAAAGGACCCAGGTTCGATTCCCCAGGACCCACGTAAGTCAGATGTACAAGGAGGCCGCACGCATCTGGAGTTTGTTTGCAGTAGCTGAAGGCCCTGGCCTGGACCCATCCTCTCTCTCTCTCTCTCTCTCTCTCTCTCTCTACCTGCCTATTTCTGTATCTCTCTCTCTCTCTCAAATAAATAAGTAAAAATAAAAAATATTTTTAAAACAGGCCAGTCTGTTGGACTTGCCTCAAAAACAAAAACAAAAACAAAACCATAAAACATAAGAAAAAAAGACAAGAAGACAAACAAGAAAAAAGAGGGGGGAGAAGTGCTTTGCAACACTATCTTCCGAATACAAAGTGGACCATGGTATTCATGACCTCACCGTGGCTGAAGCTACTTACACAAGACCTGCATAACAGGAGGGGGGAAATAATGACATTAAAATAGAAGAGAGGGCTGGGGAGATCGCTTAGTGGCTAAGGTGCTTGCCTGCAAAGCCTAAGGACCTATGTTCGATTACCTAGTACCCACATAAGCCAGATGCACAAGGTGGCGCATGCATCTGGAATTTGTTTGCATGGGCTAGAAACCCTGGTGTGACCTTTCTCTCTCCCTCTCTCTCTCTCTCTTTGTGTCTCTCTCCAAAAAAAAAAAAAAAAAAAGAGCTGGGCATGGTGGCGCACACCTTTAATCCCAGCACTCAGGAGGCAGAGGTAGAAGGATCACCGTGAGCTCAAGGCCACCCTGAGACTACATAGTGAACTCCAGGTCAGCCTGAGCTAGAGTGAGGCCCTGCCTCAACCCCCCACCCCCCAAAAAAGTAGAAGAGATACTAACTAGAAAGAAAAAGGGAGTCAGTAGAGGGAAGGATGGGGAGGGGAAAGGGAAGGTGGTGGGAGGGGGCTAAGATCATGGTGTCTAATGTGCACGTATGAAGGTTGTCAGTAACTTTTTTAAAGGATGGAAAACCACCGAGTAAGATGCCCAGTCTTAAGCTCCAGCCTCCACAAATGTGTGTATGTGCACCTGAACACATTAAAACATACATGTGCGTTACACATAAATGCCATGTGCCCAAAAAAGGAAGCCTTAAGTTCACATGTCACACTTGCCTGACCACTCTAGGCACTCAACAAGTGACACTAGAGGAAGAACAACAGCAATGTGTCCCTCTAGCCACAACTTGACCACAGTGTGAGAGCAGAGATCAGCTCTAAAGACCAGAACCTACCAGTGCTAAAGCCAACCAGAACAACAGGACTCTTCAACTTTGCCTATCTTTCCACAATGTCAGAGACCTGGGGAAGGACCCACTGGCCACTTGCCTGCAGTCAGAAACAAATGATTAGCACCTGTTATTCCTCGAGGCCTCTTCAACCCCTTGGGTCTGGGGCCGATGGGTTCCACAACCTGACCATACATGGAATGAACACTGGGTGGCAGCAGCCACTGGCAATCTATGTTTGGCAGAGGCGCCAACACACTAGGTCACTGTGTGGGGTTTCCAACTTGCCTCCTCAAAAAGTCACAGTAGGGGCTGGAGAGATGGTTTAGCGGTTAGGGCGTTTTGCCTGAAAAGCCAAAGGATCCCGGTTCGATTCCCCAGGACCCACTTAAAGCCAGATGCACAAGGAGGCGCACGTGCGTCTGGAGTTCGTTTGCAGTGGCTGGAGGCCCTGGCGTGCCCATTCTCTGTCTTTTTGCCTCTTTCTCTCTCATAAATAAATAAATAAATAAATAAATAAATAAATAAATAAATAAATAAATAAAAGCCAGAGTAAGGCAGAGGTAGGAGGATCGCTGTGAGTTTGAGGCCACCCTGAGACTACATAGTGAATTCCAAGTCAGCTTGAGCTACAGTGAGACCCTACCTCGGAAAAACAAAACAAAACAAAAAAACAAGCCAGAGTAACTGCTGGTCCTATGGGAAAGCCATTCTCCCTAGCACCACCACCACTGTCCCACGAGCACATGGTGGGGGACTGGGGGGACTGGCTCGTGAAGATGCACAGGGACCTGTATCCCAGTGAACTCAGAGAGAGAGTGCTTTCAAAGGATCAAAGACCACAGGTGCCAGTGGAGTCCCTGCGGGTTGCTTTGATGGGGTGCAGGGACGGGGAGGACCCACCACAGAAGTCTGGCTCGCGCCACGCCACGTGGATGCCTCTCCGGGCACAGGCCTGGGCATAGCTGTCCACGGCGCTGCACAGGCAATCCCGGCCGTCAGCACAGGAGCACACATCATATCGGCAGTTCTGCACAAAGGGCCCGGGGCCCACGGCACGGTGGCACGGCTCGAACTTGGAGGACGTGAGGAGTGCACACGCCTCCTCAGCGAACTTGGCTGTGTGGGGGAGGGAGAGGAAACAGCCAGCTCAGGAGAGACAGGGCCCTGTCACAGCACCCACCCAACACCCCTAAAAGTGGCATGAGCTCCTGTCCTGGACAGACGAAAGGACAACTATCTGAGCACTTGGCTAATTTCTGGAATCTGGAGTCAACTTACTACCCTAACTAAATCTGGCTCCAATAATATGAAACTGCCTCCCCCCCCCAAACATATACCACTGGCCAAGGAGAAAGTGGGCATAGGGTGGCACCAGAGGGTAAGAAGCTGGAAGGCTGATGAGAGCTGAAATACGCTGCTCCACATAAAACATGTCTGCCCAAGACCACCATAGTGCATTTATCCCCCTCTGAACGCCTGTACCAGCGGTTCCTACAGGCTGGGTCTTTCCTGGCAGAAACCATGCACTGTTCTTTCTCCACTCACGTAGGGGTCTGCAAGAGAGACCTTTGAAGGGGAAATGAGTGGATGCACATAAGCTGTGTCCTGCCTCTCCCTGGGAGCACTGACTGTCTCTCATGGAATGTTCCAGAACTAGACAGTCCCTTGGCGGGCTCCTGGCAGGGCATACTCAGGCGTGGGTTCAGCGTGCAGGGGTCAGTGGGCTGCTGGTGCAGGTCCTGGCAGTCTGCGTGCAGCTTCCAGGCGTTCCCGAAGTCCACCACCAGGGGCTCCGCCAGCCCCGCTGGGGTGAGGAAGTCATCGCCCTTGTTACCGTTGTAATTCCCACACAAGCCACAGGTCTTCCCGGAGTAGACTGGGGACAGCTGCAAAGGAAAGCCGGACACACCACCTTGACCGAACAAGTTCCCCATGTGAAAGAGAAATGTGAACAATGGCTAAGCTTCAGGCCGCAGGAGAAGGAAAACCAGCAAACTAACCGCTTACCGGCCCCATACCTGCTCTTCCACCATTGGCCGGAGGGTTGCCAAGAATTAACTAGTCATTAAGGGCGGAGCCATAGGGGACACAGAGGAAAAGTGACTTGTCTACGTTCCCAGGGTTGAAGCCCAGACCTGTGTGCTCTCTGCATCCATCCCTGTCAATGGAAATGGGCTAAGGCCCAGCTCCCAGGAAGAGTCAAGTGCAAACTCAACCTCCAGACAAGTGAGCACATTTCGGTCTCACGTGGGGCCAAAGCAGGCTGAGTCCAGCGCAGCCCAAGGCCTCAGGAGCTCAGGTTTGATGTCCAGCAGCAATGGGCTTGCTGACCTCCTGCCTTTCCCTGACCTGCTAAGCATTACTGCAGGGAAAGGGGCCCGGAGGAGCGATGGATGGAGAATGGGGGGTCAGTGAGGACGGGGGGTGGGCGGTGGTGACCAGGAAGGGAGCAGGGCCCAGACTCCAAGCCACATCACTCATGGTCTGGGTTGATCCGGGGGACAAGCAAATCTCTGAGCCCAGAGTGCACATCCAGACACAAGCAGGGCCGTGGAAGCCTGACTTTCTGCAGGGAAAGCTGGGGTCCTGTTGGTTTCTATTGTGAGGACCCTGAGAATTCTGGTTCCAGCTCTGAGCTTAATTAGTGAGGTCAGGACACTCCCTGTGTTCTCCAGCCTGTGGGTCAGGCCGGGGCCCCGTCCTTCTCACTTGGAGCCCCTTCCAGCTCGGACTTAATAATGTGCCGGATGAACGTTTTAGACCCACAAAATGAATG
Source organism: Orientallactaga sibirica (assembly GCA_036365145.1). NCBI lineage: Eukaryota > Metazoa > Chordata > Mammalia > Rodentia > Dipodidae > Orientallactaga > Orientallactaga sibirica. The sequence continues at coordinate 1,941,288 of JAEOAD010002324.1, read as the reverse complement.
TACTCAGGTAAGTTTTTTTTTTTGTTTGTTTGTCGAGGTGGGGTCTCACTCTAGCTCAGGCCGACCTGGATTTCACTAGGTAGTTTCAGGGTGGCCTTGAACTCACAGCGACCCTCCTACCTCTGCCTCCCGGAGTGCTGGAATTAAAGGCATGCGCCACCACACCTGGCTTCAGGTAAGTTTTTTTTTTTTTTGTAAAGTGATAATCCCTTGTTTGCCTTACAAATGCCAGGTGTCACCTGCATTAGGTGCTAAGGCCTTCCTGAGCACCCTTCTTAAAATCCAAAGCACCCTGACACTTCCTGCCCCTTCCCTGCTTGATCCATCCCCTGGAGTTTTATTCTAATAGATGATATGATATAATAAATATAATGTAATATAATATAATATAATATAATATAATATAATATAATATAACATAATAATATAAATATGCTGCTTTCCTCTGTCTGTCTGTCTCCCCCACTGGAATGTAAATAAAATGAGGCGAATATTTGTTCCTTTCTATGTGACCTTCGTTCCTTCTGTATCTAGAAAGGTGTCTGCCTTCATCTGCTTCATCTGCTGTAACAAAAGTACCACAGCCTGGGTGCTTATGCACAGCAGGAACTTCCTTATCCTTCTGAAGGCTGGAAGTCAAAGATCAAGCACCAGAAGATTCTGCACCTGGCAGGACCCGCTGTCCTGTTCAGATGGTGCCTTCTCATGAGCTTGAGGCCACCCTGAGACTACACGGTGAATTCCAGGTCAGTCTGGACTAGAGCGAGACCCTACCTTGAAAAACTCAACTAGTAGTAATAATAATAATAAAATAAAGATAAAAAGCACTAATATTTGTCGAATTAAGTGAACAAAAGGTTAAACAGATCAAAAAATAGCGCCGGGAGTAGTGGCGCACACCTTTAATCCCAGCACTCGGGAGGCAGAGGTAGGAGGATCACTGAGAGTTCGAGGCCACCCTGAGACTACCTAGTGAATTCCAGGTCAGCCTGGGCTAGAGTGAGACCCTACTGTGAAAAACCAAGAAAAAGAACATGGAAGATCTCTGTGTGACCATTCCCAGACAAGGCAGAGGCAGGACATGCAATCTGAAATGGTTCATCTTCCCGTGCAACTACAGTGAACACCCTGAGATACACCCTGCTCCCAGGCCTTGACTCAGCCAGGAAATTGATCAGAAAATCCGCCTTGTCACCAGCCTGACAGGGGACTGACATTCCATTCCGCAGGTCAACGGGATACCCAAGGTCCAGAAGGGAGAACCTTCCAGGGCCAACAGGAACACCCGGAAAACAAACGCCAGCTTCCCACAAACAAGAGGACCCTGTCCGTCGCTCTGGGGGTGGAGAGACTGAGGAGAAAGGAATTGTTCTGCCACCACACAAAGCCATTCTGCCCAGAGCACAAGAGGTACTTTGTATGGGTCAGGCTCCAGAGAGGCTGGAGCTGGGGAAGGGACCTACCTTCACCAGCAGGCGTCCACGGCCATCCCAGTCCAGCTGCAGGTCCTCCCCATAGCTGAGGCGTACAGAGGACATCACCATATGCTGGATGCGGAGATCACCTGGGAAGCAGCAGGACAGGATGTAGGCTAACATGTGGAGGGGACTGGAGGTGATAGGCAAGTGTATTTGGGGTAGATGAAATGTCTCTAAAGTACTGCGGCAATGTCCAGCAAAGAGTTAGAGGCAGCCGGGCGTGGTGGCGCACGCCTTTAATCCCAGCACTCTGGAAGGCAGAGGTAGGAGGATCGCCGTGAGTTCAAGACCAGCCTGAGACTACATAGTGAATTCCAGGTCAGCCTGGGCTAGACAGACACCCTACCTCGAAAAACAAAAATATATATATATATACTTAGGGATGGATGGGTGTCCATGATACTAATACTAAAGGCCAGGGTGGAGCAGAGAGTTTGGAGAGGGGACTGTCCTTGGGAAGGAAGATGGCCACTGTAGACAGAGACAAATGGGTTCGCAGAGGAGCCTCAGTACGCTATTGGAACCTGTAATTCTCCTTATGGCCACAAGAGGGAGGCAAAGGTTCCTGACGTGAAACCAGCGTCTGGAGTTGAGGGATCTGTTTATCACAGAACCTGATGCCCTGAGCATGCCTGGGCTCCTGTTGGCTTCCACGTTGCTTTATTCTACTCGGCCTTTATGGTTGAGTGATGGATGCTGTGTGCAAAGCTGAATAGAGTAGAGCTTTCTGCTGCGGGGAGGCAGAGACCAGATAGGTGCATTCTTCTTGCCCCAGCAGAGAACTCTTGGTGAGTCAAACACTAAACACATTGACGTGTAGGGAACTCATCAGCCGTTTCATCCATTGTATGAAAAGCTAAGATGTATGAGCCAACGAGTGGCCAGGAGTCACAGAGAAGGAGAGGAGTGAAGTCTGGAAGTTGTTCCACACAAAAGCAACTTTGAAGCCGGGTGTGGTGGCGCACGCCTTTAATCCCAGCACTCGGGAGGCAGAGGTAGGAGGATCACCGTGAGTTCGAGGCCATCCTGAGACTACCGAGTAAATTCAAGGTTAGCCTGGGCTAGAGTGAAACCTTACCTCAAAAAACCCAAACAAACAAACAAACAAAGAAAAAAGCAGCTTTGACAGACAGTGGATCACTCACGTGGACTTGCCCCAGGTGGCAACCTTTGGGCTGACCCATCAACAGTCTCTACCCCTGACCTCTGAGTGTGGCAGCCCCTGCTAGAGGAAGCCTGCCTTCCTTGTAAGGATGCTCAGGAAAACCATCATGGCCCCCCAAGAATGGCTGTTGAGGGAGGGATTCTGTGGAGAAGCTGGGCAGGCCGGGGCCTGGTAGGGGAAGAGTGAACGCACCTTGCAGGAGGGGAACCTGGACATCCTGGCCATCGACGGCGACTCCGCCCCCGTGCTTCAGCTTCACGAGGCTGTTGTGCAGTGCAGGCAGCCGCACAGTGACTGAGCGGGTGCAGACGGCATCCGGGTCATCAGCACACTGCCAAGAGGAGGTGAAGGGGTGACCTTACCACAACAGCCCCTGCCAGGCCAGCACTTAGCCCAAAGCTGGAGAGCCTGGGCCTTCCCACAGAGCAGACCTCCATCCTTACAGAAGACACTTTGGATGTGGGGTACCAGTGTTATATAAAAAGGCCCTAAGGGGGCTGGAGAGATGGCTTAGCGGTTAAGGTGTTTGCCTACAAAGCCAAAGCATCCCTGTTCAATTCTCCAGGACCCATGTAAGCCAGATGCACAAGGGGACGCATGTGTCTGGAGCTCATCTGCAGTGGCTGGAGGCCCTGGCATGCCCATTCACTCTCTGTCTCTCTCTCTCTCTCTTTTTCAAATAAATACACAAATAATATGTACATACATAAATATGCCTTTAATCCCAGCACTCTGGGAGGCAGAGGTAGGAGGAAAGCCCTGAGTTCAAGGCCACCCTGAGACTATATAATGAATTCCAGGTAGGCCTGGGCTAGAGCAAGACCCTACCTTGAAAACCCAGAAAAATAATTAAATAAAATAAAAAAAATAGCTGGGCGTAAGCTGGGCATGGTGGTGCATGCCTTTAATCTCACAGCACTCAGGAAGCAGAGATAGGAGGATTGCCATGAGTTTGAGGCCACCCTGAGACTACATAGTGAATTCCAGATCAGCCTGGGCCAGAGTGAGACCCTGCCTTGAAAAACAAAAAAAATAAAATAAATAAGAAATAAAAAGGTCAGATGGGGCTGAAGAGATGGCTTAGCAGTTAAGGCATTTGCCTGCAAAGCCAAAGGATCCCGGTTTGACTCTTCAGGACCCACGTAAGCCAGCTACACAAGGGAGAGTATGTGTCTGGAGTTGTGCACCCATCTCTCTCTCTCTCTCTCTCTCTCTCTCTCTCTCTCTCTTTCTCTCTCAAATAAATAAATAACTATTTAAATTTTTAAAAAGGCCAGGCATCACACATACCCTTTCCCATCCTGGCCTGCTTTTCTACTACGAACCCAGCCCCCCTTCAGCTCTTCTCATTCCTCAGATCTATCAATCCAAGAGAACCAGGAACTTCCATCCTGGGGAAGCCCCGTGACTGGCCACGTCTTCGTTTCGTTGTCTAGAGAAGAGCACACACCCACGTGGCGGAGCTCATGAAAACAGGAGCCATCTTCCCCCAACCCCAGTCAGCCCCCAGCTCCACAGAGCAGAGGGTTAGTTATGAGAACCACAGTCTAGACCTGACAAGGGTAGCCCCCACCCCCCAATAACAAGGCAGCCCCATCTCTCAATGGCTAGGAAGAGAAAGACAGTCTGGGGTTCCATGAGCCCACTGAAGACTAGAGGAAGGGCTTTGTCCTACCCACCGGGAAGGCGCACACCTCGCAGGGGCCGTGGCTCCACAGCCTCCTGATGACTGACAGGCAGCCCAGCCAAGCTCACCTGCACAGTCTCTATGACGATGGAGAAAGAGTGATCCTGGCAGTCCCGGGCCAGCAGGTAGTGGCAGATCCCGCTGAAGGTGAAGTACCTGTTGTCAAAGCTCTTGAAGTGGGATTGGCCTGTGACGAGACACTCCCCTGGAAAGACCCAGAAGAAGCAAATTGGGGGGGGGGAGCCTCCAGGGTGGCAAGGTGGGATTGCACATATAGGCAGGGTGACCCCTCCCACAACCTCCCCAAATGTCATTCCCCACACCAGTCTAAACCGAGTCTGGAGAGAGAACGCCAAGTCGGTTGCTGCCAGAGCTGGGCACAGTTCAACACCCCCTTTTACAGGTGGGCAACTAAGGGAGGTGACAACGTTCAGTCCTTTGTGTGGCTCCCAGTGCTTAGCTCTTGCCACCTCACTCCTTCCCACAGCATGAGCGTCCCTGCTCAGTGATGCAGCCGGGAAGCCTGGGGCTAGGGACTTGACAGCCTCAGCTGCAAACTTACATTGTGATTTCTCTCAGGGCCAGTGGGGGACCAGGAGGCCATCTACCCAGGGAGCACTGACCTTCACAAGGCCAACTCCCAGCCCAGACTGACATTTCTACAGACTCCCGCGTCACCCTGCAACTAAGAGCCATTAGTGGGGTCCCCCTTCCACCTAACTGCTCCCCTATCACTCCATCCTGGGGCTCAGCCCTCGCCCTCACAAGCTCTGGAGGACGTCCACACAGGGGAGGCCTTGTCAGTGTCTCTACCCAGCTTGGGAAACCCCAGGTTCAGGGCCTAAAGTAAAGCTAAAATGGTCGCCTGCTGTCTTACAAACCTCCACCCATCTCTACCATCCACTCTGTGACAGAAGGGCCTCTTCCCACCCCTGAGTCACCACAACAAAGGCCTAAAGATCCTCTAAGACCAGGGGCTGGTGCTGGGTCCTGATGAAGCCCAGAAGTCCTGAGGCCTCAGGGAAGTTCCTGTGCTCATGTGCCAAGTACATGCAGCAGAGGACACACTGCCTGCTGCCCATCCCTTCACTGGTAGGCAGGCTGGTGCCAGGCTGAACTGCTGCACAGCTTTGGATCCGGGTGTGGCTCTGCCATGGCCATGTGTCTGAGGGCTGGGACAGGAATGTGTGGCATCAGGTGACGGGAGAGTATTGTGCTACCTGATCCCAGGGGGTGGGGGGCCACCAGCACCTTCCAAGATGGCAGGGTCAGGGAGCACAACCAGCCCAAATAAACAGAGGAGAAATGGGGAGGCCTCACCACTCCTATCGCCTCCCTCCCACTCAATGGCCTAGCAGGGGAAGAGTAGGCAGGGTGAGTGCTGGTGGGAAGTAGAGCAGACCCACACACCACAGGGCCGAGGGTCACCCCAGCTCGTTGAGAATGTCCTGGAACCCAGCGATGTCACCCAGCTCGTTGGGAATGTCCTGGAACCCAGCGATGTCACCCAGCTCGTTGGGAATGTCCTGGAACCCAGCGATGTCACGGGAAAGTCTTTTTAAATGACCAGCTTTCCAAGAACACCGTGATGGGTAAAACAGTAATATGGTCACTTGGGTCAAATGTCTTGACCCGAGAGCAGTGAAATGGGTGGGAATTCTTCCTCCAGCCATCTCTGCTTTCACAAGAGCACTCTTATCTACGTGCAAGACCGGACTTCTATTCTCTTTGACAATGCCCAGGAAAAGAAGGGTCAATGAGAAAACATTGCAAATATCCAAAAACAAAACTTTCAGACTAGAATCTAATCCTCCGATCTGGTTTCCTGCTCTGACCCTCAGTGACTCGTTTCTTGGGAATCAGAAGTATAAATATTTTATGCAGCTTATCTTTTTGGTACAATTGAGGGACAGAGCTGCAAACACAGGAAAACCAGGGAAACGGATGTAGGAACTGCCGGGTAGTGGCTGGCCAGGGGAACTGGAACATCCACCCAAACAGTGGACCACAGGGCCAGGTCCACCTTCCTCTGCCCAGAGCGAGAAACCCAGGATAGGCAGGCAGATGAGACGGGCGGATGAAGGGCAGGCACTACAGAGTGTGCAAAGGGGAGCCGCCTGCAGCTAAAGCAGCCCACTACGACAGGAACGAAGATCCCCCCTCGCTTAAAAGAAGAGGAGGGGGCTGGATGGATGGCTTAGCTGTTAAGGTGTTTGCCTGCAAAGCCAAAGGACCCACATTAGGGTGTGCTCTCCAATGTCCCCTAAGAGGCTTGGTCCCCAACGTGGCACTATTGGGAGGTAGCGGACCCTAAGGAGGTAGGACCTTGTGGGAGAGGCTTAGATTATGGAGGGTGTGCCTTTAAAGAGAACTGGGGGGGGGTGGGCTGGAGGGATGGCTTAGCAGTTAAGGCACTTGTCTGCAAAGCCAAAGGACCCAGGTTAGCCAGATGCACAAGGGGGCACATGCATCTGGAGTTTGTTTGCAGTGGCTGGAAGCCCTGGCATGCCCATTCTCTCTCTCTCTCTCTCTCCCTCTCTCTCTCTGTCAAATAAATAAGTGACAAAAAAAAATTTTTTTTTTAAGTGGAACTTGATCTTCCCAGTGGGTCAGCTTCCTGGGACATCCCTCTAACGTCCCCCCACCATCAGAGGCCCAAACAAACAGAGCTGTCCCGTTTTCAACCTGAGCCTCCAGGCACGTGAGCCCACGCAAACCTCTTCACAAACAGCCAGTGTCAGGTCATTTGTTGTAATAACAAATATTTGCCGTAATAACAAATTTATTGTAATAGCACTGAGTTGACTAACCACAGTTTTGCCTGTGCTGACTCTTAACTCCTAGCCCACGTGCAGAGGTGTGTCAGGAGTAGCAAGGGGCTCAAAGCCAGTCTCAGGGAGCCCCAGCGCCTCTCCAGCACACTGCTCATCTCCTGAGGGCTTTCTTTCCCTCTTACGAGCCACACCCAGCACTCCCTGCACTGGGCAGCCGCTGATGGCACATGCATGCCTTTTCTCTCCTGTGTTTCTTTTCTTTTCTTTTCTTTTTTTCTTTCTTTCTTTTTTTTTTATTTTTTTTATTTTTATTTTTATTTTTTTTTTGGTGTTTCGACATAGGGTCTCACTCTAGCTCAGGCTGACCTGGAATTCACTATGTAGTCTCAGGGTGGCCTTGAACTCACGGTGATCCTCCTACCTCTGCCTCCCGAGTGCTGGGATTAAAGGCGCGCGCCACCACGCCTGGCTTGTTTCTAATGCATATAAAACCATAGCATGATGGATGTCACTTCTGAGATTGACCTGGAACTCACTCTGCAGCCCAGGTTAGCCTCAAAGCCATGGCAATCCTATCTCAACCTCCCAAGTGTTGGTCTTAAAGGAGTAAGCCACCATGCCTAGCTGAGAGTAGGTTTTTAAAAGACTGCAATAAGCCAGGCGACATAATAAATTCCAGGTCAGCCTGGGCTTAGAGCGAGACTCCACCTAGAAAAACCAAAAAGACTACAATCCCTTTCTCTTTCTCTCCCCCTTCCTTCTTCCCTTCTCCCCCCACCCTCACTCACTCCTGGGGAAAACAGCTGTTTCATCACAGAGCAGCCCCAGGGAAAAGTGCACACAGCAAGTTTGCAATGCCTCTGGCTAAGGTTCCATGTGTTGAAGGCAGATCTGGGAGGCAGAGTCTAATAACAAGCGCTTAGGCCATGAGCACTCTGCCCTCCTTAAGAGACTAATGTTATCATGGGACTGGGTTCATTGTCCCAGAGTGCATTCTTTAAAAAGCGGGTGTCCCTTCTGGTCCTCTTGCTCTTACCATCTGCCTTTCTTTTTAAAAAAATTTTTATTTATCTGGAAGCAGAGAGAGATAGAAGAGAGAGAATGGGCACATCGGGGCCTTCAGCCACGGCAAACGAATTCCAGATGCATACGTCCCCCCTTGTGCTTACATGGGTCCTGGGGAATCAAACCTGGGTCCTTTGGCTTCGCAGGCAAATGCCTTAACCACTAAGCCATCTCTCCAGCCCTGCCTTTCTGCCTTCCATGAAAGAATGAAGCAACCAAGGACCCATGCCAGATGCTGATGTCATGGTCTTGAACATCGCAGAAGCAATGGCCAAATAAATTTCTGTTCATTAGAAATTACTCAGTCTGTGGTTATTTTGTCACAGTAGCATAAAAGCACTAAAACATCTGGCAACCAGAACATAAGGGAATGTCAAGCCAAGTACCTCTCCCCAGGTCAACCCTGCAGATAAGATCACTCCCTGGTCAATGGTTATCTTGCCTGCAGTTTCATGTAAGATAACAAGAAGGCCAGAGCTGAACCTTAGCTGGATTCCCAGGGAACAGAAACTGTGAGATAATGTTTGTTATTTGAAGCTATAAAGTGCAGGGGTCAGCTGGTGACTAATACACTCATCTCATTCCATACTCAAAACTCAGTCCTCTATTTTTTTTTTGTTTTGTTTTGTTTTGTTTTTTCATTTTTCGGTTTTTCAAGGTAGGGTCTCACTCTGGCCCAGGCTGACCTGGAATTCACTATGCAATCTCAGGGTGGCCTCGAACTCATGGCGATCCTCCTACCTCTGCCTCCTGAACGCTGGGATTAAAGGCGTGCGCCACCACGCCTGGCTCAGTCCTCTATTTCTAAGATTCACACTGCTGGCTCCTCTAGGGTCTTCGGCCTGCTCTTTGGTTTACTCGGAGAGCTAGGCATAGCCCTTTCCAGAACCTTCCCATAGAATCCATGAGAACTCTTCCTACAGTGGTCACCCTGGATGATAAGACAGTCCCACTGCTAGAAGAATCATAGCAAGGGACAGCAAAAATTATAGAACCATGGGTGGAAATACACAAGCAGCACTGACCCACTCAAGTCCAAAGAGACAGGAGGGAGAGAGCAGGGCTTTGAGGATGAGAACAGAACTCAGTGGCTTTGTCAGCAAAATATCAAACCACTCAGGAGACCACACATTGGAACTGGCAACCTGCCCATTAAGGGATCAAGAGACTGTCTTACATCCTCAGCAAAACTGCCCTGCAGGGCTGGAGGGATGGCTTAGTGGTTAAGGTGCTTGCCTGCAAAGCCAATAGACCCAGGTTCGATTCCCCAGTACCCACATAAAGCCAGATGCACAATGTGACACATGCTTCTGGAGTTCATTTGCAGTGGCTGGAGGCCCTGGAGCACCCATTCTCTTTCTCTTTCTATCTCTGTCAAATAAATAAATGAAAATAAAAATATTTTTAAGGGGCTGGAGAAATGGCTTAGCGGTTAAGGCATTTGCCTGTGAAGCCAAAGGATCTCGGTTCAACTCTCCAGGACCCACATAAGCCAGATGCACAAGGGGCACATGCATCTGGAGCTCATTTGCAGTGGGTAGAGGCCCTGGCATGTCCATTCTCTTTCTGTCTGCCTCTCTTCTATCTCTCTCTCTCTCTCCTTGAAAATAAATAAATTAAATTTTTTAAAAATATTTTTAAAAAACATCCCTGTAGATTTTGAGCTGAAAACTAAGGAATGATATTGTCTGCTCCAGACAATGGGTAGCTAGATGAGTGATGGATAGAAGAGTGATGGATGGAAGAAATTACTAGTCTTAAAGTTCCAAAACTGAAGCCGAGCATGGTACCGCACACCTTTAATCCCAGCACTCGGAAGGCAGAGGTAGGAGGATCACTGTGAGTTAGAGGCCAACTCCATATGAGACTCCATAGTGAATTCCAGGTCAGCCTGAGCTAGAATGAGACCCTACCTTGAAAAAAAAAAAAAAAAAAAAAAAAAAAAAAAAGTTCCTAAACTGGTAGTCAGCGTAAGAACAAATACAGTAAGCTGAATTCCTAATTCCTCATATCCACTATGCTCACAGCTCCCGTGCAGTAAAGGCGTGTTATTTAGACATGAGGAGTTTGTTGCATGGGTTAAAATCACAACAACTTTCATTTTTTTCAAATGGTCCCTTCCTTCCGTGGGGTGTGATTCTGTTTAATCATGCAGATGTCACTTTCAGGAGCAATCTTTTGTCCTTCCTGCTTTCTTCAAAGATGACACCAAGGACAGTGTGGCTCACTGGCCATCAAAATAACTTATCTGGGGCTGGAGAGATGGCGTAGTGGTTAAGGTGCCTGCCTGCTAAGCCTAAGAACGCTGGTTCAAATCTCCAGGTCCCACGTTTAGCCAGATGCAAAGTGACTCAAGGGCGCAATGCCACACTTGCCCACAAGGGGGCGCACACATCTGGATTTCGTTCACAGCAGCTGAGACACTGCTGGCGCGCCCATCTCTATCTGTCTCCCTCTCCCTCTCTGTCTGTCTGTCTGTCTCTCTCTGTGTGTCTCTCTCCAAAATTAAATAAAATAATAAAAATAATAAAAATAAATAAATAGCTGATCTGGTCGATTGTGGTGGCACACGCCTTTCATCCCAGCACTCGGAAGGCAGAGGTAGAAGGATCGCCATAAGTTCAAGGCCACCCTAAGACTACAGAATGAATTTCAGGTCAGCCTGGGCTAGAGCGAGACCCTACCTTGGAAACACACACACACACAAATAAATAAATAAATAATAAATCATCTAACCCTACTGCCCTTCTCCCAATAAGTTTCAAAATCTCCCCAGTGTGACAGGCATGGGATAAGATCCCAGATGACCCTAAAGCCTATAATCAGCCGACCTCAAATGTGAGTCCAGGTACCTGAGCCACTTCCGGCCCACCTAAGTCTGGGATGGAAAGGAAAGAGCAAAGGCAGAAATCATGCCAGCTCTGCTTCTTAGCAAATATGTGACTCTGGGTAAATTTCTTAATCTCTCTGGGTGTCTTCTCCTGTGCAAGGTGAGAACAAACTGTACTCTCCTCACAGGTGCTAACAATGAGGTTACATGAAAAGTTTTTAGCACAGAGCCCTGCACATTAATAGCATCATGTGGGGGCTGGAGGGATGGCTTAGCGGTTAAGGCGTTTGCCTGCAAAGACAAGGGATCCTGGTTCGACCCTCCAGGACCCACGTAAGCCAGCTACAAGAGGGGGGCGCACGCATCTGGAGTTCATTTGCAGTGGCTGAAGGCCCTGGTGTGCCCATTCTCTCCCTCTGCCTCTTTCTCTCTGTCAAATAAATAAATAAATAAAATATTTTTTTAAAGAAAGAGCATCGTGTGAGTTAGCCAAGAGAAGGTATAGGGTCTTCACTCTGGGTGAAGCAGAGGGAGCTTTGAATGGGTTTGCAGTAAACAGAGTTGAGACCAAATAGAGGTAAAAGCAAAGGGCAGAGATTCTAAAAGAGCTTTTGCTTAAACAGATTGTCCAGGAAAGGGCTGGCTGCGTGGTGGAAAATTTGGTGTCCTGGTTTTAGCTCTTGGACCATCCCATGGCCTGAACATCAAACATTCAAGAAAATTCCGATAAAACTCAAAACAGGCCCTTAAAAGCTGCTTTTTTTTTTCTTTTTTTTTTGGAGAGAGAGCGAGCGAGAGAGGGAGAGAAAGACAGATAGAGATGGGTGCACCAGCAGCCTCTCAGCTGCTGTGAATGAACTCCAGATGCATGCACCCCCTTGTGGGCAAGTGCGGCATTGCACCCCTGCATCACTGCATCTGGCTAAATGTGGGACCTGGAGATTGGAACCAGCATTCTTAGGCTTAGCACAAGGGAACTAAAGTGGAATGAAAGCTTGGGGTCTCTATCTTCACTGGCTAAAGGCACAGAGCTAAGTTATTATTAAGTCTTCCTCTGAGCCATCTTGGATTCCTGGCACAGCAGAACCTCCCAGGGTACACCTGGGGGAAGAAGTGGTCATCTCGTAGGAACAAGACAGACCACCTCAAGGGAAGACAAATGACAGCTATAAGGACTTCTTGGGAACCACCTTGCAGGACAGAAATTGAGACAACGGGGCTAGAGAGATGGCTTAGTGGTTAAGGCGCCTGCCTGCTAAGCCTAAGAATGCCAGTTCAATTCTCCAGGTCCCACTTTTAGCCAGATGCAAAGTGATGCAAGGGTGCAATGCCACACTTGCCCACAAGGGGCATCTGGAGTTTGTTCACAGCAGCTGAGAGGCTACTGGTATGACCATTCTCTGTCTTTCTCTCTCTCTCTCTTTGACTCTCTCCAAAACAAAAAGAAATTGAGACAATGTTGGGCATGACTAGGACTGCTTAATTCTGCAAACCTCTTGCCCCTGTCCTAATTCTTCCTCTATTTAAGCCTATGGCTCATGGTAGTTCCCTGAAGATGGACTGGGGGGGAAGGGTCATTGGACCCCTTAATTTTTTTCCTCTTCCCAATGTGGCCACTGAATAGATCTCTCTGAGAGATGGCTCAGCAGTTAGGTGTGCCTCCTGTACCAGCATGCGGGCCTGAGCGAGCTTGAGACTGCCAGAGTTCGAATCTCCAGATCCCAAGTAAACAGCTGGACACAACCACACACACTTGTAACCCCAGTCCCACAAAGGAGAACAGACATCAGGAAATTACCTCGGCTTTCAAGAGACAGCAAGCTCTGGGATCAGCAAAAGACTCTGGCTCACATAAGAATGGGTGGAAGAGGGGACTGGAGAGATGGCTTAGCAGTTAAGGCAATTGCCTGCAAAGCCAAAGGACCTCGGTTCAATTCCCCAGGACCCACATAAGCCAGATGCACAAGGGGGCACATGCATCTGGAGTTCATTTGCAGTGGTTGGAGGCCCTGGCATGCCCATTCTCTCCCTCCCTCCCTTCCTCCCTCCCTCTCTCTCTCTCTCTCTCCCCCCTGCCTATTTCTATATCTCTCTCTCAAATAAATAAATAAAAATAAAAAAAGAATGGGTGGGGCTGGAGAAATGGCTTAGCCGTTAAGGCATTTGCCTACAAAGCCAAAGGATCCCAGTTCGATTCTCCAGGACCCACATAAGCCAGATGCACAAAGGGGCACGTGCATCTGGAGTTCATTTGCAGTGGCTGGAAGCCTTGGTGTGCCCATTCTCTCTGTGTCTGCCTCTCTTCTCTCTCTCTCTCGCTCTCTCTGCTTGCAAATAAATAATTTTTTTTAAATTAAAAATTATTTTAAAAAAATAATGGGTGGAAGAAGAATAAAGGAAAAGAAAAACAAATAGAAAAAATAAACAACAACAACAAAAAGAATGGGTGGAAAAGCAATGAAGCAGGACACCCAACATTGGCTCCAGTCATGGCGAGCCATCTCCCCCAGCCCAGGCGAGCCATCTCCCCCAGCCCAGGGGAGCCATCTCCCCAGCCCAGGCAAGCCATCTCCCCCAGCACAGGTGAGCTATCTCCCCAGCCCAGGCGATCTCCCCAGCCCAGGGGAGCCATCTCCCCATCCCCCCCAGCCCAGGCGAGCCATCTCCCCCAGCCCAGCCCATCTCCCCCCAGCCCAGGGGAGCCCCCAGGGAGCCATCTCCCCCAGCACACAGGCCCATCTCCCCCAGCACAGCCAGCACAGGGCGAGCCATCTCCCCCAGCCCAGGCAGCCATCTCCCCATCCAGGCGAGCCATCTCCCAGCCCAGGCGAGCCATCTCCCCAGCCCAGGCCCATCTCCCCCAGCCCAGGGGAGCCATCTCCCCAGCCCAGGCGAGCCATCTCCCAGCCCAGGCCCATCTCCCCAGCCCAGGCGAGCCATCTCCCCCAGCCCAGGGGAGCCATCTCCCCCAGCCCAGGCGAGCCATCTCCCCCAGCCCAGGGGAGCCATCTCCCCCAGCCCAGGCGAGCCATCTCCCCCAGCCCAGGGGAGCCATCTCCCCCAGCACAGGCGAGCCATCTCCCCCAGCCATCTCCCCCAGCCCAGGGGCGAGCCATCTCCCCCCCAGGGGAGCCATCTCCCCCCCAGCCCAGGGGAGCCATCTCCCCAGCCCAGGGGAGCCATCTCCCCAGCCCATCCATCCCCCAGCCCAGGGGAGCCATCTCCCCCAGCCCAGGGGAGCCATCTCCCCCAGCCCAGGCGAGCCATCTCCCCCAGCCCAGGGGAGCCATCTCCCCCAGCCCAGGCGAGCATCTCCCCCAGCCCAGGGGAGCCATCTCCCCCAGCCCAGGCGAGCCATCTCCCCCAGCCCAGGGGAGCCATCTCCCCCAGCCCAGGGGAGCCATCTCCCCCAGCCCAGGCGAGCCATCTCCCCCAGCCCAGGCGAGCCATCTCCCCCAGCCCAGGCGAGCCATCTCCCCCAGCCCAGGGGAGCCATCTCCCCCAGCCCAGGCGAGCCATCTCCCCCAGCCCAGGGGAGCCATCTCCCCAGCCCAGGCGAGCCAGGCAAGGCGAGCCATCTCCCAGCACACATCTCCCCCCAGCCCAGGCGAGCCATCTCCCCCAGCCCAGGGGAGCCATCAAGGCCCATCTCCCCCAGCCCAGGGGAGCCATCTCCCCCAGCCCAGGTGAGCCATCTCCCCCAGCCCAGGGGAGCCATCTCCCCCAGCCCAGGTGAGCCATCTCCCCCAGCACACAGGCGAGTGTACACAACACTACAAGGGCACACAGACCCCACCACCACACCACACACACACACACACACACACACAGAGCAAGCTATATTGATATATATCAAATATCATGCATTCTATAAGCCAAAAGACTTATCAGCACCTTCTTTGTTAAGTTTCCAAAGCATTTTTTTCTCTTTGTCCCATGGGTCCTAACCTGTCCAGGACTCAGGTCACTATCCCCAGAGCTTAGTGTCCAGAGAAACCCGCCACACCTTGACCCAGGTAGATGCCTCCCTCTGTTGTTTATTTATTAATTATTTTTTATTACTATTTTGGTTTTTCGAGAGGTAGGGTCTTCCTCTAGCTCAGGCTGACCTGGAATTCACTATGTATTCTCAGGGTAGCCTCGAACTCACAACAATCCTCCTACCTCTGCCTCATGAGAGCTGGGATTAAAGACATGCACCACCACGCCCACTGCCTCCCTCTTTAGTTGCTGCAGGATCCCAGCTTGCCTACAAGGAGTAGGCAGCATGTGTGGGGTCAGGCCTGAGGTCAGGAGCCATGCAGAGGGCTCCCCTCTCCCTGCATTGCTCCCTGGGTCCAGTCATGCAGACGGGCTCCCACGGACAGCAGGGAGAACAGGAGCACACGGGGCCTACCTGGACATTCTTCGTTGCTGCAGATCCACAGGCTGTTTCGGCAGATGCTGTTAGGGAAAAGGCAAACACAGGTCAGAGTGTTTCTGCCAAAGGAAGGCCATCTAAGCTGGCACACGCCTTTAATGCCAGCACCTGGGAGGCAGAGGTAGGAGGATCGCTGTGAGTTTGAGGCCTCCCTGAGACTACATAGTGAATTCCAGGTCAGCCTGGGCCAGAGGGAGACCCTACCTGGAAAAACCGGAAAAAAAAAAAAAGAAAAGAAAAAGAAAAAGAAAAAGAAAAGAAGGCCATCTAGTGAATTCAAGCTCACTGAAGACAGCGCCTCCCACCCCACGGAAGACATCTGGGCAAAGAAGTCCCACGTGCCACAGGACTGTGGTCCTGGAGTTTGGGAGTTCAAAGGCACACAGATCACAGACTGGGCCACAAAGTAACCTTGAAGATATTGTAAAGGAGAAAAGAGTAGCCAGTGACCCTGAATGTCTGCTTAGGTACTAAGAAATCCCTTTCCTGCCCCGCCCCCACCCCAGCGCAGCTAGAAGGGGCGAGGGAGCTGTTAAGGAGGCTGCGCGGCGCGGCCCAGTGAGGCCTCTAAGGACTCGGCGGGCACTGGAGGCTGGTTGGTGTAGGCTCTCTCCAGCAGGAGCATCATTTACTAAAACACGGTCCGGGGACAGGGAGGAGGCTTAGTGGTTAAAAACATTGACACTGGGCTGGAGAAATGGCTTAGGGGTTAAGGCGTTTGCCTGCGAAGCCAAAGGATCACGGTTCGATTCTCCAGGACCCACGTAAGCCAGATGAACAAGGAACACATCATGCATCTGGAGTTCGTTTGCAGTGGCTGGAGGCCCTGGCGTGCCCATTCTCTCTCTGTCTGCCTCTCTTCTCTCTCTCTCTCTCTCTCTCTCTGCTTGCAAATAAAAACATTGACTATGCAAGCCTCTGACCTCTGAAGTTCAGATTCCCAGAACCTATGTAAAAGCCAGATGCCTAAGGGCGATGTGAAGCGGTGCCAGGAGAATCTTGAAGCTCTGTGGGCAGCTAGTCAGGCCTTGGCAACAGCAAGAGATGTAGATAGATGATAGATAGATAGATAGATAGATAGATAGATAGATAGATAGATAGATAGATATAGATGGGTAGATAGATGATTGATAGATGATAGATAGATGGATGATAGTTAGATGACTAATAGATGATAGATGATTAATACATGATAGATAGATGATTAATAGATGATAGATAGATGGTAAATAGATGATAGACAGATGATGATGATAGATAGATAATCGATGATATATAGATATAGATATAGATAGATAGATAGATAGATAGATAGATAGATAGATAGATAATAGATATAGATGGGTAGATAGATGATTGATAGACGATAATAGATAGATATATGATAGATATATGGAAGATAGATAGATAGATAGATAGATACCATGTCTTAAACAAGGCAACAAGGTGGATAATGAGGGCTAACACCCAGAGGGTGTCATCTGACCTCTACATACGTGCCATGGCACACGCAGGCACACACACACACACACACACACACACAACATCATTTGGAAGGACAGCACGAAAAGTTGGCTAGGAGAAAAGGACATAGTCTCTGACCTTCCCCACCCTCCAGGCACATCTGTCACATGACCTTTCCACTCCACCACTGCCTTCAGCACCCTTTCCATCTGCTGTCACCTCCCCCGTCTCTGCTCCTGGCTCACCTGCTATGGCCTCTGCTGCCAGCTTCCCCCTCCCAAAGTCCCTGGGAAGACCACCCTGAAGCCCAAGTTACCAGGTGTTGCAGTCTTGAGAGAGGGAGGTGCCGGGAGGGTACCGCTTCCCAGAATGCACACAGGAACATTCGGAGCTCGGCACACAGCGGCCTTCATCAAGGAGCTGTCCGTCTGGGTTCAAGGGCATCAAGGAAGGCAAAGATTTCAACACTGTCATCATTACTCGGCTCTCGACTCTAGAACCCTCTCTGGACTCTAGAACCCTCTCTGGACTCGAGAACCCTCTCTCGACTCGAGAACCCTCTCTCGACTCTAGAACCCCCTCTCGACTCTAGAACCCTCTCTGGACTCGAGAACCCTCTCTCAACTCGAGAACCCTCTCTCAACTCTAGAACCCTCTCTCAACTCTAGATTGCCCCCATGGGTAATCTATCAGTTTGGGGTTTTCTCCAGGAAGCACAAAGAACTTGTGCTGCGATGTTGTTTTTGTTTGGTTGGTTGGTTTTGGTTTTTTTAAATATTTTATTTTTATTTATTTATATATTTGAGAGAGAGATACAGAAACAGTCAAGGAGACAGAGAGTGAGAGAGAGAATGGGCACGCCAGAGCCTCCAGCCACTGCAAATGAACTCCAGATGCATGCACTTCCTTGTGCATCTGGCTTACATGGGTCCTGGGGAATCAAGCCTCGAACTGGGGTCCTTAAGCTTCACAGGCAAGCGCTTAACCACTAAGCCATCTCTCCAGCCCTGGTTTTGGTTTTTTGAGGTAGGATCTCTCTCTAGCCCAGGCTGACCTGGAATTCTCTACATAATCTCAGGGTGGCCTCGAACTCACGGCGATCCTCCTACTCTGCCTCCCGAGTGCTGGGATGAAAGGCATGTGCCACCACCACCCAGCTTTCTGTTGCAATGTTTACCTTTGACATTAAGAAATCTCGAGGGGGCTGGAGAGATAGCTTAGCGGTTAGGTGCCTACTGGCCAAGCCTAAGAACGCCCGTTCGATTCTCCAGGTCCCACGTTTAGCCAGACGCAAAGTGAAGCAAGGGTGCAATGCCACACTTGCCCATAAGGGGGCGCATGTGTCTGGAGTTTGTTCACAGTGACTGAGAGGCTGCTGGCGTGCCCATTCTCTATCTGTCTCTGCCTCTCTCTCTCTCTCTCTCTCTCTGACTCTCTCCAAAAAAAGAAATCTCAAGGGAGGAGAATTATTAATCTGTTCTACAGAAGGAATGGGCAAACAAACTTGCTCAATGTAGCTTAAGGCTTTTTCCAGGAAGCTCAGAGAGCTTGTGTGATGCAATGTGACAGGGGACAAAGCTTATTCATGGCCCCTCCCCAGATGAAGACATGGGGTCAACAGTTTTGTTCAAAGGTTTTCCAGTAGAGAAATCCCCTCCCCCAGAAGACATGGGGTCAACAGTTTTGTTCAAAGGTTTTCCAGTAGAGAAATCACGAGTCTCAACACACCAGGCTTAGTCTCCGTAATTAAAAATAGCCCATGACCAATGCCCCCAGATAGACTTTCTAGCGCAAAGTCTTTTTTCGATTAAGTGCACATGGCAAACCCAGGACACATTTTACATGATCTTTCTCCCAGACTGGTGTCCTGCCTCCTAGCCAAGAAAATCAAACGATGAAGCCACAGGCTCTGCAAACAAAGTCACTGTCGGGACCCGGCTGGCCCTCCTATTTCCTTAGACATAGACCTTTCAAGAACATAGCACAAGAAAGCATAAATTAGAAATAAAGAGCAGCTCAATCCTGATCCCCCTGTACAGAGACTTTTTAAAGCTAAATAAAAGGCCTCTGATTTCAAGCAAGGAGGGAGAGACACAAGTGGCCTTCATCTCCATTCCCAAAGCCAAGGCCACTGGCAAGGATTCAGATTCGTGTATAAAGTGAGACGTTGATCACCAGGGCAGCCGCAGCCATCCACACATTGCTGCTGACACACTTCATTGATGGGCAGGCTCTGGCAGGTTCTGGGGCAAGGAGACACACACTCCTTGTACTCCATGCCAACAGGGCACACTGGGCCTGAAAGAGAAATCAGAGTGGTTCCCACCATCACAGCAGCCCCTAAGCCACACTGTACCCATGGTCAGCTTTGCCCCTCTGACTGCCTACTCTGTCTCCAGAACCTCCGGGGCCATCCCCCACCTCCCCACAGGCCCACGTGACCCTCCCAGGCCAGTCTTCCTGTACAGGAGCATCTCCCACTTTGAACGGTCCTGGCTAAGACTCACGGGGGTACTTGGGCCTGCCACCCCTGTCGCCTTTTGGCATCTATTCTCCATGAAGAGAGCATGGTAAGGTTTTCACCTGAAACCTTCCTTCTCGGGGCTATACCAAACTTTACACTGACAGCTGTAGGCTCCAGGGTCCAGCAAAGAGGCCAGTGGCATACTCCTCCTTGGAGAACCCCCTCTTCCCATGAGCCCCAACCAAATGTCCTCCCCCCAACTCAGGGCACACGCCATGCCCACTTGGCTTGCTTGCGTGGTGACACTCATCCTCTATCCATTCCATTTTTCTGCAGGACTGCCTTTGAGCTTCATTGCCCATTTCCCTGTCCTCCCCGTCCCCACATGGGCAAGGCCTGGCTCTACCCAAGCAGGTGCCCCAAAACCTCTTCTCCAAACCTATCAAATCTCCCCCATCCCTACCCCCAAAGACCAAAGAAGACAGCCCCTCCCCACGCGGGGAAGAAGCCAGCTCTAACCCCCACCTCTTCCCACCTCCACGGCTCGGATAACAAGCTCTGATGTCTAAGCTGCTTTCCACATACTGGAAACACAGGCGTGCAGAGGAAAGACTGGCCAGTGTCTCCACTCCATCGATCTACATTATCTTTATTTATTTACTTATTTTTGTTTTGTTTTGGTTGGTAGGGTTTCACTCTAGTCCAGGCTGACCTGGAATTAACTACGTAGTCTCAGGGTGACCTCGAACTCTCAGTGATCCTCCTACCTCTGCCTCCCGAGTGCTGGGATTAAAGGCATGCGCCACCACGCCCGGCTTGTTTTGGTTTTTTGAGGTAGGGTCTCTCTCTAGCTCAGGCTGACCTGGAATTCACTCTGTAGTCTCAGGGTGGCCTTGAACTCTCCATGATCCTCCTACCTCTGCCTCCTGGGTGCTGGGATGAAAGGCATGCGCCACCACCCCTGGCTCCAGCTTTTATTTCCACTTTATTTATTTAATTACTTATTTATTTATTTGAGAGAGAGGAAGAGGCAGAGATAAAGAGAGAATGGGTGTGCCAGGGCCTCCAGCCACTGCAAAGAGACTCCAGATGTATGTGCCCCCTTGTGCATCTGGCTTACGTGGGTCCTGGGGAATTGAACCAGGGTTCTTAGGCTTCACAGGCAAGCGCCTTAACCCCTAAGCCATCTCCCCAGCCCATCGGTCTACATTATCTTCATCATTATAGCTGCCCTACAGCTGGCTATCAAATACCTTTGATCAGTTTAGGGAGAGAGGAGGCATCTTGCAAGGTTACCAGAGAAATCCTACTTAATTGTGATCATTTGGAAACGGTGACAATGACTGGGAAGCCAATGAGATTAGGAGGTGATGATCAGGTGGGCGGAAGGTACACCGTGCTAACCATGCCTAGAGGCAAGTCGGGGACGCTGAGTTAATAAAAAGAAGATGTGGGCTGGAGAGATGGCTTAGTGGTTAAGGCGCCTGCCTCCTAAGCCTAAGAACGCTGGTTCCAATCTCCAGCAGTTGCAATCTCCAGCAGTTGCAATCTCCAGCAGTTCCAATCTCCAGGTCCCACTTTTAGCCAGATGCAAAGTGACGCAAGGGCGCAATGCCGCACTTGACCACAAGGGGGCGCACGCATCTGGATTTCATTCACAGCAGCTGAGACTGCTGGTGCGCCCATTCTCCATCTGTCTCCCTCTCCCTCTCTATCTCTCTCTGTCTCTCTCTCCAAAACTAAATAAAAAATAATAAAAAAGAAGATGTAATGAAGGCCTTCCAGTCTCTCTGGGACCACCCTTGCTACAGCTTGGCCAACAACCAGTGCCTCCTCAGTTGTGACAGGTCAGGTGAAGACCAACAACCAAGATCACAGCTCCTGAGTCGACAGCCAGAAGCAGAGACACTGTGGGCGTCCAGGGATGGATTTCCCGAGGGAGTCACGGAGCGCTAAGAACAGAGATGGGGACAGGACCCGAGCTCTCGGGAAGGAAGGTCTGGGCAGCCACCATACAGCAGCGCCCATGTGAACGTGCACTCCCCTGCGGGCCAGCACTCCCAGTTCTAAGTGGTAGAGGGCAGGAACCATGCAGGACAAGGTAGCTTTGTGGACACGGGCTGACTGCAGTGTGAGGACATCACACACCATATGCCACAGCTCCAAAGCATCTCAGGACAGACACGGCCCACACCCAGCATGGAGGCAGGCAACTTACGGCAGGCGCTGTGGGCAGTCCAGCCGTGGAGCACCATTCCTTCCTGGGCACAGGTCCTGGCATACTCGAGGAGGGCGGAGCAGGCACAGTCTGGCCCCTGAGTACACGTGCACAAAGTCTTCTCACACAGAGCCACGAAAGGCTCAGGGTCCACCAGAGGGTGACAACGGGCAAACACCGAGGTGCTCTTCAGCAGCTGGCACTGTTCCCACAGGGCCTGTGGAGAAAGAGGCGCTCAGCATGACCCAGAGGTGGCACCGGGCTCTACTCGCTGTCTCCCGGAGGGCAGTGCCCAGGAAAACGAAGGGCCTCTTTTCAAGAGCCAGGGCAGTACCTGACACCTAGCAGGCGCGTGACAAAGCCTAGAAAATGTACCCGATGAGCTCTGTGCAGGCCATGTTCTGTCTGAGAGGAAAGGGGACAGAAAGAACAGTCCTACAGCCTCCAAGTCCAGTGATGCCGGAAGCATCTCTCTGCCCCGACCTGGCCACTTCCCTCTTGACCTTCACTACAATGAAGGGGTGGCCTTGGGGAAGGGGGAAGGTCCCCGAGCCTCACTGTCAGAGATGTGAAGTTCATAGGCTTAAGGGTGAGGCTTGGGAATATGTTTTCTGGAATATTCCCCGGGCAGTTGCTGGGCCCAGACAGGATCAGTTCCCATCAGCAATGGCGTGTTAGGAGTCTATGAAACCCCCGGAGAGACTATGCCAGGCAAGAGTTCCTCTTTGTTGATGCTTTCAACCTCATAACACAAGGCAGGTTTGGACCTTTCTTCTGCTCCTTATTATCAACACTCGTGAATATTGTGCTCATACACAAATCTACAGTCTAGGCGTCTGGTGATTCAGATGCTCAGTGTCTCTGCAGCTGGGGTGCCTCTTGCAGCGGGTGGCATAGCGTTTTTACTCCATTTTTATTAACAATTTTTTTGGGGGGGTGAGTTTCAAGGTAGAGTGTCATTCTCACCATGGCTGACCTGGAATTCACTATGTAGTCTCAGGCTGGACTTGAACTCACAGCAATCCTCCTACCTCTGCCTCCTGAGTGCTGGGATTAAAGGCGTGCGCCACCACGCCCAGCTCCCTGGCAGACAATTTTTTTTAAAGATTTATTTATTTGTTTGTTTATTTGAGACAGAGAGAGAGGAAGAGAGAGAGAGAGAGTGAGAATGGTCACGCCAGGGCTTCCAGCCACTGAAAACGAAACTCCAGACGCATGTGTTACCATGTGCATCTGGCTTATGTGGGTCCTGGGGAATCGAACCTGTATCCTTAGGCTTCGCAGGCATGTGCCTTAACAGATAAGCCATCTCTCCAGCCCCCGGCAGACAATTTTTAATGTATTAATGATTATAAATCATGACCGTCCCCATTACATTCTCTTGACCTCTCTCCTCATTCCCTTCCACTGAATCCCCTTCTTCTTCCCAAAGAGTCCCTCTTCTATTTTGATGTTATTTAAAAAAAAAAAAATGTATTTGTTTGCAAGCAGAGAGAGAAAGAGATAGAAATAAGACAACCAGACAGAGAGAGAGAGAACAGGCGCACCAGGGCCTCCAGCCACTGCAAACAAACTCCAGACGCATGTGTCACCTTGTGCATCTGGCTTACATGGGTCCTGGGGAATCGAGCCTGGGTCCTTTGGCTCCGCAGGCAAGTGCCTTAACCGCTAAGCCATCTCTCCAGCCCCGTGATAGCTTCTTTTTTCCCCTTATGTGCTCATATGACCCCGTAAGTTGAATTAGGGTTGCCCGGATGAACACAGGGGATTATTTACCAGATCATGTGCAAACTAGCAATCAATGGCTGTACCACTGTAGAAAGGGTACCCCCCTCCCAGCATGGTTGAACTGCCAGCGCTTCCATTTATGGTGCTACACAGAACGATGATGCGCCTCGCAACCAGTGAGGTCTTATAGATACTATATGGCACAATGCTATTGATAAAGCTATCCCCAGTTCATTTCAGGCATAATTTATTTCATAGATATGCATGCTCTCCTTTTGGAGACCACCAATTAGTGAAGGACTTATGACCTACAGCTAGGAAGGAAAAGCCCAAGAGTACTAGCTATGTAGAAGGGCTGAGCCCTGAAGGGTGCAAGAAATAGAGACGTAGCTGGAGGGATGGCTTAGTGGTTCCGGTGCCTG
Source organism: Orientallactaga sibirica (assembly GCA_036365145.1). NCBI lineage: Eukaryota > Metazoa > Chordata > Mammalia > Rodentia > Dipodidae > Orientallactaga > Orientallactaga sibirica. The sequence continues at coordinate 1,917,573 of JAEOAD010002324.1, read as the reverse complement.
TCTGCAAAGCCAAAGGACCCCAGTTCGATTTCCCAGGACCCACGTAAGCCAGATGCACAAGGGGGCGCATGTGTCTGGATTTCGTTTGCAGTGGCTAGAGGTCCTGGTGCACCCATTCTCTCTTTCTCTATCCCCACCCCAACTAAATAAAATAAATACATTAAGAAAAAAAAAAGTAGAGACGTGCTGTCTTTTCTGACAAAGGGTTCAAAAGCTAGAGGAACTCAAATCTGGAAAGGCACCATTCTGTGAGAAGCACCCCCTTCCCGAGTCAGCCATCCCTGGGACCAAAAGAGTCAGCATCCTTGAGACAAAATAACCCTTGAAGGCAGAACTTCTACTTTTGCATCTGGGAAAAGGCCCCTAAATCTTCCTTTTTTCTTTTTTTTTTTTTTTTTTTTTTTTTGGTTTTGGTTTTGGTTTTTTGTTTCTCTCTGCTCTCTCCATTTAAATTACTTATTTATTTATTTGAAAAATAATAAAGAGAATGGCTTTAGACTGCAAAGGACAGATGTATGGCCCCCTTGTGCATCAGTCCTGGGGACCAGGTTCTTAGGGTTCACAGGCAAGCGCCTTAACCCCTAAGCCATCTCCCCAGCCCATCGGTCTACATTATCTTCATCATTATAGCTGCCCTACAGCTGGCTCAAATACCTTTGATCAGTTTAGGGAGAGGAGGCATCTTGCAAGGTTACCAGAGAAATCCTGCATTTGGAAACGGTGACAATGACTGGGAAGCCAATGAGATTAGGAGGTGATGATCAGGTGGGGCGGAGTACACGTGCTAACCATGCCTAGAGGCAAGTCGGGGGCGCTGAGTTAATAAAGAAGATGTGGGCTGGAGAGATGGCTTTCGGCTAAGGCGCCTGCCTGCTAGCCTAAGAACACTGGTTCCAATGCCAGCGGTTGCAATCTCCAGGTCCACGTTTAGGTCCCAGATGCAAAATGGCTGGACCATCTCTTGACCACAAGGGCAAGTGCATCTGATTTCATTCACAACAGCTGAGAGACTGCTGTGCCCCCTGTCTCCCTCTGCCCTCTCTGTCTATCTCTCTCTGTCTCTCTCTCCAAAAATAAATAAAAAATAATAAAAAAGAAGATGTAATGAAGGCCTTCCAGTCTCTCTGGGACCACCCTTGCTACAGCTTGGCCAACAACCAGTGCCTCCCAGTTCTAAGTGGTAGAGGGCAGGAACCATGCAGGACAAGGTAGCTTTGTGGACACGGGCTGACTGCAGTGTGAGGACATCACCATATGCCACAGCCAGCTCCAAAGCATCTCAGGACAGACACCGGCCCACACCCAGCATGGGGGCAGGCAACTTACGGCAGGCGCTGTGGGCAGTCCAGCCGTGGAGCACCATTCCTTCCTGGGCACAGGTCCTGGCATACTCGAGGAGGGCGGAGCAGGCACAGTCTGGCCCCTGAGTACACGTGCACAAAGTCTTCTCACACAGAGCCACGAAAGGCTCAGGGTCCACCAGAGGGTGACAACGGGCAAACACCGAGGTGCTCTTCAGCAGCTGGCACTGTTTCCACAGGGCCTGTGGAGAAAGAGGCGCTCAGCATGACCCAGAGGTGGCACCGGGCTCCACTCGCTGTCTCCCGGAGGGCAGTGCCCAGGAAACGGCGGGCCTCTTTTCAAGAGCCAGGGCAGTACCTGACACCTAGCAGGCGCCGTGACAAAGCCTAGAAAATGTACCCGATGAGCTCTGTGCAGGCCATGTCCTGTCTGAGAGGAAAGGGGACAGAAAGAACAGTCCTACAGCCTCCAAGTCCAGTGATGCCGGAAGCATCTCTCTGCCCCGACCTGGCCACTTCCCTCTTGACCTTCACTACAATGAAGGGGTGGCCTTGGGGAAGGGGGAAGGTCCCCGAGCCTCACTGTCAGAGATGTGAAGTTCATAGGCTTAAGGGTGAGGCTTGGGAATATGTTTTCTGGAATATTCCCCGGGCAGTTGCTGGGCCCAGACAGGATCAGTTCCCATCAGCAATGGCGTGTTAGGGAGTCTGGTGAAACCCCGGAGAGACTATGCCAGGCAAGAGTTCCTCTTTGTTGATGCTTTCAACCTCATAACACAAGGCAGGTTTGGACCTTTCTTCTGCTCCTTATTATCAACACTCGTGAATATTGTGCTCATACACAAATCTACAGTCTAGGCGTCTGGTGATTCAGATGCTCAGTGTCTCTGCAGCTGGGGTGCCTCTTGCAGCGGGTGGCATAGCGTTTTTACTCCATTTTTATTAACAATTTTTTTGGGGGGGTGAGTTTCAAGGTAGAGTGTCATTCTCACCATGGCTGACCTGGAATTCACTATGTAGTCTCAGGCTGGACTTGAACTCACAGCAATCCTCCTACCTCTGCCTCCTGAGTGCTGGGATTAAAGGCGTGCGCCACCATGCCCAGCTCCCTGGCAGACAATTTTTTTTAAAGATTTATTTATTTGTTTGTTTATTTGAGACAGAGAGAGAGGAAGAGAGAGAGATAGAGAGAGAGTGAGAATGGTCACGCCAGGGCTTCCAGCCACTGAAAACGAAACTCCAGACGCATGTGTTACCATGTGCATCTGGCTTATGTGGGTCCTGGGGAATCGAACCTGTATCCTTAGGCTTCGCAGGCATGTGCCTTAACAGATAAGCCATCTCTCCAGCCCCCGGCAGACAATTTTTAATGTATTAATGATTATAAATCATGACCGTCCCCATTACATTCTCTTGACCTCTCTCCTCATTCCCTTCCACTGAATCCCCTTCTTCTTCCCAAAGAGTCCCTCTTCTATTTTGATGTTATTTAAAAAAAAAAAAATGTATTTGTTTGCAAGCAGAGAGAGAAAGAGATAGAAATAAGACAACCAGACAGAGAGAGAGAACAGGCGCACCAGGGCCTCCAGCCACTGCAAACAAACTCCAGACGCATGTGTCACCTTGTGCATCTGGCTTACATGGGCCCTGGGGAATCGAGCCTGGGTCCTTTGGCTCCGCAGGCAAGTGCCTTAACTGCTAAGCCATCCCTCCAGCCCCCTGATAGCTTTTTTCCCCCTTATGTGCGCATATGACCCCGTAAGTTGAATTAGGGTTGCCCGGATGAACACAGGGGATTATTTACCAGATCATGTGCAAACTAGCAATCAATGGCTGTACCACTGCAGAAAGTACCCCCTCCCAGCATGGTTGAACTGCCAGCGCTTCCATTTATGGTGCTACACAGAACAATGATCGCCTAAACCAGTGAGGTCTTATAGATACTATATGGCACAATGCTATTGATAAAGCTATCCCCAGTTCATTTCAGGCATAATTTATTTCATAGATATGCATGCTCTCCTTTTGGAGACCACCAATTAGTGAAGGACTTATGACCTACAGCTAGGAAGGAAAAGCCCAAGAGTAGTAGCTATGTAGAAGGGCTGAGCCCTGAAGGGTGCAAGAAATAGAGACGTAGCTGGAGGGATGGCTTAGTGGTTCGGTGCCTGTCTGCAAAGCCAAAGGACCCCAGTCGATTTCCCAGGACCCGTAAGCCAGATGCAAAGGGGCGCATGTGTCTGGATTTCGTTTGCAGTGGCTAGAGGTCCTGGTGCACCCATTGTCTCTTTCTCTATCCCCACCCCAACTAAATAAAATAAATACATTAAGAAAAAAAAAGTAGAGACGTGCTGTCTTTTCTGACAAAGGGTTCAAAAGCTAGAGGAACTCAAATCTGGAAAGGCACCATTCTGTGAGAAGCACCCCCTTCCCGAGTCAGCCATCCCTGGGACCAAAAGAGTCAGCATCCTTGAGACAAAATAACCCTTGAAGGCAGAACTTCTACTTTTGCATCTGGGAAAAGGCCCCTAAATCTTCCTTTTTTTCTTTTTGGTTTTTTTTTTTTTTTTTTTTGGTTTTGGTTTTTTGTTTTTCGAGGTAGGGTCTCACTCTGGTCCAGGCTGACCTGGGATTAACTATGTAGTCTCAGGGTGGCCTCGAACTCACAGTGATCCTCCTACCTCTGCCTCCCAAGCGCTGGGATTAAAGGCGTGCGCCACCACGCCCGGCACGTCCCTGTATCGTGAGTATTGCTCCTTTGTTCATCTGATATTTGTGAGGTTCATGTTCCTCTAGGACAAAGGAGCAAAACGGCAAGGTGCAGCTCCAGGAAGGAGGCTGAGGCCCTGATCCGTTTCTTTCCATTCCTGACACATCAAAATGCCACCAACATTTGAGGCATGAGGTCCGGGGACTCTCAGAGGGCAGCCGAGGGTGTCCACAGAAGGCCAGCCGCCCAGGCTCTTGCCCACTTCTTTTCCCACCCCCAATTCAGAACAAGTGAAAAAGCGAGAAAGGGACGCTCGCAGGAATTCGCCAAGGTTTGCTGCTGCCTCCGGGGCTTGAGGACAAGGGCCCTGGGCAGTCATCGCACCATGAGACCAGCTCATAGACACAGAGACTGGGACCCAGACATTGTCCCCTGCAGGGCACAGTGTCTATCAGCCATGGGGGAGAAACAAAGAACCACAGAGTCCAGGCACACTTCCAGCCTGAATCTGGCCGAGGCAAGGCCAGCCTGGCCCATCTCCCACTGGCTGGGGTCGGAGGTGATTTCTTGGCTCAAAGGAAAATGGAACGGGGCTCTAGCACATTTCCTGGGCATTCCCTGGAGGTATTAAATGGTTTGTCGACTGCCTCAGCAATCAGGCTGCTTTCAGCTAACTTGCCTGAGAAAGAGGGACTATGATTTCTGCAGAATCCGCCCCTCCCCACATCGACCTGGTCTCCCACCACAGAGACAAGCCCGTGTTCTCTCCTTCCCCTCCAGGCGTCCTCTGCTCGGCCCTGGCCTTCACGTGGTCCACTAGCGTGTCTGGTTTCTGGGTGGAAACTTCTACCCAGCACCTCCAGCCCAATGTGCCCTCACCCCAAAAGCCATACCCAGCTACTCCTGGGTTTCTCTGTTTCTTCACAGGTAATCCTGCCGACCAGGTCCTGAGACAGGACACAGAACTAAGTGCACAATGGTGTCACAACGATGTCACCACGATGGTGGTGTTGAGCTCACAACGCAGACTGGTAGATGGTGGCACAAGCACTGGCTGCACGCTCTCTGGGTCTCCAACACTGTGACAGCAAATCTGAAGTGGGGTGGTGGCGCACGCCTTTAATCCCAGCACTCGGGGGGCAGAGGTAGGAGGATGGCCGTGAGTTAGAGGCCACCCTGAGATTATATAGTGGATTCCAGGTCAGCCTGGGCTAGAGTGAGATCCTACCTCAATAAAAAAAATAAAAAAATAAAAAAATAAAGCCAGGTATGGTGGCTCATGCCTTTAATCCCAGCACTCAGGAGGCAGAGGTAGGAGGATTGCCGTGAGTTCAAGGCCACCCTGAGATTACATAGTGAATTCCAGGTCAGCCTGGGCTAGAGTGAGACCCTACCTAAATAAAAAATAAAAAATAAAAAAGCCAGGTATGGTGGCTCATGCCTTTAATCCCAGCACTCAGGAGGCAGAGGTAGGAGGATCGTCATGAGTTCAAGGCCACCCTTGAGAGTAAATAGTGAGTTCCAGGTCAGCCTGGGCTAGAGTGAGACCCTACCTCAAAAAAAAAAAAAGACTGTAATGTGTGGTGAGTATAAACAAGGTTCCAGAAACATGGGTAGACAAGAGTCACAACTCTGTCACCTGTAAAGTAGATGAAATTCATGCTGGACGTAGTGGCCCATTCCTTTAATCCCAGCCCTCGGGAGGCAGTAATAGGATGATTGATTGCTGTGAGTTCGAGGCCACCCTGAGACTACATGGTGAACTCCAGGTCAGCCTAGGCTAGAGTGAGATCCTACCTCCAAAAACCAGAAAAACAAAAAAACAAACAAAAACACCCACAAACCAGAAATTCATCTCCCCCCTGCTCTTTCCATTACACCCATAACAGAGAAGCAGGTGGGAAGAGAGTGACGTGGCTCCGTCTCTCTTCTTTCTTAGTCATAGGACCCACCACGGAGTTGAACAAGGTCCAGGCCAAGCTCCGGGAACTCCCTCAGAAGGGGTGACTTCTTTCTCCTCCCTTCTCTTCCCATTGCTGGCGGCGTGACAAGAGCTGGTCTCTTGAACCATGAACTAGGAACCTATGTTAAAGGCAGCAGAGAGGGCCCTGGATGCTAACAGCAAGACAGCCGGATCTGTCCCTGAGTATACTCCTCTGAGATTTTTTTAAAACTTTTCCCTTTTATTTTAGTTATTTATTTATTAGAGAGAGAGAGAATGGGTGCTCAGGGCCTCCAGCCACTGCAAACGAACTCCAAATGCACGCGCCACCTTTGTAGCACATCTGGCTTACGGGAGTCATGGGAATCAACCTGGGTCCTTTGGCTTTGCAGGCGAAAGGCGCCTTAACCGCTAAGCTATCTCTCAGCCCCTCCTCTGAGCTTTTATGGGAGAGAAATAACATTCCCAGTGCAAGCCATTGTTACTTTAGGTGCCCTGTCACTCACTGCTGGATCTAACTCATGTACACCTCAGACAGCTGCTGCAAATGGTGAAAGAGATCTGGGGAATCTCAGGCTGGCCAGCACGTCCTCACGGCAGTCACCAGTCACCAGTCAGTCCCTTGCCTGCCTGTCTACTGAGGCTTTGTTTTCGTTCTCTGCTAAGCCGTTTTGGCAAGGAACACAAGGCAAGGGCTGGCTAATTTGCACTTCCAGCATCTTCTGGCTCCAATGCCCGGCACCAGCTACTTCTGTCTTATTTCATCTCCTGTGGGTGGTGCCAGAAGCCAGCCAAGAGCTGCAGCTTCAGCTCCATCAGTCCATGACCTCAGCCTCCTGGGTGAGTGTGCAGACCCAATTGTGGCCCATCTTAATCCCATTTTCAGTTCATCAGAGAAGACCAGGCCTCTTCCCTGGAGATGCTAAGCCCATCCAGGGGCTGGGAGAGAAACAAACACAGCTCCCCAGGGGCGCCAGGGCAGGGCAGGGCAGAGCAGGAGAGAAGCAAAACAGAGAAGCTCTCTGCTTTAGCTACTGCTTGCTCCCAAACAGCTGACAAAGGAGATGGGTGTGTGGGGGGGGGAGGGAGGCATTCCTAGGCCTGAAATGAACAAAGAAAGGAAAGCCCAAAATATAAAGCGTGAGATTGTTTCACTGGGCCTGATCTTTCCAGCTCTGGGTTGAGATCCCCAGGCTGCCCCTGGAGAGGTGTGGAGGCGCCTGGAGCCGGACTAGTCCAAGCGGTGGGTTCAAGAATTTCACCCTGGGCAGGAGACAGTTCTCCATTGGTCAGCCTTTAAAGGGTGGATGGGGGCTGGATGGCTGGTACTATTTATAACTGCTAGCTGGCCTACCCACATTCAAGAGGCTGACTCATGGTCAAGAACCTTGAAACGGGTTCAAGCATCTCCACCAACTGGCCAGCTTTGTGAACTGGGTCACTCCTGTCTCTACTCCAAGATAGTTGGGTAGGAGGCTCATGACACAGCCTAGTAGAGGTGACCTAGGCCTCACGTCGCCCTCTGCCTTGGCCTTCTAAGAACATCTGATTTAATGCTCCAGGACAAGATGGAAAAGAAGATTTACACACCATTCTCTGGTTTCCACCTTGGGGGTCTGGCCAAGCTCTGGGAATAGGAAATAGCTGTCTGAACCAGTCCCACCCACTGTCAGGAAGGGGGACTCAGGTGCAGGATGTGAGCTGAATGCCTCTGCTGCCCTATCATGGACTCACCATCCGCTGCCCATCACCTATAGACCCCAGACCTCTAGCCCAGGCTGACCTGGAATTCACTATGTAGTCTCAGGGTGGTCTTGAACTCACGGCGCTCCTCCTACCTCTGCCTCCCGAGTGCTGGGGTTAAAGGTGTGCACCACCTCGCCAATTGTTAACTTTAACCTTCATGGTGGTTTAATTTCTCTTATGGGTCTGGTCCTTTGATCTACTTTTTAGATTCATCCAAATCACACAAACATCTCAGTAAGTGTGTACTGATGGCCCACCAAATTCATGCCCATTCTGCTCTTCACCAACAGGAGAATAAAAGAACAGAAGCCACACTTAAGAAATGCCGTTAGGCTGGAGGCAGATGGCTGAAGCACTTAAGAGGCAGAGGTGTGGAGGATTGCCTAAGGACCCCAGACTCAAGCTAATTCCAGGTCCCAGGACCCCTACCGCAAAACCAAAAAAAGATGCACAGATGGCGGTGCATGCATGCCTGGAGTTTGTTTGCAGTGGATTCCCCAGAGGTCTGGATGCACAAGGCGCTCTCCCTCTCTCTCTCTCTCTTTCTCTCTCCTCTTTCTCTGTCTCTAATAAGTAAATAAATAAATTTTTATAAAAGAAATGAAGGGCTGGAGAAATGGCTTAGCAGTTAAGCCATCTGCCTGCAAAGCCAAAGGATCCCAGTTCAATTCCCAGGACCCACATGGGGCTCATACATCTGGAGTTTGTTTGCAGTGGCTGGAGGCCCTGGCACGTCCATTCTGTCTCTCTATGCCTCTTTCTGTCTTTCAAATAAATAAATAAAATATATTTAAGAAAAAAGAAATGTAGTCTTCTCATTATCCACAGGAGCTGGTTCTAGGGCCCCTCATCTTGAGGGCTGGAGAGGTTAAGGCATTTGCCGTAAAGCTGAAGGACCTGGGTTTGATTCCCCAGGACCCAAGCCAGATACACAAGGTGGCGCATGTGTCTGGAATTTGTTTTCAGTGGCTGAAGCCCCTGATGCACCCATTCTCTCCTTCCTCTCTCCTTGCAAATAAATAAAGAATTTTTAGAAAGAAAGAAGGAGGGAGGGAGGAGGAGGGAGGGGAGGGGAGGAGGGAGGGAGGAAGGAAGGAAAGACTTGAGAGCACAGTCCATGCATGTGGACACTTGGATTCAGTGTCCAGCAATGGCGCACAGTCCCTTGACTGCCTAGCTCAGCGGATGGCCATCCTGTCTACAAACAAATAAAGCCAGGTATGGTGGCTCATGCCTTTAATCCCAGCACTCAGGAGGCAGAGGTAGGAGGATTGCCGTGAGTTCAAGGCCACCCTGAGATTACATAGTGAATTCCAGGTCAGCCTGGGCTAGAGTGAGACCCTACCTAAATAAAAAATAAAAAATAAAAAAGCCAGGTATGGTGGCTCATGCCTTTAATCCCAGCACTCAGGAGGCAGAGGTAGGAGGATCGTCATGAGTTCAAGGCCACCCTTGAGAGTAAATAGTGAGTTCCAGGTCAGCCTGGGCTAGAGTGAGACCCTACCTCAAAAAAAAAAAAGACTGTAATGTGTGGTGAGTATAAACAAGGTTCCAGAAACATGGGTAGACAAGAGTCACAACTCTGTCACCTGTAAAGTAGATGAAATTCATGCTGGACGTAGTGGCCCATTCCTTTAATCCCAGCCCTCGGGAGGCAGTAATAGGATGATTGATTGCTGTGAGTTCGAGGCCACCCTGAGACTACATGGTGAACTCCAGGTCAGCCTAGGCTAGAGTGAGATCCTACCTCCAAAAACCAGAAAAACAAAAAAACAAACAAAAAACACCCACAAACCAGAAATTCATCTCCCCCCCTCTGCTCTTCCATTACACCCATAACAGAGAAGCAGGTGGGAAGAGAGTGACGTGGCTCCGTCTCTCTTCTTTCTTAGTCATAGGACCCACCACGGAGTTGAACAAGGTCCAGGCCAAGCTCCGGGAACTCCCTCAGAAGGGGTGACTTCTTTCTCCTCCCTTCTCTTCCCATTGCTGGCATGTGACAAGAGCTGGTCTCTTGAACCATGAACTAGGAACCTATGTTAAAGGCAGCAGAGAGGGCCCTGGATGCTAACAGCAAGACAGCCGGATCTGTCCCTGAGTATACTCCTCTGAGATTTTTTTAAAACTTTTCCCTTTTTATTTTAGTTATTTATTTATTAGAGAGAGAGAGAGAGTGAGAATGGGTGCTCCAGGGCCTCCAGCCACTGCAAACGAACTCCAAATGCACGCGCCACCTTGTAGCACATCTGGCTTACGTGAGTCATGGGGAATCGAACCTGGGTCCTTTGGCTTTGCAGGCGAGCGCCTTAACCGCTAAGCTATCTCTCCAGCCCCTCCTCTGAGCTTTTTATGGGAGAGAAATAACATTCCCAGTGCAAGCCATTGTTACTTTAGGTGCCCTGTCACTCACTGCTGGATCTAACTCGTAACACACCTCAGACAGCTGCTGCAAAATGATGAAAGAGATCTGGGGGGAATCTCGGGCTGGCCAGCACGTCCTCACGGCAGTCACACCAGTCACCGTCAGTCCCTTGCCTGCTGTCTACTGAGGCTTTGTTTTCGTTCTCTGCTAAGCCGTTTTGGCAGGAACACAAGGCAAGGGCTGGCTAATTTGCACTTCCAGCATCTTCTGGCTCCAATGCCCGGCACCAGCTACTTCTGTCTTATTTCATCTCCTGTGGGTGGTGCCAGAAGCCAGCCAAGAGCTGCAGCTTCAGCTCCATCAGTCCATGACCTCAGCCTCCTGGGTGAGTGTGCAGACCCAATTGTGGCCCATCTTAATCCCATTTTCAGTTCATCAGAGAAGACCAGGCCTCTTCCCTGGAGATGCTAAGCCCATCCAGGGGCTGGGAGAGAAAACAAACACAGCTCCCCAGGGGCAGCCAGGGCAGGGCAGGGCAGAGCAGGAGAGAAAGCAAAACAGAGAAGCTCTCTGCTTTAGCTACTGCTTGCTCCCAAACAGCTGACAAAGGAGATGGAGTGTGTGGGGGGGGGGGGAGGAGGCATTCCTAGGCCTGAAATGAACAAAGAAAGGAAAGCCCAAAATATAAAGCGTGAGATTGTTTCACTGGGCCCTGATCTTTCCAGCTCTGGGGTTGAGATCCCCCAGGCTGCCCCTGGAGGAGGTGTGGAGGCGCCTGGAGCCGGGACTAGTCCAAAGCGGTGGGTTCAAGAATTTCACCCTGGGCAGGAGACAGTTTCTCCATTGGTCAGCCTTTAAGGGTGGATGAGGGCTGGATGGCTGGTACTATTTATAACTGCTAGCTGGCCTACCCACATTCCAAGAGGCTGACTCATGGTCAAGAACCTTGAAACGGGTTCAAGCATCTCCACCAAACTGGCCAGCTTTGTGAACTGGGTCACTCCTGTCTCTACTCCAAGATAGTTGGGTAGGAGAGCTCATGACACAGCCTAGTAGAGGTGACCTAGGCCTCACGTCGCCCTCTGCCTTGGCCTTCTAAGAACATCTGATTTAATGCTCCAGGACAAGATGGAAAAAGAAGATTTACACACCATTCTCTGGTTTCCACCTTGGGGGGGTCTGGCCAAGCTCTGGGAATAGGAAATAGCTGTCTGAACCAGTCCCACCCACTGTCAGGAAGGGGACTCAGGTGCAGGATGTGAGCTGAATGCCTCTGCTGCCCTATCATGGACTCACCATCCGCTGCCCATCACCTATAGACCCCAGACCTCTAGCCCAGGCTGACCTGGAATTCACTATGTAGTCTCAGGGTGGTCTTGAACTCACGGCGCTCCTCCTACCTCTGCCTCCCGAGTGCTGGGGTTAAAGGTGTGCACCACCTCGCCGGGTTTGTTAACTTTTTAACCTTCATGGTGGTTTAATTTCTCTTATGGGTCTGGTCCTTTGATCTACTTTTTAGATTCATCCAAATCACACAAAACATCTCAGTAAGTGTGTACTGATGGCCACCACCAAATTCATGCCCATTCTGCTCTTCACCAACAGGGAGAATAAGGGAACAGAAGCCACTTAAGAAATGTAGTTAGGCTGGAGAGATGGCTTAATCCCAGTTAAGTGCTTGCCTGAGACTACATGTTAATTCCAGCCCTGGAAGGACCCAAAAAAAAAAAAAAAAAAAAAAAAAAAAAAAAAGTTCAAGATGGCTCAGTTATTCCCTGTGAAGCCTAGGACCCAGTTCAAAGTAATTCCAGATGCACAGATGGCGGTGCATGCATCTGGAGTTTGTTTGCAGTGGCAAGAGGTCCTGGTGCGCCCGTTCTCTCCCTCTCTCTCTCTCTTTCTCTCTCCCTTTCTCTGTCTCTAATAAGTAAATAAATAAATTTTTTTATAAAAGAAATGAAGGGCTGGAGAAATGGCTTAGCAGTTAAGCCATCTGCCTGCAAAGCCAAAGGATCCCAGTTCAATTCCCCAGGACCCACATGGGGCTCATACATCTGGAGTTTGTTTGCAGTGGCTGGAGGCCCTGGCACGTCCATTCTGTCTCTCTATGCCTCTTTCTGTCTTTCAAATAAATAAATAAAATATATTTAAGAAAAAAAAGAAATGTAGTCTTCTCCATTATCCACAGGGAGCTGGTTCTAGGGCCCTCATCTTGAGGGCTGGAGAGGTTAAGGCATTTGCCCGTAAAGCTGAAGGACCTGGGTTTGATTCCCCAGGACCCACGTAAGCCAGATACACAAGGTGGCGCATGTGTCTGGAATTTGTTTTCAGTGGCTGAAGCCCCTGATGCACCCATTCTCTCCCTTCCTCTCTCTCCTTGCAAATAAATAAAGAATTTTTAGAAAGAAAGGAGGGAGGGAGGGAGGGAGGAGGGAGGGAGGGAGGGAGGGAGGGAGGGAGGAAGGAAGGAAAGACTTGAGAGCACAGTCCATGCATGTGGACACTTGGATTCAGTGTCCAGCAATGGCGCACAGTCCCTTGACTGCCTAGCTCAGCGGATGGCCATCCTGTCTACAAACCCACCTCACGGTGCTGTCGTTAGGCAGCCAACTTCCTCTGGGACCCTGAATTCCAATTTGTTGTTGTTGTTGTTTTTGGTTTTTGGTTTTTGAGGTAGGGTCTCTCTCTAGCCCAGGCTGACCTGGAATTCACTATGTTGCCTCGGGGTGGCCTCGAACTCACGGCAATCCTCCTACCTCTGCCTCCCAAGTGCTGGGATTAAAGGCGTGCGCCACCACACCCGGCTTCCAACTATTCTTTAAACAAAAGAATGGCCAAGAGAATGCCACACCCCACCACCCCATGGAGTGGGGTGAATGGAACGGAGACAAGGAGCCCCCAGTTCCAGTCAACACTGCAGCTGAGCCCCGACCTCCATACTGGAAGGACGCCCCCCCCCCCCGCCCCTGGGAGCGCCCCTTACTGCTCCACCTCGGAGCAGGAATAATAAAACGTGCTGGGTAGATCCTTTGCAAAAAAAAACAAAACAATTTAATGAGGACATGAAGAGTGAACTGCTTTGTCCCAAGAGAAGGAATATTTGTTGTGCCTCTGCAGGCAATTGAAGAGAATGTTCCAGCAACTCCACGTCAACACTAGTGTTACAAATATTAGCTCACGAGACAGGTGATTTCCTGGGGACAAGAGGAATAACAACAGGTGTACTGCTTTCTCAGAGGAGTGGGAGAGTAAACTGCAAGCTAAGGGGTGGAGGAGTGAAAACATAAAATAGCACACGAAAAGAGTATGTCTAGAGCCAGGCATGGTGGCGCACACCTTTAATCCCAGCACTCGGGAGACAGAGGTAGGAGAATCGCAGAGAGTTCGAGGCCACCTTGAGACTACATAGTGAATTCCAGGTCAGTCTGAGCTTGAGTGAGACCCTACCTCAAAAAAAAAAAAAAATAGTACGTGTAATAATAAACATATTCAGAGATCAGAAGAAACTAGAAAATCTGGAGCTGGCTGGGGACTGGTGGGTGCACTGTAGGATAAGCGCTCCTGGGTCAGGCTGAAGAAATCAGACTGGACAGACTATGCGTGTCCAGTATTCAGGAACACTGAGAAATATACATGGTTCTAGCTTCCTATGGGTGTACAGTGAAAGGAGACATCTATGAGGGAGCCAGGAAGCTGGCTAGGACTGAGTTGGAAAAGATGGCTGGAAAGATCCCAGCAAGGGTATTCCAAGGACTTGACTCTTAAAGTCAAGGTCAGTGACATGAGGTGTCGCACGTAAGACTACAGGGCAAAGCTGCCTTCGCTTTACGAGGTTCAGTCCAACATTAATTTTTAAAAAAGATGCCAGGCGTGGTGGCGCACGCCTTTAATCCCAGCACTCCGGAGGCAGAGGTAGGAGGATCGCCGAGAGTTCGAGGCCACCCTGAGAAGACAGAGTGAATTCCAGGTCAGCCTGGACCAGAGTGAGACCCTACCTTGCAAAAAAAAGAAAGAAAGAAAGAAAGAAAGAAAGAAAGAAAGAAAGAAAGAAAGAAAGAAAAGAAAGACAGCTGAGATGCACAAGGCGAGGCATACGTCTGGAGGTCCTTTGCAGTGGCCAGATGCCCTAAGGGTGCAGGTTCAAGTTCCCAGGACCCACATAAGCCAGATGCACAGGGTGGCACATGTGTCTGGAGTTCGTTTGCAGTGGCTGGAGGCCCTGGTGCACCCATTCTCTCTCTCTCCCTCTCTCGTAAATAAATAAATAAATAAATAAATAAATAAATAAATAAATAAAAAAGAAGAAAATCTATGTAAAAATATTTCCTTCTAAGATGTGTGCTGTGCAGTAGAGCCATCTGCAAATGACAAATGGCCTGGCCACCGTGTGCTGAGAACATCCATGCAGTGGGCAGGGGATCGAGCTGGACACCTTCTAGAATCTCATCCAACTCTGAGTGTTAATGAACATGATATTCCTACTGATGAAAAGCAGCTTCTGCTCCTGAGTCCTGGCGACTGGTGTTGCCACTGCTGGATTGTCCCGCTGCAGACAACGGCTAACCACTGGAGCACTCCCGCTTCTCAACTAAGACAGGTCATGTTGAGGCCCAACTCCAGGGAATTAGATGAGAGAGTTCCTGTTTCTGTTTTATTTTATTTGTTTATTAGAGAGAGAGAGAGAAAAAAAAATGGGCCCACCAGGGCCTCTAACCAGTGGAAACAAACTCCAGATGCATGTGCCACCTTGTGCAACTGGCTTATGTAGATACTGGGGAATTGAACCTGGGTCATCTGGCTTCCCAGGCAAGCACCTTAACTGCTAAGCCATTTCTCCAGCTTCTCCTGGTTTTATTTTATTTATTTATTTGAGAGAGAGGCATAGAGAGAGAGAGAGAGAATGGGCATGTCAGGGCCTCCAGCCACTGCAAACAAACTCCAAACGCATGCATCTGGCTTACATGGGTCCCAGGGAATTGGACCTAAGTCCTTTGGCTTTGCAGGCAAGTGCCTTAACCACTATGCCATCTCTCCAGCCCAGAACTCCTTGTTTTCAATTATTTTTAGGTTTTTTTTTTTTCCAAAGTAAAGTCTTACTCTAACTCAGGCTGACCCAGAACTGACTCTGTAGCCCTAGGCTGACTTCCAACTCACTCAAGGCGATCCTCCCACAGCCTCCCCCCGAGTGCTGAGAATAAAGGTGTGTGCCACCACGACCAGCTGAAGTGACAGAACTGTTGACACTAGACATGAAAGTGTCATATTCTGATGGTGGCATCAAAGGCAGGAGCCAGTCTTGTTACTCTGGGGGAGGTGACCTGAGGCTGCGGTATCTGTGTCTCCCAGGGAAAGCCGGGCCACAGCTACTGAGTGGATGCTGCAGGCAGCACAGTGCACAGTGGCAGATGCCAAGAGACAAGCCTTCACGTAGAAGACACCATACACGTCTGTTCAATTGCGCATCATCACAGATGTGCATCTGCGCAGTCTAAAGTTCCCTCGGGCAGTTTTCCATCAGGTGGCGGAAAAGCACCTTGGAGAACAGGCCTTTATCCGAGCGCCATGGCCCCTGTGTGGACTATCTCAGCCAAATCTAGTCCCGTGAGGCTGGGGCGTCATGTTGTATACAAGACTACAGGGCAGATCCACCATCCCTTTACAAAGTTCAGCCCCACACTAGATTTTTTTTTTTAAAGAAAAATTACCTAATAATCCCAGCACTCGGGAGGCAGAGGTAAGAGGATTGCCGTGAGTTCGATGCCACCCTGAGAATACAGAGTGAAATCCAGGTCAGCCTGGGCTAGAGTGGGACCCTACCTCGAAACCCCCCAAAAAAAAGAAAAGTTATCTAAGAATCTTTCCAAAACGTACATCATGCAGTGGAATTATCTGCAAATGAACATCAATTATCTGCGCATTTATGTCTCAGCTCTCCAGCCTTCCATAGTAGACCTGCCCTCGGTTTGAAATGCTGATAAATTTACATGCTCTCAAACAAGCCATAATTGGTCCCAGGAGAGAAGGGTTTTAGGTTTGGTTGGTGTGACAGGGAAACATCCATCCCCTGGGTATAAGTAATATGACCTGGTCCTCAGAATGAGCTGACCCCCTGCTTGGCTTTGGGGAACCCCAAAGCACCAGAGAAATGAAAAAAGAGATACTGGCAGGCGTCAAGGAAGCTCTGAAATCCTTGCAGCTCCCCAGCCCCCACATAGGACACCCTATCACTCCAAATGGGTCTTGAGCCACAGTGGCGAACGCTGGTAAAGGGTGCCAGTTCACCAGACCCACCTTCTGAGCCAGTCCAGCGGGAGTAAGGACAGAACAGTTCAAAAGACCACGGTTCATCAGCTCTCTGGAGACAAATGAGTCATTGAGCTACCCGGCCAATGAGGGAGCCCCAGCTATGGGCAAACACAATCTGACTGGCTGAGGCTCAGTTTTCAGGTAAATACACCCGAAAGGAAGAGCTCTGAACTTGACGTTGTTCAGGCCTCTGGGAGGTCAGGCGTATTTGGAACGCGCAGGCAGCACTAAGAACCCGGTATTCAGCTGCTTACGCTGCTCCCAGGACACTGGTTAGCAATGCGCCCCCGGGACCAAGTGAGTGGCAAGCACACAACGGGGCTTCAAAGAGATGCCCCGGAGACCGCCTCCTCCTCTCTCCTTCCCTTTGTCTCCAGGAGACAAAGCGTCCCCTCTCGCTCCTGAACCTGACTTCAGTATGAGATCGTCCACTCCAGAGTACTGTCCCCACATCCCACTTCCTACACACAAATGGGCTTATTTCTTTGTGCTCAGCGGGGAGGAACATTTATGGATCAAGCGCTCGCTCCATACTGGCCTGTGTTTAGAAAGTAAAGTAAATATATATATAATGCTCTAAAAGACCAGTTGTTTTCACACCTGACTCAAAGTCACCAATGCGCTGTGAGGCTGGAAATGATAGAAGGAAATTACGAGAGTCCCTTCCAACCCCTCACTGTGCGTGATACAACTTGAAATTTGTCTGGATGACCAAGCAGGTCGAGAGGAAAGGCTGGCTTCTGTCATTCACCCGCCTAGATATGTGGAGATACATATTGAGACAGTGTTTCATGTAACCCAGGCTGGCCTCCAACTCACTATGTAGCTAGCCAAGGATAACCTTGAACTACTTTTTTTAAAAAAAAAGAAACAAAAATTAGCCAGGTGTGGTGGCGCACGCCTTTAATCCCAGCACTCGGGAGGCAGAGGTAGGAGGATAGCTGTGAGTTCGAGGCCACCCTGAGGCTACATAGTGAATTCCAGGTCAGCCTGGGCTAGAGTGAGACCCTACCTTGGAAAACCGAAAATTAAAAAAAAAAAAAATTATTTTATTTGAGAGAGAGAGATAAAGAAAGAGAGAATGGGAGCACCAGGGCCTCTAGCCATTGCAAACAAACTCCAGATGCTTGTGCCCCCTTGTGCATCTGGCTTATGTGGGTCCTGGGGAATCGAGCCTGGGTCCTTAGGCTTCACAGGCAAATGCCTTAACCATTAACCATTTCTCCAGCCCCACTGAAAATTTTTGAAACCTACTATACACTGTCTCTCAACCCAAGCCACAGAAACACACAGTAAATAATTTAAGGAATGTAACCCTTTAAAAGCTCGTGATAGGGCTGGAGAGATGGCTTAACAGTTAAGGTGCTTGCCTGCAAAGCCTAAGGACCCAGGTTCAATTCCCCAGGACCCACGTAAGTCAGATGCACAAGGTGGCACATGTGTCTAGAGTTCGTTTGCAGTGGCTAGAAGCCATGGCATGCCCATTCTTTTGCTCTGTCTCACCTCCTCCTTTCTACCTCTTTCTCTCTCAAACAAATAAATAAAATATTTTTTAAAGCTTGTGATAGGGGAGTCTAGGGTGATATATGCATCATTATTAGGGGTGAATATTGTGTATATATTCCTCATAATTCTGATAATGTCTCATCTGCTTTACAAGATCAACAGGAACAAATTCAGACCAGGCCAGACACCACTGTGCCATCTGGTGAACAGCTTTAAGAATGGATCTCTAGATCTTGGTGGTGAAAGAAAATTACGCCTATTATTTCTGATAATATAGTAATTCCATTAATTTCAGGACCTCGTGTATTCAGCTGTTGCTTTAATTTTATCTCCTCTTGCTCACAGAAGGATGGTCCTGAGACAATCTAACTCCATCTACCCAGCTTCCCTCGATTGTGCTCCAATGCCTGAAAATCTATAAGAGTAAAAGCATAAAGATCTCCAGTTTGCTGTGTGCCCACTACCCCTTAACTCCTTGCTTTTATTTTTATCCCCCCCATAACATTTTCTTCCAGGACTGTCTTCCTGCACTCCACCAATGTACTTTTGGGGTCCCTTAAATAAACTCACAGAAGAAGTCCCCCAACTGCCACACCAGATGACCCCATTCAGCTTGGAGAAGTTAAACTGATCAGCACCCCAATTTCCTAATGGCAGTTAGGATTGCTTCTTCAAAGAATACTGAGGCAGTTTAGGGTGATTGGGCTCTGAAAGTAAAAAGTAGGAATGAGCTGGAGAGATGGCTTAGTGGTCAAGGCACTTGCTTGCAGAGCCAAAGGACCTCAGTTTGATTCCCCAGGACCCACGTAAGCCAGATACACAAGGTGGCACATGGGTCTGGAGTTCGTTTGCAGTGGCTGGATGACCTGGCACACCCATTCTCTCCCTGTCTCTCTCTCTCTCCTTCTCTCTCTCTCTCTCTCTCTGCCTGTGTCTTTCTCAAATAACTAAATAAAAATAAAGTATTTTTTTTAAGCTGGAATGTCCTTGAGCCTGCTTTGCAATCTCCACTTTGCTAAAGATCAGAGAAGGCCCTCTCCTTATCTCTTATCTAAAGGAGTTGCCCAGATTTGTTTATCCATAAACCACCGGATGTTGGTATTGTAGCTGGTTAAACTCAGCCCCCAAACTTGCATTATGGCTGGACTCTTCCTGAGCCAGCCCCCTGAATCCAGGCCAACCAGCTCTCTCTCACAGAACTCACCCAAGCCTGAGAGGGAAACCCACCAGAATAGATAATAAATAGATTCTTATCGGGTGGGGAAGGCCTCTTCTTGGCTGTTCACTGATGCCTGAACCTCCAGATCCTTGCAGTGTGGTAGGCCTTCCCTTATTCCAACCTAACTGGCTGGGCCGGTGTGGGGAAAGGGCCTCTATTTCCCTGTGTGCTCTTTACCCTTCCCACCTTCCACACTGCAGAAGCTCTCTGTACTTCCTTCTCTTTGCTCCTCTTAATCTAATAAAGTCTCTCTAAACCTTAAAAAAAAATTTTAAAAAGAGTGCTAGAGAGATAGCTTAGTGGTTAAGGCGTTTGCCAGCAAAAGCCAAAGGACCTCAGTTCGATTCCCCAGTACCCACGTAAGCCAGATGCCCAAGGTGGTGCATGTATCTGGGGTTCGTTTGCAGTGGCTGGAAGCCCTGGTGTGCCCATTCTCTCCCCCACCCCCCGTCTGCCTCTTTCCCTCTCTCAAATAAATAAATAAAAGGAAATATTTTTAAATTAAAAAGAAAGGAAAGAAAGAGAGAGAGAAAGAAAGAAAGGAAGGAAGGAAGGAAGGAGGAGGAGGGAGGGAGGGAGGGGAGGAGGGAGGGAGGAAGGAAGAAAGGAAGGAAGAAAGAAGCTTGTGATACACCATCCACGGCTCAGGGAGCCTTGCAGAAGAGGTGGCAGAAAGAACGGAAGAGACAAAGGAAGGGTGGAGCTCTTTGGAACACTGTCTTCCAGACACAAAGTACCCGTTGCATTCATGGGCTCACAGAGGCTGTCACTGCCCACAGAAGACATGCTTAATATGAGGGGAAAAAAAATGGAGAGAGAGAGAAATATGATGACATCAAAATAGAAGAGGCAGGGCTGGAGAGATGGCTTAATAGGTAAGCGCTTTCCTATGAAGCCTAAGGACCCCAATTCAACGCTCGATTCCCCAGGACCCATGTAAGCCAGATGCACAAGGAGGCGCATGCACCTGGAGTTCGTTTGCAGTGGCTGGAGGCCCTGGTGCACCCATTCTCTCTCTCTCTCTCTCTTTCTCTCTCTCTGTCTGTCACTCTTTTTTTTATTTTATTTTTTTTTTTTGGTTTTTCGAGGTAGGGTCTCACTCTGGCCCAGACTGACCTGGAATTCACTATGTAGTCTCAGGGTGGCCTCGAACTCACGGCGATCCTCCTACCTCTGCCTCCCGAGTGCTGGGATTAAAGGCGTGCGCCACGGGACTGGAGAGATGGCTTGGTGGTTAAGCACTTCCCTGTGAAGCCTAAGGACTCATGTTCAAGGCTGGATTCCCCAGGACCATGTAAGCCAGATGCATCTGGAGTTTGTTTGCAGTGGCTGGAGGCCCTGGTGTGCCCATTCTCTCTCTATCTGCCTCTTTCTCTCTCAGTCTATCTGTCACTCTCAAATAAATAAAAATAAACAAAATATTAAAAAAAAAAATAAAAAAATTACGCCAGGCTGTCTGTCACTCTTAAATAAATAAAAATAAATACTGAAATAGAAGAGGGGGCTGGAGAGGTGGCTCAGCAGTTAAGTGTGCTTCCTGCAAAGCCTGAGGTTTAAGGAAGCTGGAGACCGAGTCAGTCTCCAGGTCTCACATAAGCACATGGGTGTGGCCATGCGTCCCTATAACTCCAAGCCCACAGGAAAGCAGAGACTAGAGAATCTTCAGAGCCCCACATGCTCTGGAATTAGTACTATTAAAACAAACAAACAAACAAAAAAACTTGGGCTGATGAGATGGCTTAGAGGTTAAGGTGTTTGCCTATGAAGCCCTAAGGACCCAGGTTCAATTGGTGATATATGCATCATTATTAGGGGTGAATATTGTGTATATATTCCTCATAATTTGATAATGTCTCATCTGCTTTACAAGATCAACAGGAACAAATTCAGACCAGGCCAGACACCACTGTGCCATCTGGTGAACAGCTTTAAGAATGGATCTCTAGATCTTGGTGGTGAAAGAAAATTACGCCTATTATTTCTGATAATATAGTAATTCCATTAATTTCAGGACCTCGTGTATTCAGCTGTTGCTTTAATTTTATCTCCTCTTGCTCACAGAAGGATGGTCCTGAGACAATCTAACTCCATCTACCCAGCTTCCCTCGATTGTGCTCCAATGCCTGAAAATCTATAAGAGTAAAAGCATAAAGATCTCCAGTTTGCTGTGTGCCCACTACCCCTTAACTCCTTGCTTTTATTTTTATCCCCCCCCCCCGCCAACATTTTCTTCCAGGACTGTCTTCCTGCACTCCACCAATGTACTTTTGGGGTCCCTTAAATAAACTCACAGAAGAAGTCCCCCAACTGCCACACCAGATGACCCCATTCAGCTTGGAGAAGTTAAACTGATCATCACCCCAATTTCCTAATGGCAGTTAGGATTGCTTCTTCAAAGAATATTGAGGCAGTTTAGGGTGATTGGGCTCTGAAAGTAAAAAGTAGGAATGAGCTGGAGAGATGGCTTAGTGGTCAAGGCACTTGCCTGCAGAGCCAAAGGACCTCAGTTTGATTCCCCAGGACCCACGTAAGCCAGATACACAAGGTGGCACATGGGTCTGGAGTTCGTTTGCAGTGGCTGGATGACCTGGCACGCCCATTCTCTCCCTGTCTCTCTCTCTCTCTCTCTCTCTCTGCCTGTGTCTTTCTCAAATAACTAAATAAAAATAAAGTATTTTTTTTAAGCTGGAATGTCCTTGAGCCTGCTTTGCAATCTCCACTTTGCTAAAGATCAGAGAAGGCCCTCTCCTTATCTCTTATCTAAAGGAGTTGCCCAGATTTGTTTATCCATAAACCACCGGATGTTGGTATTGTAGCTGGTTAAACTCAGCCCCCAAACTTGCATTATGGCTGGACTCTTCCTGAGCCAGCCCCCTGAATCCAGGCCAACCAGCTCTCTCTCACAGAACTCACCCGAGCCTGAGAGGGAAACCCACCAGAATAGATAATAAATAGATTCTTATCGGGTGGGGAAGGCCTCTTCTTGGCTGTTCACTGATGCCTGAACCTCCAGATCCTTGCAGTGTGGTAGGCCTTCCCTTATTCCAACCTAACTGGCTGGGCCGGTGTGGGGAAGGGGCCTCTATTTCCCTGTGTGCTCTTTACCCTTCCCACCTTCCACACTGCAGAAGCTCTCTGTACTTCCTTCTCTTTGCTCCTCTTAATCTAATAAAGTCTCTCTAAACCTTAAAAAAAAATTTTAAAAAGAGTGCTAGAGAGATAGCTTAGTGGTTAAGGCGTTTGCCAGCACCTCAGTTCGATTCCCCAGTACCCACGTAAGCCAGATGCCCAAGGTGGTGCATGTATCTGGGGTTCGTTTGCAGTGGCTGGAAGCCCTGGTGTGCCCATTCTCTCCCCCACCCCCCGTCTGCCTCTTTCCCTCTCTCAAATAAATAAATAAAAAGGAAATATTTTTTAAATTAAAAAGAAAGGAAAGAAAGAGAGAGAGAAAGAAAGAAAGGAAGGAAGGAAGGAAGGAAGGGAGGGAGGGAGGGAGGGAGGGAGGGAGGGAGGGAGGAAGGAAGAAAGGAAGGAAGAAAGAAGCTTGTGATACACCATCCACGGCTCAGGGAGCCTTGCAGAAGAGGTGGCAGAAAGAACGGAAGAGACAAAGGAAGGGTGGAGCTCTTTGGAACACTGTCTTCCAGACACAAAGTACCCGTTGCATTCATGGGCTCACAGAGGCTGTCACTGCCCACAGAAGACATGCTTAATATGAGGGGAAAAAAAATGGAGAGAGAGAGAAATATGATGACATCAAAATAGAAGAGGCAGGGCTGGAGAGATGGCTTAATAGGTAAGCGCTTTCCTATGAAGCCTAAGGACCCCAATTCAACGCTCGATTCCCCAGGACCCATGTAAGCCAGATGCACAAGGAGGCGCATGCACCTGGAGTTCGTTTGCAGTGGCTGGAGGCCCTGGTGCACCCATTCTCTCTCTCTCTCTCTCTTTCTCTCTCTCTGTCTGTCACTCTTTTTTTTATTTTATTTTTTTTTTTTTGGTTTTTCGAGGTAGGGTCTCACTCTGGCCCAGACTGACCTGGAATTCACTATGTAGTCTCAGGGTGGCCTCGAACTCACGGCGATCCTCCTACCTCTGCCTCCCGAGTGCTGGGATTAAAGGCGTGCGCCACGGGACTGGAGAGATGGCTTGGTGGTTAAGCACTTCCCTGTGAAGCCTAAGGACTCATGTTCAAGGCTGGATTCCCCAGGACCATGTAAGCCAGATGCATCTGGAGTTTGTTTGCAGTGGCTGGAGGCCCTGGTGTGCCCATTCTCTCTCTATCTGCCTCTTTCTCTCTCAGTCTATCTGTCACTCTCAAATAAATAAAAATAAACAAAATATTAAAAAAAAAATAAAGGCGTGCGCCACCACGCCCGGCTGTCTGTCACTCTTAAATAAATAAAAATAAATACGAAATAGAAGAGGGGGCTGGAGAGGTGGCTCAGCAGTTAAGTGTGCTTCCTGCAAAGCCTGAGGGTTTAAGGAAGCTGGAGACCGAGGTCAGTCTCCAGGTCTCACATAAGCACATGGGTGTGGCCATGCGTCCCTATAACTCCAAGCCCACAGGAAAGCAGAGACTAGAGAATCTTCAGAGCCCCACATGCTCTGGAATTAGTACTATTAAAACAAACAAACAAACAAAAAAAAACTTGGGCTGATGAGATGGCTTAGAGGTTAAGGTGTTTGCCTATGAAGCCTAAGGACCCAGGTTCAATTCCCCAGGACGGTGGCACATGCGTCTGGAGTTCGTTTGCAGTGGCTGGAGGCCCTGGCATGACCATTCTCACTCCACTCTCTCTCCTCTCTCTCACTCTCTCTGTCTCTAATAAATAAATAAAAATAAATCTTAAAAAAAAAAAAATTCAGACTTAAAACCCCCACCACAGACAAACACAGTGGACACCATGAGGTCACATACATGTGCATCTACACACACATGCACCACACCACACTCACACACAGAAGCAAAAGAAAAAAATAGAAGATAAACTAGCGGGAAAGAAGTTCAGTGAGGGTTACAAGGAAGAGGAGAGGGAGGAAATTATGATCAGAGTATACTGTGTATGTGAATGGAAGTTTCGACAAAAAAAAAAAATTTTAAGGGGCTGGAGAGATGGCTTAGCAGTTAAAGCACTTGCCTATGAAGCCTAAGGACCCAGGTTCACTTCCCCAGGACCCATGTAAAGCCAGGTGCACAAGGTGGTGCATGCATCTGGAGTTTGTTTGCAGTGGCTAGAGGCACCCAGTGCATCCACTCTCTCTCTCTCTCTCTATTGCCTCTTTCTCTCTCACTGTCAAATAAATAAAATAGTTTAAAATATATATATGGGACAGGAGAGATTGCTTAGTGGTTAAGGCACTTGTGGGCAAAGCCCACGTATGCCAGTTGTACAAGGTGGCACATCGAGTCTGGAGATCATTTGCGGCAGCTAGAGGCTCTGGAATACCTATTCTTTCTCGTTCTCTCTCCCTCTCTCTCTCAAAATAAAATATTATATATATATATATATAACATATATAATAAAAGAAGCTTGTGATCAACTTCTAAAGAAAAGAAGCACAAGGCCCACAAGTAGAATAGCTTGGGACACCCCTTTTTGCATTTAGGCAATGTAAGGACACAATAGGAATGCCCGTACCAAATACCAAACACCAGCACTCTTGAGCGCCTTGGCCTTCAGAACAGATAAAAGGATCTGAATTGCCCATATCAGGTATTTTGTTGCTGTAGAGCAAATGAACTGAGACACTGGTTATACCTGTCTATTAGGCCAAACCCAAGTTTACAGTGCAAGCCCTAGAAAAATATTAGCATGAGGGGCTGGAGAGATGGCTTAGCGTTTAAGGCACCTGCCTGCAAAGCCCACAAATGCCCGTTCGATTCTCCAGGTCCCACGTTTAGCCAGACGCAAAAAGAGATGCAAGGAAGCCAGGCGTGGTGGCACACGCCTTTAATCCCAGCACTTGGGAGGCAGAGGTAGGAGGATAGCCTTGAGTTCGAGGCCATCCTGAGACTACATAGTTAATTCCAGGTCAGCCTGGGCTAGAGTGAGACCCTACCTTGAAAAACCAAAAAAAAAAAAAAAGAGAAAGAGAGAGAGAGAGAGAGATGCAAGGGCGCAATGCCACACTTGCCCACAAGGGGGCGCATGTGTCTGGAGTTTGTTCACAGTGGCTGAGTGGCTGCTGGCATGCCCGTTCTCCTCTCTCTCTCTCTCTCTCTCTCTCTCTCTCTCTCTGACTCTCTCCAAAAGAGAGAGAGAGAGAAAAGAAAAATACGAGCATGAAAGTTGATCAAGCTCCATCCACAGTGGCTGTTCAAGACAAAAGGCCCCATGGACAGCCCACACTGAACAACTGCAGAGATTCACAGGTATGTCCACTGAGAGACGATGAGCCCAAGTCCTCCATCTGCACAGACTTGGAGAAGTTCCAGGAATCATACACGGTAGTGGTTTTAATGAAATGTCCCCCATAGGTGCATCATTTTAATCCTTGCTCCCCAGTGGGTGTCAATTTGGGAGAACAGCGGCACTTTGGGGAGCTGGAGGAGGGGCATCACTGGGAGTGGACCTTGAGATGTCTAGTCCAGCCCACTAGGTGTCCAGAGCTTAGCTCGCTGCTCCCATCCTGCTACTGGTATACGAAGATGTGAGCCGGTTGCCTGCCCTGCCAGGCGTTCTCGGCCATGATGAATCCTTCCCTTGAAACTGTAAGCCTAAAACAAACCTTTTGTCCCCCATGGGCTGCTTGTGGTCTGTCGGGCCTTGCTAAACATGGGCTGGGACTGTGAGGTAGCTGGCCTGAACTGTCGGACACGGCCAGAGACCTTGGGCTGGGGGGTGGCAGCTGGCCTTATCGGCAGGAACCTACCCTGGAGATGGTGACTGGCCTTCCCTACCCTCGGGCAAGGCTGTAGTGTGCCCTGTCATCGCCCAGAGTGGGCAGAACTGGCGAGGCCCTCCCCCCTTGATCCCAAAAGCATCTGACCATCCTTAAGTCAGGCTTTGCCCTTCCCCCACAGCTCCTGACCTTGTGGCTAGCTGCCCAAGAGACCCTTATGTGGCTGAAGTCATGTAGCTTTTCCCGCCACTATCTCCCCGGACACTTCTGCCTTTCAACCAATTAGATAGCAACCCATACACTATGTATCCAACCGCCATATAGTCTGTGTGTATCTTCCCAACCTTTCTCAAGTGTGTATAAACCCACTCCGCTGTTGAATAAACGAGAGCGCGCTATCCATCAGACTGCCTCCCGGGTGTTCATTGCCCATCGTACTCACCCGCTCCAGGACCCTGCTTCTTCCCCCCAACTCCTCCTGCACCCGGGACGTCGGTGGCCAATGACCCCCGGGAACAGCAAGGAACCACAGTGGTCAGTTGTTGTTTTTTTTTTTTCTCAACAATAAGAAAGTAACATACCAACAAGACCACATTCAGACCGGACACTCACCTGGGCTTCGTCAGAGGAGCTGTTGCACAGGTTCCTGGTCGGTGAGGCCCGTTTGCACCGCTGCTCCCCACTGCTCAGGGCCCAAGAGTTGGCAAAGTCATAGGGATCTGAGGTCAAGGTCCCTGCATAGCAAAGTGTCAGAAAGGTGATGTTTCAGCTATCCCTGTCCAGGGCCTTCTAAGTAAAAGCTCCAGGCCTGTTGTTACCTGAATCAGACTTCTGCTAGATCAGATCACAGGTGTTTCCTTACAATACTCAGCATGACCACAGGTTATGGATACTGAAGCTCAGCAAGCGTTTGGTAAGTGGATAGGTGGATGGATGGATGGACGGATGGGTGGATGGATACAGTGAAGGAAAAGACATGAAAGATGATGAAAATGATGCCATCCGCCAGGACCTCCAGCAGCTACAAACAAACTCCAGACGCGTGCGCCACCTTGTGCATCTGGCTTTCGTGGGTCCTGGGAATTGAACCTGGGTCTTTTGGCTTTGCAGGCAAGCTCCTTAACCACTAAGCCATCCCTCCAGCACCTGTATTCATTTCTTAATAGTCTATAGGTGCTGTGTTATGTGGTAAGTGATATGATCACGTTAAGGATGTTGTAAAGGGGCTGGGATGATGACTCAGTAAAGGGCTTCAGGCACAAGCTTTGACCCAACCGTGGTGGCATGAGTTTGTAATCTCAGCGCTGGACAGGTGGAGACAGGAGGGTCCTTGACTTGGTACTTGGACAGGCCAACCTGATTCTAGGCAAACCTAGGTCTAAGCCAATGACAGACCCTGTTTCAAAACCGGGTGGATAGGGCTGAGGAGATGGCTTAGCACTTAAGGCACTTGCCTGTGAAGCCTAAGGACCCAGGTTCAATTCCCCTGTACCCATGTAAGCCAAATGCCCAAGGTGGCGCATTCATCTGGAGTTTGTTTACTGTGGCTGGAGGCCCTGGTGTGCTCATTCTCTCTCTCTCTCTCCATATATATGTATGTGTATGTATATATGTATATGTGTGTGTGTATGTATGTATATATATATATATATATCTTTCTCCCTCTCTCTCTTAAATAAATATTTTTGAAAAACAAAAATAGGGCTGGAGGGATGGCTTAGCAGCTAAGGCATTTGCCTGCAAAGCCAAAGGACTCAGGTTCGATTCCACAGGACTCATGTTTGCCAAATGTACAAGGTGGCACATGCATCTGGAGTTCGTATGCAGTGGCTGGAGGTACTGGCGCACCCATTCTCTCTCTCTCTCTCTCTCCTCTTTCTCTCTGTCAAATAAATAAATAAAAATAAAAATATTTTAAAAAAACAAACATAAAAAAGGTGGACAGCATCAGAAGAAATGACAGCCAAGACTGTCCTCCTGCTTCCGTGTTCACGTGCACCCACACACGTGAAAATGAACACACACGCAAATAAATTTTAAAATGTTTTAAAATCTTAGGAGGAAAAGCTTCTCTGAGATTACCTGGCCAGGCCCTGAAGGTAACCACATGTATCCTTATAAAACTAATGGACGAAGCCAGGTGTGGTGGGTGGGAGGCAGAGGTAGGAGGATCTCTGTGAGTTCGAGGCCACTCTGAGACTACATAGCAAATTGAATTCCTGGTCAGTCTGGGCTAGAGTGAGACCCTACCTTTTAAAAACAAACAAACAAACAAACAAAAAAGGCTGGAGACATGGCTTACCAGTTAAGAGCTTCACTGTGAAGCCTAAGGACCCCAGTTCGAGGCTCGATTCCCCAGGACCCACATAAGCCAGATGCACAAGGTGGTGCATGCGTCTGGAGTTCGTTTACAATGGCTGGAGGCCCTGGCATGCCTATTCTCTCTGTGTGTCTGTCCGTTGCTAATAAATAAATAAAAATAAAACAAAAAATTTTAAAAACAACTAATGGAGGGAGGGTTGGGGAGAAGGATCAACAGTTAAGAGTGCTTGCCTTAACCTTAAAGCATGAGAGCCTCCAAAGATGTAGACCAATGAGTTGGACTCCCCAGAACCCACATAAAAAAGCTGAGAATGCCAGGCTGGAGAGATGGCTTAGTGGTTAAGGCGCCTGCCTGCTAAGCCTAAGAACACTGGTTCCAATCTCCAGCGGTTCCAATCTCCAGGTCCCACGTTTAGCCAGATGCAAAGTGACGCAAGGGCGCAATGCCGCACTTGACCACAAGGGGGCACACACATATGGATTTCGTTCGCAGCAGCAGAGAGACTGCTGGTGCGCCCATCTCTGTCTCCCTCTCCCTCTCTCTCTCTGTCTGTCTCTCTCTGTGTCTCTCTCCAAAAATAAAAAAAATAAAATAAAAAGCTGTGAATGCCATGAATACAAGCCCAGTCCATAGGGGACAGGAACCAGAAATCACTGGGACTTGCTGACAGGCAGCAGTTCAAGGTTGAAGGAAGTACACGGATGAACAATAAGAGAAGGACACACACAGAGAGGAAGGCAAAGTGGAGACAAGGCAGGGACTGCATCCTACAGCCACAAGTCAAGTTCACTGTAGGCTAGGAAGGTACCACTGTCCTTCCAGTACCTTAACTTGAAACTCTGACCTCCAGAACTGTAAATAATAAATTTGCGTTATTGTAAGCTACCAAATTTATGGTAATTTGTTGGGATACACAGGAAAAGTTGAATAAAAAAGAACTTAGGGCTGGAAAGATGGCTTAGCAGTTAAGGTACTTTGCCTACAAAGCCTAAGGACCCATGTTTGAATCTCCAGATCCCACGTAAGCCAGACGCACAAAAATGATGCAAGTGCAAGGTTGCAAATGCCCACTAGATGGCGCAAGCGTCAGGAGTTCGCTTGCAGTGGCTGAGGCCCTGGTGCACCAATTCTCTCTCTCTCTCTTGTTCTAAGAAAACTGAAATTTGTAGAGTTTACCATGTACCAGGTAATGTGATGGGTGCCCTTTGGTACCCAGTGCCTCCCCATCACACAGGTATGAACACTTTCCAGTAAACCATTTCAAGGAAGAGGTTGAGAGGAGGCTTCACAAGGAACAGAAGCTCCTTCCACCCTGAATGATCTGGCTGTTCCCCTCAACCCAGGGAGCCTAATTCCTCATTTGTATGTGAGTGGTTAGAATAGGTGACCTCGAAGAGTCTTTCAGTCCTGATCTTCTATAAAGTCAAGCTGTATAGGCTAAATCTGAACCGAGGCATATGGCTGTTTAGTAGATAGAACTACAAAGACTCTTGTCTACAGAAAAAGCTATGAAATTGAGAGCCAGTGGGCTGGAGAGATGGCTTCGCAGCAAAGGTGCTTGCCTGCAAAGCCTAAGGATCCCAGTTCAATTCTCTCCAGGACCCACATAAGCCAGATGCACAAGGTGGTGCATGCATCTGGAGTTCATTTGCAGTGACTGGAGGCTCTGGCACACCCATTCTCTCACTGCTTCTCTTTCTCTTGCTCTGTCTCAAATAAAATAAAAATATTAAAAAAAAAAAAAAAGTCAATGCCAAACTAAGCCTACTCCCAGAAGCCAGGAACCAAGGTGTCATGGTTTGGAAACAAATAGTGTTGGGTCTTTACTGACGGAAGAGAAGTGAACTAAACTAAATTATCCTCTGAGGGTGACTCCAAAAATAGTATCAGAGACTTGATTTCTGCCAACATATACCACCTCTTTTCCCAGAGCATAGATTCCTTTTATTTTTTTTTTTAAAGCTATATAGGTGCTAGGATAAGAAAGAAACTTCTATTTCTTGCAATAGAGTAGATCAGAAGAATGCTGAAATGGCACTACCACAATGGACAAACATTCCATGGAGAAACAGAGGGAACCCTGCAGGCACAGTCTATCACGTGGCATCCCTGCTGATTCTGAGAATCTGAGGTTGAACTGTCAGGTTTGAGGAATTTCAAGAGGTGGGGCCGATGGAAAGTGGAGGCACCAGGGTGGATAGGGTTGGCTAAGTAAATTGAGGTGATGTGGAAGGAGAAACAGGAGTAGGGTAGCTGTTTACAGACAGTGAGTCAGGGACAGAAGCCCAAAGAGGAAGAAGAAAACAGGCACGCTGCCTGCCATGGCAAAACTGAAACGCAGGACACAGCCTGCTTCACCCAAGATGGCCACCAGGGACATGCCCCCGCGGGAACACCTGCTTGGTCCTCAGCTCAGGTCAGGCCCAGTCCATGAAGCAGTCAGGTCTTGGCCCCTGCTGACCTGGGTCTCCTTACACAGCTGAGCTTGATAACAAGGCTCACCCTAACTGGCTGTCTGATCATATAAAGGAGGTGAACCCATGGGCCAGTTCTTTTTTTCCTTCCTGAGACCTGGCCTGTGTTATTCTGTCTCTCCCCTTCCCAGCCCAGCTGGAATAAGGGGAGCAGCTCTTTCACCTGGGTAGTTTCCTCCTTGCCTTCTAGCTGTGTCGTGCTGTGGGGTACTTTCTCACTTTGATTATAGGTATGATTTTTCCTTGATCTCAGAGTCCTTCACTATTTCTTAATCCTCTCTGATCTTTTGTGTGAAGGGGAACTCTTTTTTTATTTGAGAGAGACGACAGAAAAAAAATGGGTGCACCAGCAGCCTCTCAGCCGCTGTGTACGAACTCCAGACGCATGCGCCCCCTTGTGGGCGAGTGTGGCATTGCGTGCTTGCATCACTTTTGAGTCTGGCTAAACATGGGAGAATTGAAGGGGCTTTCTTAGGCTTGGCAGGCAAGTGCCTTAACCATCTCTCCAGCCCAAAGGAAGCTTTTGTTTCTTATGCATTGCCTTCCATGTGTGGGTGTGGATGCCTCCTCCTGAGCTCTTTTGTTCAGATTCTCTCCGGCTCCCCTCCCCCTTTCCAGCAGCGCAAGGAGTACCTTAACTTTCAGCAGCTAGCCTCAGCCCTGGATCTTAATTACCCTGACATTGAACCTCATAATTCATAATTTTCCCTAGATAAACCTAACAACTCATAACTCACCCTTCTCAGAGCCTGTTTTCTCATTTCTTTGTTAAAACAGGCAAGCGTGTTGAGGTTGACAGGCCTGAGGGGAGTCCCCAGGGCCCCCAAATCCTGCACCACTGTCACGCCAAGGCTTAAATACCAGAGGAGTGAAGGTTTGTGAGCAGAAAAGTATAAGAGACCACGACACACTTAATGAAAATGGTGTTCCAGAAACATCTCACCTTCTTGAGTCCTAAAATCATCTTCAGCAAAGATGTTAAAGTCACCACACAACCCACAGGTCTTGTTGAAGTACCTGCCTGACAGCAGGACTTGGAAGTTGCCACTGCCATCCACTCTGGCCACAAAGCCATAGGCCTCACTGGATAGCTTGTAATAGCCAGCCTCGGTCTCCAGATACAGCCCTTTGGACGCATAGGGCATGGAGATGCTGGGGGTGGGGAGCAAAGAACAAGGTCAGAATTAGGTTTCTCACGCATTTTTCAGGAGCCCTCCATTCCTCCACCCCCACCCTCATCTCACCAGATTCAAATCAGGGTATAAAGTACCTGAGGTTCTAGACCACTGCTCCAGAGACCTGGCTGTCAACCAGCTCTGCTACGCACATCCTTAGAGCACAGGTACTTCCTGTTTCTGGGCCCCAGTTAGTGAATTTCAACTATAATGGTGGGGCTGGAGAGATAGCTTAGCGTTTAAGGTGCCTGTCTGTGGAACCTAAGGACCCAGGTTCAACTCCCCAGAACCCACCTAAGCCAGACACACAAAGTGGCTTATGCGTCTGGAGTTCAACTGCAGTGGCTAGAGAGCCTGACGTGACAAGTTTCTCCCTCTCTCTCTTTCTCATTAAAAAATAAACTATGATGGTGTGAAGAGCGTGTGAGTGGATCCCTGGGTCCTCTCTGATTGGACGCCTTGAGCATCCGACTTACCTTTGACCCCCCTGCATTGCAGAACCATTGACAAACAAATGGATGTCAAAAAACTCCCCAAGATACACAGAGAGACTCACTCTCTTGCCTTTGTGGAAGTTCCCTAAAAGGAAAAACAGTACCAAAAACGTTAATACATTTATTAATAATAATATCACTTCTATAGCCTTACCTCTGTAGAAAACTCCTTCAAAAGACTTAACACCTAGGCAAAAAAAAAAAAATAAAAATAAAATAAATTTCGACAAAGTCCATAAAGCATTAATGGTAGTGTTTAAGAGGTAGATACATCATGTCTAATTATTCTAGAAATTCCCATACTAGAGTTGGAGAGATGGCTTAGCGGTTAAGGCATTTGCCTGCCAAGCCAAAGGATCCTGGTTTGATACCTTGGGACCCATGTAAGCCAGATGCCCAAGGGGGCGCATGGGCCTAGAGTACATCTGCAGTGGCTGGAGGCTCTGGTGTGCCCATTCTCTCTCTCTCTCTCCTCTTTCTCTCAAATAAATAAATAAATAAAAATATTAGAAATTCCCATACTAAAATGATTTTCAAACAAATGGCCTGCAAACAAGCTCCAGTGCATGACCTCTCATGCGAGTCTTCCAGGTCCCAAGGCATTGGCCCAAATCCCTTCTTGGGCCTCTCTTGGGGCTGACCCTGTAAACACTGCATCCCAGCCAGCTGAGAGGCAGTGTCCTTCTCCCTGGGTGTCCATGACCCTTATGGTCTTGAACCTGTCCCTATCCCTTCACCAGTGTGACCCTCCCTCAAATCCCCAGCCTCATGGCACAGGTGGAAAGAGCTGTCCTGCCCTTGCTTTGCTGGGGAACCCCACCAGTGTGGTCCTTCTGAAACAGAGGTGCCTCCCTCCTGGAAACAGAAGAGATTTCCCTGGGGGTCTCTCCTTCTTGCAGGCTGTCCCTCCCATGGGGATTCAGAAACGGTGGCTGGGGCAACCAGGCAGCTTGGGATATGTAGTTCTTACAGCCTTTCAAAGATGTGAAATCAAGAGAGAGAGAGATGGCTTAGCGGTTAAGGCACTTGCCTGCAAAGCCAAAGGACCTTGGTTCAATTCTCCAGGACCCACGTAAGCCATATGCACAAGGTGGCCATGCATCTGCAGGGCATTTGCAGTGGCTGGAAGCCCTGGTGCACCCATTCTCTCTCTCTGCATCTTTCTCTCTCTCAAATAAATAAAAAAAAAAAAAAAACCTTTCACCAGTTTTTGCCAGGCCTGGTGGCACACGCCTTTAATCCCAGCACTCGGGAGGCAGAGGTAGGAGGATCGCCTTGAGTTCGAGGCCACCCTGAGACTACATAGTGAATTCCAGATCAGCCTGGGCTAGAGTGAGACCCTACCTCAAAAAAAAAAAAAATCACCCCCAACAAATGATTTGTGCCACAAGGGACAGGGCTGAGCAGGTGCTGCTGGAAGCCCAAGGGTCACTGTCACTGTAAGGTTGAAAAGGAGGCACTAACCTATGCAGGTTCTCACAGGTGCTGGAGGAGCCAGACACGTTCTTCATTGGTGCAGCCACTGGTAAGCCTGTGCTCCTGTGAATAACCCCTGACCTGTGCTCCTGTGAGCAACCCCTTAAACTGTGCTCCACACACAACCACACAACACAAACATCACAACACACACACACACACACAACACACACACACACACAACACACACAACACACACACACAACACACACAACACACACACAACACACACACACACACACACACACACACACACACACACACACACACACACACAACACACACATACAACACACACACAACACACACAACACACACACACAACACACACACAACACACACAACACACACACACACACACACACACACACACACACACACACACACACAACACACACACACACACACACACACACACACACACACACACAACACACACAACACACACACACACACACACACAACACACACAACACACACACAACACACACACACACAACACACACAACACACACACACAACACACACACACACAAGGTGGACTGCTTGAGAAGAAGAGCATGTGAAAAGGAAATGCAGGGGCTGAGAAGATGGCTCAGTGGTTAAAGGTGCTTGCTTGCAAAGCCTACT
Organism: Orientallactaga sibirica; assembly: GCA_036365145.1. Classification (NCBI taxonomy): domain Eukaryota; kingdom Metazoa; phylum Chordata; class Mammalia; order Rodentia; family Dipodidae; genus Orientallactaga; species Orientallactaga sibirica. The sequence continues at coordinate 1,883,063 of JAEOAD010002324.1, read as the reverse complement.
GCCCAGGTTCTATTCCCCAGAACCCCCATAAAGCCATATGCACAAGGTGACACAGGCATCTGGAGTTTGTTTGTTCAAGAAGCCCTGGTGTGTCCATTCTTTCCTTCTCCTTCTCTTGCTCTCAAATAAATAAAATATTTTTTAAAAAGAAGAGGAAATGCAGAGGCGAATGTGATTTTAATATATTGTATGCATGATGTAGAAAAATTGTCAAAAATAAGCTAGTGGGGCTGGAGAGATACACGGCAGCAGTTAAAGTACTTGCCCATAGAACCTACCCACCAGGGTTTGATTCTCCAAACAAATGCACTAAGTGTCACATGTGTTTGGAGTTCATTTGCAGCACCTGGAGGCCTTGGTGCACCCATTCTCTCTCCCTCTCTTTCTCTCTCTCTCCCTCTCTCTCTGCTTGCAAATAAATAAAAACATTTTTAAAAATAAGTTGGGGGCTGGAGAGATGGCTTAGCGGTTAAGGCGCCTGCCTGCTAAGCCTAAGAATGCTGGTTCCAATCTCCAGCGGTTCCAATCTCCAGCAGTTCCAATCTCCAGGTCCCACGTTTAGCCAGATGCAAAGTGACGCAGGGGCGCAATGCCGCACTTGACCACAAGGGGGCGCACACATCTGGAGTTTCGTTCACAGCAGCTGAGAGGCTGCTGGCGTGCCCATTCTCTGTCTCCCTTTCTCTGTCTCTCTCCAAAAAAAAAAAATAAATAAAGCTAGTACATGTTCGTGTGGGGTGGGGTATGTGTGTGGTGAGTATATGAAGCTAGAGCAGCCCAGAATGCAGTGGTAGAAGAGCTTAAACAAGATGCACCCTCAGAGCAGCGCCAAAGAGCCTGGGAGCCCCTGCCCTTCACACGTGAAAAGCAAGGGACGGCACAGACTGGAGAGGAGAGGATGGGGGAAAAATAAAGCAAAAACCAGATTAAAAGTGGATGGGAGCCGGGCGTGGTGGCACACGCCTTTAATCCCAGCACTCGGGAGGCAGAGGTGAGTTCAAGGCCACCCTGAGACTGTTTGGGTCAGCCTGGATCAGGTGAGACCCTACCTTGCAAAACGGTTTGAGTACCTAGGGGAGGCAGGTGGATCACAAGTTCACGGTCAACCTGGGCTATAAGCAAAACTATCTCAATAAAAGCAAATCCACTGTTTCAAAGTTATCTATCTTGTAAAGATAACAGGAGACTCAGGTCCACCCAGGTGGCTGTTGCTTTTCCTGATGCTGGGGATCACCTGCCCTTCATCACGGAATATTTGAAGGGCTTGCTCTCAGGAGCCCAGAAGAGACCAGTATTAGAAAGTCCAGGAGCTAGCCAGGCATGGTGACACACGCCTTTAATCCCAGTACTCAGGAGGCAGAGGTAGGAGGATTACTGAGAGTTCAAGGTCACTCTGAGACTACATAGTGAATTCCAGGTCAGCCTGGACAAGAGTGAGACCCTACCTCCTCAAAGAAACAAAAAAACAAAAACAAAATAAAGAAAGTCCAGGGGCTGCCGGGCATGGTGGTGCATGCCTTTAATCTTAGCACTCAGGAGGTAGGAGGATTGCCATGAGTTTGAGGCCAGGCCTTGTGAATTCCAGGTCAACCTCGGCTAGAACCTGCCTCGAAACCACCCCCCTCAAAAGAAAAAAAGAAGTATGCCGGGCATGGTGGCGCACGCCTTTAATCCCAGCACTCGGGAGGCAGAGGTAGGAGGATTACTGAGAGTTCAAGGCCACCCTGAGAATACAGAGTGAATGCCAGGTCAGCCTGAGCAAGAGTGAGACCCTACCTCGAAAAACCAAAAAAAAAAAAAAAAGAAGTCCCAGGGGTGCCCCAGTAGAGCGTCCTCAGAATTAGCTGGTATGAAGCAGTGGATGGAGAAGGGACAGTGTTAGAAGTAGCCGCCTGGGCTGTTTGCCTACTGCTAGAATTTGGTAGACGGTTTAGTTATACCACCAGCCCTGAATTCCCATCCAGAGACAAACCCTGGAAGCCTAGGAACAGTGGGGAGAGTGACCTGGTGACCTTCAGTGAGGACAGAATTGTGGGGCACCTCTGTACTTCCTGACCCTGCAAGGCAAGGAAGCTTCAAGAACAGTCAGCCCATACCCACAGCAGGAGTGGCCAGGGAGTTTTGGATGTGTGACCCACATAAATCAACAACTTGGAAACCACATTATGACAGCAAGAAGGATCTTGGGAGTTCATCTAAACAGGCAGTCCTTAAGCTTTCTTACCCAGAAATGGCAGTAAAAACAATTTTCTTCATGCGCCAGTACAAAGAACACACACACACACACACACACACGCATGCACTCACGCACAAGGTTCACTGTTCTAGAATAATGTGCCGTTATTCTAAAAGGTCTGGATGTGTGCTGATCTATTTAGCCTTCACAGGGGCTAATGACGGCCCATGTCTAGTGACTCAGTTTGAACACCACTGACTAAACTGACTCCATTTTCTCTTTCTCTTTTGACAAACAAGATCTCCTGATGTAGTGCAGGCTGGTCTTGAACTCAGAATTCTCAGCCTCTCAAGTATTGAGTTGACAGGCATGGACCAACAGGCCCATGACTCCACTTTACAAACTGCAAAAAAAAAAATGAGGCCCAGGGCTGGAGGGATGGCTTAGAGGTTAAGGCGCTTGCCTGCAAAGCCTAAGGACATCAGTTCGATTCTCCAGGTCCCATGTAAGCCAGACGCACATGGTGGTGCATGCGTCTGGAGTTCATTTGCAGTGGCTGGAGGCCCTGGTGCACCCATTCTCACTCTTTCTCTTTCTCTCTCTCTCTCTCCCCTTCTCTCTGTCTGTAATAACTAAAAATAAAATCTTTTTTTTTTTAAATGAGGCCCAAATTCACAATAGGGTTTCACCATCTTACCATAATTGGTATTTAAAGTGGGATACTTTTGTTGTGGACCCACCCTGAACACAGTAGGGTAATTAGCAGCATCCTAATTAGCCTGTCGGCGTGATCCTTGTGGTATTCACCCCTAGTCATGACCCTCCAAATGGGGGACCACTCTGAGAACAGCTGGTTTACACTGTACCCCTAGAGGGAGCCCCACGCAGGTTTTCCAACTCCAAGTCCAGTGTCCTTTTGCAGCATAGAGCTTCCTAACCGGCCTCAGTGTAGTGGGTTCAACAAACCACTAACACAGGGGGAAAATCCACATCACTTTCCATCTGTTCCCTCCCTTGCTGCAGCGACTGTGTGGCCTTTAGGGGGGAAAGTGGTTGGAAGTGGCCACGGACTCTCAGAAGGAACTCCACATACCACACACCAAATTAGCTCTTCCTACAACTCAGGGGCTAAGGGCCCACCCAAGGGGACAGACAGACCAGACAGGGTCTCTCTAGACTCCTAGCTGACTTCCGACTCAGTGCATACGACGCCGAGGTGAGCAGCCCCATGCGTGGAGCTGGAGCGTCCATCTCCTTCAGATCCAGGCAGGTGGCTGGAAACAGGCTCAGATCCAAGGGCTCCAGCGTGTCACTCACTAATCTGCCTTCTCAACCAACACTTCTCCTTCTGTGTCAGTGACTCTGAGGCAAGCGATCTTCCATCCGAGCTCAGAGGAACAGGCCTCTATGTGCTCTGAGCCCCCATTCTGCTAACCAGGAAGCTGAAGCTCAGAGCACACTCACTCAACACACGTCTGAATATGGCGCTCCCTGGGGCTGGTTTGGGGAGTCAGATCCTGCAGCCATGGCTTAGGGGAAAAAAAGCAGGATTCCCAGGACTCTCCTTCACGTACAGATACAAACACTTTTGCCCAGGATGTGAACAAGGTCCACAAACACCCAGCCAGGAATGTGGATTCTTTGCGAGTTAGAATCAAGGAAACAGGATGCCATTGAAGAACAATGGTGCACAAGCCCATGGTGATCCCTGATCTGTAAACTGAAAGCAAGGTTCCAAGGCCTGGCTCTGGATACCACAACAGCCCTCCCCTGGGTCATTCCTGTTCTGACACCCACTCATCGTCTCTCCACTAATACCATCGACAAAATTAACATCCAATCTTTCTGAGGTTTCATCAAGATTCTCACTGAAAATGAGACAAACCTACAATAAACTGGAGCAACAGCTTCAGAGCGGTGGGCACAGCCACCGAAGCAGCACAGATTCCCCCACACCAGATTCTCAAAGGAAGAGGGGGGCGTCTCTCAGGAAAGCTGTGGCCCTCCACATTTGTCAGCAACCATCTCTGAGTTCAGGCATGTTGTGAGAATTGGAAACCCCCCTCCCCTTGGACACCAGAGCCAAGTTCGGCTGTCTCTGAAATCCCGCCCCGAGTGCCCAGCACACTCACCAAGAATGGAGAAGGAGCGTTTCTGACAGTCCCCGGCCAAGAGGTAACTGCAGTCTCCCGCAAAGCTGTACATGGTCCCATCAAAGGTGCTGATGAAGTCGTCCCCAAAGAGGCCGCACCGGGCCGTGGAGGGCCTGGCTGGAGTCTTTTCTGCACACAGCGTCCCTGTTGGAAAAGACCACAAACTGACTATCGGCCTAAGGCCCCCTGGCCTGGTAGAACTGAGGCTTCAACTGGCAACAAGCCAACCCCAGGGAGACATGCTCCCTCTTCAACAAGGTCCGTACTGCCTGTGAATACCATGACCCAGACTTGGGGCGATAACAGAGAAACAAGCTGCCGGGAAATCAATTCATTTCCCACGTACTATAATCCGTTATGAAGGGACAGAAGCAAGCACACACACACACACGTGTGATGCATGCACATGTGTGTGCAGCTGTGCACACCCAACGCATGGCCTGTGCACACGTGCAGAGAGGCCAGAGGACATCGGGTGTCCCCCTCCTTGATCATCCTGCCGCTTGTTTCCTTAAGACAGTCTCTCAGGCTAGCGTGATAGCTTAGCCTAAGGACCCAGGTTCAATTCCCCAGTACCTGAGTAAGTCAGATGCACAAGGTGGCGCACGTGTCTGGAGTTCATTTGCAGTGGCTGAAGGCTTTGGAGCATCCATTCTCTATCTCTCTATCTGCCTCTTTCTTTCTCTTTCTCGTGCTCTCTCTCTCTCATAAATAAATAAATTTTTTGTTTGTTTTTTTAGAGGTAGGATCTCACTCCAGCCCAGGCTAACCTAGAATTCACTCTGTACTCTCAGGGTGGCCTTGAACTCACAGCAATCCCCCTACCTCTGCCTCCCGAGTGCTGGGATTAAAAGCATGTGCCACCACGCCTGGCAAATAAATAAATATTTTTAAATATATATATTTTTAATTTATTTTATTTGAGAGTGATAGACAAAGAGGCAGAGAGAGAGAGAATGGGCACGCCAGGGTCTCCAGCCACTGCAAACGAACTTCGAGCCTCAAACAGGGTCTTTAGGTTTCACAGGCAAGCACTTAACCGCTAAGCCATCTCCCTAGGCCCAATAAATGTTTTTTTTTTTTTTTAAGACAGTCTCTCAGTGAACCTGGAGCTGTCATTTTTCTGTCAGACTGGCTGACAAGCGAGCCCCAGCATGTCTCAGGTCTCTGCTCCCCACGGTCTTGGGGTTGCAGGCATGGGTGGCTGTTTGCAGCTGTTTTATGGGTGCTGAGGAATAGAACTTAGGGTGAGCCAGGTCTTGTCAGAGCTTTTTGCCTATGCAGCAAGTGTTCTGCCCACTGAGTAGACCCTCAGCCCTAGGTGTGGATTCTTTGTTGCTCTTGTTGTTTTGAGGTAGGGTCTCGCTCTGGCCCAGGCTGACCTGGAATTCACTCTGTAGTCTCAGGGTGGCCTCGAACTCACGGCGATCCTCCTACCTCTGCCTCCCGAGTGCTGGGATTAAAGGCGTGCGCCACCACACCCAGCTAGATTTTTTTTTTATAAATGAATATCCATCCTGTGCAAACTATTTATAACTCCTGTGTATTTCTCAAGCAGTGTGAAGAATCTGTCATTTTATTGTATACACTCCTCAAATATATAACTTTAGTGGCTGCATTATATTCGACATCTACATACATATAACATGGCCACGTGTTGTCAGGTCCGAAGCATTTGCTCAGAATTTCTAACATTATAAATAGATGGCATAAGTCCGTTGTTGATCTTGTTTTTTTGAAGGTAGGGTTTCACTCTGGCCAGGCTGACCTGGAATTAACTCTGTAGTCTCAGGGTGGCCTCGAACTTTCGGCGATCCTCCTACCTCTGCCTCCCAAGTGCTGGGATTAAAGGCGTACGCCCACCACGCCCAGCCCACACCCATCTTGAGATTTTTTTATATCAGACTGAATATCCATCCTGTGCAAACTATTTATAACTCCTGTGTATGTCTCAAGCAGTGTGAAGAATCTGTCATTTTATTGTATACACTCCTCAAATATAACTTTAGTGGCTGCATTATATTCCAGACTGACATGCATATAACATGTGTGTGTTGTCAGGTCCAGACTGGCCTAACATTATAAATAGATGGCATAAGCCCGTTGGTATATCTTGAGAGATTAAGCTTCCAACACATCAGACTGTATACTGTACAGCTATGGTTGAGATACTGTGTAGATATTATATAGATACTGTATAGATATTGTATAGATACTGTATAAATGTTGTATAGATACTATGATATTGCTGTCATATGATACCAAGAATATTGTGTGTAGATGCTGTATTGATATTGTGTACTGATCAGATCTTGTGCACTGCTAGATCTTGTGTGGACTAACCTGTGTGGAGATCTTGTGTAGATACTGTATGATCTTGTGTAGATACTGTGTGGATTGACTGCATAGATCTTGTGTGGACACTGTATAGATCTTGTGTGGACACTGTATAGATCTTGTGTAGATCTTGTGTGGACACTGTATAGATCTTGTGTAGATCTTGTGTGGACACTGTATAGATCTATAGATCTTGTGTGGACACTGTATAGATCTTGTGTAGATCTTGTGTGGACACTGTATAGATATTGTGTAGATCTTGTGTGGACACTGTATAGATCTTGTATAGATCTTGTAGATCTTGTGTGACACTGGATATTGTTGTAGATCTTGTGTGACACTGTAGATCTTGTGTAGATCTTATGTGGACACTGTATAGATCTTGTTGGACTGTATAGATCTTGTGTGGAGATAGATCTTGTGTAGATACTGTATAGATACACTGTATAGATCTTGTGTGGACACTGTATAGATCTTGTGTAGATCTTGTGTGGACACTGTATAGATCTTGTGTGGATCTGTGTGGATCTTGTATAGATCTTGTGTGGACACTGCATAGATCTTGTGTAGATCTTGTGTGGACACTGATAGATCTTGTGTGGACACTGTGTAGATCTTGTATAGATCTTGTACACTGTGTAGATCTTGTGTGGACACTGTATAGATCTTGTGTAGATCTTGTGTGGACACTGATAGATCTTGTGTAGATACTGTGTAGATATTGTATAGATACTGTACATTATGTCGACGGACGCTGCTCCAGACTAACCTGTATAGATCTTGTGTAGATACTGGACACTGTATAGATATTGTATAGATTGTGTGGACTGTATAGATCTTATGTCGATTTGTGCTACTTGACTGTAACTTGTGTGGACACTATAGATCTTGTATAGATCTTGTCTTGTAGATAGAGTGTAGATCTTGTGTGGACACTGTAGATCTTGTAGACACTGTATAGAGATTGTGTGGATACTGTATAGATCTTGTGTGGACACTGTATAGATCTTGTGTGGACACTGCATAGATCTTGTATCTTGTGTGACTGTAAGATCTTGTGGATAGATCTTGTATAGATACTGTGTGGATACTGTATAGATCTTGTGTGGACTGTATATTATTGTGTGGACACTGTATAGATCTTGTATAGACACTGTATAGATCTTGTGTGGACACTGCATAGATCTTGTATACACTGTATAGATCTTGTGTGGACACTGCATAGATCTTGTATAGCTATTGTGTGGACACTGTATAGATCTTGTGTGGACACTGTATAGATCTTGTTGGACACTGTATAGATCTTGTATAGATCTGTGGACACTGTATAGATCTTGTATATCTTATGTGGACACTGTATAGATCTTGTAGATCTTGTGTGACACTGTATAGATCTTGTGTATAGATCTTGTGTGGACATAGATCTGGACATAGATCTTGTATGGACACTGATCTTGTGTGGACACTGCATAGATCTTGTACAGATCTTGTGATCTTGTGTGGACACTGTATAGATCTTGTGGACACTGAGATCTTGTGTGGACACTGTATAGATCTTGTGTGAACACTGTATAGATCTTGTGTGGACACTGTATAGATCTTGTATAGATCTTGTGTGGACACTGTATAGATCTTGTATAGATCTTGTGTGGACACTGTATAGATCTTGTATAGATCTTGTGTGGACACTGTATAGATCTTGTATAGATCTTGTGTGGACACTGTATAGATCTTGTGTGACTTGTATAGATCTTGTATAGATCTTGTGTGTATAGATCTTGTGTGGACACTGTATAGATCTTGTTGGACACTGTATAGATCTTGTATAGATCTTGTGTGGACACTGTATAGATCTTGTTGGACACTGTATAGATCTTGTGTGGACACTGTATAGATCTTGTATAGATCTTATGTGGACACTGTATAGATCTTGTTGGACACTGTATAGATCTTGTGTGGACACTGTATAGATCTTGTATAGATCTTGTGTGGACACTGTAGATCTTGTATAGATCTTGTGTGGACACTGTACAGATCTTGTATAGACACTGTATAGATCTTGTATAGATCTTGTGTGGACACTGTATAGATCTTGTGTGGACACTGTAGATCTTGTATAGATCTTGTGTGGACACTGTACTTGTATAGATCTTGTGTGGACACTGTATAGATTTGTGGACACTGTATAGATCTTGTATAGATCTTGTGTGGACACTGCATAGATCTTGTATAGATCTTGTGGGACACTGCATAGATCTTGTATTATTGTGTGGACACTGTATAGATCTTGTATAGATCTTGTGTGGACACTGTACTTGTTGGACACTGTATAGATCTTGTATAGATCTTGTGTGGACACTGTATAGATCTAGATGTGTGGACACTGTATAGATCTTGTATAGATGTGTGGACACTGTATAGATCTTGTGTGGATCTTGTGTATAGATCTTGTATAGAGATCTTATGTGGACACTGTATAGATCTTGTATAGATCTTGTGTATTGTATACACTGTATAGATCTTGTACACTGTATATCTTGTGGACACTGTATAGATCTTGTGTGGACACTGCATAGATCTTGTGTGGACACTGTATAGATCTTGTATAGATCTTGTGTGGACACTGTATAGATCTTGTGTGGACACTGTATAGATCTTGTATAGATCTTGTGTGGACACTGTATAGATCTTGTGTGGACACTGTATAGATCTTGTGTGGACACTGCATAGATCTTGTATAGCTATTGTGTGGACACTGTATAGATCTTGTGTGGACACTGTATAGATCTTGTGTGGACACTGCATAGATCTTGTGTGGACACTGTATAGATCTTGTATAGCTATTGTGTGGACACTGTATAGATCTTGTGTGGACACTGTATAGATCTTGTGTAGATCTTGTGTGGACACTGTATAGATCTTGTGTGGACACTGTATAGATCTTGTATAGATCTTGTGTGGACACTGTATAGATCTTGTGTGGACACTGCATAGATCTTGTGTGGACACTGTATAGATCTTGTGTGGACACTGTATAGATCTTGTGTGGACACTGTATAGATCTTGTATAGATCTTGTGTGGACACTGTATAGATCTTGTGTGGACACTGTATAGATCTTGTATAGATATTGTGTGGACACTGTATAGATCTTGTATAGATCTTGTGTGGACACTGTATAGATCTTGTATAGACACTGTGTGCATCTGTGGACACTGCATAGATCTTGTGGACATATTGTGTGGACACTGTATAGATCTTGTGTGGACACTGCATAGATCTTGTATAGATATTGTGTGGACACTGTATAGATCTTGTATAGATATTGTGTGGACACTGTATAGATCTTGTTGGACACTGTATAGATCTTGTATAGATCTTGGACACTGTATAGATCTTGTTGGACACTGATCTTATAGATCTTGTTGGACACTGTATAGATCTTGTATAGATCTTGTGGGACACTGTATAGATCTTGTATACACTTATAGATCTGGACACTGTAGATCTTGTTGGACACTGTATAGATCTTGTATAGATCTTGTGTGGACACTGTATAGATCTTGTGTGGACACTGTATAGATCTTGTGTGGACACTGTATAGATCTTGTATAGATCTTGTGTGGACACTGTATAGATCTTGTGTGGACACTGTATAGATCTTGTATAGATCTTGTGTGGACACTGCATAGATCTTGTGTGGACACTGTATAGATCTTGTGTGGACACTGTATAGATCTTGTGTGGACACTGTATAGATCTTGTATAGATCTTGTTGTATATAGATCTTGTGTGGACACTTGTGTGGACACTTGTATAGATCTTGTGTGGACACTGTATAGATCTTGTATAGATCTTGTGTGGACACTGTATAGATCTTGTATAGATCTTGTGTGGACACTGTATAGATCTTGTATAGATCTTGTGTGGACACTGCATAGATCTTGTATAGATCTTGTGTGGACACTGTATAGATCTTGTGTGGACACTGTATAGATCTTGTGTGGACACTGCATAGATCTTGTGTGGACACTGCATAGATCTTGTATAAATCTTGTGTGGACACTGTATAGATATAGATCTTGTGTGGACACTGTACACTGATCTTGTGTGGACACTGTATAGATCTTGTGGACACTAGATCTTGTGTGGACACTGTATAGATCTTGTATAGATATTGTGTGGACATCTTGTATAGATCTTGTGTGGACACTGTATAGATCTTGTGTGGACACTGTATAGATCTTGTGTGGACACTGTCTTGTAGATCTTGTGTGGACACTGTATAGATCTTGTTGGACACTGATCTTGTATAGATCTTGTGTGGACACTGTATAGATCTTGTATAGATCTTGTGTGGACACTGTATAGATCTTGTACACTAGATCTTGTGTGGACACTGTATAGATCTTTAGATATTGTGTGGACACTGTAGATCTTGTATAGATCTTGTGTGGACACTGATCTTGTATAGATCTTGTGTAGATCTTGTGTGGACACTGTACACTTGTGGACACTGGACACTGTATAGATCTTGTATAGATCTTGTGTGGACACTGTCTTGTAGATCTTGTGGACACTGTGTGGACACTGTATAGATCTTGTATAGATATTGTGTGGACACTGTATAGATCTTGTATAGATCTTGTGGACACTGGACACTTGTATAGATCTTGTATACTGATTGGACACTGTACAGATCTTGTATAGATCTTGTGCGGACACTGTATAGATCTTGTATAGATCTTGTGTGGACACTGTATAGATCTTATTGGACACTGTATAGATCTTGTATAGATCTTGTGTGGACACTGCATAGATCTTGTATAGATATTGTGTGGACACTGCATAGATCTTGTATAGATCTTGTTGGACACTGTATAGATATTGTATAGATATTGTGTGGACACTGTATAGATCTTGTTGGACACTGTATAGATCTTGTATAGATCTTGTGTGGACACTGTATAGATCTTGTATAGATCTTGTGTGGACACTGCATAGATCTTGTATAGATATTGTGTGGACACTGTATAGATCTTGTATAGATCTTGTGTGGACACTGTATAGATCTTGTGTGGACACTGTATAGATCTTGTATAGATATTGTGTGGACACTGTATAGATCTTGTTGGACACTGTATAGATCTTGTATAGATCTTGTGTGGACACTGTATAGATCTTGTGTGGACACTGTATAGATCTTGTGTGGACACTGATAGATCTGTGTAAATAGATATAGATCTGTATAGATATGTGTACATAGATCTTGTGTAAATATAGATATTATATAGATATATATAGATATCATGTAGATACTTTGTAGATAATGTGTGGGTAGTGTATATATTATATAGATACTATGTAGATATTGTTTAGATATTGTGTAGATACTATGTAGCTGTTATATACATAATGTATAGATATTGCCAACCTGAGGGTTTTCAATGAAGATGGTCCAAGGTCAACAGACTCTACTGCCATCCCCGACGCAGAACCTCAGTGGGGAAAGAAGCTCAGAACTGAGCTCTGGAGTGGAGAGAGATAACTTGGAACCCAAGAGAACTAGCCCTCTGCTGTGGCTCTGTGTGACGTTAGCGCCCTTGTGTCTCTTCTCTGGCCCACAGGCTATTCATCTGGACTGTGGGAGACTCAGCTGGGTGACGAGATGAGAACGAGGACGCTCTCGGTGCTGTGAACTCCCTCTTTCCCACCCTGGGCACCCGCACAAAGGATACTTCCATATCACCCTGTTCCTTTGAACACTCCGTCTGGGAGGCGTGTAAGTCAGACGCAAGGGGCTCTGGAGAGCCTGCACCGGAACCAGCCAACAGCTCTGTGGGTCTTGAGCCTAACACAGGGCTGGGCACACAGGTGAGCTCCAGACACACTTTCTGGTTCCTAGAAAGGGGTGATCCAAATGGCCCTGGGACAGGAGTTAGGAAAGGAAGTGTTTTGATACCTACCTGGCCAGGTGGAGGCTAGAGCAAGCAGCAGACTCATAAGCCTGGCGGGATTCATCTGCAGAGAAGCAAAAGACATGAGTTGGTCTCCCCGTCCAGATCTATGGCTGTTGGGACATGCCACTGCCAAGGCATAAAGCTGAGAAGGAAAAGCCAAGCATGGTGGTGCACACCTTTAATTCAAGAGGCAGAGATAGGAAGATTGCTATGAGTTCAAAGTCAGCCTGAGAATTCTAGGTCAGCCTGGGCTAGAGGGAGATCCTACCTCAAAAGGAGGGAGGGCTTCTGGAGAGATGGCTTAGAGGTTAAGGTACTTGCCTGCAAAGTCTAAGGACCCGGGTTGGATTCCCCAATACCCACATAAAGCTAGATGCACAAGATGGCACATGCATCTGGAGTTTGTTATCAGTGGCTAGAGGCCCTGTCACACCCATTCTCTCTCTCTCTTTGTCTCTCTTTCTCTCCCTCCCTCTTTCTAATAAATAATAAATAAAAATAAAATTTTTGCTGGGCATGGTGGTGCATGCCTTTAATCCCACCACTGGGAGGCAGAGGTAGGAGGATCACCATGAGTTCGAGGCCACCCTGAGAGTACAAAGTGAATTCCAGGTCAGCCTGGGCTAGAGTGAAGCCTTACCTCCGAAAACCAAAAATAAATAAATAGATAAATAAATACAAAAATAAATCAAAATAAAATTTTTTAAAGTTGAGAAGGAGCATTTTGATAAAACAAGACAGTGACTGATCATCGCTGCCTCCCATTCTTTCTTTGGACATGGGCTGCTGTAGCAGACAGCTTCAGGTTCGCTGAGATGAACTTCCAGACCAGGCACAGTTATGGAGGAAGGGATATTATTTATTGAAGCTTATAGTTCCAGGGGAAGTTCCAATAATGGCAGAAGAAGCTAGCCTGCCTTCACAGGGTCAAGCAGAGAGAGAAAAAGCCAACCAGGCACACAACACACTGAGCAAAACTACAGCCAAAGAGTCACACAGCACACTTCAGGAACTCCTGCTAGGCACACTTTGCATATCTTTACAATGGAATCTCAAACCCACCACCACACCTTAAGACCAGCCCCCAGTGACATTGCCTCTAGCAAGGTGATTGCAGATGCAAACTATAACTAATAAAATACTGAATATATTGGGGGACATATATTCAAACTACCACAGCTGCTAAGTCCCAAAATGACCTTGGCCAGTGCCAGGCTTAAGAGTAGCAATCCCAAAGGGCCACACCCCTTGGTCATCTCCCCTGGACAACAGTCCCAGGGCCAAACCAGAGGAGGTAAGGCCTACCTGCTTCTCTCTGGGCCTCCAGGATATCTGTATGTCATGTCTCCAAACCTCTGTAACAGCTGGAGCAGAGGCACCCCAAGCTCCGCATACTTAGCAGCCAACAGCGAGGGAAAAGGAACCGGGCACCCAGGCCTGGAGAAGACCCAGACGCCCCTGCTCACTGGACACCCGCCCTGAGCCCTGACTCTCTAGGGCAAGGATTGTCTCTCCCACCTCCCTCCCCAGCATCAGTCAGGACGTGGTCAACAAACGCTCGCTGAACTGACCTGACAAAGGAACCCAACAGCCCTGGGCCAGGGTAACTTTTCCTACAAGGTGCCAGCGCTGAGAGAGACAGTCAGTCGTGGCTGGCAGAACACACTTCAAGAAACTGGGGGTTCCAATGGAGAGAGAAGTTAGTACTAGGAAACCATAGAGTGATGTGGGGGGAAGGGCAAGAGTTCAGCGTTCTTGGGGATCACGGCACCAGAAAAAGGCTGAAGGAGATAAACACAGAGAACATCCAACTCCTACTAAGCCAGATATCCAGAGACACAGAGGCTCCCAAAACCTCACCACTGAAGTAGAGCTCAAATGACCCCAGTGTGGCTCAGGGAAATTCGCAGAAGAGGGGGCGGAAAGAAGGTTAGAGCCACAAGTTGGGGTATTATGCACAGAGACTTGGCCTACCCCCCAGAACTCTTGACTACCCCCACAATGCATGACCCACATTCCCCATTGATGAGGGTCCCTTTGGAAGAGGGAGGACAGGGAGGAGGATAATGGAGTCACCATTATGAATGTAAAATTAGAATAATATAAATAAATAAAAGAAACTAGGAGTTCCTGCCACAGCCCCTCTCCCCTGGGAAAGGTCATGGGAAGGGCACAGGGTACAACCTGAGGCCCCCCTGGGGGTGACTTCCTGCTTGTTGTCCCAGACACACAGAGGGCAAGCCCAATATAATATGCCTCTTCAGACAGAACGCTTCGTTACTGGTATATGGCCAGAGCTTGGTCTGAAAGCACGTACCCCTCTCTCCCCTCCCTCCCAGCACACAGGTGCATGGTGCACCCCAGAGATGAGGGCGGAGCTCCTCCCTGTCTCATCTGAGTGCGGTGCTTGCAAGTAGCAAAACCTTCAGCCGGAGGAAAGGCCTCAGCCGCAAGAGGAAAAAGGGTATATACATCAGCTCTCCAAAGAAAACCCGTCTGGTCCGGCCATGGGAACTTTGGCGAACAGCTCAGGGGCCAAGGCTCAGCCAGCTTTCCTTCCAGAAACCTACCTTCCACTGGAAGAGGATCTGATCTCCAAGATCCCTTGGGAAAGTCAGCCACCAATCAATGGCGCAGCCACCCCTAGGCCATGCTCCCAAGCAACTGCGGTGTGGATCTGCTACTGCTCTGGGCTGTGTTGCTGTTAAGTAACCCAGGGGCTACGAGTCCCCACAGCCCAGGTTGTGACGTTCACCATTCACCGGCTGCCCCTCGTCCCCACCACAATAGCTACGAGCTGCCACAACAGGGCCCTGGCCTCCTCTTAATGACCAACAGGAAACAATGGCAGGAAGCCCTATCAGAAGTACTTCCAAGCTGATAAGGCTTGAAGAGCTTGGAAAGAGACCTTCTGGAAGCTGCCTTAATGAGCTGCCTTGCCCTCTAAACACCCCCACAGCCCAGCTTGGTCCCTGAGACTCCCCAAGTGCCCCCCCACACACACACACTCACAAGACCAGGAACAGCCTGGTTCAGGACAGGGAAGGACCCAGGATAGAGAGAGATCTATGCTGATCCAGGGCAGGGAAGGATCCAGATTATATCAACACAGCTTCTGGATCCAGCTTCTAAGGCTGAACTCCAGGGAAGTTTGAAAAACACCTCAAACTAAGCCAACTTAGCGGCAGAGGGAGAAGCACATTAACGCTTCCTGCCTGCTCCAGGTATGAGCTACCGAGCCCTTGACCTCATGAAAACAGCCTGTGGAATCCCAGCCAGCATTTTATGAACAGGTTAAAGAGGAAAGTTCTGCCCATGAGTCAAGGCCCTTCCTTTTTAAAGTGATGGAATGGAAGAAACTTTTTTAAAAAATATTTTATTTATTTATTTGAGAGAGAGAATGGACGTGCCAGGGCCTCTAGCCACTGCACACAAACTCCAGATGTATGCACCCCCTTGTGCATCTGGCTTATGTGGGCCCTGGAGAGTCGAACCGGGATCCTTTGGCTTTGCAGGCAAATGCCTTAACTGCTAAACCATCTCTCCAGCCCCCGTTTTTTTTTTGTTGCTTGTTTGTTTGTTTTATTTTGAGGCAGGATCTCACTCTAGCTCAGGCTGACCTGGAATTCACTATGTGTTCTCAGGGTGGCCTCGAACTCACAGCAATCCTCCTACCTCTGCCTCCCTAGTGCTGGGATTAAAGGTGTGCACCACCACACCCGGCTCCATTTTTAAAAATATTTTATTTTTTTATTTGAGAGAGATACAGAAATAAGCAAGGAGAGAGAGAGAATGGGTGCACCAGGGCCTCCAGCCCACTGAAAATGAACTCCATCCAGTTGTACCCTCTTGCGCATCTGGCTTATGTGGGTCCTGGGGAGTCTAACCTGGGTCCTTTGGCTTTGCAGGCAAGTGCCTTAACCACTAAGCCATCTCTCCAGCCCGAAATGGTTTGATTCTAATATTCTTCTCAAAGATAGATCTGAGCTTCGTGGCGCATGCCTTTCATCGATGAACTTCAGACCAGGCACAGTTATGGAGGAAGGGATATTATTTATTGAAGCTTACAGATCCAGGGGAAGTTCCATAATGGCAGGAGAAGCAGCCTGCTCTCCACAGGGCCAAGCAGAGAGAAAAAGCCAACCAGCCACCACAGCACACAGAGCAAAACTACAGCCAAAGGTCACACAGCACACTTCAGGAACTCCTGCTAGGCACATTTGCATATCTTTACAATGGAATCTCAAACCCATCACCACACCTTAAGACCAGCCCCAGTGACCTTGCCTCTAGCAAGGTGATTGCAGATACAAACTATAGTAACCATTATGAATGTAAAATTAGAATAATATAAATAAATAAAAGAAACTAGAGTTCCTGCATGTGCCCCTCTCCCCTGGGAAAGGTCATGGGAAGGCACAGGGTACAACCTGAGAGCCCCCTGGGGTGACTTCCTGCTTGTTGTCCCAGACACACAGAGGGCCAGCCAATATAATATGCCTCTTCAGACAGAACGCTATTGTTACTGGTATATGACCAGAGCTTGGTCTGAAAGCACGTACCCCTCTCCTCCCTCCCAGCACACAGGTGCATGGTGCACCCCCCGGAGCTCCTCCCTTTTCTCATCTGAGTGCGGTTGCTTGTAAAAACCTTCAGCCAGAGGAAAGGCCTCAGCCTGCAAAGAGGAAAAAGGGGTATATACATCAGCTCTCAAAGAAAACCCGTCTGTCCGGGCATGGGAACTTTGGCGAACAGCTCAGGGGCCAAGGCTCAGCCAGCTTTCCTTCCAGAAACCTACCTTCCACTGGAAGTGGATCTGATCTCAAGATCCCTTGGGAAAGTCAGCCACCAATCAATGCACCAGCCACCCCTGAGCCATGCTCCCAAGCAACTGCGGTGTGGATCTGCTACTGCTCTGGGCTGTGTTGCTGTTAAGTAACCCAGGGGCTGATCCCCACAGCCCAGGTTGTGACGTTCACCATTCACCGGCCGCCCCTTGTCCCCACCACAATAGCTACGAGCTGCCACAACAGGGCCCTGGCCTTCTTAATGACCAACAGGAAACAATGGCAGGCCCTATCAGAGTACTTCAAGCTGATAAGGCTTGAAGAGCTGGAAAGAGACCTTCTGGAAGCTGCCTTAATGAGCTGCCTTGCCCTCTAAAACACCCCCACAGCCCAGCTTGGTCCCTGAGACTCCCCAAGGCCCCCACACACACTCCACAAGACCAGGAACAGCCTGGTTCAGGACAGGGAAGGACCAGGATAGAGAGATCTATGCTGATCAGGGCAGGGAAGGATCCAGATTATATCAACACAGCTTCTGGATCCAGCTTCTAAGGCTGAACTCCAGGGAAGTTTGAAAAACACCTCAAACTAAGCCAACTTAGCGGCAGAGACCGGAGAAGCACATGCGCTTCCTGCCTGCTCCAGGTATGAGCTACTTGACCTCATGAAAACAGCCTGTGGAATCCCAGCCAGCGTTTATGAACAGGTTAAAGAGGAAATTCTGCCCATGAGTCAAGGCCCTTCCTTTTTTAAAGTGATGGAATGGAAGAAACTTTTTTAAAAATATTTTATTTATTTATTTGAGAGAGAGAATGGACGTGCCAGGGCCTCTAGCCACTGCACAAAACTCCAGATGTATGCACCCCTTGTGCATCTGGCTTATGTGGGTCCTGGAGAATCAAACCGGGATCCTTTGGCTTTGCAGGCAAATGCCTTAACTGCTAAACCATCTCTCCAGCCCCGTTTTTTTTGTTGCTTGTTTGTTTGTTTTATTTTGAGGCAGGATCTCACTCTAGCTCAGGCTGACCTGGAATTCACTATGTGTTCTCAGGGTGGCCTCGAACTCACAGCAATCCTCCTACCTCTGCCTCCCTAGTGCTGGGATTAAAGGTGTGCACCACCACACCCGGCTCCATTTTTAAAAATATTTTATTTTTTTATTTGAGAGAGATACAGAAATAAGCAAGGAGAGAGAGAGAGAATCTCAGCCCACTGAAAATGAACTCCATCCAGTTGCGTGCACCCCCTTGCGCATCTGGCTTACGTGGGTCCTGGGGAGTCTAACCTGGGTCCTTTGGCTTTGCAGGCAAGTGCCTTAACCACTAAGCCATCTCTCCAGCCCGAAATGGTTTGATTCTAATATTCTTCTCAAAGATAGATCTGAGCCTGGCGCGGTGGCGCATGCCTTTCATCCCAGCACTCGGGAGGCAGAGGTAGGAGGATCACCATGAGTTCAAGACCACCCTGAGACTACATAGTGAATTCTAGGTCAGCCTGGGCTAGAATGAGACCCTACCTCAAAAAAAAAAAGATGTTTCTTTCTTCTTCCTCCCCCTCTTCTCCTCGTCCTTCTCCTTCTCCTTCTTTCTTTCTCTCTCTCTCTTTCTCTCTATCTCCCCTACGGATGGAACCCCAGGGCTTGTGCCTGCTATGCAAGTGCTCCACCATGGAGCTAGACCTTCAGCCTCACTTCACTTCCAGTCCCTTGATTCCTCCCCTAACTTTATACAACATGTACACACACATGTACGGACACATGTACACACATGTACACACCTACACGCAAGCCTAATTCTCAGCATCAGCTGTCAAACTACTTCCTGTGAAGAGACGCTCAATAAGCTGAGTGGGAGGGGCCAAGGCAGGAAGTGACCCTCCTAGTGAATTCCCAGCATTAAGCTTCGCAGCAAAGACGCACAACATCTAGAAATAAAGCCCACCTCACTGCTTCTCACGCAGCATCGTCTGCCCTACAAACTCTGTACCAGACAGTACCAGGCAGGAATTCCCTCCCACGGAGGGAGCCTCCAGTCCAATCAGAGAGTGGGTTGGTTTTCCCAGTAACAGACATGCAGCCATTGCACCAGTTGGTAGGTTTGGCCTGGCTGGCCAGAGATAGGCTTGCAGAGACCACTGCTAGTGAGTGGCATTGATGACTTTTCTCCCCCAACAGGCTGCCTAGCTCTGTCCAGCACCCTGACAGCTAGTCAACAGGGAGGAGGCTTTCAGCTCAGCTCCAGCTTGATTTCTCAGTGACCTTGCAGCCCCAAGCATGTGTAGTCTTAGGCAATAGGATCTTACCATCTAGTTCTGGTGGGCAACCAAGAGCCTTGGCAATATCGTCTGTAATGTTTTTTTTTTGGGGGGGGGTATCAGGGGTCTCCCTTGCCAACAATTCACTGGAAGGTATCCCATCCATGCCTGAAACTGAAATTTTTCTAGTAACAATCTGTGGCTTCTGGATGTAGCATTACTCACCTCCGTGGAACAGTTCTGCCCAAACCAGTATTTTTATTTTAATGCATAGCTGATATGGGTGAAAGTAAAATAAAAAATAAAAAAAATCTCCAAACTTCAGTAAAAAAAAGGACCCCTGCCAGGGCCCTCCTTCGCTCTGGAGGGAGAAATATTTGGATTGGCCATTTAAGGTCATCCTTGACTGTATAGCAAACGCAAGGCTAGCCTGTGCTATATGAGACCGTCAAAGGAGGAGGAGGACCTTAAGAAGTGTTTGGTGAAGGCCTTCAGGGCTCAGCCAGGCTGGAGGCTGGACACTGCAGGAACAGAGATGAGGCCAGACAGAGAACCAGTATTGAGACTCCTGTGTAAACCTGAAGCCCTTGACAGGAAAGAAACATCTTCCAAAAGGCCATCATAGCACAGATAAGAAACCTTCACCATCCATCTCCCTCTGTTTGGAAATGAGGAACTTAAATTTCTCTATAGATGGCAACCCTAGGCTTCGACCCATGCATGTTTGAGAATCAAAACTGTATTAGCAGCAGGGCGTGGTGGTGCACGCCTTTCATCCCAGCACTCAGGAGGCAGAGGTAGGAGGATCACCATGAGTTCGAGGCCACCCTGAGACTACATAGTGAATTCCAGGCCAGCCTGGGCCAAAGTGAGAGCCTACCTCAACCCCCCCCCCAAAAAAAAAAGAAACAAAAAAAAACCCAACTGTATTAGCACACAGTTTCAGAAGCTCAAAGTTGGAAAAATGATACAAATGTTAGTCTTGGTATTGGGTTCCTGACAGAAACAAGTACGCATCTCACTTAAAACAAAACAAAAAACTTCCCAGCAGGCTTAAAATTACAGTAGACTAAAGCAAGCTTGGTAATGCACACCGATCATCCCAGCACTTTGAAAACACAGGCAGGAGGGCTGGAGAGGCGGCTTAGTGGATAAGGCGCTTGCCTGCAAAGCCTTAGGACCTGTGTTCTACTCTCCAGGTCCCACGTAAGCCAGACGCACAAAGGTGAGGCAGGCACAAGGTCACACATGTCCACTAGGTGGTGCAAGTGTCTGGAGTTCAATTGCAGTGGCTGAGCTCTGGTTTGCCAATACTCTCTCTCTCTTTATCTCTCAAAAAAAATTACTATAGACTAAAAAGCAAAAATTAAAACCATAAAAGACATCACTAAAAAGAACACAAGCCGGGCGTGGTGGCGCATGCCTTTAATCCCAGCACTCGGGAGGCAGAGGTAGGAGGATTGCTGAGAGTTCGAGGCCACCCTGAGACTACATAGTTAATTCCAGGTCAGCCTGGGCCAGAGTGAGACCCTACCTCAAAAAAACCAAAAAAAATAAAAATAAAAATAAAAAAAAAGAACACAAACAAAAAAAAGAATTTTTAGAAAGGAAAATACATAGTAAATTAATTGAAAAATTCAAATCTGCTGAGCATGTTGGTACATGCCTATAATCTCAGCCCACAGGAGGCTGAGGCAGGAGGACTGCAAGTTCAAAGCCAGCTGTGCAATCATTATGATAAGATCCTGTCTCAAAAAAGAAATAAAGAAGAAAAGGAAAAGAAAAGAAAGAAAAATGTGTTGAAAAATGAATCCAGGTCTGGATTGATGGTTTAGTGGCTAAGGAGCTTTCCAGAAAAGCCAAAGGACCCAGGTTTGATTCCCCAGTACCCATGTAAAGCCAGATGCACAAAGTGACACATGCATCTAGAGTTTGTTTGCAATGGCTAGAGTGCCCATGGTCTCTCTCTCTCCAACTGCCTCTTTCTCTGTATCTCATAAATAAATAAAATATCTTTTTTAAAATGAGGGCTGGAGAGATTGCTTAGTGGTTAAGGCACTTGCCTGTAAAGCCTAAGGACCCAGGTTCAATTCCCTAGTACCTATGTAAAGCCAGATGCACAAAGTGGTGCATGCATCTGGAGTTTGTTTACAACTGCTGGAGGCCCTGGCATACTCATTCTGTGTGTGTGTGTGTGTGGGTGTGTGTGTGTGTGTTCCATCTCTCTCTGCTTATAAAATAAATAAATAAAATAAAATAAAATAAAATAAAATAAAATAAAATAAAATAAAATAAAATAAAATAAAAGAGCCAGGTGTGGTGGTGCACGCCTTTAATCCCAACACTTGGGAGGCAAAGGTAGGAGGATCGCCATGAGTTCGAGGCCACCCTGAGATTACATAGTGAATTCCGGGTCAGCCTGAGCTAGAGTGAGACCCTACCTCGAAAAACCAAAAATAAAATAAAATAAAAGTTTTTGTTTTTTTTTTTTTAAAGAGCACATGGGCAGGACACCCAACCACTGCAGACAAGTGTGGAGTACAGCACAGACACATACATGTGCATATCACACACACACACGTTATGCACACATACACCACAATCAACATCCACACAGAAATATGAGACAAGAAGGCCTGATGGGGGATTCTACACACAGAACATGGCCTTAGCGTTTTAGCACAGATAACTATTTGGGAAAGCAGGAAACTGCAGCAGGAAGTGGAAGCGTGATATGGGGAGAGGAAAGGTGCAATAAAAGATGTTTATTACACGAACCACCCAGACAGAGGGAGAGGCAGAGGGCAAGGGAAGGGGAAAGTTAGGGGGAAGGGAGGGAAAGAGGAAGCAGTTGAAGCTTAAATTGAGGAAAGTCTGGGAGAAGTTAAAACACAGGTCTCACAGCCGGGTGTGGTGGTGCACGCCTTTCATCCCAGCACTGGGAGGCAGAGGTAGGAGGATCCCCATGAGTTCGAAGCCACCCTGAGACTGCATAGTAAATTCCAGGTCAGCCTGGGCTAGAGCAAGACCCTACCTTGAAAAATAAATAAATAAAAATAATCTAGATCATGTGTACCCTACCTGGATAAATCCCCAAAACAATAATGGGCAAAAAATTCAAGCAGAGCCAGGCATGTTGGCACACCCATAACCTCAGTAATTGGGAAGTACACACAGAAGGATCAAGCCTTATCTATATAGCAAGCTCAAGGCCAGCCTGGGCTACATAAGCCTGTCTCAAAAATAAAAGGACAAGGGGGATGGAAAGATGGCTCAGCAGTAAAGAGGCTTGCCTGTGAAGCCTAAGGACCCAGGTTCAATTCCCCAGTACCCACATAAGCCAGATGTACGTGGTCTGGAGTTCGTTTGTAGTGGCTAGAGGTCCTGGAGCACCCATTCTCTCCCTCTCTCTCTCTCATCAATAAATAAAAACAGGGCTGGAGAGATTGCTTAGCAGTTAAGGTGCTTGCCTGCAAAGCCGAAGGACCCGGGTTTGATTCCCCAGGACCCACGTAAGCCAGATGCACAAGGTAGCACATGCATCTGGGGTTCGTTTGGAGTTGCTGGAGGCCCTGGCGCATCCATTCTCCCTCTCTCCCTCTCTCTCTAACTGTAATAAATAAATATAAAAATAAAACCTTAAGTGCTAAGTCATCTCTCCAGCCCTTGGCTTCACTTTTTAAAGAGCAGGGGGACCAGCATCCGGGGCATTGATCCTCCTCCGCAGGCTGCTTCGTGCAGACCATTTCTAGACAGGAAAGACATTGCTGGGTCAAAGGCTGTGAAGTTGTCAAGACTTTTATACATCTGACCAATTTGCCCTATACTTACTTTTTTTTTTTTTTTTTTTTTTTTTTGGTTTTTCAAGGTAGGTTCTTGCTCTGGTCCAGGCTGACCTGAAATTAACTATGTACTCCCAGGGTGGCCTTGAACTCATGGCGATCCTCCTACCTCTGCCTCCCAAGTGCTGGGATTAAAGGTGTGCACCACCACGCCCGGCTTATACTTACTTTTTAATTGTTTGTTGATATAACTGACTAAAAACGGTCACAATTTTAATATTCAGTGCTTTGTTTATTAAGGGAATGTTTTCTAATATCCATCTGCATTTCGTCTTTTGTAAATTTCTTATTCATTTCTTTTATTTGCTTATTTATTATTATTTATTTGTTATTTGCTTATGGTGGTGCTGGGGGTTGATGCAAGGGGTCTCAGGTAAGGCAAGCGTGCTGCCACTGAACCATGTCCCCAGTATGCTTTTTCCTTTTCTTATTTTGAGACAGGGTCTCATTAAATTGCCCATACTGGCCACTCACTCTGTAACAAATATCCACAATCTAGGTGACTTAAAGCAACCCAAAATTATTCTCTTACAGTTATGAAGAACAAAAGTCTGGCTGACCTTAAACTTGCAATCCTCCTCTCTCGGACTCTGAAGTAGCTGGAAACACGAGCTGGGACTACTGGCATTTTAATGCATTTTTAAAAAGATTTTTTTATTTATATTTATTTATTTATTTGAGACACAGAGAGGGAGAGAGAAGGAGAATGGGCACGCCAGGACCTCTAGCCACTGCAAATGAACTCCAGCAGATGCATGTGCCACCTTGTGCATCTGGTTTACGTGGGACCTGGAGAGTCGAACCTGTGTCCTTAGGCTTCGCAGGCATACTCCTTAATGGCTAAGCCATCTCTCCAGCCCACATTTTAATGCATTTTTAAATGCATTTTAAATGCTGCTCTTGTCTTTTCCTGTAGATTTGCAAAAGATCTTGAAAGATTAAGAGTTCTATTCATTTTTCTTCCATTAGTATGTGCATTTTTGTCAGTCCTTCACCTGTACTGTTTATTTGCGATGAGGTTTGTTTGCTCATTTCCTGTCCTGGACACGTATTTGCTGTTCCTGTTTTAGAGATGTGAATTGCAGGAGCATGACAGGACAAAGCAGAGAGGACACAGTGGGCACAGGGAAGGCAGTGGTTCTTTCCTCCAGGCTGGATGGCTAACTGGCCTGCTTTGCTCTGGACTGGGACAGTCCTCATCAACCAGGACAGCTGGTCACCCTACTAGCCCCCTAGCTCCCTTTTCAGAGAAACAGAACAGTTTCTTGGGCAGCCTTTAAAAGTCATTCTGGGGCTGGCTTAGCGGTTAAGGCGCCTGCCTGCCAAGCCTAAGAACGCCCATTTGATTCTCCAGGTCCCAAGTTTAGCCAGACGCAAGTGACACAAGGGTGCAATGCCACACTTGCCCACAAGGGGGCGCACGTGTCTGGAGTTCGTTCACAGCAGCTGAGAGGCCACTGGCACGCCCATTCTCTGTCTCTATCTCTCTCTCTCTCAAAAACAAACATTCTGAACTTCTTACGTATTTGTCTCCAGAGTTGGAGAGATTGCTCAGTGGTTAAAGGCACTTGCTTGCAAAGCCTGCTGGCCCAGGTTTGATTCCCCAGTACTCACATGAACCCATGTAAAGCCAGATTCACAAAGTGGTGCATGCATCTGGAGTCTGTTGGCAGGGCCAGGAGGCCATGACATGCCCATACTCACTCTCTGTCTGCCTCTTTCCCTCTGTCTCACTATCATTCCTGTCTTTCACAAATGAAAAAAAAAAAAAAATATACAGGCTAGAGAGATGGCTTAGCAGTTAAGCCTCTTTCCAGCAAAGCCTAAGGACCCATGTTTGACTCTCCAGATTCTACGTAAGCCAGAGAGCACAAGGTCACACATGTGCACAAGAGGGTGCATCCATCTGGAGTTTGATTACAATGGCTGGAGGCCTTGGCATGCCAATTCTCTCTCTTGCTTGCTCTCATAAAAAAAAAAAAAAAGAAGAAAGTAGAAAAATATATAAAGTAATAATATATATTATATATTATTATTATATATAAATATATATTAAAAATATTAAATATTTGTCTCCAAACCTATTGTGGGCAATATGAATTGTGGTGCAGGAACTTTCATTGGCAAGTTATAGCAATCACTTCATTTCCTGTATATGAAATTTGAACCCACCTTCTTCGTCAGCAGAGTTAGAAGGTTGCTCAGCAAACAAGGTCAAGAAATCTTCTCTCCATCCCACTCCATCCTGTTCCCCAAGCCCGAGTGCAGTCCAGCAACTTGGCAGTCCTTCTTGTCTTTACTGTGGCCCCTGGGCCCACTCTAGCCCCCCCCCCCATGTACACGCATGGCCAGTTGCCCCACAGGATCCTCTGGGGGGGGCTGCTCCTTGCACAACAGCGTTACTCTCCCAACACCTCGGGTGCCCAGCTCACAGTTCTACCATCCAAACTGCCCTGCCGCTTCTTCCCTCGCCTCCTCTCTCCCATTCATCCTGTCACATTCCTCCCTAGAAAGACATTTCCATATGGTGAACAAACACCGGGTAAGCAACAGGCATTCTGCCATGGTAACCGTCTTGGTAGCTTGACTATGAAATGCACCCCATAGCCTTTTTGCTTGTTTGTTTTTTTTTTTCAAGGTATGGTCTCACTCTAGCATAGGCTGACCTGGAATTTACTCTGTAGTCTCAGGGTGGCCTTGAACTCATGGCAATTCTCCTACCTCTGCTTCCCAAGTGCTGGGATTAAAGGCGTGCGCCACCACGCCCGGCAATGCCTTTTTTTGGGGCGGGGGAGAGACACAGAGAGAGACAGAGAGGGAGAGGAAGACAGATAGAGATGGGCGTGCCAGCAGTCTCTCAGCTGCTGTGAATGAAATCCAGATGCGTGCACCCCCTTGTAGTCAAGTGCGGCATTGCGCCCTTGCATCACTTTTTGGGTCTGGCTAAACGTGGGACCTGGAGATGGGAACCCATGTTCTTAGGCTTGGCAGGCAGGTGCCTTAACTGCCAAGCCATCTCTCCAGCTCCCCCAATAGCCTTTTGTGTTGTAATTAAGCCTCATGTTCAATGCCCAGCTGGAGCCTTGTTGCAGGAGTGGGTCACTTAGAGCAGGCCTCTGGATGTTACAGGTCAGCTCCCCCTTGCCGAGCTAGCTTACCGGCCTGCTGCTTCCTGCCATGCTCTCCTTCCCCTCCACCCTGTAAGTCCAAACAAACCCTTTCCTGCCACAGGCTGCTTCTGGTTAGGGGATTGTTCCAGCAATAAGAGGGTAAGATCAACACCCTCCTTGATGACTTTCCTAGAGATACTGTAGTTCATACTCACAAATCAGTGGCTTAAAGCCGCCCCAAATGCGAAGAGGGAAAGTCTGGGGCTGGAGACATGGCTTAGCAGTTAAGGTGCTTGCCTGTAAAGCCTAAGGACCCAGGTTCAATTCCCCAAGACCCATGTAAGCCAGGTGCACAAGGTGGTGCATGTGTCTGGAGTTCATTTGCAGTGGGATGCCCATTATCTCTCTCTATCTATCTATCTATTGATCTATCTATCTCTATCTCTCAAATAAATAAAAAATATTTTAAAATATTATTTATTTATTTATTTGAGTGAGTGAGGCAGATGGAGAGAGAGAATGAGCATACCAGGGCCTCTAGCCACTGCGAAGGAACTCCAGACGCGTGTGCCCCCTTGTGCATCTGGCTTACGTGGGATCTGGGGAAGCAAACCTGGATCCTTTGGCTTCTCAAGCAAGTGCCTTAACCACGAAGGCATTTCTCCAGCCCCAGACTGGAGTGTCAGCAGGGCCATGCTTAGGTGCCAGGAGAGGCCTTCCTTGCTTCTACCAACCAATGCTAGGTCCAAACACTCTTTGGCTTATGGCTGCATCACTCTGGTCGGTCCCTCCACATGTGGCTTTTTCCTGTCATCCCTGTGTTTCCTTAATGACACTTGTCATTGAATCTGAGTAATCTAGGGTGTCCTAGAAATCTAAGTGTCCG
Source organism: Orientallactaga sibirica (assembly GCA_036365145.1). Classification (NCBI taxonomy): domain Eukaryota; kingdom Metazoa; phylum Chordata; class Mammalia; order Rodentia; family Dipodidae; genus Orientallactaga; species Orientallactaga sibirica. The sequence goes on along the minus strand of JAEOAD010002324.1, from coordinate 1,855,560 downwards.
TGATGATCTCACCTTGAAGTCCTTATTACAAAGAGCCTTTTGTAAACAAGGTCATAGTCAGGCTAAGGGTAAACACATGGACATGGTTTGGAGGTAGCCATGCTATTACGGGAAGCACTATATACAAAACAGGCACCAGAGGCAGAGTGGAGGGAGAACCGGAAGATTTATTTGTGCCGACAGGGACTCAAGGGAATCATTTCTAAAGACTGAGCCCTGCGCCAAGGTCACTCAGAGCATTTATAGACAGTTCAGCGTCATTTCTGACCTTTTCCATCATTGGTGGATTTGTATTTGTAGTCTGAGTGACTCGGGGCTTTAGTGATAAGCAGGCTCACAGAAGGGGAAAGGCAGTTGGCAGAAGTGTCTTTTGCAGGCCTCTGTGCTACGAGGTCTTGTAAATGGGTCTACATTTGAGAAAGACGGCTCGGGGGTTTTATGACTCATTTGGATCAAACTTCCTGATTTTAGCTTTCCCGTCGCATGCCCCCTTCCTTTGATGCCCTCTTTATCCCTTAAGGGGTATCATTAGTCTCTATGTCATTGACGTTAAGCCCTTGGTAGTTCTGAAGAAACATCTAGAACCTTATAGCTTCTAAGCATGAGTAAATGAACTGAATTATGAGGTTTAGAACGCAGGGCCCAAAATAAAGAGCTATTCATTCTATGGTAATTGATGCCAGGAATGGCAGCATCTGCAGAAAGATTGAGTGTCCCACTGAGGAGAAGAGGGTGCTGGGATTCTAAGCCTCTGCAGGTGTGCCTGAATGCCAATCCTGGCTCCCTGGGATAAGGGGTATGGTCGGATTCACACTGGGTGGGCTCTTGGCAGCAGTTTGAGCCCCTACTGGTGGATGGTTGGTGACCAGTCTGGGCTGATTTCTCTCAGCCCAAACTTCAGGAACACAGCCGGTTGCCTGCCCTGCCAGGCGTTCTCCGCCATGATGAGTCCTCCCCTTGAAACTGTAAGCCTAAAACAAACCTTTTGTCCCCCATGGGCTGCTTGTGGTCTGTCGGGCCTTGCTAAACATGGGCTGGGACTGTGAGGAAGCTGGCCTGAACTGTGGGACACGGCCGGAGACCTTGGGCTGGGGGGTTGCAGCTGGCCTTATCGGGAACCCACTCTGGCGATGGTGACTGGCCCTCCCTGCCCTTGGGCAAGGTTGCAGTGTGCCCTGTCATCACCCAGAGTGGGCAGAACTGGCGAGGCCCTCCCCCTTTGATCCCAAAGCACCTGACCATTCCATAAGTCAGGTTTTGCCCCCCACAGTTCCTGACCTTGTGGCTAGCTGCCCAAGAGACCCTTATGTGGCTGAAGTCACGTAGCTTTTCCCGCCACTATCTCCCTTACACTTCTGCCTTTTAGCCAATTAGATTGCAACCCATACACTATGTATCCAACCGCCATAAAATCTGTATGTGCTATCTCGACCTTTCTCAAGTGTTTATAAACTCACTTCCCTGTTGAATAAACAAGAGTGTGCTATCCATCAGACTGCCTCCCGGATGTTCATTGCCCGCCAGTCATCGCACTCACCGGCTTCTCCAGGAAGGACTCTGCTTCCCCCCAAACTCCTCCTGCACCCAGGACATCGGTGCCCAATTACCCCTGGGGACGGTGAGGAGATACAAAGCTCCCTTCCATTAATGAGGTGGGCTTGCCTAACTGTGCACCCGGGGGGCATCTCACTGTTTCTTTTTGTTGTTGTTGTTGTTGTTTTGAGGTAGGGTCTCACTCTAGCCCAGGCTGACCTGGAATTCACTATGTAGTCTCAGGGTGGCCTTGAACTCATGGCGATCCTCCTGCCTCTGCCTCCTGAGTGCTGGGATTAAAGGTGTGTGCCACCACGCCCGGCTCATCTCACTGTTTCTTGAAGGCCTGGACAATCTGTTCACTCTCCTCACCAGGTTCATGGGGTAGAATGTGGTCTGATGAATCTGGCTAAACCCACAGTTTGACTTCCAAAGAACGGCCAAGAGACACACCTTCCACGGATCCTCAGGCTGCGCTCAATCACAGTCGAGTGCCACAGAGGTGGTGGCTCAAAGAGCCATCCTGGTCTGTAGGCACAGTAGGGTTTTCCAATCAAGGAATCAAAATGCCACAGGAAGTCGGGCGTAGTGGCACAAACCTTTAGTCCCAGCACTCAGGAAGCAGAGGTAGGAGGATCACCATGAGTTTGAGGCCACCCTGAGCTACATAGTGAATTCTGGGTTAGCCTGGGCTAGAGGAGACCCTACTTCAAAATAAAAACAACAAAATGCTACAGGTGCCAAGCATGGTGGCACACGCCTTTAATCCCATCACTCAGAAGGCAGAGGTAGGAGGATCACAGAGAGTTCAAGGTCACCCTGAGACTACATAGTGAATTCCAGGTCACCCTGAGCTAGAGTGAGACCCTACCTCAAAAACAAAAACAAGGGCTGGAGAGATGGCTTAGGGGTTAAGGCGCCTGCCTCCTAAGCCTAAGAACTCTGGTTCCAATCTCCAGGTCCCACGTTTAGCCAGATGCAGTGATGCAAGGGTGCAATGCCGCACTTGACCACAAGGGGGCGCACACATCTGGATTTTGTTCACAGTAGCTGAGAGGCTGCTGGTGCGCCCGTCTCTATCTGTCTTCCTCTCCCTCTCTCTCTGTCTCTGTGTCTCTCTCCAAAAATAAATAAAATTTTTAAAAATGCTACAGGGAAAGGTTGTGGACAAAACAGGCACCAGAGGCAGAGTGGAGAATCAAAAGAGTTACTGGTGCTGGCATGGACCCAGGGAGCAAGCTCTGAAGCCTGAGCCTTGAGCCAAGGTCACTCTGGGCATTTACAGACAGTTCAGCATGATTTCTGAACTTTTCTATCACTGTCTTGTCTATGCGACTCAGGGCCACGAGCGGGAATTCTATAGTGATAAGCAGGCTTTCAGCAGTGGAAAGGCAGTTCGGATACGGGTCTCTTCCAGCAGCTGGGCTGTGAGATAAGGTCTTGTAAATGACTCTATGATTGGGAAAGAGGCCCTGGAGGTTCCAGCACTCATTTAGATCAAACTTCCTGATTTTAGCTTTTCTGTCACAATGCAACCCACTGACCCTTCTCTTTTTTTTTTCTTTTGTTACAGTGTTTTGATTTGATTTGGCATAGTTTATTCTGTTTTGTTTGGACTGAGATCAGGTCTTAATATGTACCCAGACTTCTCAGAATCTTTGTCCTCAGGCTTCAGCCTCTGGAGAGCTGGGAGTAATGGCAGGTGCCACCATGTCCAGCTCTGTAGTGGGTGGATTAGGGGCAGGGGTCACGATGCCCAGCTCTGTAGTGGGTGGATTAGGGGCAGGGATCACCATAACCAGCTCTGTAGTTGGTGGATATGGGCAGGTGCCATCATGCCCAGCTCTGTAGTGGGTGGATAATGGGCAGGGGTCACCATGCCCAGCTCTGTAGTTTGTGGATTATGGGCACATGCTACCACGTCTAGCTCTGTACTTGGATTAGGGGCCGGTGCCACCACATCCTGCCTTGTAGTGGGTGCATTATGGGCACGTGCCCCGATGTCTGGGGCTGCAGTTGGTGACTTTGTACTTTTTGTTTTGGTTTGTCTGGTTTGGGTTGGTTTTGCGGTGTTGCGTATGAAACTTGTGATCTCACACGTATGAGGCAAACACTCTACCACAGAGCCACCTCCCCGTTCCCCACACTGCCTTCTAACAAGCATGCAAGGCGAATATGAGGCAGCTCTGTTACATGTCAGTGTGTCCTCCAGAATTCATGGGCTGGAGACCTAACCCATTTCAAACATTGAGAAGCAGACCCGTTAAGACATGGTAGGACACAAGGATTCACTTCTAATGAATGGATTAACGGATGTCACTATTATGGGGAAGGGGTTTGTTGTCACAGGGGTCCTGATGAAAGGACGAGTTTGCTCTGCCCCAACATTGTCTTCCTTTTCTGCCTTCTGTCATGGCATGATGAAGCAAAAGACTGTCATCCCCAGATACTAGACCTTGTAACTTGGACTTCATAATCACTGAAACTACAAGAAATAAAGTCCTCTTTATGATCTGCATAGTTTGGGTGTTCTGCCAAAGTTACACAGAATGAAGATGAACACCCGCCCCCGCCCCCAACTTTATAGGTTCAGAGGATGCCGAGACACAGCCAGATAACACGCTTGACTAGAGCCACGCTGCTTTGGATCCTGAACCCACTTCCCTCTGACTACAGCCTCTCTTTGTTTTTATGCCCTTTTTTTTGCCCCTTGCCATCCTGGCTTTGAGCCACCTCTGGATATTCTAGTGGGTTCTCCCCTCTGTATGCATTTTTCTCAGTCTTCTAGTCCTCTGATGGGAGCTCTTCTAGAAAAAAAAAAAAAAAAAAGAACGTGGCTTCATGTGCTTAGCATGCTCCATGCTACGTTCTTACTACGCCAGGGCTCGATAACCAGCACATGCTATTGCAGTATAGCTATCGGGCTAAAACAACAAAGGAAGAATCTCTCAACAGCCAAAGAAGCTGTCAGCTGCCCCCCCAATACATCAGCACGGAAATAGGAAGCCTTGGTCACTGTGGTTAGCAAATTGCAGGGTCACAAAGACAGCACTTCTTGGGAACAGAGAAGTCAGACTGGGGTCACATTCTGTGACTGTAGCTGGTGTGACACTTTAGCACTGTTGTTTTCTAAACGCCACTCCAATTTCTATTTTAGGGGCTGGGGAAATGGCGTTAGCGGTTAAGGCGTTTGCCTGAGAAGCCTAAGGGCCCCGGTTCAATTTCCCAGGACCCACGTAAGCCAGGTGCACAAGGGCACATGCATCTGGAGTTCATTTGCAAAGGCTAGAGGCCCTGGCATGCCCATTCTCTCTCTGTCTCTCTCTCTCTCTCTGCTTGCAAATAAATAAATAAAATTTTAAAAATGTTTTAAATAAATAAATAAGGAAAATCATCCAGGAAGCTGTTTCTGAGAATGTTTTCATGGAGTTGTTCGTTTCCCTGGGATTATATAGAGTTTTCATAGATACAATTTGAGATGAAAAAGCCAGTCAATGAAGGCCGCAGCCCTGAGCTCTGAGAGTGTGTGAGCTACGCCTGTGTGCAGCCCGGCACGAGTGTGGCCTGATGCTCCGTGTGCCCAAAGCACATCAAGTATTACCACCCCCTGGATCCTTTCTTCCCTCCTCTGACTTGATATCACTATTTGCCAAGACCTCACAAGATATCTTTGGTCAACATTTTGTGGTTGTTTTTTTTTAATATATATATAAATTTTATTTATTTATTTATTTACTTGCAAACAGAGAGAGCTAGAGAGAAGAGAGACAGACAGAGAGAGAATGGGCACGCCAGGGCCTCTAGCCATTGCAAATGAACTCCAGGCACATGTGCCCTTTGTGCATCTGGCTTACGTGCGTCCTGGGGAATTGAACCTAGGGCCTTTGGCTCCATAGGCAAATGCCATAACCACTAAGCCATCTCTCCAGCCCAACATTCTGTGTGTGTGTGTTTATAAGCATGCCATGTGCTAATAGCTAATCGGACTACAATTCCTTAAAAACATGAAGGGAAGTTGTGAAAGCACACTGCCTTCCCAAACTATGCCGCACTTGGAGCTCCAGGGACAGAACTGCAAACTGGCTCCAGGCCGGAAGTTGGAATGTCCGCACTTTTCCACCACCTTTTTTTGGTTTCCTCACCGGGCGCTCCTGAGGGTGGAGGGGACCTGGGTAACCCACATCCTGCCCAGGGGGCATGACCTGGAATTAAGGGTGGAGGACCTGGGTAACCCCATCCTGCAGGGGAGGGGCATGCCTCTATACTGGGCGCTCCTGAGGGTGGAGGGGACCTGGGTAACCCCACATCCTGCACATGGGAGGGGGCATGCCCTCTATACTGGGCGCTCCTGAGGGTGGAGGGGACCTGGGTAACCCCACATCCTGCATGCGGGAGGGGCATGCCCTCTATACTGGGCGCTCCTGAGGGTGGAGGGGACCTGAGTAACCCCACATCCTGCATGCGGGAGGGGGCACCTCCTCCTCACTGGGTGCTCCTGGGACAGAGGGGACCTGCAACCCTGGGGAGGGGGCATGCCAGGCACTGGGCGCGCTCCTGAGTGGGAGGGGACCTGGGTAACCCCACATCCTGCACATGGGAGTCCACCACCTTGCCCTGAGTCTGGAGGGGACCTGGGTCTCCATCCAGATGGGGGGGGCATGCCCTCCTCACTGGGCGCTCCTGAGGTGGAGGGGACCTGGGTAACCCCACATGCTGCACATGGGAGGGCATGCCCTCTACACTGCATGCAGGACCTGGGGCCCACATCCTGCCCATGGGAGGGCATGCTCCTGAGGGTGGAGGGGACCTGGGTAACCCCACATGCTGCACATGGGAGGGGGCATGCCCTCTACACTGGGCGCTCCTGAGGTGGAGGGGACCTGGGTAACCCCACATGCTGCACATGGGAGGGGGCATGCCCTCTACACTGGGCGCTCCTGAGTGTGGAGGGGGACCTGGACCTCCTGCCCATGGGAGGGGGCATGCCCCTACACTGGGCCTGCACATGGGAGGGGCATGCCCTCCTGCACATGGGAGGGGCATGCCCTGAGGGGCGCTGGAGGGGGACCTGGGTAACCCCACATCCTGCACATGGGAGGGGCACGTCCTCCTCACTGGGCGCTCCTGAGTGTGGAGGGGACCTGGGTAACCCCACATCCTGCCCATGGGAGGGGGCATGCCCTCTACACTGGTCCTCCTCACCCCACATGCTGCACATGAGGGGGCATGGAGGGGCTCCTGGGGTGGAGGACCTGGGTAACATTCTGCACATGGGAGGGGCATGCCCTCTACACTGGGTGCTCCTGAGTGCGGAGGGGGACCTGGCCCCCTGCTGCACATGGGAGGGGGCATGGACTGGGGGGGACCTGGGTAACCCCACATCCTGCATGCGGGAGGGGGCACCTCCTCTACTCTGGGTGCTCCTGAGGGTGGAGGGGACCTAGGTAACCCACATCCTGCATGTGGAGCTTCACACCTAGAAACCACTATGTTGCACTGTATTTTTTTTAAGGTCACAAAATGTGGTAGGGTCTCACTCTAGTCCAGGATGACCTGAAATTCGCTATGTAGTCTCAGGGTGGCCTCGAGCTCACGGTGATCCTCCTACCTCTGCCTCCTGAGTGCTGGGATTAAAGGTGTGCGCCACCACACCCGGCTGTCATACCTAGTCTTTCTTTTTCATCCCTCCTCCTCTCATTTTAGTTTTCAATCAACTCAAAGGAGGTTTATGAAGAACTGTGCGAACGGTGCTAGAGAGTCAAAGGAGAGAAGGGCAGGGTCATCTCAGGCACTTACCTAGCATATAGGAAGACCTGGGTTTCATCCTTAGACTCCCAAAAGGTAGGCAATGAAGATTCTCCTTCATCCAGGACATTGCGGGAAGAGCCCTGTGGGAAGGGGGAGTGGAATGGGAAGAAACTTTTAAAGTCATTTTTGTTTGTTTTTTTTTTTATTTGAGAGAGACACAGAGACAAGAGAGAGACAGAGACGAAGAGGCAGAAAGAGAGAACAGTCGCACCAGCAGCCTCTCAGCTGCTGTGAACGAGCTCCAGACACAAGCACCCCTTTGTGGGCAAGTGTGGCATTGTGCCCTTGTGTCACTTTTGTGTCTGGCTAAACATGGGACCTGGAGATTCGAATGGTTTATTCTTAAACTTCACAGGAAGGCGTCTTAACCACTAAGCTATCTCTCCAGCCCGCTGTTGTTTTTCGAGGTAGGGTTTCACTGTAGCTCAGGCTGACCTGGAATTCACTCTGTATTCTCAGGCTGGCCTTGAACTCACGGTGATCCTCGTACCCCTGCCTCCCTAGTGCTGGGATTAAAGGTGTGTGCCACCACGCCCGGCTAAAGGAATCATTTATTAAATTTTATGTGTTGATTATAAAATAAAACAAAGTATGGACAAATACAGTAAGAAAATAAGGAAGCCAAGATGGCAGACTAGAAGCAAACAGTGCCTTCTCAATGGTTCCAAATCTTAAATATTCCACTAGAGAACTTTTAGATGTGATAAATATTTTTCAGCAAAGTAGCAGGATACAAAATCAACATATAAAACATCACAAACCCGGGCATGGTGTGCGTTTAACCCTGGTACTTGAGAGGCTGAGGTAGGAGGAGCGCTGTGAGTTCAAGGCCAGCCTGGGACTTCAGAGTGATTTACAGATGAGCCTGGGCTAGAAAATACATCAATAAAAATCAAAGAAAATATTTTATTTTTGAAAAATAAATAAATAAATAAAAATTTAAAAATCAGTAGCTCTTATTACACATCAATTACAAACCCACCGAGAAATCGGGAAAACATGCAATTCAAAATGCCCTCGAAAGAACACAGTAATATCTAGGAGGAACCAAGGAAGTGAAAGGCCTCCGTTAGAATGAAAACTAAGAGCCTGAAGAAAGAAATGGAATATGACACCAGAAAATGGAAAAACCTCCCAAGGCCAGAAGAAGGAATAAATGTTGTGCAAAATAGCCTTGTTACCAAACAATCAACAGAACCAATGCCATTCACACCAACATGTCAATGAATTTCATGGGACTATTTTAAAATCCTAACATTCATGCAGAGTCACACACAAAAAACCCAGCAGCCAAGGCAATCCTGAGCACACAGAGCAACATGCTGGAGGTATCATAATACCTCATTCCACTACTCATTGGCTGGGTAGGATTTTGACAGGTAAAAAGGAGGCAAAGGCCGGGCGTGGTGGCGCACGCCTTTAATCCCAGCACTCAGGAGGCAGAGGTAGTAGGATCACCGTGAGTTCAAGGCCACCCTGAGACTACAGAGTGAATTCCAGGTCAGCCTGAGCCAAAAAACCAAAAAATAAAAATAAAAAAGTAAGGCAAAGAGCTCTTCGGGTATACAGAAAGAACTAAAAGTACGGAAGGAGGAAAGCTCTGGCCAGGTCAAACACGTGAATAATTAATAATAATAATAATAATAATAATAATAATAAGTGAAGACTTATGGGAAACGAGGGAGTGATAAGAGGCAGTCCCTCAAGGACCTCGAGCTGGGTCAAGTGGGGTTTTTGTCTGTTCCATAGACAGTGAACTGGGCTTAGATGACTCTGAGATCCCATGCAGAAAGACAGACACATCCAGAACAGGGACAACAAGGAGCAAAGAAGAAAAGAACAGACGTAGCCAACCACATATTAGCAGTATGGAGGCGGGATTATGGCTTGAAAGTGTCCAAGGTCTCGTCCCAATGCCAGAGAACATTTTCTCTTGTGTAATAAGTGAGACTGGCAGCCAGAACCAAGGTACCATCATGAGGATCATTGGAAGGCTCTCCTGGGTTTCTGGACGGGCCCCATGTAACCACCTCTTGTCAGGAGGAGCAGGGTGCTCAAAGTTGGCAAGGAAATGTGGAGACAGCAGAGGTGGCTTAATGCAGGGCCCAAAGCCAGCACAGCGGGCACCTCTAGCAGCCAGCACAGCGGGCACCTCTAGCAGTCAGAAAAGCCAATGCCCAGCTGCTTCTCAGGCAGACACAGCTCTGCCAACACCATTGCAAACTTCTGACATCCCCAAAGGTAAGAAAATAAATGTGGTTGTTGAAGCCACTAAGTTTGTGGCAACCTGTGACAACAGCAGTAGGAAGCAAATCCAGGCAGAGTCCCCATGCCGGTCAGCCCTCCTCTCATGGAGGGTATCCTATGACAACCTTGCTACGTAAGGATTTAGAACATTGTCGGGCTTAAAGACGAGGGATCCCAGAGAGCCAGAATACAAAGGCCTGGGTCTGAAAGGTGCGCTGATGCGAATAGAATAAGCTCATGTGGGGAGGGTGTGTGAATGTTGCGGCCCTTGGGACCTTGTTTCCTGAACATAGGGAATGGATGATTTGACCTCTGCTTCTCTGAGAAGGTAAGTGTTCTGGAGTATTTAGGAGAAAGGGAAAAAATATTCAAGAGATGCCTAATGTCCTGGAAGGGTTCATCTTTGCCTTTTCCTTATGTATTTGTAACAACCCCTCTCTGAAGCAAATTTGCCCCAAATAAATAAACAGACTGGTATTTCTCAGGCCACTACTATCTCCTGACATATAGTGCCAACTGTTCCCCTGACAGGAAACTGTCTTCCACCGCTTGTCCACCTCAGGGACACAGACCTTGTGAGGAAAATGGTGTGACAACTTCCTCCACTGGCATAGCCATGACACCTTCACAGGACGCGGCACAATTTCACACACTTATCTTCACAATTGACTGTGACACGGCTGGGACCCTACTATGGGCTGAGCATGCCTTATCTCAAATGCTTAGGGCCAGAAATGCTTCAGAGTCTGAAGGCGTTTTAAAATTTTTGGAACGTTTGCATAGACATTACTGGTTAAGAAAAAAAAAAAAAAAAAAACCTGGGCTGGAAAGATGGCTTAGTGGTTAAGGCGCCTGCCTCCTAAGCCTAAGAACGCTGGTTCCAATCTCCAGGTCCCACGTTTAGCCAGATGCAAAGTGAGGCAAGGGTGCAATGCTGCACTGGACCACAAGGGGGCGCACGCATCTGGATTT